>CM040422.1:103232172-103832172 GCA_022702705.1 Papilionanthe hookeriana x Papilionanthe teres | reverse complement strand
GGTTTGATTTTGGAAGATAATAATTCAACAATTTAGAACCCCAAATTAATGGTTTCATGACAATTCAAAATATTAATAAGGATCAAATACGTTACATAACTCAATTTAAAAATCCACCCATTAAAGCTTAAGGGCTTAGTAGTGAATTGGGTTTAATTAAGATTTAACTTAATGAGGTTTAGAAATGAAATGCGACTAACCTTAAACACCTTGGAACACTACAAGCCTAACTCTAAAATTAATTGGCTAAAATTCTTAGCAAATCTATCTGGGGCCTTCACTCACATAATTTATAAATGAAATGTCAAGTGATGATTAGCCCACTCATTGGGATAATTAAAACTTCAAGGCTCACTGAGCATAAGGGTATGAAATGAGTGAATTATTTAGCAAGTATATTAAGTTCAAATGAACTTGAGATAATTTAAGGGGTTGTGAAATATCTAGGGTGTTCCTTGGATCCTTTCAAAAGTCTTCTGGATATTTCGAGGACAATTGGATTCATTATACTTTGCTAAAATAAATACATCCACTTAAATGAACAAATGGGAACCCACCAAGTTATGACATAGGATTTGATAGGTCAATTTTAAACATGTTTTTCCTTTTTTCTAGCATGCAATTTTAAATTCCATGCAAAATAATATTTGTTGCAAAAGGCTAAACTTTCAGAAAAGAGGACTGGTACACTTTACAGTATTTTCTTTTCATACATTTACTTTACTGAACTTTCCTGCTTATATACTTGCATGTTACAACTGAAACTTTTAGGATAGCCAACAAACAAAAACAAAACAAAAAAAATTAAATTCACTGCCACAACAAGAAAAATGTTAAGACAACTCAAAACTTAATCACAAACAAAACAACATTACAATTGCAACTAAATTTAAACGTCTCTTTGAATGATAGAGAATACCTCAGAGTAGGCAACCTACGGTTGCTAACGAGATTTCCCATGGTCTGAATGAAAGTGCTGAGTTCATTTAGTTGAATTTGGTAAATTCATCTAGACTGAGTGAATCCGAAGAAAATAGTGTTGTCGGAAAGAGGGGACCGTGGGGTCCTAACCGATGTCGCTATAATCAACTTAAATGTTTCCCTTAAAAAGGCAATAAGACATCTCAATTTAAATATTTCCAAAACATGACACTTCTCTCATCTTTTCACTTTAACATTTCTAAAATTAAACCTGCTGCAATGAGAAGTTTGGAGCATAAACAGTGGGGAGCACGGCCATCTTCAACCGCAAAATTCTTTTCTTAGAAATAAATAAAAAAGCCATAGGACTTTGAGGTAGTCTACCTAGTGCTGCATAAACCCTCACTTTATCTCTTTAGGCCTTTGCACCTCGTGAAATATAAGCCCTAACTCGTCTTAGGTTTCCGAGGTTGTCATCTGATATGATATAAATCATCCTATCTTCCAGGCTACTCACATGTTTTGTATTAAGTGAATATAAGCCCTAAAAAATAAAATTGGCAGGAGAAACATTAAATAATAGTTTCAATTCAAAGCCAAAAATAAGATAGTTTGGGAAATCACCAGGCTATTTACATGATTTTAGCTCCAAAGGACAATTGATTGGTGGGCTGCTGACTTAAAGTAATATTCAAAAGTATTTTCAATTTAGTTACAAAGTATAATCAGTTTGATAACAAAGTAGCAAATATATACAAAAGTATACATATCGTTTAAGTAATACAGGGCTCTAGCAGAATCCTGGTTATCGATCTCACAGAAAGAAAGCAAACCTTAAAGCGTAGCACATAAATCTAATATTCAAATTTGCAAAGCTCCAAAAGTAAATACTAAGATGCTAAAGTTTAACGATGCTAGAGATTTTAAAATTGCTAAAGTACTTTTTAAACTTTAGATAAAAGTTAACTATTACTACACTATGTTTTGTAATGTAAGGTTTAAATTTAGAGAAAGTGTCCTTCCCTTACAATGATATTATGGTGTGTGAATGATATAAATTAGTATATTAATTGTATTGTGCCAAAAAGGAGCATACCTATTCTTTATTCTCTTCCAAGTGCTATAAAGAACATTGGCTAATCCTAAGTTTAGTCCCTAAATCCGTGGTTAGGGTGGGAGGATACTGGATCTCACTTCAGAGCTCCCACATCCCTTCTCCTGAAGGTTAACTCTCGCTTCAGTTTCCAAACACTAGGACCAAATTGGGGATTTTTGTCTATCACCCTAAAATCTTCAATTCTACGCCCAGTAAACCATATTTCCCTATTTATTTGCACCCAACTCCCCATGAACTACATCACTCATTCATGGATATTGAATGTAATCTCCACTTTTGTTGTAGAAAACATAACCCTTTCGGATCGTATGTTTCACAACATATTTTAACAATTCAATTGGCTGGATCAAAAAGTAAGTAAAGAACAAAGTGAAAATCATCACAAAACATCCAATCTAAACCATCACTTCACCATTTATCATTGCAAGGAGAAAGACAAATAAATCTACTCAGAATTCATGTGGAAGATACAACAAAATAAAGATTTTATATGTAAAAGTAAAGTCATGCAAATTATGAAAATTAAATACTAATTTCTTCCCCAAGAGAATCCCTTTAAGTTCCTTTGAATCTCCTTCTCTATTCACAACAACACATGATTCTCTCTTGGAATAGTATGGAAGAAGTAATCTCTCACTTTCCCTCTCCTCCTACAACTCTTTTGAGAGAATCCCTCACAAAAAAACACTTAACACCAAACCCTAAACTCTAAACTCTCTCTAAAGACTTCTTCTTCACTCACAAACACTTTACTTCACTTACATAAACACACACACGCTCAACTCTGGCACCCTAAACAAGTTAAAATAGTCTAGGAATTAATTTTCCAAGAGTTGCCATAATAATCCCTCCAAAAGTCGTCCAAATATATTGAATCTGGCCTCCACCAACATTGGGCATCGTCGACATTTAATAGGGCACCGTCGGCACCCTCTTGCACAATTTAATTATGTTTTCTCTAAAAAAACTCGCTGTTGGTGCTGGTTTGGGCGTCTTCGGCGCCAGAACATCAAATTCCTGGTTTTTGCCTTTTTTGCTCCAATTTTTTTTCTTTTCGCTTTTTTTTCCTCCATTTAACTAAAATCATCATACATGCAGCAAAACATGAAGAATATCTTCCATTAAAGTGGAATATCACCAAAAATGAGTATCAAATATATATGAACAATTAAAAATATTTTGGTACATCAAGGATATCTAAAAAAGTACTACGCGACAAGACAAAAATGAAGAAGGATGTTTATTCTGATATAGTCGTGTAGCCAGTGTTCGTAACTGGGTCCCAAATTAAATAATTTTTATAATCAAAATTAAGTGGAATAAAATAAACTTCATTAAATAAAACGCTCTCACAATTGAAGTCTTTTAACCCTAAATCTTGTAAAGTTATATCAAATAAGATAATGACATCTAATAAAAGTTAAAATTTGTTAAATAAATTATAATAAATTTATTATTTTTTTTGTTCATGCAAAGTACCACCTTACTGATGTTTCCCCTATTTTATGCAGGAAAATGCCAGTAAGAAAGCTGGTTTTTGCGTTCAAAGACAGCTTACACCTAGCGCTTAGAGAAGAGAAGGCACCTGAGGTTGGTGTGTGATTCACTTGAAAAATACCTATTTTTATGCCTTATTTATGATTCAATTCTTAAGGATATTATGCTTTAATGAAAGGTATTTTTACGTTTTTGGATATATGTGAAAAAAAAAGAGTTCAAGAAGGAAAAAGGAGCAAG
Source organism: Papilionanthe hookeriana x Papilionanthe teres (assembly GCA_022702705.1). Taxonomy (NCBI): domain Eukaryota; kingdom Viridiplantae; phylum Streptophyta; class Magnoliopsida; order Asparagales; family Orchidaceae; genus Papilionanthe; species Papilionanthe hookeriana x Papilionanthe teres. Next base: position 103,828,397 of record CM040422.1, on the reverse strand, counting down.
AAGGAGCAAAAATGGAGCTTAAAGAGCAACGTTGTCAAAATTTTAGGTCTGGCGCCTACGCGCCAGTTCGATACAGAAACATATAATATTTTTGATGACTTTGGGCAGTTATTTTGATGGTGTTAAGCGGTTATCAGACCTTCTATAAGACTGAAAGTTACTCCTAATATATAGGACATGTGATACAATGCATCTGGACACAGGAAAACGGTTTTAATTGCGAAGAGCTGCGAAGACCTGTTCACGGACTCCGGCGCCTAGGCGCCAGATCCCAGTGCCTAGGCGCGACAGTTACCTTCTATAAGATACATTGTATTTGGATGAATTTTGAAGAGGTAGCTTAAGCAATCGTTGGTCAAATTCGGAGCTCTATAAATAGGAGTCAATTCTACAGAGAAAAGTACCCCTTTTATCACCATATAGCCATTCTATCATTATATACCACCCCTCTAGCATCCAATCATTTTAGGGAGCCACTTTCTTTTGCATTTAATGAGTTTATTTTTAGTATTACTACTCAATTCCTTAAGTAGTAAGTGTGAGTTTTCAAGTATTGTTGCTGTTGAAGTTTTATACCTTGCATTGGAGTCAGTAGGAATCAACGGATCACTTGAAGGAACATTTTGCATAAGTATTTGTAACTTGATTTAAAGTTTTATAAATATGTTTTGTTGTGTGAATTCAATGTTTTTTTGAGTAGTTAGTTTTCTTTCTCCTTTCAACTATGAAAAGATAATGAGATAAATTGAATTTTGTTGGAGAATTTAACTTAAAATATTTATAAAAATTGTGATGATATTAATACCTAATCTTAATTTACTTTTTAAACTGGTCATTTAATTTTTTAAAACCTGTTAATGAATTTTAAGACCTATCCGGAGATGAGTTCTTAACTAGTAGATATCAAATGAATCCTTGGGTAATCGAAGGCTTTATGCAGGTTATTCAAGCTGAAGTGCAAATAAATAGGATGATATTATTTATTGGGCGTAGAATTAATTAGTTTTTAGAGTGATAGACTAAATTCTAATAATTTGGTCTATAGAAAGGGAACGGGTCACTGTTAGGGCCGACCATAGCCACCCTTGGACATCTAGTAGTGTGAGCCTAGATTAACCCATTCTACTTATAATATATCCTGAACCGATCTATAGATTAGCTAGTATTTTTTATACTATCGGGCGAAGGTAAAGAATATGAATGCTTCTATTTGGCACAATACCATAATCTAAGTTCTCCACAAATGATAATTATTATAAAAATCTTGGATTAGTTGAAAAGGAGAAAGTTGTTTTATTTATACCTGCATTAATCTTTATTTAATTATTGCTTACTTACATTTCGAAAAGATTTTATTAAACTTAAAATCTGAATTTTGAAAAGCAATAAAAATAATAATTACTTTTAATTTGAAAAATCTAAAATGTTTCTTAATTTTCTCATAATCTTCCCTGTGGGATCGATAACCAAGACTCCAATAAAGCACTGTATTACTTGAAACGATACGTATACTTGCATTTGAAATTGTAAATTTTACAATAATTATTATAAATATTTAAATATAAATTCATAAATTCTTACATAAGTAAAAGTCAGGTTGGCTGAGTCGGCGTAGTCGCAATCAAGTTTTTGGCGCCGTTGCTGGGGAAGATAAGGAAGAAAGTTAAAAAGACAATTTTTACATTTCTTAAATTAAATAAAATTTATACACTTTATTTCTTTAAAAAAATAATAAAAATAAAATAATAATAAAAATATTAAAATAAAAATATAAAAAAGATTTTAATTTTTTTTATGCGTAGTTCTCGATCTGAAGGATTATTACCTTTTGATTCTGAATTAGAAAGAACGGTTAAAAGAATAAGAAATGGAAAGTTGTCGGCATATTTTAGGTTATGTGTTTTGAAAAGGGGGTCGCCTACAGAAATTGTCGGCGAATTTTCATATTTTAAATTTAATTTAAATATATATATAGTTTAAAAGATAACATTTGATTTTGAAAGTAATTTTAAGTTTAAAAGTTTTAAGATATGAAATCAAACCGATCTCACATCCCAAATAGTTTATATAAACGTGCACCGCACCACAAGCCGTGTATACTATCTCGAAGAATAGACACACTGCTCGATGATGGGGCTCGATTAAATAAACTAGGAGATTTGTGACATCCGTTTGGTCTGCGAACCAATTTTATAAGCCGACAAGGTCCCCGCTTAATATAAATGAATTAAGCGGGGTTTATATTACTCGGGTTCCTAAAGTTCCTATAAGGGCAAGCCCCTATAGTTAATTACATCCTAAGTGACGGGAATCACTTAAGAAAACTCTCGATAATGATCAGTGGTTTTGCTCTTAAGAATTTCAAAGTTTAAGGTTTTCAAACAATTGGATTTTGGAGTTTCAATAGGGAGTAGATCAAATTTGGAACATTTAATTTTTGAGAATCCAAAGGAAGAGAAGTAGGAGAAGCTGAGGATCAAGAGGAATCTTGACAACTTCCCAAACTATCCTATTGTTTGGCTCGAACTTAAGAAAATCCTAATATTATCTGATATTTCAATGTTGCCAATTTTAGTTAATTAGGACTTATATTCGTATGACATAATCATACGATCAGCCTAGAATAAGTGAAGGTTTATGTCGTACCAAACGACTACCTCGGAGTCCTAAGACAGGTTAGGGCTTATTTACATAACATGATCATGCAAATGCCTAACGAAGAGTTGAGGATTTATGTTGCACTAAGCAAACTACCTCGAAATCCTATGGCTTTGTTGTTTAAATTCTAGGAATGTTTAGTTGATGTAGATTCGAGTTTTGCTGATGACGATGGCCTTGCTGCCCACCATGCTCCGAGCTCTTTGTTGTTGCAGAGGTTTGGTTTTAGAAGTAAAAAATCAGGAGATGAGAGAAGTTCTTTGGTTTAGTGAAAATCTTAAAATCCAAGTGTTTTTAATATTTTTATTAAAACAAATCTTAAAGTTGTTTAAACAGAACCGATTAAGATCCCACGGTTCCGTCATCCCGACACCGTTATTTTCATCGAATTCACTTAGTCCAGATGAATTTGCTAAACTCAACTGAATGAGTTCCACACTTTCATTTAGACCTTGGGAAATCCCGTTAGCAACACGTGGGTTACATCATCCGAGGTATTCCCGATCATTCAACGAGACGCTTTAATTTAGTTGCAATTGTAGTTTTGTTGTTCTATTTGTGATTAACTTTTGAGTTGTTTTATATTTTGAAATGTTGTGGCGGTGAATTTTATCTTGTAATGATTTTTAATTTAATTTTGGTTTCAGTTCAGGGACTATCCTAAAGGTTTTGGTTTTCATGCAACAGTTGTTTATCATGCAAGAAAAGTAAAGTACGGTGCATGTAAGTAAATTGCAATAAAGTAAATTGCAATAAAATAAAAGCGTATCTGGAGGGTCTTCCCGTCATCCCAAGCTGCACTTAAAACACATATTAAGGCATTTAAATATTCCAACAAGTACCTAGGTAAAGCTAAGGGAAAGATTTTTGGTTGTCTACCAAAGTCCTAATCCTATAGCTAGTCATCTCCTATGACGTCTAAGTTCTTGTGTTTTGGTTTAAGGACGATTTTCTTCATCAAAGAACAATTAAATTTAATTTTTCTTATAAACATCCTATCATATTGAGGAAGTGCTTAAGACGAGTCTTAAACATCTTTTCAATACCTCTAGGATTGTTTTAAGTCCAAGAGAATTTAATTATACAAGTGAATTAATCATCCGGGAGTTTAAGTTTTATTCTTTTGCTCGAGTGAACTAGGACGTTTGAATATCACTATAAGTGAGGTAACACTTCACTTGATACCTCATTTAAGAGTTATAATAACAAGAGCTTTAAAAGGGCAAATCAACTCATTAAGTATTTTAATGATTTACACTTAATGATTTAATTTTAATTTTGACTTAATTATAGAAAATTAGTTTAAGTTTGGAATAGTGTTCAAGTTATTTTAGATTTAATTCTTAATGATTTTATTTAGGTTTGTTATTAAATGATTTTAATTTAATTTAATTCAATTTAATTTAATTTTGATTTAATTTAATTTAATTTAATTTAATTTAATTTAATTTAATTTTAATTTAATTTAATTTTAATTTAATTTTAATTTAATTTAATTTCAATTTAAATTTAATTTTAATTTAATTTTAATTTAATTTAATTTCAATTTAAATTTAATTTTAATTTAATTTTAATTTTATTTAATTTTAATTTAGTTTAATTTTAATTTAATTTAATTTAATTTAGTTTAATTTAACTTAATTTGATCTCAAGTTATTTTTCTTTTAATTTAATTTAATTTGATTTTAATTTAATTTCAATTTTAATTTAATTGAGATTATTCTTTTTAATTTTTTTTTAATTGAGACTTAAGTATTATTGAAGTGATTTATTTAGGGATTTTTAAATTAAAGAATAAATATCCTCTTAAATAATATCCCTACTTTAATAATTCCAATTTCTATTATTCTCCCAAAATTTCAATTAATTAATTAATTAAAGTTTTATTTTAATTATATTTGAAATGGTTAATAGGTTTCTACCCTTAATCATTTAAGTTTCAATCATCCCAAATCAGTTTAAAATCAAATATTTTACCCTCCCTTTTTTTGATTAATCCTAAAATTTTAATTAAGGGTTAAAGAATTTAATTACCATTTTTGCCCTTCAAGCTTAATAATTCTATAACTCACTAAATTAAGCTCAAATGAACTTGAAATTTCTATGTAACCTCACTCACATGTCAATTAAGACATTAGAGGAGAAAATGTGATTTTTCTGTATTTAATTTATTTATGTAATTATTTTTAATGGAAAATAGGGGGTTTTCAAAGAAAATTCAACAACATGACCAAGGAAATGCTTCTATCATTGAGAAAATTATGGGATGTTCCTAATGACCAGAGGACCATCTGGACCAATTTTGGTGATTTTTTGAATTATACTTTATTTATTAGAATTATTTTGAGTTTTGGAGCGTTAATTAATTTTAAAATAAAATTAATTGAAAAATGGATTTTATATTTTTCTTAGATCTCTATAACCTCAAGGAGTCCAGAGAAATAAATTTTATATTTTTTTGATTTTTTTTTATTTATTAGAATTATTTTAGTGAAAAGGTTGGAAAATACATTTTTTAATATTAAAAATTACATTAAGCCCTTAAAATTTAATATCTTACCCTAGGGACTTAAGAAAAATATTTGGTTTGTTCCTAAATAATTAGAATTCAAAATGTGACATTTTGGTGATTTTTAATATTTTTAATATTTTTATTATTTTTTAATTATTAAAAATATTAAAATAATGATAAAAATTAACTTTTTTAGAAATTTATAATTTTAATTTTTCTAAGTTCCTCCGATATCGGAGAAGCTCCAAAACCATTTTTGTGAATTTTTGAAAAGTATTTTGTGAGTTATGAATTTTTAAAGTTTAATTTTACCCATTTTTGCTTAAGAGGCTTAATCAACCCATTTGGTGGGGTTAATCAAGTCCAATTGGTTTCAAATTTTTATCTGGTGTTCTCCTATCCCTAGAGGACAGTGGAATTGTTTTTAAGTTAATTTGATGTGTGGTTAACCCTAATTAATTAAAGCTCAATTTTGGGTATTTAGGCCAATTAGGGTTGTTCCAAATGAATTAACTTAAAACTTATTTTTCCTAAGTTCCTCTGGTCACAAGAAACATCACCAAATTTTCCTAGAATTTATTTCTCAACATGCTAATTATTGGAATTAATATACTCAAAACAGTAACATGAACTTGGAAAATCAATAACTTCTCATAGGGATGGCCTCTGACCTTGGAAAATTCAGGGAATGTTCCCAAGTTCAGAGGCTTCAAATGCCCTATGGTCTCATGCCATGATGAATTGCCTATGCAAATGGAGAATTAAAATAATGCAGAGAGTAAATAAATCATTAAAAATAAAATACTTAATGAAATTACTTGATTTCTTTCCACATTATTCTACTCTGTTCACTGAGCAGGAGGGTATTTTTATTTTATTTTTAGGATTTTTCTACACAAAGTTATGAATTTTTGAAGTTTTGGTAATTAAATAAATAGAAAAATACCCTATTTTCCTACTTATCCACGCGACGCTGACTCAACCTCGGCGCCTCCGAAGCTCCACGCGTCGTCTCTTGATTCGGCGCCGCCATCTGACTGGGATGCCACGCGGCCGGCGGTTCATGTCCAGTTGCGCTGTCCGGCTCGATCTCGACCGTCCGCTCAATACACGCTCGATCCAATGGCTCCCAGTCATCGTCTATGACTGGTGTGAACCCGTGACTGTCGACATTCTAACCCTAACTTCTCACTCGATTCTCAACGGTTTTTTGTGTTCTTATGCTTTATGGATTCGTCTTGAAGAGACGAACACATCCATACGGTAAACATGCATTGAAATTGACTCAAACTAAATGGAGAATCTCCAGAAGCTCGGGAGAAGGAGAGAGCTCATACCTTTACTCAGAGAAGTGAAGCTTCAATTTGAGGGCTATGTCACCTTTGATTGGGTCCAAGCGAAGCTCCGGATGAAGTCCCTTGGCACAGTGAATTGCACGGGTACAAAAGTGACCACAGCCGATCACAAAGCTTGGAGGCTGGAAGCAATGGCTGGCCTGGTGAGGGGGCTTTTGCTTGGGAAACTTCTCCTCTTGGTCCGGTGAAGGTGTAGAGTCAATTAATTTGAGGATTGACTCACTGTGGTGAAGTGTCCTGGTTTTGGGCTTGGATTTCAACTCTGAAATTGAGCTCACAGAGAGGAAATGGCAGAGGGATTTCATTGTGGATCAAGTTCTCCAGGTGTGGGGAAGAGTCTGGAATGATTTTGGCAGAGTTTTCTTAAGGTTTGTTTCAGCACCTCCCTTGGCCGAGAGGAGGGGATGTTTAAATAGGAGAGGCTGGAGGGCCTCCCAGGGGGGTCTAAGGGTTGGGATCAGCTGCTCTAGTGAGGAGAAGAACAGCTGCAATGGCCATTTTGAGTGAGGCAGCTCAGCAAGGTGGAATTCCAAAATTTGGCTCCTCCCAAGGTCTCAGCCATGGTGTTTTCCGGCGATCCAGGCGGCTGGCTGGTAAGCATGGGTCACCCTCAGGTTCAGGTGAGTCAGGGCTTGATGTTGGTGAATTCAATTGAAGCTTGACATGTGTAAAGTGGTTTGATTCAAATGGAATGGGGAGGTGGCTCTTTTGCACTTGGTTTGGTCAACCCATGGAAATGGGCTTGGTTCACCTCCCCATGGCTGATTTGGGCTGAGGGAGGATCATTTGCATCAGCTAGAAAGGGGTGGTGAAGTCCCCATCCAAAGTGATGTGGCTAATCTTGGTTTAGTGTGTAGAATGGAAGGGGTTAAAAAGCTTAATGAAGGTTTAAGAAAGAGAGCCCCCTTTTGCCATTAATGGGTTGGTCACATGTCAAACATCCCATGGCTTCATATGGCTTGTACATGGCTTGTCTTTGGCTCACATATGGCTTGGCAAGAGTTTGGTCGACTTTCATGGAAAAGGGCTTTAGGAATTTTTGGAAATTTTGGGGTTATTTGATTGGATTTGGCATAATACCATTTTGGTTTGATTTTCATGATGGGTTTAGCACTTAGGGAATGATATCAATTAAGTGAGGATGAGATGTGATTGTAATGTGGGCTTTAGGATGGGTTTGGGCTTATGAATTTGGTAGAAGTGGGCTTTTAGGAAGGTTTAAGGGAGTGGGCCTTTATGTTTAGCAATGGGCTTTTAGATGAAAAATTTTGCAAAGGGCCATGCCAAATAAATGTTGAGTTTAGTTTAAGGATGTGTCTTAAATGATTTGAAGCAAATTTGAGGTAGTTTGGAATTGAATTGGGTTGAATTTGGGTTCATTTGGTAAATGGGCCAATGTAGGTCGAATTGGGCTAATTTGGGCCAATGTTGGGCTAGGGTTGAAATTGATGTAAAATTAATGTTGGGAAATTTTTATGGGAGTGTTTCAAAGAGGTTTCAACTTTGGTTGGGTTTTGGTTTTGGGACTTGGGCTTATTTGGGTTAGGTTTGGGTTTAGGTCAAAATTGGGCTTTTTGGTTTTGGGTTGAATTTGAGTGGGGTTTGGGTCCAAAATTTGGGCAAATTATGTTAGTGTTATGTTTGTGGGGTTGTTAGGGAAGGTTTAGAAAAGGTTTGGGGTCAATTGGAGTTGAATTGGTTTGGTTTGGGCTAAGTTTGGGTCATGAGTCCAAATTGGGCTTTAAGGTCAAAAGTGAAATTGGATTCAAATGTTAATCAAATTGGACTTGGATTTGGTCTAGATTGATATTGTGGATATTAATTTGAAGTTTAGAATTGAATTGGACCAAAATTGGGGTCCATTGGGTAGATTTGGTTTAACATTGGGTTCACTTGGGTTAAGAATGGGCTAAATTGGGGGTTTTGGTAAAAGTTGGGTAAATTGACAAAATTAGCCCATAGTGTAGTTGGACAAAATGAAATTGGGAATATTTGGGATTTTCTGGAATTTTCTGGGAATTTTCTGAATTTTTGTATTTTTTGGTCAAGAGGGGCATTTTGGTAATTTGGAGGGTATTGGGGGATACTTTTTGGAATTTTTGGTATTTTTTGCTATGGATGATCAATTTGATTGGTGAGGAAATGTTCAAGATTAATTTTGGGAAATTTTGGGTGATTTGGAAATTTTGGAGGATTTGGGCAATTTTAAGGGCTTTTGGTAGGTTTGATAGGTGTAGGGTCCCTGGGGCCAAAAATTGAAATTTTGGAAGAATAAAGATTGATCAAATATGAGTGAAATGGAATCACTTTGGTTGAGCCATGAAGTCATATTAAGCCTATATGAGCCATGAGAGGACTCATTTGAGGCATTCACTATGTTGTTCCTAACCCTCTTAACCAGGGGCTTAGGGGTTAAGGTCCATCCATATGAATTACCTACATGAGTCAAGGAGTCAAGTTGGGTATGGGTGTGGTTTTAGGATTTGGATTGTGTGTGTGACAGTGTAGAGTATGAGTGTAGTGAGTGTGTAAGTCGACCCTCACTGAGACCAAGCCACCTGGGGTGGTCCCAAGGCGCAAAGAGTCCTATAGGGAACTCATCCTTTAAACCTTCACTTTTGATCTCAACCCTCTAGGTGATTAGGGGTTTACAATCAAGCTTGTGGGGTTTGCAGGGAGGCAAGAAGTGGTTCAAATTTCTAAGGGATGGGTCCCAATTCTAATCCTCTAAGATAGTCAAAGGAAAAGCCTAAGGCTAGATCCTAAACACTAAAGAGGGAAGAGAAGACCTCATCAAAAATGAGGTCAACAAAAATAAATTCAAATATATCAGGAAATGACTAACTTACATAAAAATAATCAAAATCCAATAGAAATTAATGAACAAAATGTTTATAAACCATTAAGGGATTATGCGAACCCTACAGCTGATGAACTACATATTAGTATTTAAATGCCAGCTGTAGATGCTAATTCTTTTGAGCTTAAACCTTTTATTATTCAAATGGTTCAAAATAATAAATTTGGAGGAACACCAAATGAAGATCCAAATTTACACCTTGCTAGTTTCTTAGAACTTTGTGCTACCTTTAAATATAATAAGGTTTTTTTTGATGCTATAAGGCTTAGACTCTTTCCTTTTTCCTTAAAAGATAAAGCGAAGATGTGGCTTAATTCATTAGCAACTTGTTCTATTAAAACTTGGGCAGATATGACACAAAAATTCCTTGCTAAATATTTTCCTCCTTCTAAAACTGCTAAATTAAGAAATGATATTACTTCATTTATGCAAGTTGATGGAGAAACAATTTATGAAGCGTGGGAAAGATTTAAAGAACTATTAAGAAAATGTCATCATCATGCTTTACCAAATTGGTTAATTATTCAAACATTTTATAATGGACTTATTGGATCACTTAGATCTATTATAGATGCTGCTGCTAGTGGTTCTTTAATGGCTAAGACATTTGAAGAAGCTTATACTTTAATTGAAGAAATGGCTAATAATAATTTTTAATGGCCTTCTGAAAGGGTTAATCTTAAAAGAATGACAAGTATTTAAGATAATGAAGCATTTTCTATTTTAGCTTCACAAGTAGCTGCGATATCTAAAAAATTAGATAATTTTACTATTAACATATCACATGTAAGTAATGATAATTCTACAAATACTGATGATTCTCAAACAATGGAAACTTTGCAACTTATTCAAATTATTATAATCCAGGTTGGAAAAATCATCCTAATTTTAATTGGAATAACGAACATCAACAATGGAGTGATAATCAAGTTAATCCAACCGAAAATTGGAACAATCAAGGAAATTCAAACTTTAGACTAACTTATCCTCCTGGTTTTAACAATCAGCAGAAAAAGTTATCTAAAGAAGAATTGATCTTGTAACTAGGTACTCATCTACAAAGTCAAAACACTGCTATTGTAATATTGAGAATCAGATGGGTCAAATTGCTAATTTTATTAATTACAGACCTCAAGGAACACTACCTAGCAATGTCGAAATTAATCTTAAAGAAAATGGGAAAGATCATGAACAAGCAAAAGCTGTACAACTTAGAAGTGGAAAGGAATTAAAAGAAAAAATTCGGAATGAAATTGAAAAAGAGAGAGGTAGAAGAGAGTGAAAAACCTAAAGATACTCTTTCTCCAAGTAAAGATCATACTGTAATTCCTATTGAAGTGGAAGTTGAAAGACCACCACCACCTTTTCCTCAAATACTAAAACAGCAGAAGCTTGACCATCAATTTTCTCAGTTCTTTAAGATTTTTAAGAAACATACCATCAATATTCCTTTTGCTGAAGCTTTGAAATAAATTCCAAGTTATGCAAAATTTATGAAGGAATTTTAAGCAAGAAAAGGAAATTTGAAGCTTATGAAACTGTTGCATTATGTGAAGAATGTAGTTCAATAATTCAGAAGAAATTACCTCGAAACATAAAGATCTCGGAAGTTTCACTATACCATGTGCTTATTGGAGAAAAATTTTGTGGAAAAGCCTTATGTGATTTATGAGCAAGTATTAATCTCATGCCATTTTCAATCTTTCGAAGGTTAGATTTAGGAGAGATTTCTCCTACCACTGTAACCCTTCAGTTAGCTGATCAATCTATCACTTATCCTAAAGGAGTTATAGAGGATGTTCTTGTTAAGGTAGATAAATTTATCTTTTTTGTGGATTTCATTGTACTAGATATGGAAGAAGTAAAGAAATACCTTTTATTTTAGGGAGACCTTTTATAGCTACCGGACATGCTATGATTGACGTGCAAAAAGGAGAATTAACAATGAGAGTTAATGATCAAGAGATAACATTTAATGTTCTGAAAACAATGAGGTATCCTGATAAAGAAAATGCTATCAGATGGATATTTTTGATTATATAATTGAAAAGCATTATAAAAAAAAATGTAAGGTCATTTCTGAAGAAAAAGTTGAAGAATTTGTAATATATAATGAGTCATTAACTGAAGAAATTAAAGAAGTAAATGAAGAAAATTTATCTGAAGAAACTCATTATATTCATGAAAATTGGAAAAGCCCCTGAACTAAAAATGAAAATTTATCTAAAGGACAACTAAAAATGATATACTTTTACCCTCAATTGAAAAAGCCCCTGAACTGGAATTAAAAATGTTACCTGCATATTTAAAGTATGCATTTATTGGAAATTCATTAACTTTACCTGTAATTATATCTTCAAAACTAAGCAAAGATCAAGAAGAAAAATTAATAGGATTCTGAAAAACTATAAGAAAGCTTTTGGTTGGACTATTGTAGATATAAAAGGAATTAGCCCTTCAATCTGTATGCATAGAATTTTAATGGAAGAAAATTGTAAACCCACTATTGAACCTCAAAGAAGATTGAACCCAATTATGAAAGAGGTTGTAAAAAAAGAGATTTTGAAATGGTTAGATGCTGGAATTATTTATCCTATTTCGATAAGTCAATGGGTAAGTCCTATTCATTGTGTTCCGAAGAAAGGAGGAGTAACTATCATTGTTAATGAAAAAAATGGATTAATCCCTACAAGACAAGTTACAGGATGGCGAATATGTATTGACTATCGAAAATTATCAACACCAGTAGAAAGGATCATTATCCTTTACCTTTCTTGGATCAGATGTTGGATAAATTAGCTGGGCACTCATATTTCGATTTTGTGGATGGATATTCTGGTTATCATTAATTACATGTTGCTCCTGAGGACCAAGAGAAAAGAATATTTACAAGTCCTTATGGAACATTTACCTTTAGAAGAATGCCTTTCGGTTTATGTAATGCACCTACAACTTTTCAAAGATGTATGTTGTCAATATTCTATGATTTAATTGATAAAGGGATTGAAGTATTTATGGACAATTTTTTAGTTTTTGGAACTTCTTTTGAGTCTTGCTTGGAAAATATAACGAAAGTTCTAAAAAAGATGTAAAGAAATAAATTTGGTTCTAAACTGGGAAAAATGTCAGTTTATGGTCACAGAAGGAATTGTACTTGGACATAAAATTTCACAAATAGGTATGAAAGTTGATCAGATAAAAGTGAAAATTATTACTGAACTTCAACCACCTACTACCGTTACTGATGTGAGAAGTTTTCTGGGTCATGCTAGATTTTATAGGAGATATGTAAAGGATTTTTCTAAAATATCTAAACCTCTTTGCCATTTATTAGAAAGAGAAGCTAAATTCAAATTTAATGAAGATTGTCTGAATGCGTTCAATATTTTAAAAGAAAAATTAATCACTGCACCTGTTATTGTTGCACCTGATTGGAGTAAACCTTTTGAATTAATGTGTGATGCAAGTGATTATGCAATTGGAGCTGTATTAGGACAAAAATATGAGAAAATTTTCAAAGTTATACATTATGCTAGCAAAACTCTAAATGAAACTCAAATAAATTACACTACTACTGAAAAAGAGCTTTTAGCAATAGTATATGCCTTTGATTAATTTAGACCATATCTTCTTGGGGCGAAATGTATCGTACATACTGATCATTCTGCTATTAAGTATTTAATGTCTAAAAAGGATGCTAAACCTAGATTGATCATATGGGTTTTACTTTTACAAGAATTTAATTTTCAACTAGTAGACAGAAAAGGAACTGACAACCAAATTGCTGATCATTTATCAAGAATAAAAAATAATAGTGAGAAGATTTATGAAGAAAATATAAATGAGAAATTCCCTGATAAACAGTTATATGTTATTCAAGGATTACAAATGCCTTGGTATGCTGATATAGTTAACTATTTGGTTAGCAATATTTTACCATATGGGTTGAATAACAAATATATTAATAAATTCAAGAATGATTGTTAATCATATATTTGGGAAAATCCTCATTTATTTAAAATAGGAAGAGATTCTGTAATTCGATGATGTGTACCTTATGAAGAAATTTTTGCAAATATTCAAAAATGTCACGATTCTGAATTTGGAGGGCACTTTGGAGTGGATAAAACTGCATTTATAAATTTAGATTTTGGATTTTATTGGCCTACATTATTTAAGGATGTTGAACATTATGTGAAAACTTGTGATCGATGTCAAAGAATGGGGAATATATCCAAAAAAGATGAAATGCCTCTAAACTATATATTAGAAATTGAAAATTTTGATGTATGGGGTTTAGAATTTATGGGACCTTTCGTACCATCATCTGGAAAGATTTATATTTTATTAGCAGTTGATTATGTTTCAAAGTGGATCAAAGCTGTAGCTTTATCTAACTGTGATTCCAAAAGTGTTTCGAAATTTTTAAAGAAGATGATTTTTACAAGATTTGGAATGCCCAGGGTAATTATCACAGATGGGGGAAGTCATTTCAGAAATATTAGAATTTAATCATTACTGGAAAAATTTGGAATTAAACATAGAATTGCAATTACTTATCACCCTCAAACAAGTGGAATGGCTAAAGTATCAAACAGAGAAATTAAAAGAATATTAGAGAAGACAGTTAATCCTAAAAGAACTGACAGGGTTGATAGACTTGATTCTGCATTATGGGCTTATAGAACAGCTTATAAGACACCTATCGGAATGTCACCTTATCGGTTAGTCTATGGTAAACATTGTCACTTACATGTTGAACTGGAACATAAAGCTTACTGGGCGATAAAGGAGTTCACTTATGATTTGAATGCTGCAGGAGAGAAATGATTATTACAACTGAATGAAATGGAAGAGATAAGAAATGAGTCCTATGAAAATGCAAAGATTTATAAAAAAAGAATGAAGAAATTGCATGACAGAAAGATTTCAAGGAAAATATTTGAGCCTGAACAAGACGTGTTATTATTTAATGCTCGTTTAAACATTTTCCTGGAAAATTAAGATCTAAAGGGATGGGACCATTTATAATTAAGAAAGTATACCCATATGGAGCTGTGGATATTAAAGATCCCAAAACTGGAAAAATATTTAAAGTTAACGGATTAAGACTGAAGCCTTATATGGGAGAAATGAAACCAAATTACAAAGAGGCTTACGAACTGAGTCTACCCGATAAATTCAATTGATTAGGTCGGGATGACAACGTTAAACCAAGTGCTTTGAGGGAGGCAGCCCATTTATTATCATTGTGATTGTTTATGATTTGAATTTATGTTAATCGTGTTTGTATGTGGATCACACCCATTTATTAGACCTATTTTTAAGACCGAAACTTTGTAAAATTTGATGATAGGCGAAACGGAGTTGATCGAGGTTCCGGCGCCTAGGCACCAAAAGTCGGCGCCTAAGCGCCAGAATAACCTGTGTGTATCGATAGTCCGGCGCCTAGGAGCCAGATTCCGGCGCCTGAGCGCCACAGTTATAGATCGTGAAAAAACTAAAAAATTTCATTTTTTCACATTAAATCTCCTTATAAATTGCCCTATCTTCCTCCCCAATCACAGAGAAACCGTAATTTTGACCCCAACAATCCATTTTGGAGGAGTTAAGAGGAGTTTGGAAGCAATGGATAGAGGAAATCATGGAAATGAGCTAAGAGACAAATCCCCCAAAGATCCTCAACCTTATTTTAATGAATTTATTGCAGTTAGTATGGAGAGGTTATTTAGTCACTTGGAAAAGATTGAAGTGGAAATTCAAAGCATTGGGAATCGTTTGCACGAGATGTATCATCAAATTGAACATTTGGAATGGCAAACAAACCTTCAATTTGATCATATGGTGGCCTATCAAGACGCTTAAGTAGCAATGTATGCGAATAACAAGTAGATCGATGAAAAGACGACTTTGTAATTTCCAAGGGCATTGGTTTTCTATCTCGGCGGTCCTAGTGAACTTCATTGCAAAAGAGATGGAAATTGAAGTTCGGTGTTGAATTGATCTTTTATGTGTTCTAGGTGTGATTGATTCAAGTTCTAATGTGTCAAATATCGAGTTTGTGTGTTTTAATTGTTCAATGTGTGTTTTTGGACTAAAAATTTGCTTTGAATTTATATTATTTGTGTTGTTTATAGAATGATGAACCTTGTTATAGTCTTGTTCTGGAATTTATTGAGTTTGAATGAAAATTATGAATTGGAATTGAAGAATTTGGTTATGTTTTGTGTTTGAAATGTGGATCTAAGTTATCATTTTAAATTGATTTTGGAAATGTTTGGAGGTTATAAATTGGATTAATACACTCATATGAGTAATTAGGAGTCAAATTTGATAAGTTTTAGTGGAAAAATATAATATTTAAATTGAATTTTTGGAAAGACGAGTCTGGCGCCTAGACGCCAGAATTCAGCGTCTTGGCACAGGTTTGGCATGAACCCGAAACTTCATCTTCTTAAACCAACCCAACGCCAATTTTTACGCCTAAGCTTCCCTTTCGTCCTGTTTTCAAGAAAATCAACTCTAGAGATCTCATTTGTGGCTGGATTTTCAAGTTTTTAAGCATGAAATCACTCGGTTTCTTCATTCCAAGGTTAGATCTACACTCTAAACTAATTATTTTCGATTTTCACCATGGATTTTGCTCTCTTTGAAGAAAATCAAAATTTTGAGAAAAAAATTGATTTTTAGAGTTAAATCCATGGATTTTAAAGCTCTTTCAAGTTTGAAAAGCTTAAATTAGTTTATTTCCTTTGATCCTATGAATTTATTTTGCATTTTTTTTCACGTTTAGATGACACCCAAATCTAAGCGAGGAAAGGAACGATAAAATTTTGATCGTAGCAAGTTTGTTACTGCTGCTGCATATTTTCGGTACAACGATTTTGTTACGACCAAGAGGTTTATCTCGGAACAAAGTTTTTACAATCCTGGAGGAAGAATTAAGGATACGATTGTTGCACTCAACGGGCAACGATTCTATTATTTTACTGTTGTTGCTGTTATCCCTGTCGTCAGGGAGTTTTATGCTAATTTCATGGATGCTGAAGAGTATGAGATTTTCGTAAGAGGATTTGGAGTAGGATTCACTCCAGAGCGTATCAACATTTTCTACGACCTGCCGCCGAACATCGAGTGGTATTACTCTGGATTATCTCTATCTGAGGGAGATTTAGAGATGATTATTGCTTACCTGACAGATGGAACTGGAGCTTGGAAGATCCGGAACAGAAGGGTAAATTTTTCATCTTCTAAGCTTAATGGTGTTTCAAAGGCATGACATTACTTTATTCCTGCTCGCCTCCTTCCATCCAATCATTTGAGCGATGTTACCAAAGACAGAGCTATCCTCAGCTACTGCATACAATAGAGGAAGCCGATTGATGTAGGGAGTATCATTCATGATTCTGTAGAGGCCACTGCTCGTTTTAGCACTTCTGTTGGACTTGGATTTCCATCTTTGATATATTCTCTGTGTGAAAGTGCTGGAGTAGCTGCTGAGCTTTCTGAGGAAGAGAAAGTGTCAGTATCTATGATCGACTTCGAGGTAAGAGTTCTACTGTGCCTCTTAGTTCATTACCTACTTCTGGTAGAGCTTCTACTTCTAGACCTTCTACTTTTGCTGCTGAGCCACCATTTAGTTTCTGAGAATCCATGCATGATATGTTTATTGAGCAGCAGAATGAGTTATTTCTAACTCATTGTAGATTAGATACGATCGATAAGAAGATCGATCATCTTTCTGAGTACACCCAAAGGAAGAGTGATTATAATGCAAAGTATTCTGAGTCTCTTGTTAGATTCCTGAAGGGTGATCATGATGTTCGATTCCTACTCGTCCTAGATTTTCACCGTATGTTGATCTGAAGGATGTGGAATTTTCTTTGGGTAACAACGATGACGAGGCTACAGATAGTGATTAGTAGCTTGATTTACCTCTTGAGATGTGTTGATTCTGTTTTTTAGTTTATTTCTAGTTTGATTAGTACTGATGAGTCTGAGTGTTGTTTGTTAGTGTTGATTTATTTAATTAACTTTGTGTGGACTTTTGATGTTGAGACTGTTTTAGATCATCTTATGTGTTATGTTTTAAAGACTGAAATATGGATGAATTTTTATTTTCTATGATAAATGTTTATTTCTGTTTCAACCTACTGTTTAGTATTTATGAATAGTTAGTAATTTTGCATGTGTTACAAAAAAAAAAAAAGTGAGAACAATTATAATATAAAAATTGTAAAAAAATTGTAGAAATTAACTCCTGCTCTACAAACTTTTCTATATATACTTAATCATTTCTGTTATATACATATTCAAGCATGTGTAGAAGTAGAAATGAGTTTTTTTTCATTACTACATCATCATTGTACCTAGATAAATTCCTGTTTATTTCTTTCTCTCATGCTTTAGAAAATTTATGATTCATTTTTATACTAAAGCTGAAGTTTGAGGGAAGGGAAAATTTTTTTCAAATTTAAATATTATTTGTCCTTAATGAACTAATATTTTCTTTAAAAAAAATATTAACATAACATAAGGAATGAAAAATCTATTTAAGATTACTTAAATTTTTGAATTTATAAATAATTTAGTAAACTTAACTAAAATTTCAAGAATTTTGATTGATTTTAAGAATAGAAATATTTAACTTAAAGAATGATAAGATTAAGAATTTTTCTATTTATAGTAAAGAGAATTGTATTTTAGAAATACTAAGGAATCAAGATTATTACTTGAAAAAGAAAAGAGTGAAATAAATTTTGAAAAATACTTATTAAGAATGACATATTTATTAAGTAATAAAAATGTATAAGTTTTTAAATATAAGTTAAGGATAGTGAAGTTCAAAATCATTAACATGTTATCCAAAAATAATAATCCTCACAAATAAAAAAAAGGGGGAAAAGAAAAAAAAGAAAAGGAAAGAAAAGAAAAGAAAAAAAAAAAGAAATGTGAGGAGAAGCTTGAGGAAATGCCTAATTAAAAATTGGTTTCACTTGAATTATCTTATAGAAGAAAAACCAATTACATTATTAACTTATTTTTTATGTGCAATTATTTTCACTAGGAAAATTTTTCATGAAAATCTTTTTCTTGTAAATAATCTATGTGACCTTAATATGATAAATTACAATTATCCTTGAAATAAATGAAAAATTGTAAGGCTTATGATTTGGTAGTTAAGTATTCTTTAAATTCTTAAAATTAACCTTAATTAGCAAAATTTAGTTGATGATTTGTTAAAGCTTTTATAAAATAAAAAATTAAAAAAATCAAATATATAAACTTCATTCCAAATGTTATACATTTTATGTAATTAAAAGGGTTACTTGAGGACAAGTAACGTTTAAGTTTGGGGGAATTTGATCCACTTGAAAAATACCTATTTTTATGTCTTATTTATGATTCAATTCTTAAGGATATTATGCTTTAATGAAAGGTATTTTTATGTTTTTGGATGTAGGTGATAAAAAAAGAGTTCAAGAAGGAAAAATGAGCAAAAAGGAGCCAAAATTGAGCTTAAAGAGCAAGTTGTCGAAATTTTAGGTCTGGCGCCTAGGCGCCAGACTCCGATGCCTAAGCGCTAGTTCGATACAGAAACAGTTAATATTTTTGACGACTTTGGGCAGTTATTTTGACGATTGTAAGCGGTTATCAGACCTTCTAGAAGACTGGAAGTTACTCCTAATATATAGGACATGTGATATAATGCATCTGGACACAGGAAAACGGTTTTAATAGCGAAGAGGTGCGATCCAAAGTAAAGAGGTGCGAAGACCTAGTCACAGACTCCGGTGCCTGGGCGCGACAGTTACCTTCTAGAAGATACATTATATTTGGATAAATTTTGAAGAGGTACCTTAAGAAACCACTGGTCAAATTCGGAGCTCTTTAAATAGGAGTCAATTATACAGAGAAAAGCGCCCCTTTTACCACCCTATAGCAATTCTATCATTATATACCACCCCTCTAGCATCCAATCATTTTAAGGCGCCACTTTCTTTTGCATTTAGTGAGTTTTTTTTAGTATTACTACTCAATTCCTTGAGTAGTAAGTGTGAGTTTTCAAGTATTGTTGTAGTTGAAGTTTTATACCTTGCATTGGAGTCAGTAGGAATCAGCGGATCACTTGAAGGAACATTCCAGATAATTGTTTGTAACTTAGTTCAAAGTTTTATAAATATGTTTTGTTGTGTGAATTCAATGTTTTTTGAGTAGTTAGTTTTATTTCTCCTTTCATTTATGAAAAGATAATAAGATAATTAAATTTTGTTGGAGAATTTAACTTAAAATATTTATAAAAATTATGATGATATTAATACCTAATATTAATTTACTTTTTAAACTGGCCATTTAATTTGTTAAAACCAGTTGAAGAATTTTGAGACCTATCCAGAGATGAGTTCTTAACTAGTAGATATCACATGAATCTTTGGGTAATCGAAGGCTTTATGCGGGTTATTCAAGGTGAAGTGCAAATAAATAGGAAGATATTATTTATTGGGCATAGAATTAATTAGTTTTTAGAGTGACAGACTAAATTCTAATAATTTGGTCTATAGAAAGGGAACGGGTCACTGGGCCGACCATAGCCACCCTTGGATATCTAGTAGTGTGAGCCTAAATTAACCCATTTTACTAATTAAACATCCTGAACCGATCTATAGATTAGCCAATGTTCTTTATACTATTGAGCGAAGGTAAAGAATAGGAATGCTTCTATTTGGCACAATACCATAATCTAAGTTCTCCACAAATGATAATTATTCAAAAAATCTTGGATTAGTTGAAAAGGAGAAAGTTGTTATATTTATACCTGCATTAATCTTTATTTAATTACTGCTTACTTACATTTCGAAAAGATTTTATTAAAATAAAATTTGAATTTTGAAAAGAAATAAAATAATAGTTACTTTTAATTTGAAAAATCTAAAATATTTCTTAATTTTTCTCATAATCTTCCCTGTGGGATCGATAACCAGGACTCCAATAGAGCCTTGTATTACTTGAAACGATACATATACTTGCATTTAAAATTGTGACTTTTACAATAATTGTTATAAATATTTAAATATAAATTCATAAATTCTTACATAAGTAAAGGTCAGGTCGGCTGGGTCGGCGTAGTCACAATCAAGCCGGCGTAGTCATTGTAGTATACTGGTGAGTATTCCCGCCTATCACGCGGGTGACCCGGGTTCGATCCCCAGCAACGGCGCCAAAAACTTGATTGCGACTACGCTGACCCAGCCAACCTGATAAAACTTGATAGCTGTGGAGTGCTCGAACTCAGCAATTCCAGCGGCTAGGGTGGTTGGCAAGGATAGGGAAGGTTGCTGATAGGCTGATGGGAGGTAAGAAGGTTTAAAGGATGCTTAATGGGCTACCATGATAAGTAGTTTGCTTGGAGTAATGGCTTAGCCAAAAGTTGAGGGAAGTTGACCTAAGTGAAGGACCTTTGTTCCATGACTCAATTGGCTTGGGTCAAGTGGGCTTTGGCTGATCCCTGGGGTCCCAAAGTTGGCTATGATCTATGATGGAGCCAATTTGGTCAATTTGGTTTAATTTTGGTAACATTGGGTCATGGGTCTAATTTTGGGCATTTAGATTCAAGGTTGGGATAGGTTTAGTTTGAGCTTTGGTTAGACCCACTTGATTGTTCCAAATAATGTATATTATTGTCATAAAGTGTTTGAAAGGGGATTGGAGTGGTTTTGAAAAGTTTGGGGGGTTCAATTTGGCTTAATTTGGGTATTTGGCCAATATTAGGACATTTGGGTTAGCTTGGGATTAGGTTGGGCTAGAGTGGGATTTAGGGCTAATTGGTTGTTTCAAAATGTCTAGGGGAGTGTTATAAAGAGTTTTCAACATTAATTGGGTGGAAATTTTGGGGTTAGGGGGTTCAATTCGATAGATTTTGAACATGTGACACATTTAAGGAAAAATTGGGGATTTTAGCTAAGTTGGACATCGGTGAGGTTTGAGCACAAATTAGGGGCCATTGAATGTTTCATTTGGCATAGAGAAATGTCATGAGAAGTTTGGAATTCAAATTGAGGGAAAATTGATTGACATTAAGTCAATTTGGGGGTGAATTGGGTCATATGGTCTATTTTAAATTTTGGGTTGGAATTTAGCTTAAATGTAGATCAAATTGAGCTTGATTTTGGTTTAGATTGGTATTGGGGATGTTTAATTTTGGTTTAAAATTGAAGTTGGGCAAGATTGGGGTCAATTTGATGGACATTGGGTTTAATTTGGGCATTTTTTGGTTAAATGAGTCTAATTAGAGCTTTGGTTAAATTCAGCTAAAATGGTCAAATTGGGTCACATAGTAGTTGAGAGAAATGAAATTGGGAATATTTAGGAGGTTTTGGGAGTTTTTTAGAATTTTTGGATTTTTTGGATTTTTGGGCTAGGAGTGGTATTTTGGTAATTTTGTAAAATTTGGGGCCATTTTTGAAATTTTGGTAAATTTTGATAATTTTGTTCAATTTGAATGGTAGGGAGTATTTTGAAATAATTTTTGGAGAAAAATAGGAAATTTTGGAAATTTTGGGGGCTTTTAGGGTTTAGGGATATTTTGGGTAGATTTAGGGGCAACGGGTCAAAAATTGAAATTTTAAGAAAATTAAGGTTGTTTGGAGGTGAGTAGTATAGGATTGTTTAGATTGAGGCATGGACCAAGGGCAACCCTCATTTGTTTCTCTATGTATTTGTACAAATCAAACCTTTAGCTCGGGGCTAAGAGCTTGGGAAAACCACACACATAAGTTCCCAAAGAGTTATGGGCTCAAAATGGGATGTGCCTTGTTTAGGGTTATGGGTGTAAAGTGTGTGTAATGTGTAAGCTTCAGACCTCCCAGGATAAATCCTAAGACCACCTATAGGAGACTTCCTCTGGGCTTCCTCATGATCGGCCTCTTCCTCCTAAAAGCTAGAGGTTAGGCCTTAAGCATATGAAAACATCCAGTGAAGTCAGAAAGATTTGAATTTCTAAGGGGGAGGGTTCCAAGACTAGTCTTCTAAGAAAGTCACCAGGAGAGTTCTATGGCTAGACCCTAGGCTATTCTAAAGAGAAACTAGACCTCAACCAAAAGTGAGGTCAACAAATAGACCCCCAATAGGTGTGGTATGCTAGCCAAGTACACTGCACGTATTGATGTTGACCGACGAGATCAATGAAACCAACACAACTGTCCAAATGAAAACTCGAGACAAAAAGATGGAATTTAGCGTGGAAGTTTTTGCTAGGGATTTTTTGTTTGTGTAAAGAACCTTCAAGTCCCGAGAACATCTACTGGGGTGTCGGCGTATTTTTTTTTAGGTTTTTAATTTAAATATATAAATAATTTAGAAAGTAGCATTTGATTTTGAAAATAATTTAAAATTTGAAAAATTATAAGATGTGAAATTAAACCGATCTCACATCCCAAATAGTTTATATAAACGAGCACCGCACCACAAACCGTGTATTTATCCTGAAGAATAAATACATTGTTTGATGATGGAGCTCGATTAAATAAACTAGAAGATTTGTGACATCAGTTTGGTTTGCGAACCAATTTTATAAGCTGACAAGTTCCCACGCTCGATATAAAAAAATTAAGTAGGGTTTATATTACCCAGGTTCTTAAAGTTCCATATAAGGGCGAGCCACTATAGTTAATTACATCTTAAATGACGGGACTCATTTAAGAAAACTCTCGATAATGATCAGTGGTTTATGCTTTCAAGAAATTTCAAAGTTTAAGGTTTCAAACAAATTGGATTTTGGAAATTCCAATTGGGAATGGATCAAATTAGGAACAGTTATTTTTCGGAATCCAAAGGAAGAGAAGTAGTGGATGTCACAGATCTGAAGCGAACTTCGGTGACTTCCCAACTATCCTACTATTTGTCTTTAATTTTGAGAAGAATTTATTTGATGTTTCATCCTGCCATTTTTAGTTAATTAGGAATTATATTCGTAAGACACAATCATACAAACAGCCCCGAAGATGTGAGGGTTTATGTCGTACCGAACGAATACCTCGAAGTCCTAAGACCGGTTAGGGCTTAGTCTGCATAACATGATTATGCAAACGCCTAACGAAAAGATTGAGGATTTATGTTGCACTAGGCAAACTACCTCGAAGTCCTATGGCTTGGTTATTTAATTCTAAGGAATGTTTCTGTGAAGTAGACACAAGTTTTGCTTGACGAAGATAGCCGTGCTTGCCACTTATGCTCCAAGCTCCTTGTTCTTGCTGAGAGGTTTGATTTTAGAAGATGAAAATCAAGAGATGAGAGAAGTGTTATGGTTTAGAAATCTTAAAGTCCAAATGTCTTTTAGTGTTTTAATTAAAACAAATCTTAAAGTTGTTTAAACGAGAACCGATTAAGATCCCGCGGTTCCGTCATCCCGGCACCATTATTTTCATCGAATTCACTTAGTCAGGATGAATTTGCTAAACCCAGTTGAATGAGTTCCACACTTTCATTTAGACCGTGGGAAATCACGTTAGCAACACGTGGGTTACATCATCCGAGGTATTCCCGATAATTCGACGAGACGTTTTAATTTAGTTAAAGTTGTGGTTTTGTTGTTCTGTTTGTGATTAAATTTTGAGTTGTTTTATATTTTGAAATTTTGTGGCGGTGGATTTTATCTTGTAGTGATTTTTAATTTAGTTTTGGTTTCGATTTTGTGGCTATCCTAAAGGTTTTGGTTTTCATGCAACAATCTTGTTTAATATGCAATAAAAGTAAAGCGTAGTCCAATAAAGTAAATTACAATAAAATAAAAGCGTACCTGGAGAGTCTTCCCGTCATTCCAAGCTACACTTTAAAACACATGTTAAGGCATTTAATTATTTCAACAAGTACCTAGGTAAAGACTAAAGGAACGATTTTGGTTTTCTACCAGAATCCTAATCCTATAGCTAATTATTTCCTATAACGTCTAGGTTCTTGATTTTTTTAGTTAAGGATGATCTTCTTCATCAAAGAACAATTAAGTTCAATTGTTATTTAAAACATCTCACCGTATCGAGGAAGTGCTTAGAACGAATTCTAAACATCTTTTCGATACTTCTGAGATTATTTTGAGTCCAAATGAACTTCATTGTACTGGTGAATTGATCATCCAAGGGTTTAGTTAAGTTTTGTTCCTTTGCTCAGTGAACTAGGATGTTTAATTATCCTATGAGTGAGGTGACATTTCACTTAACGCTTCATTTACTATTTATAATAATTTAAAGCTTTCAGAGGCAAGTTAATTTGTTAAAGATTTTTAATGATTTTTATTTTAAAATGAAATTTTAATCAATGATTTTAAGTTTAGAATGGTGCTTGATTCATTAAAGTTAAAACTTTTATAAATGATATCAAAATCTTATGTTAATTTAATTTTTTTTAGATTAACTTAGGTCGAAAGGAGGTGTTGAATTATCTATTAAATTTTGATGATTTAATTTGGATTAATTATATTAATTAATTTTAATTTTTACATTATGTTTTAAGGTAAGTTATCTTAAAATTATTTAAAATTTGCAAATTTGATTTAAGTTTGTTTTGAAATGATTCTTAATTAGTTCCAAATATTTTAATTTACTTTTTAATTATTTAACATTTTAGGTTTTAATCGATTGTTAGATTATTTAATGATGTAGGTTTTAATCAAATTAAGAATTATTTACTTTTAATCATTTAATTATTAATTCCACTTATCCTATTAAGTTTAAGAGTTAAATATTATTAAGTGATTTATTTAGGGATTTTTAAATTAAGGAATTAATATCCTCTTAAGTTATATCCCTATTTTAATAATCCAATTTTAATTAATCTTCCAAAATTTAAATCACTCAATTAATTAAAATTTCATTTTTGGGTTTCTACACTTTGAGTTCCCAAAGTTTCAATCATCTAAGAGAAGATTAAAATCAGATATTTTACCCCCTTGTTGATTAAACCTAAAGTTTTAATTAGGGGGTTAAAATCTTTTATTACCTTTATTCCCCTTTAAGCTTATTTATTTTATAACTCATTAAATTAAGCTTAAATGAACTTAAAATTTTTATGCCACTTCACACACGTCAATTAAGATATTAGAGGAGAAAATGTGATTTTTCTGAATTTAATTTATTTATATAATTATTTTTAATGGAAAATAGGGATTTTCAAAGAAAATTCATGAGCATGACAAAGGTAAAGTTTCTGTTCTTAAGAACATTATGGGACATTCCTAATGACAAGAGGACCATTTGGACCAATTTTGGTGATTTTTTGAATTATATTTTATTTATTAGAATTATTTTAAGTTTTGGAGTGTTAATTAATTATAAAATAAAATAAAATTTGAAAAATAGATTTTATATTTTTCAAAAATCCCTCTGACCTCAAGAAAGTCAGAGAAACAAATTATATATTTTTATGATTTTTCTTTGATTTATTAGAATTAATTTAGTGAAAAGGTTGGAAAATCCATTTTTTTAATTCAAAAAATGTTTTAAGCATTTAAAATTCAATATCTTTACTTTGAGACTTGGGAAAAATATTTGGTTTATTCCTAAGTGATTAGGAGACCAAATATGACATTTTTATGATTTTTATTATTTTTGTGATTTTTATTATTTTTTAATTATTAAAAATATTAAAATATGCTTAAAAATGAAAAATTTTTAGAAAATTCCCTTAGACTCCTCTAATATCAGAGAAGTCCCAAAAATCAATCTGGTGAATTTTTGAAATGTATTTTTGGAGTTATGAATTTTTAAAGTTTAATTTTGATTATGTGGCTTAATTGATCCATTTAGTGGGGTTAAACATTTTCGATTGACTTCAAATTTTTATGTGACGTTCCCCTGATCCTAGAGATCGAGTGGAGAATTGATTTCAAGTTATTTTAATGTGTGATTAACTATAATTAATTAAAGTTCAATTTTGAGTGATTAGGCCGATTAGGATTATTTTTAATGAATTGACTCAAACCATAATTATCCTAGGGTTCTCTCGGTTCTAAGGGACTTCACCAAATTTTTACTGGAATTTTCTGAATAACATGCTAATTTTTGGAATTAAAATGTCAAAAACGAGTGACATAAACTTGAAAAATACATAACTTACCACGGGGATGGCATCGACATTAAAAAATTCGAGAGAATGTTCCCGAGATCGAGAGGCTTCAAAAGCCACATGGTCTCATGCCATGGTGAAATGTATACATGCATGGAGAATTAAAATTCTCAAAACAGTATTAAATTAATTAAAAATAAAATACTCAACAAAATAAATTAATTCCTTTTCTACATTATTCTCCTCTATTTACTGAGCAAGATGGTATTTTTCTTTTATTTTTATGATTTTTCTATGCAAAGATATCAATTTTTGAAGTTTCAGGTATTTACAAAAATAAGAAAAATCGGATTTTCCTACTTAAACCAGTCAGCGCCGCGTCAACCTCGGCGGCTCCGAAGCTCTACGTGTCGCGCTCCCATTCGACGCAGCCACCTGAGTCAGCTGCCACGTGTCCCGAGGTCACCCTCCGTCTTCTGGTCCGACTTAATCTCCGCCGTTCAGCCGATACACGATCGATCGGACGACTCACGGTCATCATCTACGGCGAGTGAGTCCCGTGAGCCGTCGACCTTCTAACCCTAATATCTCCCTCGATTCTCAACGGATTTTCGAGTTCTTATGCTCTATGGATTCGTCTTGAGAAGACGAACACATCCATACGGTAAGCAGGCATTGAAATTAACTTAAATTAAATGAAGAATCACTGGAAGCTCGGGAGGAAGAAGAGGCCAATACCTTGGCTCTGAGAAGTGAAGCTTCTATCAGAGAGGCTCGGCACGTTCGTTGGAGTCCAAGGAGGCTAGGGATGAAGCCTGGAGCTATGGCGAAATGTCTAGGCTTGACTTCCACCAGGCCCGATCACAAAGCTTGGAGGCTGGAACAACTGGGTGGTCTGGAGAGGGGGCTTTCACTGGGGAACCCTTCTCTACCTCTGGTGAAGGTGTGGGAAGAGTTAATTTGGATTTGGTGAAGTTTCGAGAGAGTGTCGTGTTTACGTCCGATTTTCGAGTTGGGAAATTGAGCTCGAGTGGGGGATTCGAGGCGGGAGAACGGTGGGGTTCTTCTTCTCAGGGTGGGAGAAGCTGCGGGAGTGATTTGGTGAGGTTTTATTGAGAAAAATTTCAACACCCTTCAGCACCTTTCTCATGTCCGAGAAGAGGTGTTTAAATGGCCAGGGCCATTGGGCTGAGCAAGGGCTCAATTGGTGGGTGGATTCCATTGCTCAGGTGGAGGGCAGAGGAGCTCCAAGGTTTGATTTGGCTGAGGTGGCCAATTGGGTGAGTTTGGGTTTGTTTCACTTGGTGGTGGCTCTCGGTTTTGACTCCCTCCGGCGGCTAGGCCGGCCGGCAAGGACAAGGGAGCTGGCCATGGGTCAGGTCAACCAAGGAGTAGGGTTTAATGGTGATAAACCAGGAAAGGGGGGATTTGGGGCGAGACAAAAGGTGGATTTGTCCATTTAAGGGAAGAGATCCATTAAAATGGGGAACTGTTGGTCCATGGCTCACTTAGCTTGGGCTAGGTGGATCTAGGTTTGTTCCTAGGCCTCACTTAGTGGCTGGGGATAGGTTGGTTTAGCAACATTTGGTTCAATTTGGAAGGTCAATTTGGTAGATTTTGGTATTTTGGTTAATTTGGGGAGGGTTGAATCAACTTGGGTCCAAGTTGGGTTAAGTGGGGTTTAGACCCAATTAAAAGTTTCAAATGGTCTAGGGGAATGTATTGAAGAGTTCCCAACATCAATTGGGAAGAAATTTTAGGGTTTGGCTAATCAATTTGGTAGGTTTAGGGCATGGGTTCACTTTAGGCTAAAATGGGGGTATTGGATTTCAAATGGAATTGAACTCAAATATGAATCAATTTGGACTTGGATTTGATTTAGATTGATATTAATGATGTTGAATCAAAGTTTAGAATTGAAATTGGGCAAAATTGAGGTCAAATGGGTTGGTTTGGTGTGACATTGGGTTCATTTAGGTTAAAATGGATCAATTTGGGGATTTTGATAAAAGTGGGTTATTTTGGCAAAAATTGGGCTATGGTGTAGTTGAACAAAATGAAATTGGGAATATTTGGGATTTTTTTGAAATTTTTTGGGAATTTTTGGAATTTTTGGAATTTTGTGCTAAAAGGGTATTTTAGGGTATCAAGAGGTTATTTGGAGGGTATTGGGGTATTTTGGTAAATTTAAAAGGTGGGGGTTATTTCAAAATTATTTTTATGATTTTTGGGAATTTTGGGTAATTTTTGGGGAATTTTGGAAAGTTTTGGGCAATTAGGTAATTTTAGGTAGGTTTGAAGGACCCAATATCACAACTAGGAATTCTGGCAAAAGTTGAATTTTGATTATGATGAAGTTTAAAGTGAGCCATGGACCAAGAAATGTCTACCCTGAACATCTCATGGGTTGTTTCCAACCCTCTTAGCTAAAGAGCTAGGGGTTTGGACTTAGCCACATGAGTGCTCAAATGAACCAGGGGGAGAAATGGGTAAGGATGGTGTGTGTGAGAGTGCAGTGTGTGTAAGCCAGACCTCACCAGGATCAGACCACCCAGGGTAGTCTTATAGCTTGAAAAACCTTATAGGAGCTCACTATTGGTTCCCCATATGGTGTTCTTAACCTTCTAAGGTGATTTAGTGGTTTGTAACCATCCAAGTGGGATCCCAAGAGGAGTCAAGAAGTAGGCTGAATTGCTAAGGGGTGGGTCCCGATTCTAGTCCTCTAGGATAGTCAAGGAGAAAAGCTTATGGCTAGATCCAAGGAAGTACTAAGGAGAGAAAAGAACTCACCAAAAATGAGGTCAACAAATGGACCCCCAATAGGTGTGGTGTGCTAACGGAGCACACCGCGCATATTGGCGTTGACCGAGGAGATCAACAAAACCAACACAGACATCTAAGTGACACACTTAGAACAGAGTAGAGAAAAATTTTTGCTGGGGAGTGTCAGGCAGATCTCTAAGACTGAAGATCCCTGAACTCTCGCTGAGGAAGAAGGAGGTGAATTCCAAATCACAAGACTTGGAGAGATCGGATTTTAGATTCATTTTATTTTTATTTCAAGTTCCAATTTTGAGTTTCAAATTGATTTGAGTTTCAATTTTAGTTAAAGTTCGGTTTAAGATTGATTTTAAGGTGGATTTCGTTAAGATTCAGGATTTGGAATGAGAATCAGAACCTAGGTTCTAACCTCGGAATTTGAAAGAGAACTAGAATTTAGGCTCTAGTCTCGACGAAGAGAGTTGGAATTTAGGCTCCAACCTCGGAAAGAAGATCGGAATTTAGGTGCGATCGAAAGGAATGAGGACCGGGAATTTAAGTACCGGCCTCGGAGAGAGAATCGGAATTTAGGTACCGACCTCACAAAGGATGAGAATCGGAATTTAGGTGCTGATCTCGAAGGAGTGAGAATTGAAATTTAGGTATCGACCTCGAAAAGAGAGTCGGAATTTAGGTACCGACCTCGCAAAGGATGAGAATCGGAATTTAGGTGCGATCTCGAAGAGGGTGAGAATTGAAATTTAGGTATCAATCTCGAAAGAGAGTCGGAATTTAGGTACTCGACCTCGAAAAGGAAAGCTGGAATTTAGGTACCGGTCTCGAAAGAGAATCGAAATTTAGGTATCGATCTCGGAAAGAGAGTCGGAATTTAGGTATCGGCCTCGAAAGGAGAGAGCTGGAATTTTGGTACCGGTCTCGCGAGAGAATCGAAATTTAGGTATCGATCTCGAAAGAGAGTCGAATTTAGGTACCAACCTCAAAAGGAGAGAACTGGAATTTAAGTACCAGTCTCGAAAGAGAATCAAAATTTAGGTATCGATCTCAGAAAGAGAGTCGGAATTTAGGTACCGACCTCAAAAGGAGAAAACTGGAATTTAGATACCAGTCTCGCAAGAGAATCGAAATTTAGGTCTCGATCTCGAAAAAAAGTCGGAATTTAGGTACCGACCTCAAAAAAAGAGAACTGGAATTTAGGTACCAGTCTCGCAAGAGAATCAAAATTTAGGTATCGATCTCGAAAAGAGAGTCAGAATTTAGGTACCGACCTCAAAAGGAGAGAACTGGAATTTAGGTACCAGTCTTGAAAGAGAATCGAAATTTAGGTATCGATCTCGGAAATAGAGTCAGAATTTAGGTACCGACCTCAAAAGGAGAGAACTGGAATTTAGGTACCAGTCTCGAAAGAGAATCAATATTTAGCCATCGATCTCGGAAAGAGAGTCAGAATTTAGGTACCGACCTCAAAAGGAGAGAGCTGGAATTTAGGTACCAGTCTCGAAAGAGAATCAAAATTTAGGTATCGATCTCGGAAAGAGAGTCGGAATTTAG
Organism: Papilionanthe hookeriana x Papilionanthe teres; assembly: GCA_022702705.1. Lineage (NCBI taxonomy): Eukaryota > Viridiplantae > Streptophyta > Magnoliopsida > Asparagales > Orchidaceae > Papilionanthe > Papilionanthe hookeriana x Papilionanthe teres. The sequence goes on along the minus strand of CM040422.1, from coordinate 103,797,628 downwards.
GTACCGACCTCAAAAGGAGAGAACTGGAATTTAGGTACCAGTCTCGAAAGAGAATCGAAATTTAGGTATCGATCTCGAAATTTCAGGAGTGCGAAAAAGTTTCTCGGAAGAGTGCGGGATTAGGGACACCGAGATCAAGATGCCTTAGCGGTCTTATACCCGAGTCGGAGGATTAAAGTGCGGAAAAGTTTCTCGGATAGGATGCGAGATTGGCAGGAATTCAGAAGAGAGAATTGAAATTTATGTATTGATCTCGAAAAGAGAACTGGAAGTTAGGTACCAGTCTCAGAAGGATGGGAACCGGAATTTAGGTACCAATCCCAAAAGTTGGTATTGATTTGGTTTTGAAGATTATGCGGAAATTTTAGTTTAGTGGAAGATTTGAATGAGACATGAAAGTGTTTCACATCCCAAGAGAGTTGATTGAAGGTTGATTGTTTGGCGAAGGATATGAATCCATGCCATCATAACCAAATCAAAAATTCCATGGTTCTGTGTCAGTAGACTCAGTCGGCCTTCTCAAAAAGGGGGAGAAATTGCAGAGAGTCGAAAAGGCTTTGAGAACAGCCGGAAGCTGGGGATATTGGATTCGGGAATTTCGTTTTCATTATTCATTACTTCTAGTGATTTGATTTTGTTTTAGTTTCGTTTTTTATTGAAATTTCACTTTTATTCAGATTTTAATTGATTTACTTGGTTCACATCTTAAAGTTTTAAGTTGATTTGTTTTGAGTTTTGGTTTGTGTTTTATTCAGGCTTTGAATTCAAATTTTGTTTTGTTGTTATTATTTCATTCAAATCGTTCTTCGTACAACTTTCTTCTTAGACCGAGTTAAACTCAGATCTGGTGGCGTTTGCATTAAATTGCACAAAACTAAAGGTAAAACACAAAGTTCATTTCCATTAACATGTCGAAGATACATCAGGTGATTCCATCAAAACATTTCTGATGATATCTTTCTGAAAACAAACTTTGACAAAAGTTCATATATATATCTGAACATATACTGCATTGATTTTTTCGTGTACTCTGACAAAATTGTCTGTTTGATTCATCCATGTCTGAAAAGTAAACTACATAGGTAACAACATCACCTTCCAAGCCACTTTCCAGAGGAGAATCCCACGTAAGTGTATTTTAGAGGTGTGTTACTACTATGTAGCCTACAGCTTGTAGGGCTGCAAATTCTCTAGTTCTGGATCTGGCTGGAAGTACATCGGAATTTTACTCTCGTCCATCCTTCTTAAAGTGATGAAGATTCGCTCGTAGGGAACTCCCGATATGCAGTGCTTTGCTACATCTGCACCATTTCCTTGTAGTACGAGAACAGAGCCTACCGGTCGAGGTATCTCCACCGACCCTCGGAATTCTCCGGGGCCAACTATCCGGAGTTCTATCCCGAACATAATGTTGCATTGGTTGATGAGGGAAACGGTACAAAAGGGCCTTACAAAATCATGATGCTCTGTGTGAGGTGGAATGCAGTCTACTTCTGCATAGATGTTGATAATATAGCTGTTTGGTATGCAATCAGTGGGTAGGACTCGCCAAGCCACCATCCTTTTTATCATTTTCTTAATTAAAACTGGCATTGAATCCACTTCATCGTAGCGGAGTATCCCTGGCGGATTTCCTTTCTTGTCATCAGCGAAGTTGTAACAGCATCCAAATTGGATTGTAATCCTCCCTTTGCCTCGTTTCCACTTCTTTGGCTCGGAGTAGGTCCTGCTACGTAATCGTCCTGCACGACCTTGTTTCTTCAGTTCATTGACGTAGTCTACAATTTCACTCTGCTCGTAGTGAGAGAAAACATCTGTATGTAGCTCTAGTCCTTCCAGGATGTTGACATATCTGCCTTTGATTCTCTGAAAGTATTCAAAGTGCGCTTCCACACCCTCCGGATCATCTCCGATTCGTGCTCCGAAATTATCTGCAGTATCGTCGGGGTCTAGTGACGTCTTGTGGGATATATGGCTCCACACCATCACGCTCTCACTGGGATCGTCACTATCTCGGGTGTAGGCTATGTAGTAACCTCCTCCGGGACAACCTCTGCTATGGTGCTCCTGAGGACTGACCTCCTCGGGGTAAATGCCACGGCCTTCGGGGTTTATTCTTTATTCTGCTCTTCTATTAATTTCTTCAGCATCTTGGCGATACGGCGATTCTTGTTTCTTCTCTGAGTTGGGGTCAGGGTGGCTTTCCTCTCTCCCTGAATCTCGGTAGGAGCAGCACTGACAAGCTTTTCTCCTGTGGACATTATCACTGATTTCATCTTGTTTTCCTCGATCATATTGATCTTTCTCTTCTTGTTCACATCTTAGGGAGCCTTCTTTTTGAGCCTCATTACTGTCTTCCCACGACACTGTTCGGGATCCACAGCAATCCAAGCAGTTTCCTCATATTCCAACTCTAGCTATGCAAGGTCCGAGCCAACCTCTATCACGGCATCGGCTTTCGGCTCTTCTTTGTTAAGTGCAAGACTTACGCCATCCTTAAAGTTCGGGAACGACCGCCCGTTCGACATTTCCCTGAAAAGAAAACAAGGAAAGGATTAGGGGCTGTACTCAGGACGAGAACAATAAGAATATTTACTTATTAATGAAAAATTCTTATTTAATTATTTCAAATTTTATAAGAGTAAGAGAAGATAAGAAAAGATCAGGAGTGAGCTGGGCTCGAAAGGAAGAGTCAAAATTCCATTATTACTTCAATTGCATATGTTTTCCTTTAATACATTCTTTTTTCTTATTATTTTTTTATCATTCATTTTCTTTCGGGTTCGGACCCAGTTATAAGTGATTACTCTACCCGTGCTTCTAGGAATAAAATTTCATTCTTCGAAACATCAGGTTGTGTAATACTTCTTCAAATATCATCCATTGATCGGAAGCATAAATCGTTCTCCACGGCAATTCACAAGCTGGTAAGAACCTCCTGAGTAGACTGTCTTAACCACGAACAGCCCTTCCCAAGTCGGTTCAAATTTACCTCCTATCTTGCGGTGTGCAAGAATAGGTCTCTTGAGAACTAGGACAAAGTCACCGACTTTGAATGTCCTTGGGCGAACCAGTTTGTCGTGGGCCTGGATCATCTTAGCTTGATACAGTTCCGGATTATGTTGCGCTGCAAGTCGTTTTCCTTCCAAGTTTTCCAATTCTTCCAGCCGTAGTCTGGCATTTTCCTCTATAGTGATTTTGTTCGCAACTGCAATTCTGAGTGATGTGAGCTGAACTTCCAAGGGTAGAACGGCCTCTGACCCGTACACTAAGGCGTAAGGCGTAGACTGGGTAGGAGTTCTGAAAGTTGTTCTGTAGGCCCATAAGGCTTCTAACAACTTCTCATGCCAATTTCTTTTGTTGTCGTCCAAGGTTTTCTTTAAGATTTGGACGAGAGTTTTATTAAAAGCCTCGTCCAAGCCGTTTGCTCTTGGGTAGTAGATTGTTGAATAATGCCAATCGATCCCGTGTCTTCTGACAAAATTGTTGATCTTCGTGCTTCTGAACGCAGACCCATTATCTGAAATGATTTTGCGCGGTACCCCAAAGCGGTATATGACCTGATTCTTGAAAAATTGTAGCACGTGATGTGCCTTCACTTCTCTGAGCGGTACTGCTTCTGTCCACTTGGAAAAATAATCTGTAGCTGCGAGAATGAAGCGATGTCCTCTTGAAGAAGGCGGTTCTATTGGACCCACTATATCTGTGCCCCAACATTCAAATGGCCACGACACGATTGTCGGATGTAGCACATTTGGAGGTTGATGTAGAACCACTCCATGCACTTGGCACTGGTGACAACTTTTGGCGACCTTCATGCAGTCAATCATCATTGAGGGCCATTAGTACCCTAGTCTCTTAATCTTCATTTTCATCTTCGGACCTAACTGACGAGCGCCACAAAGTCCTGAGTGCACTTCTTTAACAATTTCACGAGCCTCGGACCCGCTCAGGCACCTTAGCCACATCTGGTCAAAAGACCTTCTGTATAACGTATTTTTAATTAGTACGTAAGACAGAGTTCTTTTCTTGATTTGATGGGCTAACGACTTATCGTCCGGTAGGTTTTCTATTTGCAGGTAGTCTATTAATGGCTGCGCTTGATCTTGTATTTTACGTTATTGCTACAATTGTTTCTCCTTCTTCTTCTGATTTATGTATCGTGTCCTGATCGCAGAAAAATATGTTAAGAAATTCATACCTATTTTTTATGAAATTGCACTTTAAAGAAAGGTATTTTCTTTATTTTATTGCAGGAACGAAGATTTATACGTGATGGAAGGAAAAAAGCATAAAATAAAGCAAATTTGGATCAAAAATGAAGAAATACATGCAAAATGAACTAAGTCGCCGACGGCGAAATCGAGCCCACCGACGGCGAGATTATAAAGAGAATTTATTAAAGGTTTGCAACTACCTCACCGACAGCGAGCCGAGCCGCCAGACAGCGAGATCGCGCGGTTTGAAGACCTTCAGAAGCCCGTGACGGCGAGGTCGTTTTCGCCGATGGCGAGACCGTTCAAAATGCCGGATACATTGAACACGGACGCTTTTTGAAAAGATGCTTAAGTACCCCTTGGACCTTTGTCTACCTCTATAAATAGAGGACGAATTTTAGTATGTAGTGTGTCTATTTTAGGAGTCTTAGAGTATTCTATTAGTGTGTTTTTGAGTCTAAGTTGAAGTTTAGTGTAAGTAAGTGTAAGTAGTGAGTTAAGAAGTGTCTTGTACTTAGAAGGAAAAGTCAAAGGAACTTCAAGAGTGCGCTTGGGGAGGAAATTGAGATAAGTATCTTTGTTTATTGTTGTTAACTTTAAATGAAATCCATGCATTGTTTAATTCCCATGCATTACGAGTAGTTTTCTTAGTCTTTCTCCTTGTTTATGAAATTATGTGAATTGATGAAATTAAATAGAAGTGCCTAATATATTAAAATAAATTGTGCTAATCTTTTACTTAAAACTTAATTTACTTTCAATCCGGCCGATTGAATTGTTAAAATATGTTGAATTATCAACTATAGTAAAGATTACATCCAATATTCAGGGAAGTCAAAAGCCTTGGAAGGAGGGTGCAAATAAATAGGGAAATATTATTTATCGGACGTAGAATTGGACATTTTAGTGTGACAGACTAAAATATTCAATTTAGTGCTATTGTTTGAGAGCTGAAGTGTAGATGTTAGCCCTCAGGTGAGGGGAACGTGGGAGCTACGAAGTGGCGGCCGAGTATCCTCCCGAAGCTGGCCGCGGATTCGGTAATCAAGCATAGGACTAGTCAATGTTCTTTGCACCTGGACCAAAGGGTAAAGAATAGGAATGCTCCTATTTATCACAATATAATAAAAAAAATCTATTTGAATTCATCATTCACTTAAGTTTCTAAAAACAAGGAGAAGGATACTTTTTCTGAAATCTTTAAATCAACTTTATTTAAAGCATTAGCTTACTTTAGATCACTTTAGTTAAGTATTCTAAATTCTGTATACTATATTAGTAAGTAAATCCTTTTAAATTTAGATGTTACAAATCTTTTAAAACTTCCCTGTGGGATCGATAACCAGGACTCCATTAGAGCCCTGTATTACTTGATACGATACGTATACTTGCATAGAATCCACATTATACATTCCATCATAAAATTAAATATATATTAAGCGGGATCAAGTTTTTGGTGTCGTTGCTATTTTTGTAAACATTAAAAAGTGGGTCAAGTTTTTGGCGCCGTTGCCAGGGATCGAACCCGGGTCACCCACGTGCCATATCTTTAAATCAGTTTTATAACTAGCTCGCTGACGGCGAGAAACTTCCCGCCGACGGCGAGGCAGTTGAAAAATTGGTCTCTTAAGTTTTATGTGCGATTTTGGACGGTTCTAAAGCCATTTCTTTGTAGAAAACCATCCCAAATTCATTTTTACACTGTTTTCTTCCCTAGAAACGACTAGAGACCATTCCTTTCAATCCAAAATGGCCATCAAACTCTTAGAAACCACAAAACTGGAGTTTTCAACCGAAGAAAATTCGTCAGTTCGGAGGCGCAACGTATTTTTAACAAAGTTTTGATGAAGAAGCGACTTATTAAAGAAAGGGGATTTGTCAACAGAGGAGTAGAGAATTTTACCACAAAAATTGAAGAAATGATCGTGCAGCGGCATTGGGAGGTATTTTGCTATACGACATCCGCTGTAGTTATTCCTGTAGTTATTCCTGTAGTTAAAGAGTTTTACTTTAATCTACATGTGATCAACAATGGAAGTGTCTACGTCAGAGGAAGATGGGTAACATTTACTCCTTCAAGGGTAAATGAATTATTTTCTATAGAGAATACCCTTGTCCGTCATTATTCAAACTTTGTTCCTTCAAGATACAATATGAACGAGATTTATAGATACCTGACCGACGAACCTGATGATTGGGAGTTGCACGAAGACGGGTATGTCAGTTTCTCTGCATCACTTCTTAACCCTGTCTCAAAGCATTGGCATTTCTTTATCTCATCAAAATTATTACCCACTATGAGGGTAAATAAGGTTTCAAAGGAATGCGCTATATTAAATTACTGTATTCAAATTGGACTACCTATCGATGTTGGATCAATTATAGTAAAGTCTGCATTGGGATTGATTGTGCATGGGTCAGTTCATGGACTGGGACACCCATCGACTATATTTGCTTTATGCAGTCAGTACCAAGTTTCTTATAAGACATCTGGAGGCCAGTTTTATTCATTTACTGAGACAGAAAGGGTGGATTGATGAAGAATCTACTGCAGAATTCCCTTTTAGGCCTTTCTACAATCTATTTGTGCACCTGCGTCACATCGGGAATATCAGAGAGGATGTTAGTTCAGACACTGAGGAGTAGTAAAGATTTCTATCTTATGTTATATTTGTGTGTATATATGTGTTGATTTGGATTTAGGTTTTACTATGATTTAAACTTTAAATTTGATCATCTCAAATTTGATGAAATTATATGTATTTGTTATGTCTCAGTATTTAGAGTGTTGTGGTGTGGATTGCAATGCTGAGTATTTATGAGAGTTTGAAGTATTGAAGTCTTAAGTGTTAGTGTTTAAAAGTGTGAAGTTTGTAAGTATTATGGATTTCATATATAAAGTTATATTGTTTGTGTGAACTTCTTGTGAGTATAAGTATCTAGTCTTCATACTTAAATTATCAAATTAAGTGATCGGAAGATTAATTAGGGCCAAATCGAGGTTGAAAATGATTGAAGAATTTTAAATATTTAAAATTTTTGGGAGCTCACCGACGGCGAGAATTATCCCGCCGACAGCGAGGGAAAGCTCGCTGACAGCGAGAACGATCTCGCCGACGGCGAGATTTTCCAGAAACTTTGGCCTTAGTAAATTAATTAGCTCGCCGACAGCGAAATCGCGAAATGTCCTATATTTGACCAGTCAACCGACACTATTCATCATCCCCTTCCTCAAAACTTCGAAAAAAACCGACCTAGGGCTCGTGAGATCTTGGATTTGAGGCGATTTCAACACTTTTTGACACCGGATTTCATCTCCCCTTGGTAAGTGCTTCACTCATGCAAAAATTTTTTATTTTCACCATGAATTTCTTCTACATTGGGAAATTTTGGAAAAATTCGAAATATGGAGAAAATACTTGGAAGAAATTCATGGAGATCGATTTAAATGGATTTTAGTTGCTTATAGGAAGCCATTTTAGTAATAATTGGAAGTTTAGTTAGAATTTTTGTGATTTTCATAGATCGAACGAAATGGCTCCTCGACAAAGACGAAGGTTGGATTACGACGAAACCCGATTCATAAATGCAAGAGCACAAACTCGATACTTTCAAAACATTCGAAGCAAGAAAATGCATACGGGATCGAGTTTTCGAGAATACGAGTGGAGAAGTGGAACGAATAATTAAGGAAAGAGGATGGGAAAATTTTTGCTACACCACGAACGAAAGTTCTTGTAGAAGTTGTCAAGGAATTTTATGCCAATCATTGTACGATTGAAGATGCACGATCAAAGTAAGAGGATTTTTGGTTGAATTCGAGTCTTCTTAGGATTAATTCATTTTATGAGGTACGTGACACTGCATACCGGTGACTATGATACTTTTGGAACAATGGAAGGACCACTGAAAGAGGTGATAAACTTTCTCACTGACGGGAAAGGAGTTTGGAAGATAAAGCAGCGCGAAAGGGTAAATTTTCCTCTTTTAATGTTAAATACATCATCTAAGGCCTGGCACTACTTCATTTGTTCTACCTTGTTACCCACATATCACCACAGTGAGGCAACAAGAAATAGAGCAATTCTGAATTATTGTATTCAGAATAATAAAAGTATAAATCTGAGAAATATTATTTATAAGAATATATTAGCCATTGCACGAAGTGAAAGTGGAGGAGGACTAGGACACTTTGGTACGATTTTTGCACTCTGCCGACTCTGCGGAGTTGAGGATAGAGATGATGAGGAATGGGTGGAACCAATGAAGCCATCACTTCGGCTAATATTAAGACGTATGAATCCCGCGAAGGATGGAGATCGAGGACGAGGAGTTATATGCTTTCATCGAGTAGAGATATACCTTCTACTTAGTTATGACCCCCCTCGTACACCACCCCTACCCTTCATGATACGATGAATGAGCCGACACTACATAGAAAGAGTTTTGAAAAATTTGGAGAGAACATGGAAAGGAAGTTTGAACATATGGACCAAAGGATTGGAGGCTTGGAGAGAAGACATGATTATGACAGTGAATATCTCCAACGACATTCAGAATACGAAATAGCATATTATGAGGCTGAACGTCATAACAGGAGAGGTGAATTAGATGTTGTCTTTCATGAATGCCCCCGCTACACACAGTATCAGCCTGCTCAGCCTTCTCAGCCTGAAGGTCAGGGAGATGATATAGTTTGGGATTTTGATGCTGAAGATTAGAGACTTTGTTTGGTTTGTTTAGATTAATTGTTATTTTAAGAACTTTATTACTTTGTGTGTAATTGTTATGTACTTTTACGTAGATCGTGGAGTTGGTGTGTTTGTTTTAAATTGCTTAGTCTGTTATGTTAGACTTTTTATATATGTTAAATTAGTATGCAAATTCTCTTTAAGGTAGTATGTTAGTTTTTCTTTAAATGTGTTGTTTAAGTCTTATAAATTGTGAACTTTAATTTTAGATTGTTTTAGTAACTTGATTGATTGGATGTGTAATAGTAGATTAAGTTTTAATCTGTTTGTGTTTTTATACTTATTTCAAAATTTCTTTACCTGACACTCTCTTTAAATATTATATATGTGGAAGAATACTAACGGTACAGAGTTCTTTAAATAATGAAAAAGCCTGCAAAAATTTCGAGGAAAAGAAATACGCTAAAGCTCGAAAGGTATGATGTAAATTCATTGTATATTTTCTTTTCACCATTTAGAAATAGATAGAAAAATTTAAGTTTGGGGGAGGAAAAATACAAATTTAATTATTAAATTGTTCTCAATTTCTATTTTCAAAAAAAAATATTATTATTTGATTTTCTGTAATAATTTTTAATTCAGTAACTTGAATTAATTTATATAATTATTATAGAAAGTTGAAAAGAATATTTCTAGAAATTCAAATTAACTTAATAGAATAAGATATTTGGTTAAAAGGAATAAGAATATAGTAAACTATTTAAATTAAGGGAAACTATATTCTAAAATTGAAATTCTTAAGTATTTAAGTGAAAAAGAAGAGATTGAAACTCATTGAAGTAAAAGTTTATGAAATACATATAAGCAAAGAAATATTTTAAATTTCAAATTTAGGAAGAGAAAGTTGAAGTTCAAAATTATTAACAGACTATCCAGATACAGTAATCCTCAATTGAAAAAGAAAAAGAAAAGGATTGAAAATCAATCCAAAAAGAAAGAAAAGAAAAGAAAAGAAAAATATAAGTGAGGAGAAGCTTGAGGAGATGCCTTATCAAAATTGGACTGATGGAATCGACACTAAAGGGTAAAACTCAAATATATTTCTAAACATATATATATGGATTAGTATTTTACTAAATAGTGTTTTCTTGAACTTCCTATCATTTAAATATCTTAAGTAAATTACTCTTTTAAATATAATCTTTCACGAAATAAATAGAGAGCTAGAAATCTTAGATACGATAACTAAATAATCTTATATCTATAAAGTTAATCTAATTACTTAAAAATATTTCTATTTAACCTTACTATAGTATTATTTAAATTTATTCATAGTTTATTTGAATTAAAAAATTCTATTACAAAAATCATTGTATTTATTTAGTATAAAAATTACTTGAGGACAAGTAATAATTAAGTTTGGGGATTTTGATCACAGAAAAATATGTTAAGAAATTCATATCTATTTTTTATGAAATTGCACTTTAAAGAAAGGTATTTTTTTTTATTTTATTGCAGGAACAAAGATTTATAAGTGATGGAAGAAAAAAAGCATAAAATAGAGCAAATTTGGATCAAAAAGGAAGAAATACATGCAAAATGAACTAAGTCGCCGACGAGCGAAATCGAAGCCGCCGACGGCGAGATTATAAAGAGAATTTCTTAAAGGTTTGCAACTACCTCACCGACAGCGAGCCGAGCCCGCCTACGGCGAGATCGCACGGTTTGAAGACCTTCAGAAACCCGTCGACGGCGAGGTAGTTTTCACCTACGGCGAGGCCGTTCGAAATGTCGGATACATTGAACACTGGACGCTTTTGAAAAGATGCTTAAGTACCCCTTGGACCTTTGTCTGCCTCCATAAATAGAGGATGAATTTTAGTATGTAGTGTGTACTATTTTAGGAGTCTTAGAGTATTCATTAGTGTGCTTTTGAGTCTAAGTTGAAGTTTAGTGTGAGTAAGTGTAAGTAGTGAGTTAAGAAGTGTGTTGTACTAGAAGGAAAAGTCGAAGGAACTTGAGGAGTACGCAGGGGAGTAAATTGAGATAAGTATCTTTGTTTATTGTTGTTAACTTTAAATGAAATCCATGCTTAGTTTAATTCCCATGCATTCTGAGTAGTTTTCTTAGTCTTTCTCCTTGTTTATGACATTATGTGAATTGATGAAATTAAATAGAAGTGTCTAATATATTAAAATAAATTATGATAATCTTTTACTTAAAACTTAATTTACTTTCAATCATGGCAATTGAATTGTTAAAATATGTTGAATTATCAACTATAGTAAAGATTACATCCAATATTTAGGGAAGTCGAAAGCCTTGGAAGAAGGGTGCGAAATAAATAGGGAAATATTATTTATCGGACGTAGAATTAGACATTTTAGTGTGACGGACTAAAATATTCGATTTAGTCTATTGTTTGAGAGCTGAAGTGTAGATGTTAGCCCTCGGGTGAGGGAACGTGGGAGCTACGAAGTGGCGACCGGTATCCTCCCGGCCTAGCCACGGATTCGGTAATCAAGCATAGGACTAGTCGATGTTCTTTGCTCTGGACCAAAGGGTAAAGAATAGGAATGCTCCTATTTGTCACAATACAATAAAAAAAATCTATTTGAATTCATCATTCACTTAAGTTTCTAAAAACAAGTGGAAGGATACTTTTTCTGAAATCTTTAAATCAACTTTATTTAAAGCATTAGCTTAGTTTAGATCGCTTTAGTTAAGTATTCTAAATTCCATATACTATATTAGTAAGGAAATCCTTTTAAATTTAGCTGTTACAAATCTTTTAAAACTTCCTTATGGGATCGATAACCAGGACTCCACTAGAGCCCTGTATTACTTGATACGATACGTATACTTGCGTAGAATCCACATTATACATTCCATCATAAAATTAAATATATATTAAGCGGGATCAAGTTTTTGGTGCCGTTGCTATTTTTGTAAACATTAAAAAGTGGGTCATGTCTATGTCAAGCTGTGAGAGAATCTGTCGTCCCTGAACTGACACTTCAACTGATTCATCTTGTAAGCAGGCAAACTCATTTGCGAGGTGGGCTAACACATACGCGAAGCGATTTCTTTTCAGGAATTTTGTAGATTGTTACGTTTGGAATTTGCTCCGATAGTTTCAAGGCATACTTGAAAATGCTTGCTCGAGTCTCGATTTCGAATTACGTATTGTCAGATAATCTAGTTGAATGATCAGCTGCGAATCTCCATAGATGTTGATATCCGTTATACCCGTCCGAATGGTTAATTCCAATCTCGTTATGAGGGCTTCATATTACGCACTCGATTATTTGTACACGGTTCTGTTAAGTGATAAGAGTATCTTAACATCCCCCGCTCCGGTGTTATAAAGATTAGTCCGATTCCTGCCTTACCGGGCACTATCGTTTGCGATTTTTTGTCTTTCAGCGCTGAAGATGCTCCATCAAAGTACAATTCCCAACGCTGATCATCGGGGTCTTCTAAGCTCATTATCTGCTCGTCTGGCAAGTCATCATTGAGAGGCGATTCTGCCGGCAAAGGATGTGCTGCAAGGAAGTCTGCTAAGACTTGCTCTTTTACGGCATGAAGAGGAACGAAAGTTATATCGAATTGCAATAGTATCATCGACCACCTAGCAAGTCTGCCAGAAAGCGTCGGGCGAGTCATCAAATATTGCAATGGATTGAACTTCGAAATAAGGTTGACCTTATGAGAAAGCATGTAATGCCTGAGCTTTTGAGCGGCGAAGATCAGGGCCAAAGAATGCTTCTCAATTGGAGGGTACTTTACTTCCGTCATCAGCACATATCATTGCAAACAAAATTCAACAGTACATATATGTACGTATATTATATAACACACATGCTAAAATCTACCGATATATCGTATGTCAGAAGTTTTCATGTTATTTTCCCTATCATAACATAGCCTTGGATACTACTAGATCAAACATAAACATCTAACACTCTGAGACATTGTTTATCAAACATGTCTCAAGTGTTTGGACATTCATGGGTCATGGTAGCTCCAAAGGCTTCAACCCTTCAAGTTCTAGAATAGCCTAATATCCAATGGGTCTTTTGTCTGGCCGCATTCGATGCAGAGTGATCGAAATGCAAGGTCTACTAAAACTAGGTATACAATGTTTCACCATGTCAGCACCATTTCCTTGTAGTAGAAGAATTGATACTTGTGTCAAAAGGACTCGGTATGTTCTTGCAAATTCTCACGTCCGAGGATCTGTATTTCCCTTATGAAAAGAATAGAATAGTGATTCATCAAGGACACCATGCAAAATGGTCTCTCAAAGTCAGGACTCTTGATGTGAGGAGGGATATAGTCACCCTCGTCGTAGATGTTGATAATACAACTATCTGGAAAATAGCTTGATGGTATGATTTCCCAGGTAACAAGTCGTTTAGTAATCTGAATGATTATTGTACGAAGTGGATCCAACTGTTCGTGTTGTAGGATTCACAGAGGATTTCCTTCGTTGTCTCTAGCATAATTATAGCAACATCCATATTGGATTGTTAGCCTTCCCTTACCACTTATCCATTTGTTAGGCTCAGAGGAGTTTCTCCTTCTAAGACATCCAGTTCAACCTAAATATCGGGCTTTCATCACAGGCTTAATCATGGTTGCCTGTTCATATTCATCAAATATTTTGGTGAAAAACTTAATACCTTCAAGAATATTGATTGGTTTTCTATTGATATGCTTGAATTGTTCAAAGTATTGCCGATTATTAGCTTGAATCTGTCATATTTCTACTTCAGAGACGTTTCTCCTAGGGATTTCTTTCTCTAGCATTGTCGTGATAGGATAAATTTCAACAAATGAAGTCTTGAGGTCAAGAGATTCAAAATGGTTGATGTCATCTTCCTTAAGTTTTCTATCTTGTAGTTTTTTTTATTCTTGTTGCTTCAGTTATTTGTTTCGATTTTGCCTTTGTGAATAGGTAAGTCCTGTTGTCATCTGACACGCCTAAAATATATACGCTTTTTGCTATAACATTTTATTTATTTTTGATGATATTACACTTTAAAGGAAGGTATTTTGGATGTTTTTTGGTTTTTGGTACAATAAATGGTGATTGGAGCAAAAGGAAACAAAAACGGTGCAATTTGGAGCAAAAACGAGCAAGAAATGAAATTGTGCCCTGACACCTTTCGATAAGTCTTTTGATGCTTAATCTCTTTTACACTTCATGCATATTTTTGAATGAGATTACACTTTAAAGAAAGATTGTTTTATGTTTATTTTGTACGGCTATCTGTTACGAACGCAACGCAACTAAAATGGGGATAAATGGAGCTAAAACGGAGCCAAACGGAGCAAAACGGTGGAGCTGCGCAGAGTCATCTCGCCGACGACGGCCTCGATCTCGCCGACGGCGAGATTTTCTGAGACAGCCGTAAAATGGCCAAATAGGCCGCCGACAGCGGCCTCGAACCCGCCGACAACGGCCCGGACGACCATGAACCGACTTTTGACGGTTTTGGGCCAATATTCGACGTATTTGGACGCTTTTTCGAAGGGGTGCTTAAGGAAACTCTTAGGAATTCGTCCATACTCTTTAAAAATGTCCAATATATGTCAGAAGTGGGGGAGAAACAATAAAGGAGAGTAGAGAAAAAAAGAGAGGAATGTTTAGGATTCTTAGATTAAGAGTAGAAAATAAGATTTCTACCCTTTTGGAGAGATTGGAGAGGAGAATTTGAGAGAATTTGTAAGGGATTTCGCTAGCTTTGCATGGATTGCCAGGAGACTTTATGGGAGAGATCTTCGTCTTTCTTTCAAGAGGAAAAAGCTAAGTATTGTTCTTCATTATCTTATAATTTTGTAAACATTTATTTAGTGGATTTGCTTTGGTTACATGAAGTTTCCGTTGTATTTTCTTCGCGCTTTGTGACGTATCTCTCTTACTCTTTCTTCTTCTTTGGAAATAGCGGCATGAGAAGATTATGCCATTATTTTCATTTTTCTTTTCTTTCGTAATGAGTAGAAATCATGTTTAGAATTTTGTGATGCATGGTAGAAGTAAATTTAATTATAAAAGTGATGGTTTTTACTTGCACTTCATTTACATTGCAATAAGGGCCCATTGTAGGGTTAAAATTCGTTGTAATTGCATCGACCCGAAAGGGGGTGTAATTCTCGACAAAGTGAAACCACATTCGAATTTCATGGATGGTGAAGTTCATGGGGATTGAATGCGAATAAATAGGGAAATATAATAATCGAGCGTAGAATTGGAGATTTTAGAGTGACGAGCTAAAATCCTCGATTCGATCCTATCGTTTGGGTGCGAAGTGTAGATTGTTAGCCCTCGAGCGAGGGAATGTGGGAGCTCCAAAGTGAGAGTCGGTATCCTCCCGTCCTAGCCGCAGATTCGGTAACCGAAGCATAGGATTAGTCGATGTTCTTTATGCCGGACCAAAGGGTAAAGAATAGGATTGCTCCTATTTGGCACATACAATATTTAATGCATCTCAATCACTATACATTATACTATTCCATTAAATAACAATAGTAGTTTTTAATATCTCAAAATTCTCCAAACCAATTCATCCAAAAAGGGTTATATTTAGAATTATTATTTGCATTTAGATATAGTTACTATCTTTACATTTAACACTTGCATTTAGGAATATTTTCTAGAGAAAACACAATTTAAACGACATTCCAAACTAAGGACTATTAGTAGTAGATTAGAATTTGACTAAAGACCTCTTACTTCACTTCCTCGTGGGATCGATACTGGGGTTTTTAAAGAAAACTCTATATTACTTGAAACGATACGTATACTTGCGTAGTACCCCTAGTGTGTAAAATATTTTCTAATTTTTATATCATTTAAGATTTTGCACACTAGCCGCTATTTATAAATCAGGTCAAGTTTTTTGCCATCTTTTGGAAGTTAATTTACTACGTAATTGCGTGTCGGGTCAAGTTTTTAGCGCCGTTGCCGGGGATGCTTCGGTAAGAACTTTAGGAGAATTTTAGTTGAAGTAATTAGGCTTAGACTTGGAAAACTGTAGTGTCGTAAAAACTATTTTTGTGTGAAAAGTGTTTTTATATGAAAAATTGTTGTGAAAAAAAACAAAAAAAAAATTGTTTATATGAAAAATAAGGTGTTCGTGAAAATGTTTTGTTGTGTTGAATTTTTTTGATTTATTATTTGTTTAATTTTTAATATATTTTTTGTTATGTTATGTATGCGAAACAAAGGATCTGCAGGACTTGTGCCTTAGGATCCCGAGTTTGAAAAAAAAAAAACAGAATGGACTCGAAATACTAGAAATGGAAATGGAAAACTTTCAAGATAATAATTTGGAAAATCATCATAAATCATTGAGGGATTACATAAATCCTACGATAAATAAAATTCACTCTAGTGTACAAAACCTTATCGTAGAAGCTGATTCGTTTGAAATAAATCCTGAGATTATCCAACTGGTGCAGAACAATCAGTTTGGGGGAACTCCTTTGGAGGATCCTTATTTACACTTATCAAATTTTTTAGAACTTTGTGCTATATTTCGTTATAACGGTATGTCGAACGATCTTTGTTAGACTAAGGCTTTTTCCTTTCTCACTAAGGGATAAGGCTAAAATGTGGTTATACTCATTAGCACTCGACTACATTAAAAATTGGGAGGAGTTAACTCGAAATTCCTAGCTAAGTGTTTTCCACCTTCGAGGACTACTAAACTTAGAAACGATATTATCTCATTTTGTCGATATGAAGGAGAATCAATATACGAAGCACAGGGAAAGATTTAAGGAACTCTAAGAAAGTGTCCACACCATGCTCTGCCGAGTGATTAATCAATCAAACTTTTTATGATGGGTTAGTAGGATCCCTTAGGTGCATAATTGATGCTGCACTTTGGTGGATCATTATTGTCGAAAATCATTTGATGAAGCGTATGCATTAATTGAAGAAATGGCTACAAATGAATTTCGATGGCCCTCTACGAGGGTAAATCATAATTATGTAGCCGGTGTTCATGATATGCGATGTGATTGCAATTCTTGCATCTCGAGATTCTTTGCGATATCGAGGAAGTTGGACCAATTTGGAATGAACCAGACCTCGATTTACTCCTGTAAGTGAGGAAAGTTCATTAGGGCATTTGATTGATTCTAAATTATTATATGAGACTTTAAATACCATAAACAACCCGTACTCTAACTTTTACGACCCAGTGTTGGGAGAACCATCCTAAATTTAAGCTGGAATCCTACTACGCGACGTTGGAAACCAACAATGGGAAAATAATCATGCAAATCATAATGGAAGTTGGAATAATCAGGGGAACACAAACTATAGACTTTCATATCCATCGGACTCTAATATTGATCAAAAATTTGAGGATAAGAAGATGTCATGGAAGAAGTGGTATTGCAAGCTGAGAAACCGGTTGCGAAAGTCAAAATAATGCGATTAGAAACATAGAGAATCAACTGGGACAAATTGCTAATTCACTTAGCAATATACACCAAGGAACACTTCCTAGAAACAATAAGATCAACCCTAAAGAGAACACTAATGAACAAGTAGAAGCTGTCCAATTAAAAATTGGAAGAGATATAGAGGATGTGGTTTGAAAAGAGAAAGATGTTGTGAGAGAAACAAAGGAAACTAAAAGACCTGAAGAACATGTTTCTAAAGATCTGGAAAAATTAATATCTCCAGCTAAAATCAATTTGGAAGGACCACACCCTCCATTTCCTCAAATACTTAGACATCATGAGTTGGATAGAAAATTTTCAAAGTTTATGAAAGTACTTAAGAAAATAACGATAAATATTCCTTTCACTGAAGCTTTGGAACAGATGCCAAGTTATGCAAAGTTTATAAAGGATATATTAAACAAGAAAAGGAAACTTGGGGATTATGAGACAATTGTACTAAGTGAGGAGTGCAGTGCCATACTTCAGAAAAATTTTCCTCAGAAACTTAAAGTTCCTTGTAGCTTTACAATTCCTTGTGCAATTGGAGAAAGATTATGTGGAAAAGCTTTATGTGATTTAGGAGTGAACATTAATGTGATGCCTCTATCTATATTTAGAAGGTTAGGTTTAATCGATATTTCTCCCACTACTGTAACCCTTACATTAGGCGATCGATCTATCATTTATCCAAAAGGAGTTATAGAAGATGTGCTTGTTAAAGTGGATAAATTTATCTTTCCTTTGGATATTATTGTATTAGATATGGAGGAAGATAAAGAAATTCCAATTATTTTAGGGAGACCTTTCCTTGTTACTGGACAAGCTATGATAGATGTGCAAAAAGGAGAGTGGGCTATAAATATTAATGACCATGAAGTCACTTTTGATGTATTAAAGACTATGAAATATCTAGCTGAGAGAAAAGATGATGATTGTTTTGGATGGATGAAATTGATTATCTATGGAAAGACCATTTCCAAGAAAGTTTTGAGAGTAAGTTAACGGATGAGATTAAAATGGATTTTTATGATGATTCGAAAACGTTACTTAAGGAAGACTGTATGTATGTTTAGGAGATGTGTGAAATGATGGACGCTACCAAAAATAGTAAACTTTTAATTCCATTTGTTAAAAAATCTCATGAACTTAAGATGGATGTACCCCATACAAATTTAAAGTCTATCTATTTAGAGAATTCATCTACACAACCAGTCTTTATATCTTCGGATGCGACTCAATCACAAGAAAAACCTCGATTGAATGATAAACGATATAAAATTATTGAACTAGGACATGGAAGAGAATTTGAGGATAAATTTGAAAAGAACTTTGAGTTGAGAAAAGAGGATAAGGATATTGGAAGACCATTGGAAGAAATTCTTAAGGAATTAGAAAAACATATTTCCTCAACTAAGATAGATCCTCAATCATTTAATAATTATAAAGGGGAAGAATTGGAAGATCACTTGAATCATAAGAGTGACATAGAAGAATTTGATCACGAGATACGAATTATCTAAAGAGAATCTGTTCCAAAATTTGGGAGATATTGAAGTATCTTATAAAGATCCATTTCTTATAAATTTCAAGGATAATATTAAAATGCAGATTTAGAAAATCAATAGAAGAATATTGGATCAAGAAAGAAATATGAGGAACAATGATATAAATCAAACTGAAAATGAAGAGCCGAATGAAAAATTAAAATTTAAGAATTTTATAGGAATCCTTGGATCTGGAAATGATTGGGCGATTGATCGAGGATTACTTAAATGGAATTTTGATCCAGGTGGAATCATTTGTCGGGCCCGCGACGTAATAACTAAGCGCTTTATGGGAGGCAACCCATAGTTATCAGTGTGCTTTGATTTAGTGTGCTTGAGAGTCATGATTGTTAATGATCTATTGTATTTTCTTTATAGTTGATTGATCAGTTTGATTGATGATTGGTAGATATTTGGATTATTAGTAGTTTGATTTGATCTTTGTGTGTCTTGAGGGAGGTGATTCCTTAACTTCTTATTATGGCTAAACTTGATCTCTTGTAGTAGTTGGATTAACGAGTCCACTGTGACTTGGGTCTCACCCAGACTTGAGTTTTACAAGAGAAATCATGAATTTAGAACATTGATAGTTTCATCTTAATTTGTTACTTCCTTTCTACAACTTTATTTTCATTAGGTAGGAGTCACGAACCTATTTGATGAATACCATTAGGATGATCTCACACTATTTTTTATAACAGTTAGAGGTGCTTAATTAAAAAGATTAGGTGATGCATGAGATTGGTGTCCGGAAACCAATTTATCAGGAATAAACTCATCTTTGGGATTATAATCTATAAAATCATTTTAAAGTACCTAATTTACTAGTGTAGTGATTCCATTAGAAATTGGAGGTAAGTTAATAAGATGTGATGAGTTAAAGGATGAATTAACCTCATTTATCACATGTATATTTATGTTTGTGTTACAACTTTATTTAGGTATTGAAGAACATATTTATATTCCCTTACTGATACCTACAATGCTAGTTAGACTTTGGTTTAGTTAATTTCATTCTGGCATGATTAGTTTAGATTTACTTTTTGCTGCATATTGTTCTGTCCTAATGAATACTTGCAAATGATTTTGATAGACATTTGTGGTAGATAGAATTTCTAAATTGTTTTCTTCCTGCTTATATTTTCTGTACTGAATGTTATATATGTTAAAAATTAAGTTTGGGGGTAGGAAGAAAAGTAAAATTTTAAAGTGAAAATACTTCCTTTTAGTGTAATTTTATTACAAGCATGTTTTAGGCTAGATTTACTTTTTCCTATAGTCTTTCTATCCTGATTATGCATGTATATGAATTTGATAGGATGTTGTAGTGGTAAGTAGATTCAACCTTTACTTTTTCTTCCTGCTATATTTTATGAAATTAATTGCAAAATATTTTAAAATTTAAGTTTGGGGGGAAGAAAAATATTAACTCTTATTTGTTCTCAATTATTATATTTTCAAAAATTATTAGCATAACTTCTGGCAGTTGAAACTCACTTGAGATAACTAAAACTTTTTATTTTAGATGAATATTATGGAAGGATTGGATGAAAGCTTTTAGTAATAAAAGTTAATTTTATAAGGATAAGATATTTGGTATGAAAGAATTCGATTATAGTTAACTATTTAAATAAAGAAAACTGTATTTTTGAAATGTTAATAGACTTAAAGTATTGTGTGTTAAGAAGAGATTGTGACTTTATGATGAATAATAAAGCTCATACCTAATTATAAAGTAAGGATGTGTTTCAAGTTTGAACTTTAGAAAGAGGAGAGTGAAGTTCAAAATCATTACAGGCTCTCCAGATATAGTAATCCTCATTAAAAAAAAAGGAGAAAAAAAATAAAAAGAAAAGAGAGTGAAAAAAAGGGATTGAAAATGATCCCGAAAGAAAAGAAAAAAAAATAAATATATTTATGAGGAGAAGCTTGAGGAGATGTCTTATAAAAAATTGGCTTCACTTGAGTCGCCCTAAAGGGAGAACTTGATTTCATTTCTGAATTTATATTAAAGTATTGGCCTACATTCTGATGAAGTTTGCATGAACTCCTTTTTCACATAATCTTTCAAGGCATTCTTAATGTAACAAATTATGGTTTATCTTGAAATAAATAAAAGACTAGAACTCTTAGACTTGATTGCTAAATATTCTTATACTTGCAGTGTTAACCTGAGTTACTGAATTTCTTTCTAATAATCTAACCAATACATTCTTTTGAGTAAATAATTTTAGTGTATTACAGGTGAAAAGTCCATTGCCCTGAGTTATATTTTTATGTAATAAAAGTGTTACTTGAGGACAAGTAACAGTTAAGTTTGGGGGATTTTGACACGCCTAAAATATATACGCTTTTTGCTATATCAGTTTATTTATTTTTGATGATATTACACTTTAAAGGAAGGTATTTTGTATGTTTTTTGGTTTTAGGTACAAGAAATGGTGATTGGAGCAAAAGGAAACAAAAACGGTGCAATTTGGAGCAAAAACGAGCAAGAAATGAAATTACGCACGACACCTTTCAATAAGTCTTTTGATGCTTAATCTCTTTTACACTTCTTGCATATTTTTGAATAAGATTACACTTTAAAGAAAGGTTTTTTTTATGCTTATTTTGTAGGGCTATCTGTTACGAATGCAACGCAACTAAAATGGGGCGAAACGGAGCTAAAATGGAGCCAAACGGAGCGAAACGGTGGAGCTGCGCAGAGTCATCTCGCCGACGGCGGCCTCAATCTCACCGAAGGCGAGATTTTCCCGAGACAGCCGGAAATTGGCCAAAAAGGCTGCCGACAGCGGCCTCGAACATGCCGACAGCAGCCCGGACTACCATGAACTGACTTTTGGCGGTTTTGGGCCAATATTCGACGTATTTGGACGCTTTTTCGAAGGGGTGCTTAAAGAAACTCTTAGGAATTCGTCCATACTCTTTAAAAATGGCGAATATATGTTAGAAATGGGGGAGAAACAATAAAGGAAAGAAGAGAAAAAAAGAGAGGAATGTTTAGGATTCTTAGATTAAGAGTAGAAATGTAGATTTCTACCCTTTTGGAGAGATTGGAGAGGAGATTTTGAGAGAATTTGTAAGGGATTTCGCTAGCATTGCATGGATTGTCGGGAGACTTTATGGAAGAGATCTTTGTCTTTCTTTCAAGGGGAAAAAACTAAGTATTGTTCTTCATTATCTTATAATTTTGTAAACATTTATTTAGTGGATTTGCTTTGGTTACAAGAAGTTTCCGTTGTGTTTCCTTCGCGCTTTGTGACGTATCTCTCTTACTCTTTCTTCTTCTTTGGAAATAGCGGCATGAGAAGATTATGCCATTATTTTCATTTTACTTTTCTTTCGTAATGAGTAGAAATCATGTTTAGAATTTTGTGATGCATGGTAGAAGTAAATTTAATTATAAAAGTGATGGTTTTTACTTGCACTTCATTTACGTTGCAATAAGGGCCCATTGTAGTGTTAAAATTCATTGTAATTGCATCGACCCAAAAGGGCGGTGTAATTCTCAACAAAGTGAAACCACATTCAAATTCCATTGATGGTGAAGTTCATGGGGATTTAATGCAAATAAATAGGGAAATATATTAATCGAGCGTAGAATTGGAGATTTTAGAGTGACAGGCTAAAATCCTCAATTCGGTCATATCGTTTAGGTGCTGAAGTGTAGATTGTTAGCCCTCAGGTGAGGGGAACGTGGGAGCTCTGAAGTGAGAGTCGGTATCCTCCCAGCCTAGCCACAGATTCAGTAACCAAGCATAGGATTAGTCAATGTTCTTTATGTTTGGACCAAAGGTTAAAGAATTGGATTGCTCCTATTTGGCACATACAATATTTAATGCATCTCAATCCTATACATTATCTATTCCATTAAATAAGAATAGTAGTTTTTAATATCTCAAAATTCTCCAAATCAATTCATCCAAAAAGGGTTATATTTAGAATTGTTATTTGCATTTAGATATAGTTACTATCTTTACATTTAACACTTGCATTTAGGAATAGTTGCTAGATAAAACACAATTTTAATCGACATTCCAAATTAAGGACTATTAGTAGTATATTAGAATTTGACTAAAGACCTCTTACTTCACTTCCTCGTGGGATCGATACTGGGGTTTTTAAAGAAAACTCTATATTACTTGAAACGATACGTATACTTGCGTAGTACCTCTAGTGTGTAAAATATTTTCTAATTTTTATATCATTTAAGATTTTGCACACTAGCCGCTATTTATAAATCAGGTCAAGTTTTTTGCCATCTTTTGGAAGTTAATTTACTTCGTAATTGCGGGTCGGGTCATCGTCTTGTTAACCTTTGCAACCTTTTAAGCCGCAGTCGTCACTACCAATTTCAATTTCCTAATAGGATTCAGTTCATGATTATCAGTTTCTGATTCATTTCGAAGTTTAAATTCTATCAGAGGTGTATGTTCCTTAATTTCATTTTGATTAACGAGGTACAGTAATGACCCATGGTATATCGATTCAATCTATAGCAGATCAAAGTTGAAATGAATTCTTGAACCTTTGTCAAAATGTCGGCAGTCCAGTGCAAAATTTGTATCATTTTGAAAAGTGAATAGTAGCCTATTGTCAGACATTTTCCTGCAAATGACAGGGTTTAGATATGGCAGACTACGTTTCATTTTCAACGTGTTGCTATTATTATTAATATATATATATATATATATATATATATATATATATATATTTATTTATTTATTTATTTATTTATTTATTTATTTTGAGGGATTGTGCTCACAAGTGTATACTCAGTAAGCAAGAAGAAGATGTCAAGCGACAAACTCAATTTGTACAGACGAGATGATAGATTATTATTTTTTTTCTAGTTCAAAAACAAGTTAATGTCTTATGTCGCATAATATTTTTTTAGGAAACACCCTTTAATTGGGGGCTAAACTCTATCTCCTTGACAGTCCACTAATTGATAGGATCCTCCTGAATACGTCTTTTCAATTACATATGGGCTCTCCCACATTGGCTCAAATTTCCCAGCTATTTTCCTGTGAGCAAGGATAGGTGTTCGAAGTACTAAGACCAAATCTCCTATTTGAAATGTCCTAGGATAAACCAATTTATCATGGGCCCGTATCATTTTAGCTTGGTACAATTCCAGATTCTATTGAGCATGAAGTCGTATGCCCTCTAGATTTTCTAGTTCTTCAAGACGTAATTTTGCATTTTCTTCTGTAATGATTTTCTTTGTAACCACAATTCTAAGAGAAGGAATTTGAATTTCTAATGGAAGTATGGCTTCAGAACCATATACCAAAGAAAACGGTGTTGACCGTGTTGGTGTTCGGTATGTAGTTCTATAAGCCCATAACGATTTAATTATATTTTCATGCCATTGTCTTGGATTGCTAGTCAATGTTATCTTCAAAATTTGGACTAATATTTTATTGAAAGCTTCAGCTAAACCGTTGGCCTTTGGGAAATAAATTTTTGAATTTTGCTAATCTATTCCATGTCTTTGAATAAAATTGTTTATTTTCATGTTCCTAAAGGCTAATCTGTTATCTGAGATAATCCTTCGAGGAACTCCGAATCTATAAAAAATTTGTTTGAGGAAATGAAGAACTTGTTCTGCTTTGACTTCCCTAAGTGGTACGATTTCTGCCCATTTTGAGAAGTAATCAGTGGCTACCAATATAATTATATGTCCTTTGGTTGACAGAGGATCTATAGAGCCCACAATATCTGTGCTCCAACATTCAAATGGCCAAGATGCAATTATCGGAAGTAATACATTT
The DNA here is from genome assembly GCA_022702705.1 of Papilionanthe hookeriana x Papilionanthe teres. Taxonomy (NCBI): domain Eukaryota; kingdom Viridiplantae; phylum Streptophyta; class Magnoliopsida; order Asparagales; family Orchidaceae; genus Papilionanthe; species Papilionanthe hookeriana x Papilionanthe teres. Next base: position 103,772,933 of record CM040422.1, on the reverse strand, counting down.
GGCGGTTGATGTAAGACCATCCCCATGAACTTGGCATTGATGACATTTTCTTGCTACTTCAAGGAAGTTGGTCATCATTGATGGCCAATAATACCCCATGCTTTTTATTTTCATTTTCATCTTGGGCCAAGACTGGTGTGCACCACATAAGCCTGAATGAACTTCTTTGACAAGTTCTTGAGATTCAGATTGACTTAAACATCTTAACTACATTTGATGAAAAGATCGATGGTAATGAACATCATCTATTAAGACATAAGATAATGCTCTCTGTTTAATTTGAAGTGCAGTAGAATTGTTATCGGGTAATGTCCCAGTTCGTAAGTATTCAATAATCGGTTGTCGCCAATCATCGTTCTTTTCTTCATTGACAACCTTTATTGTCATATTTTCTTTCTTTTTGTCCAAACTATCAAAATTAATTTGAGATAAAACTCGTCGTTCTTTTACGGATATCAAAATGTTATTCCCTTCGGAATGAGCAAATTCTTTTGTGAGTTTTGCCAAAGCATCTGCTAGAGAATTATCTTGCCTTGGAACTAGGAAAAAAGTCACATTAGGAAAATCATGCAATAATTCCATAACATAATTAAAATATTGTTCAAGCCGTGATTTTAAAGATCTGTATTTTCACTGTTATCGATTAATAATCGAGTTGAGAATCACCATAAATGTTGAGACTTTTGATGTTCATTTTGATTGCCGGTTAAGCCAGCTATGAGCGATTCATACTCAGCTTCATTATTTGTACATGGCTTAGTTAGATGATAGGAATATGGTATCTTTCCTTTGTCTGGAGTAATAAAAATTATTCCTACCCCTGCTTTGCCAGGTATAGTGGTTTGTTTGTCTTTTTTTTTTCTAGCAGAAGAAGCTCCATCAAAATATAACTCTCATTGCTTTGAGTCAGAATTTTATTTTGAATACTTTTTTATCAGGCAAATCATCATTAAGTTGAGATTAATTAGGTATGGGGTGTGCTTGCTAGAAAGTACTGCTAAGATTTGTCCTTTAATGAGCGGAATGACACAAACATTATATCGAAAGTAAAGTAACAACATTGCCCATCTTGTCAATCTTCCAGAAAAAGTTGGTCGAGTCATTAAATATTGCAATGGGTTAATCTTTGAAAAAGGGTCACTTTGTGTGATAACATGTAATGTCTTAGCTTTTGAGCCACAAAGTTTAAAGCTAAACAATGTTTTTTCGATCGTATGATATCTTATCTCAGTTGGATTTAAACAACGAATTAGGTAATATAGAATATCTTCTTTACCTTCATCATTATTTTGATCTAGCAATGCTCCTAAAGAATTTTCTAAAGCTACACTGTAAAAGATAAGAGGTCTTCCTAACACAGGGGCTGCTAGAACAGTAGTTGTTGATGCGATGCGACTTTATATATGCTAAAAATACAAGAATTTGATACCACTTTTTAGAATATACAAGAAAATTAAGGTTGTTTGGAGGTGAGTAGAATAGGATTGTTTAGATTGAGGCATGGACCAAGGGCAACTCTCATTTGTTCCTCTATGTGTTGGTACAAATCAAACCTTCAGCTCGGGGCTAAGAGCTTGGGAAAACCACACACATAAGTTCCCAAAGAGTTATGGGCTCAAAATGGGATGTGCCTTGTTTTGGGTTATGGGTGTAAAGTGTGTGTATTGTGTAAGCTTCAGACCTCCCAGGGTAAATCCTAAGACCACCTATAGGAGACTTCCTCTGGGCTTCCTCATGATCGGCCTCTTCCTCCCAAAAGCTAGAGGTTAGGCCTTAAGCATATGAACAATTCCCAGTGAAGTCAGAAAGATTTGAATTTCTAAGGGGGAGGGTTCCAAGACTAGTCTTCTAAGAAAGTCACCAGGAGAGTTCTATGGCTAGACCCTAGGCTATTCTAAAGAGAAACTAGACCTCAACCAAAAGTGAGGTCAACAAATAGACCCCCAATAGGTGTGGTATGCTGGCCAAGTACACTGTACGTATTGATGTTGACCGACGAGATCAATGAAACCAACACAACTGTCCAAATGAAAACTCGAGAAAAAAATATGGAATTTAGCGTGGAAGCTTTTGCTAGGGATTTTTTGTTTGTGTAAAGAACCTTCAAGTCCCGAGAACTTCTACTGGGGTGTCGGCGTATTTTTTTTTTTAGGTTTTTAATTTAAATATATAAATAATTTAGAAAGTAGCATTTGATTTTGAAAATAACTTTAAATTTGAAAAATTATAAGATGTGAAATTAAGCCGATCTCACATCCCAAATAGTTTATATAAACGAGCACGACATCACAAACCGTGTATTTATCCCGAAGAATAAATACATTGCTTGATGATGGAGCTCGATTAAATAAACTAGAAGATTCGTGACATCCGTTTGGTTTGCGAACCAATTTTATAAGCCAACAAGTTCCCTCGCTTAATATAAAGGAATTAAGCGGGGTTTATATTACTCGGGTTCTTAAAGTTCCCTATAAGGGCAAGCCCATATAGTTAATTACATCTTAAATGATGGGAATCATTTAAGAAAACTCTCGATAATGATCAGTGGTTTATGCTTTCAAGAAATTTCAAAGTTTAAGGTTTCAAACAAATTGGATTTTGGAAATTCCAATTGGGAATGGATCAAATTAGGAACGATTATTTTTCGGAATCCAAAGGAAGAGAAGTAGTGGATGTCGCGGATGCGAAGCGAACTTCGGTGACTTCCCAACTATCCTACTATTTGGCTCTGATTTTGAGAAGAATTTATTTGATGTTTCATCCTGCCAGTTTTAGTTAATTAGGACTTATATTCGTAAGACACAATCATACAAATAGCCACGAAGATGTGAGGGTTTAAGTCGTACCGAACGACTACCTCGGAGTCCTAAGACCGGTTAGGGCTTAGTCTGCATAACATGATTATGCAAACGCCTAACAAAAAGATTAAGGATTTATGTTGCACTAGGCAAACTACCTCGAAGTCCTATGGCTTGGTTATTTAATTCTAAGGAATGTTTCTGTGAAGTAGACACGAAGTTTTGCTTGATGAAGATAGCCAGTGCTGCCCACTATGCTCCAAGCTCCTTGTTGCTGCAGAGGTTTGATTTTAGAAGATGAAAATCAAGAGATGAGAGAAGTGTTATGGTTTAGAAATCTTAAAGTCTAAATGCCTTTTAGTGTTTTAATTAAAACAAATCTTAAAGTTGTTTAAACGAGCCGATTAAGATTCCACGGTTCCAGTCATCCGGCACCAGATTATTTTCATCGAATTCACTTAGTCCAGAATGAATTTGCTAAACCCAGCTTGAATGATTTTCACACTTTCGTTTAGACTGTGGAAAATTCCGTTAGCAACACGTGGGTTACATCATCCGAGGTATTCCCGATCATTCAACGAGACGTTTTAATTTAGTTAAAGTTGTGGTTTTGTTGTTCTATTTGTGATTAAATTTTGAGTTATTTTATATTTTGAAATGTTGTGGCGGTGGATTTTATCTTGTAGTGATTTTTAATTTAGTTTTGGTTTCGATTTTGTGGCTATCCTAAAGGTTTTGGTTTTCATGCAACAATCTTGTTTAATATGCAATAAAAGTAAAGCGCAGTGCAATAAAGTAAATTGCAATAACATAAAAGTGTACATGGAGAGTCTTCCCGTCATTCCAAGCTACACTTTAAAACACATGTTAAGGCATTTAAATATTTCAACAAGTACCTAGGTAAAGACCAAAGGAATGATTTTGGTTGTCTACCAGAATCCTAATCCTATAGCTAGTTATTTCCTATGACGTCTAGGTTCTTGATTTTTTTAGTTAAGGATGATCTTCTTCATCAAAGAACAATTAAGTTCAATTGTTCTTTAAAACATCTCACCGTATCGAGGAAGTTCTTGGAACGAATTCTAAACATCTTTTCGATACTTCTGAGATTATTTTGAGTCCAAATGAACTTCATTGTACTGGTGAATAGATCATCCAAGGGTTTAGTTAAGTTTTGTTTCTTTGTTCAATGAACTAGGATGTTTGATTATCCTATGAGTGAGGTGACATTTCATTTAACGCTTCATTTACTAGTTATAATAATTTAAAGCTTTCAGAGGCATGTTAATTTGTTAAAGATTTTTAATGATTTTTATTTTAATGTGATTTAGTTATGAAATTTTAATCAATGATTTTAAGTTTAGAATGGTGCTTGATTCATTTAAGTTAAAACTTTTATAAATGATATCAAAATCTTATGTTAATTTTATTTTTTTTAGATTAACTTAGGTCAAAAGAGGTGTTCAAGTTATCTATTAAATTTTGATGATTTAATTTGGATTAATTATATTAATTAATTTTAATTTTTACATTATGTTTTAAGGTAAGTTATCTTAAAATTATTTAAAATTTACAAATTTGATTTAAGTTTGTTTTGAAATGATCGTTAATTAGTTCTAAATATTTTAATTTACTTTTTAATTATTTAACTTTTTAGGTTTTAATCGATTGTTAGATTATTTAATGATGTAGGTTTTAATCAAATTAAGAATTATTTACTTTTAATCATTTAATTATTAATTCCACTTATCCTCTTAAGTTTAAGAGTTAAATATTATTATGTGATTTATTTAGGGATTTTTAAATTAAGGAATTAATATCCTCTTAAGTTATATCCCTATTTTAATAATCCAATTTTAATTAATCTTCCAAAATTTAAATCACTCAATTAATTAAACTTTCATTTTTGGGTTTCTACACTTTGAGTTCCCAAAGTTTCAATCATCTAAGAGAAGATTAAAATCAGATATTTTACCCCCATGTTGATTAAACCTAAAGTTTTAATTAGGGGGTTAAAATCTTTTATTACCTTTATTCCCCTTTAAGCTAATTTATTTTATAACTCATTAAATTAAGCTTAAATGAACTTAAAATTTTTATGCCACTTCACACACGTCAATTAAGATATTAGAGGAGAAAATGTGATTTTTCTGAATTTAATTTATTTATATAATTATTTTTAATGGAAAATAGGGATTTTTAAAGAAAATTCATCAACATGACCAAGGTAAAGTTTCTATTCTTAAGAAAATTATGGGACATTTCCAATGACAAGAGGACCACTTGGACCAATTTTGGTGATTTTTTGAATTATATTTTATTTATTAGAATTATTTTAAGTTTTGGAGTGTTAATTAATTATAAAATAAAATAAAAGTGAAAAATAGGTTTTATATTTTTCAGAAATCCCTCTAGCCTCAAGAAAGTCAGAGAAACAAATTTTATATCTTTATGATTTTTCTTTGATTTATTAGAATTAATTTAGTGAAAAGGTTGGAAAATCTATTTTTTAATTCAAAAAATGTTTTAAGCATTTAAAATTCGATATCTTTACTTTGAGAATTGGGAAAAATATTTGGTTTATTTCTAAGTGATTAGGAGACCAAATATGACATTTTTATGATTTTTATTATTTTTTTGATTTTTATTATTTTTTAATTATTAAAAATATTAAAATATGCTTATAAATGAAAATTTTTAGAAAATTTCAATTTTATTTTTCCTAGACTCCTCTGATATCAGAGAAGTCCCAAAAATCAATTTGGTGAATTTTTGAAATTTATTTTTGGAGTTATGAATTTTTAAAGTTTAATTTTGATTATGTGGCTTAATTGATCCATTTAGTGGGGTTAAACATTTTCAATTGACTTCAAATTTTTATGTGAGGTTCCCCTAATCTTAGAGATCAGTGGATAATTGATTTCAAGTTATTTTAATGTGTGATTAACTCTAATTAATTAAAGTTCAATTTTGAGTGATTAGGCCAATTAGGATTATTTTTAATGAGTTAACTCAAACCATAATTATCACTAGGGTTCTTCGGTCCTAAGGGACTTCACCAAATTTTTTCGGAATTTTGTGAAGAACATGCTAATTTTTGGAATTAAAATGTCAAAAACAGTGACATAAACTTGAAAAATACATAACTTACCACAGGGATGGCCTCTGACATTAGAATGTTCCCAAGATCAGAGGCTTCAAAAACCCTATGGTCTCATGCCATGGTGAAATGTATACATGCCTGGAGAATTAAAATGCTCAAAACAGTATTAAATTAATTAAAAATAAAATACTCAACAAAATAAATCAATTCCTTTTCCACATTATTCTCCTCTATTCACTGAGCACGAGGGTATTTTTCTTTTATTTTTATGATTTTTCTATGCAAAGATATCAATTTTTGAAGTTTTAGGTATTTAAAAAAATAAGAAAAATCAGATTTTCTTACTTAAACCAGTCAGCGCCGCGTCAACCTCGGCGGCTCCGAAGCTCTATGTGTCGCACTCCCATTCAACGCGGCCACCTGTGTCAGCTGCCACGTGTCCCGCGGTCCCGCTCCGTCTTCTGGTCCGACTTAATCTCCGCCGTTCAACCGATACACAATCGATCGGACGGCTCCTGGTCATCGTCTACGACTGGTGCGTCCCGTGAACCGTCGACCTTCTAACCCTAATATCTCCCTCGATTCTCAACGGATTTTTGAGTTCTTATGCTCTATGGATTCGTCTTGAGAAGACAAACACATCCATACGGTAAACAGGCATTGAAATTGACTTAAATTAAATGAAGAATCGCTGGAAGCTCGGGAGGAGGAAGAGGGCAAAACCTTGGCTCTGAGAAGTGAAGCTTCTATCAGAGAGGCTCGGCACGTTCGTTGGAGTCCAAGGAGGCTAGGGATGAAGCACAGTGTCGTGGAGAAATGTCTAGGCTTGACTTCCACCGAGCCCGATCACAAAGCTTGGAGGTCTGGAACAACTCGGGTGGTACAGAGAGGGGGCTTTCACCTGGGGAACTCCTTCTCTACCTCCGGTGATGGTGTGGGAAGAGTTAATTTGGATTTGGTGAAGTTTCAGAGAGTGTCCTGTTTCTGGCCTGATTTTCAGCTAGGAAATTGAGCTCAGCTGGGGGATTCAGGGCAGGAGAACAGTGGGGTTCTTCTTCTCTAGGTTGGGAGAAGCTCTGGGAGTGACTTGGTGAGGTTTTGTTGAGAAAAATTTCAACACCCTTCAGCACCTTTCTCATGGCCGAGAAGAGGTGTTTAAATGGCCAGGGCCATTGAGCTGAGCTAGGGCTCAATTGGTGGGTGGATTCCACTGCTCAGGTCGAGGGCAAAGGAGCTCCAAGGTTTGATTTGGCTGAGGTGGCCAATTGGGTGAGTTTGGCTTTGTTTCACTTGGTGGTGGCTCTCGGTTTTGACTCCCTCCAGCGGTTAGGCCGACCGGCAAGGACAAGGGAGCTGGCCATGGGTCAGGTCAACCAAGGAGTAGGGTTTAATGGTGATAAACCAGGCAAGGGGGGATTTGGGGCGAGGCAAAAGGTGGATTTATCCATTTAAGGGAAGAGATCCCTTAAAATGGGGAACCCTTGGTCCATGGCTCACTTAGCTTGGGCTAGGTGGATCTAGGGTGGTTCCTAGGGCTCACTTAGTGGCTGGGGTTAGGTTGGTTTAGCCACATTTGGTTCAATTTGGAAGGTCAATTTGGTAGATTTTGGTATTTTGGTTAATTTAGGGAGGGTTGAATCAACTTGGGTCCAAGTTGGGTTAAGGTGGGGTTTAGACCCAATTGAAAGTTTCAAATGGTCTAGGGTAATGTATTGAAGAGTTCCCAACATCAATTTGGAAGAAATTTTAGGGTTTGGCTAATCAATTTGGTAGGTTTAGGGCATGGGTTCACTTTAGGCTAAAATGGGGGTATTGGATTTCAAATGGAATTGAACTCAAATATGAATTAATTTGGACTTGGATTTGGTTTAGATTGATATTAATGATGTTGAATCAAAGTTTAGAATTGAAATTGGGCAAAATTGAGGTCAAATGGGTTGGTTTGGTGTGACATTGGGTCCATTTAGGTTAAAAATGGATCACTTTGGGGATTTTGATAAAAGTGGGTTATTTTGGCAAAATTGGGCTATGGTTTAGTTGTACAAAATTAAATTGGGAATATTTGTGATTTTTTTAAAATTTTTTGGGAATTTTTGGAATTTTTGGACTTTTGTGCTAAAAGGGTACTTTAGGGTATCAGGAGGTTATTTGGAGGGTATTGGGGTATTTTGGTAAATTTAAAAGGTGGGGGTTGTTTCAAAATGATTTTTAGGATTTTTTGGAATTTTGGGTAATTTTTTGGGAATTTTGGAAAGTTTGAGGCAATTAGGTAATTTTAGGTAGGTTTGAAGGACCCAATGTCACAACTAGGCATTCTGACAAAAGTTGAATTTTGATTATGATGAAGCTTAAAGTGAGCCATGGACCAAGAAATGTCCACCCTAAACATCTCATGGGTTGTTTCCAACCCTCTTAGCCAAAGAGCTAGGGGTTTGGACTTAGCCACATGAGTGCTCAAATGAACTAGGGGGAGAAATGGGTAAGGATGGTGTGTGTGAGAGTGCAGTGTGTGTAAGCCAGATCTCACCAGGATCAGACCACCCAGGGTAGTCTTAAGGCTTGAACAACCTTATAGGAGCTCACTATTGGTTCCTCATATGGTGGTCTTAACCTTCTAAGGTGATTTAGAGGTTTGCAACCATCCAAGTGGGATCCCAAGAGGAGTCAAGAAGTAGCTGAATTGCTAAGGGGTGGGTCCCAATTCTAGTCCTCTAGGATAGTCAAGGAGAAAACCTTATGGCTAGATCCTAAGAAGTACTAAGGAGAGAAAAGACCTCACCAAAAATGAGGTCAACAAATGGACCCCCAATAGGTGTGGTGTGCTAACGGAGCACACCGCGCGTATTGGCGTTGACCGAAGAGATCAACAAAACCAACACAGACGTCTAAGTGACACACTTAGAACAGAGTAGAGAAAAATTTCCACTGGGGAGTGTCAGGCAGATCTCTAAGACTGAAGATCCCTGAACTCTCGCTGGGGAAGAAGGAGGTGAATTCCAAATCACAAGACTTGGAGAGATCGGATTTTAGATTCGTTTTATTTTTATTTCAAGTTTCAATTTCGAGTTTCAAATTGATTTGAGTTTCAATTTTAGTTAAAGTTCGGTTTAAGATTGATTTTAAGGTGGATTTCGTTAAGATTCAGGATTTGGAATGAGAATCAGAACCTAGGTTCTAACCTCGGAATTTGAAAGAGAACTAGAATTTAGGCTCTAGTCTCGACGAAGAGAGTTAGAATTTAGGCTCCAACCTCGGAAAGAAGATCAGAATTTAGGTACTGATCGAAAGGAATGAGGACCGAAATTTAAGTACCAGCCTCGGAGAGAGATTCGGAATTTAGGTACCGACCTCACAAAGGATGAGAATCAGAATTTAGGTAATGATCTCGAAGGTGTGAGAATTGAAATTCAGGTATCAACCTCAAAAAGAGAGTCGGAATTTAGGTGCCGACCTCACAAAGGATGAGAATCAGAATTTAGGTACTAATCTCGAAGAGGGGTGAGAATTGAAATTTAGGTATCAATCTCAAAAAGAGAGTCAGAATTTAGGTACCGACCTCAAAAGGAGAGAACTGGAATTTAGGTACCAGTCTCGAAAGAGAATCGAAATTTAGGTATCAATCTCGGAAAGAGAGTCGGAATTTAGGAACCGACCTCAAAAGGAGAGAACTGGAATTTAGGTACCAGTCTCGCAAGAGAATCGAAATTTAGGTATCGATCTCGAAAATAGAGTCGAAATTTAGGTACCGACCTCAAAAGGAGAGAACTGGAATTTAGGTACCAGTCTCGAAAGAGAATCAAAATTTAGGTATCGATCTCAGAAATAGAGTCAGAATTTAGGTACCGACATTAAAAGGAGAGAACTGGAATTTAGGTACCAGTCTCGAAAGAGAATCGAAATTTAGGTATCGATCTCGGAAAGAGAGTCAGAATTTAGGTACCGACCTCGAAAGGAGAGAACTGGAATTTAGGTACCAGTCTCGAAAGAGAATCGAAATTTAGGTATCGATCTCGGAAAGAGAGTCGGAATTTAGGTACCGACCTCAAAAGGAGAGAACAAGAATTTAGGTACCAGTCTCGAAAGAGAATAGAAATTTAGGTATCGATCTCGAAATTTCAGGAGTGCAAAAAAGTTTCTCGGAAGAGTGCGGGATTAGGGACACCAAGATCAGGATGCCTTAGCGATCTTATACCCGAGTCGGATGATTAAAGTGAGGAAAGGTTTCTCAGATAGGATGCGAGATTGGCAGGAATTCAGAAGAGAGATTCGAAATTTAAGTATCGATCTCGAAAAGAGAACTGGAAGTTAGGTACCAGTCTCAGAAGGATGGGAACTGGAATTTAGGTTCCAATCCCAAAAAGTGGTATTGATTTGGTTTTGAAGATTCTGCGGAAATTTTAGTTTAGTGGAAGATTTGAATGAGACATGAAAGTGTTTCACATCCCAAGAGAGTTGATTGAAGGTTGATTGTTTGGCGAAGGATATGAATCCATGCCATCAGAACCAAATTGAAAATTTCATGGTTCTGTGTCAGTAGACTCAGTCGGCCTTCTTAAAAAGGGGGGGAAATCGCAGAGAGTCGAAAAGGTTTCGAGAACAGCCGGAAGCTGGGGATAACGGATTCAGGAATTTTGTTTTCATTATTCATTGCTTTTAGTGATTTGATTTTGTTTTAGTTTCGTTTTTGATTGAAATTTCACTTTGATTTGGATTTTAATTGATTTACTTGGTTCACATCTTGAAGTTTTAAGTTGATCTGTTTTGAGTTTTGGTTTGTGTTTTATTCAGACTTTGAATTCAAATTTTGTTTTGTTGTTATTATTTCATTCAAATCGTTCTTTGTCCAACTTTCTTCTTAGACCGAGTTAAACTCAGATCTGGTGGCGTTTACAGTAAATTGCACAAAATTAAAGGTAAAACACAAAGTTCATTTCCATTAACATGTCGAAGATACATCAGGTGATTCCATCAAAACATTTCTGAAGATATCATTCTGAAAACAAACTTTGACAAAAGTTCATATATATATTTGAACACAGATTGCATTGATTTTTTCGTGTACTCTGACAAAATTGTCTGTTTGATTCATCCATGTCTGAAAAGTAAACTACATAGGTAATAACATCACCTTCCAAGTCACTTTCAGGAGGAGAATCCCACGTAAGTGTATTTTAGAGATGTGCTACTACTATGTAGCCTACAACTCGTATGGCTGCAAATTCTCTAGTTCTGGATCTGGCTGGAAGTACATCGGAATCTTACTCTCATCCATCCTTCTGAAAGTGATGGAGATTTGCTCGTAGGGAACTCCCGGTATGTAGTGCTTCGCTACATCTGCACCATTTCCTTGTAGTACGAGAACAGAGCCTACCGGTAGAGGTATCTCCACCGACCCTCGGAATTCTCCGGGGCCAACTATCCGGAGTTCTATCCTGAACATAATGTTGCATTGGTTGATGAGGGAAATGGTACAAAAAGGGCCTTACAAAATCATGATGATCTTGTCGGCATTATTTTTTAGGTTGTGTTTTATTTTAAAAAGAGAGTCGCCTACAAAAATTGTCGGCGAATTTTAATTTAATTTAAATAAATAATTTGAAAAGTAGTATTTGATTTTGAAAATAATTTTAAATTTGAAAATTTTAAGATATGAAATCAAACTGATCTCACATCCAGAATAGTTTATATAAACGAGCGCCGCACCACGAACCGTGTATACTATCCCGAAGAATAGACACACTCGCTTGATAATGGGGCTCGATTAAATAAACTAGAAAGGTTTGTGACATCCGTTTGATCCGCGAACCAATTTTATAAGTCGACAAATTCCCTGCTTAATATGAAACTATTAAACGGGGTTTATATTACACAGGTTCTTAAAGTTCCCTATAAGGGCGAGCCCCTATAGTTAATTACATCTTAAGTGACGGGAATCACCTAAGAAAACTCTCGATAATAATCAATAATTCGCTCTCAAGAATTCCAAAGTTTAAGTTTTCAAGGGGTTGAATTTTAGAATTTCAATAGGGAATGGATCAAATTTGGAACATTTTTATTTTGGAAATTCAAAGGAAGAAAAGTAGGAGAAATTATGGATTCGAAGTGAACTTCGGTAATTTCCCGACTATCCTATTGTTTGGCTTGGATTTAGGAAAGTCTAATGTTTATTTAATGTTTTAATCTTGCTAATTTTAATTAATTAGGGCTTATATTTATATGATAGAATCATACAAATTGCACTAGAAGATATGAGGGTTTATGTCGTATCGGACGACTACCTCGGAATCCTAAGACCGGTTAGGGCTTAATTTGCGATACGAATGCCTAACGAAGAGTTGAGGATTTATGTTGCACTAGGCGAACTACCTCGAAGTCCTATGGCTTTGTTATTTAATTCTAAGAAAGTTTTGTTGAAGTAGGTTCAAGTTTTCTTGATGACGATGGCCGTCTTGCCCACCATGCTCCGAGCTCCTTGTTGTTGCGAGAGGTTTAGTTTTAGAAATCATAAATCAAGAGATGAGAGAAGTGTTCGGTTTAGAGAAGTCTTAATTTCCAAGTGTTTTTTGTGTTTTAATTAAAACGGATCTTAAAGTTGATTAAACGGAACCGATTAAGATCCACGGTTCCGTCATCCCGACACCAGTTATTTTCATCGAATTCACTTAGTCCGGATGAATTTGCTAAACTCGACTAAATGAGTTCCGCACTTTCATTTAGACCGTGGGAAATCCCGTTAGCAACACGTGGGTTACATCATCGAAGTATTCCCGATCATTCAATGAGACGTTTTAATTTAGTTGTAGTTGTAGTTTTGTTGTTCATGTTTGTGATTAAATTTTGAGTTGTCTTATATTTTGAAATGTTGTGGAGGTGAATTTTATCTTGTAGTGTCTTTTATTTTAATTTTGGGTTTCGGTTTTGGTTTACGTCCTAAAGGTGTAGGTTTTCATGCAATCGTTGTTTATCATGCAAGAAAAATAAAGTGCATTTTGCAATAAAATAAACTGCAATAAAATAAAAGCGTACTGGAGGGTCTTCCCGTCATCCCAGTTGCACTTAAAACACGGTTAAAATATTTAAGCAAGTTCTAGGTAAAGGCTAGGGAAAGGTTTATGGTTTTCTACCAAGTTCCTAATCCTATAGCTAGTCATTTCCTATGACGTCTGAGGTTCTTTGTGTTTTTAGTTTGAAGACGATTTTCTTCATCGAAGAACAATTAAGTTCGATTGTTCTTGTAAATATCTATCATATTGAGGAAGTGCTTAAGAAGAATCTTAAACATCTTTTTCGATATTTCAGGATTGTTTCAAGTCGAAATAAATTTAATTGTGTAAATGAATCGATCGTCCGAGGTTTTCAAGTTTTGTTAACTTGCTCGATTGAACTGTAGGACATTTGAATGTCACTATAAGTGAAGTAATATTTCATTTTAATGTTCTATTTAGGAGTTATGATAACTAAAGCTCCTAAAGGCAAAATGATTCTTAATGATTTGTGATTTAAATTTAAGTTCAAATTAATGATTTAAGTTTGGAATAGTGTTCAAGTTATCTTAGATTTATTTTTTCATGTCTTAAGTGAGGTTATTTAATTCGACTTAATTTAATTTAATTTAATTTATTTTAATTTAATTTATTTAATTTAATTTGATTTGATTTAATTTAATTCAATTTTATTTGATTTAATTTCTTAATTTAATTTAATTTAATTTTAATTTAATTTAATTTAATTTTAATTTAATTTAATTTAATTTTATTTAATTAATTTAATTTATTTAATTAATTTTATTTATTTATTTAATTTAATGTATTTAATTCATTTAATTTAATTTAATTTGTTTATTTAATTTAATTTAATTTAATTTAATTTAATTCAACTTTTAATCTTAATTTAATTTAATTTAATTGAAAATTTTGAAAGAGTTTAATGATTTAATTTAATTTAATGATTAAGTCTTTTAATATTTTAAATTTGAGTTATCACTTTAATTAAGAGTTGAGTATTAATGAGATGATTAATTTAGGGATTTTTAAATTAAAGAATAAATCTCTTCCTAATAATATCCCTATTTTAATAATTCCAAATTTATTATTCTTCCAAATTCGATTAATTATTTACTTAAAGTTTAATCATTTTAAATTATTTAATGGGTTTCTACCCTTCAATTATTTAAATTTCAATCATCCAAATCAGATTAGGATCAAAATATTTTACTTGTTAATTTTTATTAAACCTAAAGTTTTAATTAAGGGTTAAAATTTTAATTACCATTTTGCCCTTTAAGCCTAATAGTTTCATAACTCACTAAATTGAACTCAAATGAACTTGAAATTTTTATGTGACTTTACTTATGTGTCAATGAAGACATGAGAGGAGAAAATGTGATTTTTCTGTATTTAATTTATTTATATAATTATTTTTTGTAGAAAATAGAAATTTCCAAGGAAAATTCAATAATATGACCAAGGGAAAGTTTCTGTCCTTAAGAAAATTAGGGGACATTCCTAATGACCAGAGGACCACTTGGACCAAATTTTGTAATTTTTTGAATTATATTTTATTTATTAGAATTATTTTAAATTCTGGAGTTTTAATTAATTTAAAAATAAAATAAATGTTGAAAAATAAGTTTTATAATTTTTAAAATTCTCTCTGATATCAAGGATTCCAGAGAACCAAACTTTGCAATTTTCTGATTTTTCTTTGATTTATTATAATTATTTTGGTGAAAATGCTAGAAAATATATTTTTTAATTTTAAAATTACCCTAGAGCTTTTAAAAAATTAATATCTCACTAAATAGACCTAGGAAAAACATGGGACTTGTTCCTAAGTGATTAAAATTCAAAATATGACATTTTGGTGAATTTTATTATTTTTGTGATTTTTATTATTTTTTAATTATTAAAAATATTAAAATAATATTAAAAATCAACTTTTTTAGAAAATTGAAATTTTAATTTTCTTAAACTCCCCTGATATCAGAGAGACTCCAAAACCAATTTGGTGAATTTTTGAAAGACATTTTGAAAGTTATGAATTTTTAAAGTTTAAAATGGCTAAGTGGCTTAATCAACCCGATTAGTGGGGCTAACCAAGTCCAATTGACATCAAATTTTTATGATGGGTTCCTCTGACCCTAAAGGTCAGTGGAGAATTGATTTCAAGTCAATTTGATCTATGGTTAACTCTAATTAATTAGGGGTCTATTTTGGGTGTTTAAGCCGATTAGGGTTAATCTAAGTGAATTAACTCAAATCCTATTTTTCCTAGGGTTCTCTGGTCATAAGGAACATCACCAAATTTTCCTAGAATTTATTTCACAACATGCTAATTTTGAAATTAAAATACTTAAATCAACAACATGCATTTGAAAAATCAATAACTTTTCACGGAGATGGCCTCGACCTTGGAAAATTCAGGGAATGTCCCTAAGTTCGGAGGCTTCAAAGCCCTATGGTCTCATGCCATGGTGAATTGTATACATGCATGGAGAATTAAAACAATGCGGGGAGTAAATAATTAATTAAAAATAAAATCTTGGACAAAATTAATTAATTTCTTTTCCACATTATTCTCCTCTGTTCATCTGAGCGAGGGGGTATTTTTACTTTATTTTTGTGATTTTTCTACACAAAGATATGGATTTTTAAAGTTACGGGAATTAAATAAATAGAAAATATTCCTATTTATCTACTTATCCACGCGGCGCCGCGTCAGCCTCGACGACTCCGAAATGCCGCGTGGCGCGCTCCCGTTCGACGCCGCCATCCGAGTCGGCAACCCGGGCCCGCGGTTCTCGTGCCGTCTCTGGTCCAGACGCCGTCCGGCCGTCCGTCCGTGCGTGTATTAAATGGACGGCATCCGTTCATCGTCCATGGCCGGGTGTGATCCGTGACCGTCCACACTCCAACCACAGAACTCGCTCGATTCTCGATGGATTTTCGTGTTCTTATGCTCTATGGATTCGTCTTGAAGAGACGAACACATCCATACGATAAACATGCATTGAAATTAAGGCATTTGAAATGGAGAATCTCCGGAAGCTCGGGATGAAGAATTAGCTCGTACCTTTGCTCGGAGAAGTGAAGCTTCGATGCGAGAGTTGTTGCACCTTCGATTGGATCCGGCGAGCTCCGGATGAAGTCTCTGCAGTGCAGTGAATTGTCCAGGTTGAACTTCGACCACGGTGATCACAAAGCTTGGAGTACGGAGCAAGCTGGGTGGCTCGGAGATGGGGCTTTTCTTGGTGGACACCTTCCCTTGGTACGAGTGAAGGTGTAGGACCAATCGATTTGGGGATTGGTTCAGCTGTGGGGAAGTGTCCTGGTTTTGGGCTTGGATTTCGACTACGAAATTGAGCTCGCGGAGAAGAAATGGCGGGGGGATCTCACTGGGGATCAAGTGCTCTGTGTATGAGGAGGGGTGCGGAACAATTTTGGCGAGTTTTGGCGAGGTTTGTGCAACTCTCCTCTCATGGCCGTGAGGGGTGGTGTTTAAATAGGCATAGGCTGGAGGGCCTCCCGGGGGAGTTAGGGCTTGGGATCGAGCTGCTGCTGGTGAGGAGAATAACGGCCATGGTGACCACTAGGCATGGGGCGGCTCGGCGAGGAGAATTCCAAAGTTTGGCTCCTCCCGAGGTTTCGGCCATGGTGTTTTCCGGCGGCACGGTGGTCGGCCGGCCGAGCATTGGTCACCATCTTGTTCGGGTGGGTCGGGGCGGGGGTTTGGTGTATTCGATTGAGGTTTGACATGTGTAAAGTGGTTGAATCAAAGTAGAAAGGGGAAGGGGCTATTTTAGCTTCAATTTGGTCAACCCATTGGTTTGGGTTGGGTGCACCTCCCATGGCTTTGATTTTGGTGTGAGAGGATCGATTGGGTCGAGTTTGCTGCGGAGTGGTGAAGTCTCCATCCATGGATTAGGTGGCAAAGCATGGTTTAGAGTGTGACATGCTTAAGGTAAAAAGGCTTAAGAAGGATTAGGAAAGGGGGTCCTCCTTTTTTCATTAATGGCTTGATCACATGTCAAACTCTCCATGGCTTCATGTGGCTTGTCCATGGCTTGCATGGCTTGTCTTTGGCTTAGGGAAAAGTTTAGTCGATTTCATAAAAATGGGTTTTAAGAATTTTTGGTAATTTGGTGTAAAATTTGGATGGTTTGTCATATGGCTTTGTTTAGAAAGATTTGATTGCTGATTTAGGACTTAGGAATGATTTTAATTAAGTGAGGATGAGATGAGATTGTAATGTGGGCTTTAGGATGGGCTTGGGCTTTTGAGTTTGGTTTGGAATGGGCTTTTGAATGTCCTTTAGAAGTGGGCTTTTAGATGAAAATTTTGCAAAGGGTCATGCCAAATAAATGTTGGGTTTAGTTTAAGGATGTGTCATGAGTGATTTGAGACAAGTTTGAGGTGGTTTGGGTTTGATTTGGGTTGAATTTGGGTTTCTTTGGTAAATGGGCCAATGTAGGTCAAATTGGGCTAATTTGGGTCAATGTTGGGCTAGAGTTGAAGTTGATGTGAAATTAATGTTGGGAAATGTTTATGGGAGTGTTTCAAAGAGGTTTCAACTTTGGTTGGGTTTTGGTTTTGGGGTTTGGGCTCATTTGGGCTAGGTTTAGGTTTAGGTCAAAATTGGGCTTTTTAGCTTTGGGTTGAATTTGAGTGGGGTTTGGATCAAAGTTTTGGGCAAATCATGTTAGTGCTTTGTTCATGGGGATGTCAAGGGAGGTTTAGAAAAGATTTGGGATTAATTGGAGTTGAATTGGGTGAGTTTGGGTTAGGTTTGGGTCATAGGTCCAAATTGGGCTTTAAGGCCAAAAGTGAAATTGGATTCAAATGTCAATCAAATTGGGCTTGTATTTGGTCTAGATTGGTGTTGGGGATGTTGAATTGAAGTTTAGAATTGAATTGGACCAGAATTTGGGTCAATTGGGTAGGTTTGGTTTGACATTGGGTTTACTTTGGGTTAAAATGGGTCGAATTGGGGGTTTTGACAAAAGTGGGATAAATTGACAAAATTGGCCCATGGTGTAGTTGAACAAAATGAAATTGGGAATATTTGGGATTTTCTGGAATTTTCTGGGAATTTTCTGAATTTTTGGATTTTTGGGTCGAAAAGGGGTATTTTGGGTATTTGGAGGGTATTGGGAGGGTATTCTTGGAATTTTTGGTATTTTTGGCTAGGAATGGTCAATTTGAGTGATGTGGAAGTGTTTAGGAATGGTTTTGAGGAATTTTGGGTAATTTGGAAATTTTTGAGAAATTTGGGTAGTTTCAAGGGCATTTGGTAGGGTTGGTGGGTGTAGGGTCCTGGGGGTCAAAAATTGAAAATTTGGAAAATTGAAGATTGGGTGGATGTAAGTGAAATGAAATCATTTTTGTTGAGCCATGAAGCCATATCAAGCCCACATGAGCCATGAAGGGACTCATTTGAGGCACTCATTTATGTTGTTCCTAACCCTGCTTGCGAGGGCTTAGGGGTTAAGGACCATCCATGTGAATCACCTACATGAGTCGGGAAGTCAAGTTAGGTATAGGTGTGGTTTTAGGAGGTGTGTGAAAGTGTAGTGCATGTGCGAGTCGACCCTTCACCGGACCGGGCCACCTGAGGCGATCCTAAGGCCGAAGAGTCTATAGGAACTCATCCTTTAAACTTCCACATTTGATTTCGACCCTCTCAGGTGATTAGGGGTCTATAGTCGAGTTTGTGGAGTTTGCGGGGAGTTAAGAAGTGGTTTGAATTTCTAAAAGGTGGGTCCCGATTCTAGTCCTCTAAGATAGTCGAAGGAAAAGCTGAAGGCTAGATCCTGAAGTACTAAAGAGAAGAGGAGAAGACCTCATCGAAAATGAGGTCAACAGATCTGTGTGAGGTAGAATGCAGTTTACTTCTGCATAGATGTTGATAATACAGATGTTTAGTATGCAATCAGCGGGTAGGACTCGCCAAGCCACCATCCTTTTTATCATTTTCTTAATTAAAACTGGCATTGCATCCACTTCATCGTAGCGGAGTATCCCAAGCGGATTTCCTTTCTTGTCATCAGTGAAGTTGTAACAGCATCCAAGTTGGATCGTAATCCTCCCTTTGCCTCGTTTCCACTTCTTTGGCTCGGAGTAGGTCCTGCTACGTAATCGTCCTGCACGACCTTGTTTCTTCAGTTCATTGACTTAGTCTATAGTTTAACTCTGCTCGTAGTGAGAGAAAACATCTGTATGTAGCTCTAGTCATTCCAGGATGTTGACATATATGCCTCTGATTCTCTGAAAGTATTCAAAATTCTGCTTCCACACCCTCTGGATCATCTCCAATTCGTGCTCTGAAATTATCTACAGCTGTCGTGGTCTAGTGACGTACTGTGGGATATATGGCTCCACACCGTCATGCTCTCCTGGGATCGTCACTATCTCAGGTGTAGGCTCTGTAGTAACCTCCTCCGGGACAACCTCTGCTATGGTGCTCCTGAGGACTGGCCTCCTCGGGGTAAATGCCATGGCCGTCGGGGTTTCTTCTTTGTTATGCTCTTCTGTTAATTTCTTCAGCATCTTGGCGATACGGCGATTCTTGTTTCTTCTCTGAGTTGGGGTCAGGGTGGCTTTCCTCTCTCCTCGAATCTCGGTAGGAGCGACAGCGACAAGCTTTTCTCCTGCGGACGTTATCATCGATTTCATCTTGTTTTCCTCGATCATATTGATCTTTCTCTTCTTGTTCACATCTTGGGGAGCCTTCCTGTTGAGCCTCATCACTGTCTTCCCACGACACTATTCGGGATCCACAGCAATCTAAGCAGTTTCCTCATATTCCAACTCTAGCTGAGCAAGGTCCGAGCCAACCTCTATCACAGCATCAGCTTTCAGCTCTTCTTTGTTAAGTGCAAGTCTAGACTTACGCCATCCTTAAAGTTCGGAAGCAGTCGCCCGTTCGACATTTCCACGAAAAGAAAACAAGGAAAGGATTAGGAGGTCTGTACTCGGGACGAGAACAATAAGAATATTTACTTATTAATGAAAAATTCTTATTTAATTATTTCAAATTTTATAAGAGTAAGAGAAGATAAGAAAAGATCAGGAGTGAGCTGGGCTTGAAAGGAAGAGTCAAAATTCCATTATTACTTCAATTGCATATGTTTTCCTTTAATACATTCTTTTTTCTTATGATTTTTTATCATTCATTTTCTTTCGAGTTCGGACCCAGTTATAAGTGATTACTCTACCCGTGCTTCTAGGAATAAAATTTCATTCTTTGAAACATCAGGTTGCGTAATACTTCTTCAAATATCATCCATTGATCGGAAGCATAAATCGTTCTCCACGGCAATTCACAAGCTGGTAAGAACCTCCTGAGTAGACTGTCTCAACCACGAACGGCCCTTCCCAAGTCGGTTCAAATTTACCTCATATCTCGCGGTGTGTAAGAATAGGTCTCTTGAGAACTAGGACCAAGTCACGGACTTTGAATGTCCTTGGCGGACCGGCTTGTCGTGGGCCTGGATCATCTTAGCTTGATACAGTTCCAGATTCTGTTGCGCTGCAAGTCATTTTCCTTCCAAGTTTTCCAATTCTTCCAGCCGTAGTCTGGCATTTTCCTCTGTAGTGATTTTGTTCGCAACTGCAATTCTGAGTGATGGGAGCTGAACTTCCAAGGGTAGAACGGCCTTGGACCCGTACACTAAGGCGTAAGGCGTAGACTGGGTAGGAGTTCTGAAAGTTGTTCTATAGGCCCATAAGGCTTCTAACAACTTCTCGTGCCAATTTCTTTTGTTGTCGTCCAAGGTTTTCTTTAAGATTTGGACGAGAGTTTTATTAAAAGCCTCGGCCAAGCCGTTTGCTCTTCGGTAGTAGATTGTTGAATAACGCCAATCGATCCCGTGTCTTCTGAAAAAATTATTGATCTTCGTGCTTCTGAACGCGGACCCATTATCTGAAATGATTCTGCGTGGTACCCCAAAGTGGTAGACGACCTTATTCTTGAAGAATTGTAGCACGTGATGTGCCTTCACTTCTCTGAGCGGTACTGCTTCTGCCTACTTGGAAAAGTAATCTGTAGCTGCGAGAATGAAGCGATGTCCTCTTGAAGAAGGCGGTTCTATTGGACCCACTATATCTGTGCCCCAACATTCAAATGGCCACGACGCGATTGTCGGATGTAGCACATTTGGAGGTTGATGTAGAACCACTCCATGCACTTGGCACTGGTGACAACTCTTGGCGACCTTCATGTAGTCGGTCATCATTGAGGGCCAGTAGTACCCTAGTCTCTTAATCTTCATTTTCATCTTCGGACCTAACTGATGAGCGCCACAAAGTCCTGAGTGCACTTCTTTAACAATTTCACGAGCCTCAGACCCGCTCAGGCACCTTAGCCACATCTGGTCAAAAGACCTTCTGTATAACATATTGTTAATTAGTGCGTAAGACAGAGTTCTTTTCTTGATTTGATGGGCTAACGACTTATCGTTCGGTAGGTTTCTTGTTTGCAAGTAGTCTATTCATGGCTGCCGCCAATCTTCTGTATTTTCTGTTAATCTACAATTGTTTCTCCTTCTTCTTCTGATTTATGTATCGTGTCCATGTCAAGCTATGAGAGAACCTGTCGTCCCTGAACTGACACTTCAACTGATTCATCTTGTAAGCAGGCAAACTCTTTTGCGAGGCGGGCTAACGCATCTGCAAGAGCATTTTCTTTTCTGGGAATCTTGTAGATTGTTACGTTTGGAATTTGCTCCAATAGTTTCATGGCATACTGAAAGTACTGCTCGAGTCTCGGTTTCAGAATTCTGTATTGTCCAGCAATCTGCTGAATGATCAACTGCGAATCTCCGTAGATGTTGATATCTGTTATACCCATCTGAATGGTTAATTCCAATCCTGTTATGAGGGCTTCATATTCTGCCTCGTTATTTGTACACGGTTCTGTTAAGTGATAGGAGTATCTTAACATCCCCCGCTCCGGTGTTATAAAGATTAGTCCGATTCCTCGCCTTACCGGCACTATCGTTTGCGATTCTCCGTCTTTTCGTGCCGAAGATGCTCCATCAAAGTACAATTCCCAACGCTGATCATCGGGGTCTTCTAAGCTCATTATCTGCTCGTCTGGCAAGTCGTCATTGAGAGGCGATTCTGCCGGCAAAGGATGTGCTGCTAGGAAGTCTGCTAAGACTTGCTCTTTTACTGCACGAAGAGGAACGAAAGTTATATCGAATTGCAATAGTATCATCGACCACCTAGCAAGTCTGCCAGAAAGCGTCGGGTGAGTCATCAAATATTGCAATGGATTGAACTTCGAAATAAGGTTGACCTTATGAGAAAGCATGTAATGCCTGAGCTTTTGAGCGGCGAAGATCAGGGCCAAACAATGCTTCTCAATTGGAGGGTACTTTACTTCCGTCGGAATCAGACGACGACTTAAGTAGTAGAGTGCATTTTCTTTTCCCTCGTCATTGACCCAGGCTAACGTGGCTCCAGGGAGTCGTCTAAAGCCGCGGTATAAAGTATCAACGGTCTACCCGAGACTGGGGTTGCTAAGACAGGAGGTGTCATTAGATATTGCTTAATGTCCTCGAAGGCCCGTTGGCATTTCTCTTCCCAAACAAATTTGGCGTCCTTTTTAACCAATGCCGAGAAGGGCTGACACCTACCTGACAAGTTCGAAATAAAGCGTCGAAGATATGCCAATTTTCCTTGAAAGGATCGTAGTTGTT
Source organism: Papilionanthe hookeriana x Papilionanthe teres (assembly GCA_022702705.1). NCBI lineage: Eukaryota > Viridiplantae > Streptophyta > Magnoliopsida > Asparagales > Orchidaceae > Papilionanthe > Papilionanthe hookeriana x Papilionanthe teres. Next base: position 103,750,333 of record CM040422.1, on the reverse strand, counting down.
TCAAGGTTTTGGGAGGCGGCATTTCTAAGATAGCTTTAATCTTTTCCGGATCGACTTCAATTCCACGATGTCGAACAACAAATCCTAAGAATTTCCCAGAGGTGACGCCGAAGGTGCATTTCAAGGGATTCATCTTAAGATTAAATTGTCTTAATCGCTCGAAAACAATTCTCAAATCATACAAATGATCTTCCTTCAGTTTGTTTTTGATGACCACATCATCTACGTAGCACTCGATTTGGTTGTGAATGAGATCATCAAAAATCCTCGTCATTGCTCTTTGGTAAGTTGGTCCTGCGTTCTTCAATCCGAAAGGCATTACTGTGTAGCAGTATATTCAGATTGGCGTTCTGAAGGCTGTGAGCTTTTCATCTTCTGGTGCCATCTTTATCTGATTGTATCCTGATGATCCATCCATGAAAGAGAAGACTTCATGTGTTGAAGCGATGTCGATCATTAATTCTGGAATTGGTAGTGGGAATTCATCTTTTGGGCATGCTTTATTTAAATCTCTGAAATCCATGCATATTCATATCTGTCCATTCTTCTTTTTGACCGGTACCACATTGGCTAACCAAGTAGGGTATTGTTCTTCACGGACAAATTTAGCGTCTATTAGCTTCTTAACTTCAGCTATAACTTGTTGTTCAATCTCTAGACGCATTCTTCTGGGAGCTTGTCTAACTGGAACGACAGTGGGATCCACTCCTAGTCTATGAACTGCAACCTCTGGAGCTAATCCTAGCATCTCGTCATAATTCCAAGCAAAACAATCCTTGAATTCCATTAATAGCTTGATCATTTCTTCGGAGTCTTCTTTATTGAGTAAGGAGCTAACAAAGGTCGGCCTAGGCTCTTCGCTAGTACCTAAGTTAACTTCCATTAACTCGTCTATTGTAGATTTAATTTCTTCTTCAAATTCTGGCGGAGCATCTCCGATTGGTAGATCTTCAAGATTTTCTTAAACTTCCAAGCAGTCTTCATTAGGCTCACTAGCGACAACCAAGCAAAATCCTGTATCATCAATTGATCCTACCGTGCCGAATCCAAGACCATATTTTGAATTAGGAGGCCGATTGGCATTGTTCCATAACTTTTCAAAGCGCTGTGATTGACCTTTTGACCACTGTTTAGGTAAGACACCACGTTGAATTAAATTTTGAACACAGGGAGAATACCACTCAAACGACAATTCCATTAATTCAGAAGAAGTAACATCTTCAAATTGTACATCTTTTTCAGTTTTGGAAGAAGAAGCACCACGGTAGAACTTGATTGGTTTAGCACCGCCACCATGCACTTCCTCGACCACCATACCCTCGATCTTATTAGAATGGATCGGGGTCGTGGTCATAAGTATGTACATAATGGTTAATCTTCTCGTACATTGATTTGTATTCTTCATTCTTTTCATCTTCGAGAGAGATCTTGAACTGGGGTTTCTTTTGGTTTACTGTTGCTGCTTCTTTCTTGATTTCCTCTTCTTCTTCAGAGCTATTCTCCCAATCAACATCGATGACCGGTTTCTTCTGTTCAACTGTTCCACCGTTTCTTCCTCGACCTCGTCCCCGGCCTCGACCTCGGGTGCGAGTTCTGGAGAAACCTTCACCATCTCGTCGTAAGGGAGTGGTGAGTAACTGTTGAACGAGGATTTCAGGTTCTTTGTCGTCTCGTGCTTCTTTTTCTTGATTTGGTATGGCATTTCGGAGAAGATTGTTTTCTTTGGAGGTGCGTAGTAAGCTGCATCTTCATGGATTTCGATTTCATGCACGGAGAATGGTTGCAAATCACCTTTGATACACTGTTCTTGTCCTCCTTCATAGTACTTTATGCACTAGTGTAGAGACGACGGTACCATCCGGTTCTCATGGATCCAGGGCCGGCCCAGTAGAGCGTTGAATGACGTCTCAGAATCAATTATGTGGAACTTTGCGGTTGTCTTGGCTAATTCACTGATCTTCATTAACAGTGTTATCGATCCAAGAGCTCTTTCTCCTTTCTGGTTGAAGCCTCTCAGCATCATCTTGTCTGCCTCGAGATCACAGGCGTCAATCTCTAAATAAGCTAGCGTTCGAAGGTTCATTATATTAATTGATGCTCCCGGATCGACTAGCACCCTGGAGAGTGTGAACTTTCCAATACTGACTGAAATGTACAACGGTCGGTTGTGATCTGCTATTCCAAGTAGTAAATCATCGTCCGTGAAGGTAACACCGCGCTGTCCTTTCAATGAGCAAACCTCGTCGAAGGAATTACCAGCCATTTGAGCTAAGCAAATTTCTGGATCAAGCAAGGCCTTGACCAGAGATTCTCTCATCTCCTTTGACAGGATCAGAGCGTCGTAGATGCTCAGTTTGGCCGGTAGCTTCCTAAGATGGGCTAGCACATTATAGTCCACTTTGTTACCAGGCTGTTCAATTTCTTCCCGAACGGGCAATTCTTCCGCTGGGGTTGGCTCTTCCTGAGCAACCACCTGCTTTCCTTTGTCCTTTGGACCCAATCTTGGAGGTAGGACCTTTCCGCTTCTCGGATCGACTTCGGTAATTTCCTCCGAATCTACCGGTGTCTCCTCTTGGATCGGAGCGACCGGCTCTTCTCGAAGTTGCCTCGGCGTTCGATAGTTCTAACTCTATCGTGATCGGAGCTCCCGGAATTCACAAATAGACTCGTCACTTACTGAACTTTCGTAGCCATCCTTGTGAATGTCTTCCTCTTCGTCGTGGTTATCTAGGTTTTGTATGATTTGAGAATCGTTATTCGTGTCGAAATCGAGATCCGAATTAGGTTGGTTGTCGTTAGTTACGTAATCGTTAGAAACAGTCAAAACGTAGCCAACACCAAAACTCTTATCATTATAAGATCCCGCCGGAGCGAGCAAATAATCATACAGAGTCAGAGGTTCGAGGGATTTCTCCCTCAAATCAGAAACAACCATCCTAGGATAAGCAGCCCCTAGTCTAGTCTTCGGAGCTTCGGTCTTCTTTTCTTCTACGATCTTCTCCTCCTCCTGAGGCGGTCCTTCAATCGCAAGTGATAATGCCGGCTCGACAGGTTTCAAACTCTGAGTTGAAGCGCGCACCGAAGCGGTTTGGATGTGATCCAAAATTTTCTTTGATGACTTCGTCCAGACAGTACTCCATCCATCGTTGGTCGTGTACGGGTCGATCGGAACAATAGGCTTCGCCGAGATAACATTGACGAAACCTCCTTTTTGGGGTTCCTTCATGTATTCCTTCGGGATCGTTATGTTCCCTTATCGAAGGTTGTTCTCGAGCCAATTCTTGAAAGTGAAGCAGTCTTCGATTTTATGTCCGATCATCCGATGGTAGGGATAGTAGTTCGGATGATCCTTCTTGTCGACTTCCTCGGGCTTCCTGGGCTCTGGCAACTGAAAGTCAGGCGTCTTCATCAAACTACGAAACATCTTAGCTACTGCCACAGTCATGAAGGGGTATTCTTTGTTCAAAAGTTTCTTCAGAGGACAGAGCGGACGAGACGGCTGTTGATCGTACCGCGGCGGCCCGATAACTCGGTCGAGGCCGAAAACTTCTGTCGAGGCCGATAATCTCGCCGAGGGTGTTGATAAGTCTGTTGCGGTTGCTCTGGCCGTATTTGCACTGGCCACTTACCTTTGTCCACTGCTGCAACAGTCCCAGATCTCTTCTCGAATGCTTTCATAGACTTCTGCTTATCGGTTTTATCGATGAAACTTAACTGTTTTACTTCCTCTTGTAAGCTCCCGGCCTTGCTAAGCAACTTTTCGAAAGTCTTAATGGTGAATCCCTTAAGGAGAAGTGCTATCGGGCCATGGATACTCTTAAGCAAGATACCGACCGCATGCTGTTCCTGAAGCTGTGGTTCACACTTCATGCTCAGGTTCCTCCATCGAAGTATGTAATCCACCAAAGTTTCGTTCGGTTTCTGTCGCTCCACCACTAGATCACCGATAGTGATGTGGTGCCGAGCTCCGGCAAACCGCTTAACGAAGAGATTTTCTAATTCTGCAAAAGTCTTGACTGATCCATTCGGCAATTCTGCATAGTAGTCGAAGGCGATTCCTGATAAACTGCTGACGAACTGTCGAAAAGTAAGGTGTCGCTCCCACCGGCATTGCAGCAACTGGCACGAAAATGTGCGACATGTTGCCGGGGGTTTCCCGTTCCATCGAAAGTCTTAAACAGAGGTGGTACAAAGCCCTTCGGGTATTGGACTGCATCAAATTCTTCAGGGTAAGGTCTACCCGTCTGAATAGATGTTCCATTCTTGGACTGAGCTAAGGCTTCTCGCACCTGCTGTTCTACCATGCTCTTAATATCCTTTTCAGGAATCATGTTCTGTGCAGAATCTTTCTTCAGTCGATCATCTCCGTTACCGTATGTAATCTCTTTTCCTCCATCTCGCAATATGGATGACCTCCGGGGTATTTCTTTCGAGGTCGGGCTCGACTCCGGAGAGTGGTTAAGGCGGCAGCCATCTCTTCCATCCTTTTCTGCCATCTGGGAAATCGTATCATCTTTTTCTCGAAGCTGTGCTCTCATTAATTCTGGCTCATCTCTTTCTAAAGCTGGCGGAACTCCCTGCGAGGCTGACGATGCTCGTGTTTCAACCATGTTAATCTCAACATACTCTTCATCCATAAATTCTGACGAATCCACTTCGTCCCTTAATTCTTCTCCTCTTTCTCTTGCTAGCCGTCGGATGTCCATTCTTAGTTGCCCTTGGCATCCTCAAGTGGCCTTTTCCGAGCGATCTCATGGTCGTTAGGAGACGACTGTTGAACCTCTCTTTCAGGAGTTTCCTTTACTGCGGCACTCTCTTCAGATCTGGGATCTTCATTGAGACTTCTATTTCCAGAACGTTGTGTTTGTATTGGTTCGGCAATAATAGGTCGCCACACCATCCTTCTTGGAGCAGAAGGCCTAAGACTGGCTGGTCTGTCGGCGGTGCGTAAGTAGGTGGTGTCCTCCCTAATATGGAGACCCGATACAACAACAGGTGAGCCTTCCTCGCTAGCTCGTACCTTTTTCTTTGGTCATTTAGTGACAGATAGCAGGCTCTACTCGAGGACCGAGGCGAGACTTAACTGGCACTCGTCCCATTCTTCTCAGAATCTCTGATACAGGAAATCCTTCTTTTCTGGCTAATTTCTCGACTACTGCACGCAATCGGGTGAGCGGTGTAGCCTTGTTGTTCTTCTTCTTACTGTCATTGTAATATGCAAGCCAGGGTAACGCAGCGACGATCTTTCTGGCATCTACTTCATTAGATGCAGCAGAGAGAGGGTGGAATCTATTTCTTTCCAACAGCGGTGAGTATTCTGGCAGTTCTTCCTCTTTCTCTTCGGGGATTTCTTCAAGACAGGCGGCTTCAGCTTCTCTGACCTTCTTGATCTTAGCAAACTTCCTGTTTTTATTCCTCCTTTGTGTCCGGGTTAAGGGCCTATACTTCGAACCGGACCCTATCTCGAAAATGACGCGTATCGCAGCGAAGTCCGAACCCTCCACTGGTGACGGGCTCATAACCGACTTGTACTTCGTTTCCTTTCGCTTGGCGGGAACCGGGGTAGGTGCAAGAATGACTCGCACCGTGGGGGTAGAGACGACAGTTCTGGGGGTAGCAGTCAACTTCCTGTGAACAGCAGTGTTCCCTTCAACTGGTGCTCTCCATGGGGAGGGAATTCTCGAGTCGACTTCAGGTTAAACTCAATCATATGTTCTTCAGTCTCAGGCACTTTGTTCATCAGTGCGAAAAGAGTAACATCGGCAAACTTAACATCCGTATTGTCAAACCCTTGTCCGAAGTGGATGATTGCATCGCTAGGCAGCTCGTCCTGGTAGACAACTAAGTCAAGTCCGTTGGTGAAAGAGAAGATCAGCTTCGGGGCAGGCATCTTCTGCAAGGCAAGTTCCGACTATCAGTCCTGAATTATGCTTCCTTCATCAGGACGAAAAGAAAGAAATCGAAAAGAGTCCGAACACAATTTATTTAAGTTTGATTAAAAAGAGATTTTGTTTGTTGGGCGGTTAGTTTATTCGTTAAAAATGAGAGGAGATTAGAGAGGGTAAAGGACACAATCCAGAGCTCAGAAAGGAAGGGAATATCTCGTAGGATTTCCCAACCCGAAGGACCGCTCCTAAACTAACACCTATCGGGGTCTACCTCGCCTCTCCGGAGAGGTATCAAAGGAAGATTCCGGAACCTCTCTCGTTTAGGGGTGTCTAAATAATAGCTCCAAAATCCAAAAGGAGTTGACTATACCCGTTCAAGACAGAAATGAGCGAGGTATGCCAACGGAAGAATGGTAGTCTGATCCACTAGGGGCATGGACTTACTACCGATTTATGCAAGCAAAACCATCCGATCAAAATGGAGAGAGGAACTAGTCCCCAGCGGAGTCGCCAGAAACATGTCGGCGTATTTTTTTTTTAGGTTTTTAATTTAAATATATAAATAATTTAGAAAGTAGCATTTGATTTTGAAAATAATTTTAAATTTGAAAAATTATAAGATGTGAAATTAAACCGATCTCACATCCCAAATAGTTTATATAAACGAGCACCGCACCACAAACCGTGTATTTATCCCGAAGAATAAATACATTGCTTCGATGATGGGGCTCGATTAAATAAACTAGAAGATTTGTGACATCCGTTTGGTTTGCGAACCAATTTTATAAGCCGACAAGTTCCCCTGCTTAATATAAAGGAATTAAGCAGGTTTTATATTACCTGGGTTCTTAAAGTTCCCTATAAGGGCAAGTCCCTAGAGTTAATTACATCTTAAATGATGGGAATCGTTTAAGAAAACTCTCGATAATGATCAGTGGTTTATGCTTTCAAGAAATTTTAAAGTTTAAGGTTTCAAACAAATTGGATTTTGGAAATTCCAATTGGGATTGGATCAAATTAGGAACAAGCTTATTTTTCGGAATCCAAAGGAAGAGAAGTAGTGGATGTCACGGATCCGAAGCGAACTTCGGTGACTTCCCAACTATCCTACTATTTGGCTTTGATTTTAAGAAGAATTTATTTGACGTTTCATTCTGCCAGTTTTAGTTAATTAGGACTTATATTCGTAAGACACAATCATACAAATAGCCCCAAAGATGTGAGGGTTTATGTCGAACTGAACGACTACCTCGGAGTCCTAAGACCTAGTTAGGGCTTAATTCGCATAACATGATTATGCAAACGCCTAACGAAAAGATTAAGGATTTATGTTGCACTAGGCAAACTACCTCGAAGTCCTATGGCTTGGTTATTTAATTCTAAGGAATGTTTTGCTGAAGTAGACACAAGTTTTGCTGACGAAGATGGCCGTGCTGCCCACTATGCTCCAAGCTCCTTGTTGCTACAGAGGTTTGGTTTTAGAAGATGAAAATCAAGAGATGAGAGAAGTGTTATGGTTTAGAAATCTTAAAGTCCAAATGTCTTTTAGTGTTTTAATTAAAACAAACCTTAAAGTTGTTCAAACAAAACCGATTAAGATCCCACGGTTCTGTCATCTCGGCACCGTTATTTTCATCGAATTCACTTAGTCCAGATGAATTTGCTAAACTCAACTGAATGAGTTCCACACTTTCATTTAGACCGTAGGAAATCCCGTTAGCAAGACGTGGGTTATATCATCCGAGGTATTCCCGATCATTCAACAAGACGTTTTAATTTAGTTAAAGTTGTGGTTTTGTTATTCTGTTTGTGATTAAATTTTGAGTTGTTTTATATTTTGAAATTTTGTGGCAGTGGATTTTATCTTGTAGTGATTTTTAATTTAGTTTTGGTTTCGATTTTGTGGCTATCCTAAAGGTTTTGGTTTTCATGCAACAATCTTGTTTAACATGCAATAAAAGTAAAGCGCAGTGCAATAAAGTAAATTGCAATAACATAAAAGCGTACCTGGAGAGTCTTCCCGTCATTCCAAGCTACACTTTAAAACACATGTTAAGGCATTTAAATATTTCAACAAGTACCTAGGTAAAGACTAAATGAATGATTTTGGTTGTCTACCAGAATCCTAATCCTATAGCTAGTTATTTCCTATGACGTCTAGGTTCTTGATTTTTTTAGTTAAGGATGATCTTCTTCATCAAAGAACAATTAAGTTCAATTGTTCTTTAAAACATCTCACCGTGTCGAGGAAGTGCTTAGAACGAATTCTAAACATCTTTTCGATACTTCTGAGATTATTTTGAGTCCAAATGAACTTCATTGTACTGGTGAATTGATCATCCAATGGTTTAGTTAATTTGTTCCTTTGCTCAGTAAACTAGGATGTTTGATTATCCTATGAGTGAGGTGACATTTCACTTAACGCTTCATTTACTAGTTATAATAATTTAAAGCTTTCGAGAGGCAAGTTAATTTGTTAAAGATTTTTAATGATTTTTATTTTAATGTGATTTAATTATGAAATTTTAATCAATGATTTTAAGTTTAGAATGGTGTTTGATTCATTTAAGTTAAACCTTTTATAAATGATATCAAAATCTTATGTTAATTTAATTTTTTTTAGATTAACTTAGGTCAAAAGAGGTGTTCAAATTATCTATTAAATTTTAATGATTTAATTTGGATTAATTATATTAATTAATTTTAATTTTTACATTATGTTTTAAGGTAAGTTATCTTAAAATTATTTAAAATTTGCAAATTTGATTTAAGTTTGTTTTGAAATGATCCTTAATTAGTTCCAAATATTTTAATTTACTTTTTAATTATTTAACATTTTAGGTTTTAATCGATTGTTAGATTATTTAATGATGTAGGTTTTAATCAAATCAAGAATTATTTACTTTTAATCATTTAATTATTAATTCCACTTATCCTCTTAATTTTAAGAGTTAAATTTTATTAAGTGATTTATTTATGGATTTTTAAATTAAGGAATTAATATCCTCTTAAATTATATCCCTATTTTAATAATCCAATTTTAATTAATCTTCCAAAATTTAAATCATTCAATTAATTAAAATTTCATTTTTGGGTTTATTAAAGTGATCAATGGGTTTCTACCCTTTGAGTTCCCAAAGTTTCAATCATCTAAGAGAAGATTAAAATCAGATATTTTACCCCCATGTTGATTAAACCTAAAGTTTTAATTAGGGGTTAAAATCTTTTATTACCTTTAGGCCCCTTTAAGCTTATTTATTTTATAACTCATTAAATTAAGCTTAAATGAACTTAAAATTTTTATGCCACTTCACTCACATGTCAATTAAGACAATAGAGGAGAAAATGTGATTTTTCTGAATTTAATTTATTTATATAATTATTTTTAATGGAAAATAGGGATTTTCAAAGAAAATTCATCAACATGACCAAGGTAAAGTTTATGTCCCTAAAAAAATTTTGGGACATTCCTAATGACCAGAGAACCACTTGGACCAATTTTGGTGATTTTTTTAATTATATTTTATTTATTAGAATTATTTTAAATGTTGGAGTTTTAATTAATTATAAAATAAAATAAAAGTTGAAAATTGGATTTTATATTTTTCAAAAATCCCTCTGACCTCAAGAAAGTCAGAGAAACAAATTTTATATTTTTATGATTTTTCTTTGATTTATTAGAATTAATTTAGTGAAAAGGTTGGAAAATCCATTTTTTAATTCAAAAAATGTTTTAAGCATTTAAAATTCAATATCTTTACTTTGAGACTTGGAAAAAATATTTGGTTTGTTCCAAAGTGATTAGGAGATCAAATATGACATTTTTATGATTTTTATTATTTTTGTGATTTTTATTATTTTTTAATTATTAAAAATATTAAAATATGCTTAAAATTGAAAATTTTTAGAAAATTCCAATTTTATTTTTCTTAGACTCCTCTGATATCAGAGAAGTCCCAAAATCAATTTGGTGAATTTTTGAAATGTATTTTTGGAGTTATGAATTTTTAAAGTTTAATTTTGATTATGTGGCTTAATTGATCCATTTAGTGGGGTTAAACATTTCCAATTGACTTCAAATTTTTATGTGAGGTTTCCCTGATCCTAGAGATTAGTGAAGAATTAATTTCAAGTTATTTTAAAGTGTGATTAACTCTAATTAATTAAAGTTCAATTTTGAGTGATTATGCCAATTAGGATTATTTTTAATGAACTGACTCAAACCATAATTATCCTAGGGTTCTCTGGTCCTAAGGGACTTCACCAAATTTTTCTGGAATTTTTTGAACAACATGCTAATTTTTGGAATTAAAATGTCAAAAACAGTGACATAAACTTGAAAAATACATAACTTACCACAGGGATGGCCTTTGACCTTGAAAAATTCAGAGAATGTTCCCAAGATCGGAGGCTTCAAAAGCCCTATGGTCTCATGCCATGGTGAAATGTATACATGCATGGAGAATTAAAATGCTCAAAACAGTATTAAATTAATTAAAAATAAAATACTCAACAAAATAAATCAATTCCTTTTCCACATTATTCTCCTCTGTTCACTGAGCAAGAGGGTATTTTTCTTTTATTTTTATGATTTTTCTATGCAAAGATATCAATTTTTGAAGTTTCACGTATTTAAAAAATTTAAAAAAATCGGATTTTCCTACTTAAACCAGTCAGCGCCGCGTCAACCTCGGCGGCTCCGAAGCTCTACGTGTCGCGCTCCCATTCGACGCCGCCACCTGAGTCAGCTGCCACGCGTCCCGCGGTCCCGCTCCGTCTTCTGGTCCGACTTGATCTCCGCCATTCAACCGATACACAATCGATCGGACGGCTCCTGGTCATCGTCTACGACTGGTGCGTCCCGTGAGCCGTCGACCTTCTAACCCTAATATCTCTCTCGATTCTCAACGGATTTTTGAGTTTTTATGCTCTATGGATTCATCTTGAGAAGACGAACACATCCATTAAGTAAACAGGCATTGAAATTAACTTAAATAAAATGAAGAATCGCTGGAAGCTCGAGAGGAAGAAGAGGGCAATACCTTGGCTCTGAGAAGTGAAGCTTCTATCAGAGAGGCTCGGCATGTTCGTTGGAGTCCAAGGAGGCTAGGGATGAAGCCTAGAGCTGTGACGAAATGTCTAGGCTTGACTTCCACCAAGCCCGATCACAAAGCTTGAGGCTGGAACAATTGGGTGGTCTGGAGAGGGGGCTTTCACTGGGGAACTCCTTCTCTAACTCTGGTGAAGGTGTGGGAAGAGTTAATTTGGATTTGGTGAAGTTTCGTAGAGTGTCCTGTTTCCGGCCCGATTTTCACTGAGAAATCGAGCTCGACTCGGGGATTCTGTGGCGGAGAACAATGGGATTCTTCTTCTCTAGGCCGGAGAAGCTCGGGAGTGATTTGGCGAGGTTTTGTTGAGAAAAATTTCAATGCCCTTCAAGCAACTTTCTCATGGCCGAGAAGAGGTGTTCAAATGGCCAGGGCCATTGGGCTGAGCTAGGGCTCAATTGGTGGGTGGATTCCACTGCTCAGGTGGAGGTAGAGAAGCTCCAAGGTTTGATTTGGCTGAAGTCGCCAATTGGGTGAGTTTGGTTTTCTTTCACTTGGTGGTGGCTCTCGGTTTTGACTCCCTCCGGTGGCTAGGTAGGCCGGCAAGGACAAGGGAGCTGGCCATGGGTCGGGTCAACCAAGGAGTAGGGTTTAATGGTGATAAACTGCGAGGGGGATTTGGGGTGAGCAAAAGGTGGATTTGTCCATTTAAGGGAAGAGATCCCTTAAAATGGGGAACCCTTGGTCCATGGCTCACTTAGCTTGGGCTAGGTGGATCAAGGGTGGTTCCTAGGGCTCACTTAGTGGCTGGGGATAGGTTCAGGCTTTAGCCACATTTGGTTCAATTCTGGAAGGATCAGATTTGGTAGATTTTGGTATTTTGGTTAATTTGGGGAGGGTTGAATCAACTTGGGTCCAAGTTAGGTTAAGGTGGGGTTTAGACCCAATTGAAAGTTTTAAATGGTCTAGGGGAATGTATTGAAGAGTTCCCAACATTAATTGGGAAGAAATTTTAGGGTTTGGCTAATCAATTTGGTAGGTTTAGGGCATGGGTTCACTTTAGGCTAAAATGGGGGTATTGGATTTCAAATGGAATTGAACTCAAATATGAATCAATTTGGACTTGGATTTGGTTTATATTGATAGTAATGATGTTGAATCAAAGTTTAGAATTGAAATTGGGCAAAATTGAGGTCAAATGGGTTGGTTTGGTGTGACATTGGGTCCATTTAGGTTAAAAATGGATCAATTTGGGGATTTTGATAAAAGTGGGTTATTTTAGCAAAATTGGGCTATGGTGTAATTGAACAAAATGAAATTAGGAATATTTGGGATTTTTGTGGAATTTTTTAGGAATTTTTGGAATTTTTGGAATTTTGTGCCAAAAAGGTATTTTAGTGTATCAAGAGGTTATTTGGAGGGTATTGGGGTATTTTGGTAAATTTAAAAGGTGGGGGTTATTTCAAAATGATTTTTAGGATTTTTGGGAATTTTGGGTAATTTTTGGTGAATTTTGGAAAGTTTGGGGCAATTAGGTAATTTTAGGTAGGTTTGAAGGACCCAATGTCGCAACTAGGCATTCTGGCAAAAGTTGAATTTTGATTATAATGAAGCTTAAAGTGAGCCATGGACCAAGAAATGTCCATCCTGAACATCTCATGGGTTGTTTCCAACCCTCTTAGCCAAAGAGCTAGGGGTTCTGGACTTAGCCACATGAGTGCTCAAATGAACCGGGGGAGAAATGGGTAAGGATGGTGTGTGTGAGAGTGCAGTGTGTGTAAGCCGGACCTCACCGGGATCGGACCACCTGTGGTAGTCCTAAGGCTTCGAACAAACTTATAGGAGCTCACTATTGGTTCCCCATATGATGTTCTTAACTTCTAAGGTGATTTAGAGGTTTGCAACCATCCAAGTGGGATCCCAAGAGGAGTCAAGAAGTAGCTGAATTGCTAAGGGGTGGGTCCCAATTTTAGTCCTCTAGGATAGTCAAGGAGAAAACCTTATGGCTAGATCCTAAGAAGTACTAAGGAGAGAAAAGACCTCACCAAAAATGAGGTCAACATGGGGAAGGAAAATGGAATACCTTCATGAGAGGAGCTATGAATTTCAAGCCTCTAGACTCTGAAGGAATTTGATCGAAATTGATTTGAATTTGAAATGGAAATTAGTGTTAGAATTTGATTTGATTTTAGATTTTGATTTGAATCTTATAGAATTTTAAGTTGAATTTTGAGTTGACTTTGAGTTTGAATTAATTTTGAGTCTTATGGAGTTTTTGGAAAGTTAGGATTTGTGGAATTTTGAATTGGAAAATTTTAATCTCGTGGGAAATTTTGAGTTTTAAGTGAGTGCAGAGGTGGAAATGAAATTTCAGTACTGATCACAGAAGGTGGGAGTCAGAATTTAAGTACTGGTCCCGACAGAGGAGAACTAGTATTGAGGTACCAATCTCGGAAACGAGAAGCAGAATTTTGATACTGACCATGAAAGTTGGGTGTCAAAATTTAAGTACTGGTCCTGAAGGATGAGAACTGGGATTTAGGTACCACTCTCGAAAATGAGAATCAAAATTTTGGTATCGATCTTGAGATTTCGTGGGTGTGGAAATTTCTCGAACAGGAAATGGAAATATAGAGAATTTGAGGAATCGGACGACTAAGCTCCGATCCTGGAATTTCATTGAAGGCGGAAAAATTTCTCGAAAGGGATATGGAAATATAGGGAATTTGGGATAATCGGACGACTGAGCACCAATCCTAGAATTTCATGGAAGGCGAAAATTTCTCGAAAGGGAAATGGAAATAGAGGGAATTTGAAGAATTAGATGACTAAGCTCCGATCCTGGAATTTCATGGAAGGCGGAAAAATTTCTCTGAAGCGATGTGGAAATATAGGGAATTTTGGGGAATCAGACGACTGAGCTCCGATCCTGGAGTTTCAAGGAAGGTGAAAATTTTCTCGGAAGGGATATGGAAATATATGGAATTTTGGGGAATCGGACGACTGAGCTCCGATTCTAGAATTTCATGGAAGGCAAAAAATTTCTCAGAAGGGATATGGAAATATAGGGAATTTTGGGGAATCGGACGACTGAGCTCCGATCCTGGAATTTCATGGAAGGTGGAAAATTTTTCGAAAGGGAAATGGAAATATAGGGAATTTTAAGGAATCTTTACCACATTGAGGAGGAAGGCTCAGGGACTCACATCCAGATCAAAGGTAGCAGAGTACCACATTAGGAAGGAAAGCACAGGGCTCACATCCAAACCAAGAGGTGACAGAGGGGAAATAGAATTTAGGTACTGATTCTAGAATTTCAAAATTTTAGAGAAAATTTGACGTTGACTTTTCGGAGAAGGTAGAATTGTGTAATTCGGCCAGGACTTGTAGCCATGGTAAGATTTACAAAATTTCATGACGTTTGGAGTTTGTGAGAAGCGAGGTTGTGTAAAGTGCCAAATTTAACGGAGTACTTTCGAAAATGAAAGATTTGAGGATGAGTGTGAAGAATCGGAGTCTCGAGAGAGAGAATTAGCTTGTCGTTTGTTCTCAATTTATCATTTTTTTCAATTTGTTTCATTAGATTCGTTTGTTTTTATTTTGTTTGATTTCATTTTGAAGAGTATTTGATTTCAGGTTCAATTTTATTTTATTTTGGTTCCATTTCATTTTGTTTCATTTTATATTATGTATTAATTATTTTACTACTATTTTATTATATTTTTGTATCGTTCTTTGTTCGTTTTAATTTGGAACCAACATATGGTCTTGCTGCTCTCAACTGTCATGTTGAAAAGAAACACTTCTGATAAACTCGGTGAGCTAAGACAGAAATCTTCATTAATATTTTTTTTGCCGATGACATTAGTGCAACTGATCATATACTGAAAATCATCCAGAAGTTGATCAAGCGTACAAAGCTGAACAAAACTATCACATCCTATCTCGTTGACACAAAAGTAGTGACGATTGCTGAACCCGTCGAAGAGGTAATAGATTTCTACTGTTTGAGACTGCTCCATGGACATGTCAACCTACCAAGGCTACTCTCTGGAACAGAAGTCCCCTCACGAACATCCGGAGGTACTGCTACCACAGTGGCAAGGGGCAAAGGTTCTCCAATTCTAGATCTGGCTCGTGGTAAAACGGTGCCTTATCTTCATCAATTCTTCTAAAGGTAACTGATACCCTTTGTCCTATAACTCCTAGGATGCAGTGCTTTGCAAGATATGTTCTATTTCCCTTTATTACCAGAACTGATCCAACCAGTAGAGGGATTTCAACAGAACCTCATAATTTTTCCGGTCCGACAATCTGAATTTCCCGTCCAAACAATATATTGCATTCACTTATAAAGGAGACCATGCAGAAGGGTCTCGTAAAGTCATGGTGGTCGATATGAGGTGAGATACAATCCCCATCCTCATAAATATTTATAATGCAGCTGTTTGGAATACAGTTTGCAGGCAGGACGTGCCACTCGACCATCCTTCTTACCATCTACTTCATTTGCAACGGCATTGGATCCACTTCATCGTGCTGTAGAATTCCTGAGGGATTTCCTTATTTGTCCTTTACAAAATTGTAACAGCAGCCACACTAAATCATGACTCTATCCTTTCCTCTTTTCCATTTCGTTGGCTCTGTGTACGTCCTTTGCTTCAGACGGCCTACTCTGCCCATGTCTTGGAGAGCGATGCAATCCATAATCTTTTCTTAATCATTCTTCGAGAATGCATCTGTGTATAACTCAAGGCCTTCTAAGATGTTAAAAATTTCCCTTGGATTTCTTCATAGTGTTGAAATTCCATCTTTCTGACCATTCTGATCTTTGCCATGATGTAATCTGGAACTATTCGCGGTGGCGGCGAAACAAACTGTGGTACATATGGCTCAACTTTAGGATTCTCCCTGATCCTGAGTAGCATCGAGGTAGCTGCATATGCCTCAAATATGCCATACTCCTGTAACTGCATGACGTGGCACTGCGGCCATTCTGAAAATGCCCCTATCACTGGAGGCTCTCGGGGTAGACTCGAGTTGCAAGTTAAACACTCGGTAAAGATTTCTTCCATCAAATCCCATGTCAGCGCGAGGTCCTTAGCAGTCTCCTACTCAAGATCTGTGTGTGGCATGCTGTCGTCAGTTTCTTTTATTTCAGGGTCATTAAATTCTTCTGGAATGGGTGGTAGCTCGGCGGCTAACTCTCGTGCTTGCCTCCTCTCCATCCTGTCAATGAGGCGACGCTTACGACGGTTTGCATTTCATCTTTTTATACGTGCCAACAACGCATCTGGAACTCTTTCACCTGTAGTGGTGACAAGCTCACCCTCTTGAGTGGTGATCATAGACGAATCTGATTGGACCTGCTGACAAGGAGGAGTGAGTCAACGAAACCTCCAATACCTCCGTATCCTGATGTCTGCTCGGTCTCTCCACGACCACTTCTCTTCTTCGATTCCATACTTGCATCCTTCTTGTACGTGCCTTTTCTCTTTTCATTAGAACGCAAGGTCCAAGCCATCTTTGAAAGAAAATGCCACGTGATCTGACACTTCCTGCACAAGAAGATAGGATAAATGTCAGCAGCTGGCACTTTGCCCGAACAAGAAAAATAATGAACTTATTATTATTTATTTAACAATTTCTATAATTACTTTAATGCCATTATCATATTTAATAAGATTTATAAGGTTTAAAATTAGAATTTAATCTTGCGAGCATATTTTATGAAATTTATTTTTATTTCATTTAATTTTATTTTATTACAAAATTTAGACCAAGTCACAGACACTGGTCATATGGCTACTTCAGAATGAATATCACTCTTCAGGTTTTGTCATTTCGTGTAGTATTTCTTTAGATATCGTCCATTTATTGGAAACATTGGTCTAACCCCTTGAGAATCCACCAGCTGGTATGACCCTTCCGAGTATACTTGCTCTACCACTGTCAGCGATGGAAACTCATCGGGATTTTGATCGTTGCCAATTCCAGGGCGTCGTGTCAAATGTTAAGGAGTCACCAGTCTTTTTTATATTTCCTTAATCTTTAATTCCCTTTTTGCAAAGGCTAAAAGAAAAGGAAAAGGAGCAAAATAGAAAACCAAAGAAAAGGTAATGTGATATCTTTGTAGGGAGAACTCTAGAATGTTCTTATCCTATTAGGAAAATCACAAGTCTAATAAACAGAGATTTTAGGTATCTAACCTATTCCGAGTTTTTTTTACTTCTCCTATAAAAGCAAGCTTCTCTAGTTAATTACATCCTAAGCAATTCTAGTTTTGCCTAAGAAAAATCATAATTATTGTTAAAAACTCGTTTTCTAAATGCTTTTTAGGAAAATAAGCATACAAATGTTTTATTCCTAATGTTTATCTTTTTTTTTCATGAGATATTATGTTAATTATTTATGTCAAGAGGTATCTTATAATATTAAGAAGATGATTGTTTTTGTTTGTCAATTGTCATGTCACTGTTTCAAGTCTTACTTTTGTTTATTTTGTTTTATAATGTCTTATTGTTTTTCTCAATACTATTTTGATGTCGTTTGGTTTCTTTTGTTTAATTTTGATGTCTTTTATTATTATTTTGTTGCCGACGTCCTGCGAAACAGAGTTATTACACCCTATAACATGCAAAGAAAATCTAAACGAGATTTTTTAGGCTAAATTATTTTTGTTTGTTTATGTCATGTCGTTTATTTTATTTTAGTGTTGTCATTTCACCATCATCGTCCTGCAAAACAGAGTTAAGACACCCTATAACATGCAAAGAAAATCTAAGCGAGGTTTTGTTTTCAACCCTGCAAAACAAATAGTGTCAGAAAACAATATTCGGTCATCATTTCAGAATTTGACAGATGTCCAAATTTAGTTAAGTTTTATTTAATAATTTATGTATTAATGTTGATTTTAAATGTTGGCCTGTGTTCAATTATTTATTTTTCTTTTAGAGATTCGTTGTTAAAATTTTTGTTAAAGATTTTATTGTTGTTTATATCAATTCGTGTTTGGATTGATTTTGTTAAAAAATTTATCCTGAGTTGGATTTTATTAAGACTTTTGTTATATTGATTGAATTTTTATGTTACGTTAAGTTCTCTTTAAGTTAAACGTTATGTCGATTTATCTTGTTTGAATACGAGTTGAGTTTTATGTTAAGTTTGATTTTAGATTTGGTTCAAACTTAAAATTTTTGTCTCTTTATGTTATATTAAGTCTTTAAGATTTATATTTAGAATTAACTTAGATTGAATCTAAGTTAACCTGATATTATGTTTAAGTTGGAGTTTAGTTTTATGTCAACTTTGGGTTCAAAATTGGTTAAGCCTAAGTTATATGTTTTGACTTAAGTTCAATATGGGTTGAACTTAAGTTTAGTTTCAAGTTAGGTAAAACCTAGGTTATAAGTTTTGTTTGATAAGGGTTTTTAATTAGGGTTAAACCTTATTGATTTAATGATTATTTAAAACTAATTTAGATATAGTTTAATTGATTAATTAAACTTAATTAGGGTTAATTCTAATTATTTTAAGGTTGATTAAACCTAATTTGGGTAAGATTTAATTGATTAATTAGACTTAATTAGGGTTAAGTCTAATTGGTTTAAGGTTAATTAAACCTAATTTAGGTAAGGTTTAATTGATTAATTATACTTAGTTGAGGTTAGGTCTAATTATTTTAAGGTTAATTAAACCTAACTTGGGTAATATTTAATTGATTAATTAGACTTGGTTGGGGTTAAATTTAATTAGTTTAAGGTTAATTAAACCTAATTTCGGTAAGGTTTAATTGATTAGATATACTTAGTTGTGTTAAGTCTAATTAGTTTAAGGTTAATTAAACCTAATTTGGGTAATGTTTAATTGATTAATTAGACTTAGTTGGGGTTAAGTCTAATTAGTTTAAGGTTAATTAAACCTAATTTGGGTAGGTTTAATTGATTAATTAGGCTTAATTAAGATTAAGCCTAATTGGTTAAAGGTTTGATTAAGTCTAATTTAATTAAGACTTACTAAATTAATAAGGTCTAATGGGTTAGACCTAATTAGGGTTTAGGATTGATTAAGTCTAATTCAGTTAAGACTTAATGGTTTAATTAGGTCTAATGGGTTAAACTTAATTAGAGTTTAGCTTAATTTAATATATCTTTAAGCTTAATTAAAGTTTAATTTTTATATTAAGGTTTAATTAATTAAGTTTAATATGTCATTAAACTTAATTAAAATTTGATTTTTATATTAGGTTTTAAATAATTAAGTTTAATATGTCCTTAAACTTAATTAAAATTTGATTTTTATATTAAAGTTTTATTAATTGTTTAATATGTCCTTAAACTTAATTTAATTTTATATTAAACCTAATGTAATTAAGGATTAATTAACTAAGTTTAATATGTCTTTAAACTTAGTTGAAATTTAATTTTTATATTAAACCTAATGTAAATAAGGTATAATTAATTAAGTTTAATATGTCCTTAAACTTAATTAAAATTTGATTTTTATACTAAACCTAATATAATTAAGGTTTAATTAATTAAGTTTAATATGTCCTTAAACTTAATTAAAATTTGATTTTTATATTAAACCTAATGTAATTAAGGTTTAATTAATTAATTAAGTCAAATTTGATGTCTTAGACTTAATTAGGGTTTGATTTTATCCTAAGCCTAATGTAATGAGGGCTAAAGGATAATTAATTAGGTTTAATATATGTTTAAACGTAATTAGGTTTTAATTTTGTTTTACCCTAATTTAATTAAAGGTTAATAGGGTTGATTAGGGTTAATGTTAAATTAATCCTAATTTTTTTCTCATTTGAGTTCATTTTGATGTTCGAACTCAAATTTGACCTAACTCTTGGTGGATGAGTTAAGTGAAGTGTATATTAAATTTTAAAGTTATTTTTAGGGTTTTAAATTATGGAATTTTTAACCCTAACAAGAGAAATGTCATTTTAAATTTTGAAACGTTAGAATCCGTCATTTTAGGGTTTAAATTTGTTCCCCTAAATTCTTAGTCAATTTTCAATTTAATATTTCTATTTTCTGATTTTTTAGAATTATTATTGAAAATAATTACTAAATCTCATGAAAATTAAGAAATGTTATCCTAGAGAATTTTTCTATCTTTGGAAAAATCAGATATTGTTCCTAAGGTGCAATGAATTATTCCCTCAAATTTTCAAATTTTTCTAACTTACAAATAAATTTTAATAATTAAAATACTCAAGAGAGTATTTAATAAATTAAAAATTAAATATAAATCAAAAATTAAAATTTCTAATTTCACATTATAGTGCTTACTATCTTGAATCGAGTGGTATTTTTATATTATTTTTGTGATTTTTCTATGCAAAGTTATGTAATTTTGAAGTTTTTAAGGTTTATCTGGATTTTATTAAATCCAAATAAATCTTAGAGCGCCGCATGTCCTCAGACGCGTCGAAACGTGACTGATTTGCTGCGGGGATCCGAATAGCGGATCAAGTTAGAATGAATCATAGCCCTTCATTTCCAAAACACGGAAATGGACGGCATCCATTCATCGTCTTCTTTTCTATACCTAAACACCGTCCATGTTCTAGAGACGAGATCTCACTCGATTCTTGATGAAATCGAGTGATTTTTGTTTCTGAAGCTTCATCTGGAGGAGACGAACATATCCATACGAATTTGTATGGGTTTTGAATTGGCTAACCCTACTCTAGACTAAGCCCGAGCTAGGGTTGGGTGTGAAGAACCATACCTTGGCCTCAGTGAGTTTGGCTTCAAATTGATTGGTTTGGAAGTTTCGTGAGTTCCTACAAAGACTCTCTGTCAGCTCAATTTGATGTCAAATTGGGTGCCTATATGATTTCTACCAAAAGGGGCTCGGTTTGGGGGAAGAAGTTCAGACAATGGCATAGAAGCTATGGGGATGGCAGTTTTTGATTGGGCTTTTCCTCACACAGTCCCTAGATGAATTTAGGATGTCTAATTTAAAGGTTTGAGAAGTTTCGTTTCACACTTCCATTTTTGTCCTAGTTTTAGGCTTCTCGGGTTGGCGCAATTGGGAAAGATGAGTGCGCAAGAGGGGCTAATGTCAGTGGGGTTTCATTTTTTAGTTCCTAAGGGAGGATTTTGGTGTTCAAACTTTTTGGATTTGGGCAGTGGGGAAGGATTTCTTGATTTTCTGCTCTCTCCCTCATGTGTTCATGTTTAGCTCTCTTTATAGCCATGGGGATGGCTAGGGCTGAGCTTGGCTAGGCTAGGATTCATCTAGGGAAGTTCTTAACGATGCTATTAATGTCCAAGGATAAGATTGTAGGCTATGGATAAAAGGATTTTATTTATTAAAGCTTAACTCATGTAAGGTTTACCTAGAGTTTAGACTTGGTTCTATGAGTTGAACCTCCCCTATTTGCTCTTTAGGGAGGTGGATAAGGCTGGCTATATGGCCTGATATAACCTTCCTCATATGTTTTGTTCACCCATTTTAAAGAGTTTAATAAGGGAATGACAAATAGGCTTATGATTCACCTCATGCATGGAATATTCATCATTGTATTTTACCATGGTAATGGCTTAACCCAAGCTATGTTCATTTTTCATTGGATAATCAAGGAGGTAACTAAGATAACCTTTGTCATGGCTAGCCACATCACCTTGGGGAGGAAGAAGATTCATGCTTTGAAATGGTTAGGTTTTGCCACTTCATTTTTCATGTCATGATGTCTTTTAACCATAGTTAGAAATATTACATTATGAATTATTAATGGGTCAACTCATTTTTGATGGGTCATATAGGTTGTGTCTAATTTATATGAGGTCATCCATGATGTCATTAATGAGCTTATAATTTTGAAAACCATTTATTATGTCATAAATGGTGTCATGGGTCAAAATTTCTTTTCATTTCTTTTCGAATATAATTTCATTCTTAATTAATTATGTCATTAATTAGAAATATTGAAAATTATATTATTGACTAATAAATTAATTATTTATTTGATTTATATCATTTTTAGTTCAAAATTAGGCATGGTTTCAATTTATGGCTTTTAATTATATTTTTATTTTTTAGTTAATTATCATTTAATCAAAACATTAGAAATTATATTTTTAGCCAATAAATTAATCAAAAATAATTTTGGAATTAATTATTTGATTAATTTTATCATTTTTGGTTCAAAATTGGATATTTTCATCAATTTTGATAAATGTTGCCAAGAGTTGACCAATTTTAGGGTTTAAGTCAATCCAAAGACCAATGTGGTGATTTTTGGGTTAAATTTTAGTCATTTTAATCAATTTCATGTTATTTATGTCAATATTTGTATTTGAAGTCAATTTTGTGGTCAAAGGGGCATGGGTTAGCCATTTTAACCAATTTTATCCCTTCTAGGACAATAATTGACCAATGTGGTTAATGTAGTTGTCTTTATATTATGTATAGATTTTTTTGACTAAATTTTAATTACTTAGTCAAAAATTGACTGATGAAGTCAACGCAATATTCTTTGGGTCATGGTTTGATCATCTTAACCTAATTTGTCATTTTAGACTGTGAGATGACCAATGAGATCAATATAATGGTGTTTAGGTCATGAGATTGACCATTTTTATCTTGTTTATGTCAAGGGTTGATCATTATTGATCTGAGTTGATCATGATTGATCAATTTAGGTTCAAAGTTGACCTAGATAATTTATTTAACCTTGTCATAGTTAATTTAATCACATGGTTATTAATTTTAGTAACCATAACTAGATTTGACTAAGGTTAGTAATATTGGGTCAATAAGTTATATTTGTTCAGTTTAATACAAGAGATGTTTTAATGGTTAATGTGGTAAATACTGAGTCAATAAGGAGGTCATTAAGTAATGGATTAACTTTTTTTGTTAAAGATTTAGCAGTCAAATCAAATTTTTTTAAATGGGTTAATAAAATTAATCATTTCAGAGTTTGTCATTATTGATATAATTAATTTAATATGTCATTAGAATTTTAAGTCAAAAAGCCTTTGCTTGGGTTTTACCCTAGATCTTTAGGGTTTTTTGTCCCTTGTTAAATTTTAGGAGGTCAATATGTATAGACTTTCTTTCTTAATATATTTGGTGAATGACCCTCACAAAAGTGAGGTTAGCAAATGGTCCCCTAATATGTGTGGGATACTGTAAAAGTATGCTGCACATATTGGTGTTGACAGAAATGGTCTGCATGTCACAAATGCCAATTTGTCAGAAATTATTCTATATCATTATTTAAAGGATGAGATTGTATGTCATAAAATGTCGAATGTCAATATATCGATTTTGAGAAAGAATACTATGTGACTTATATCGTTTTTTGAAGAAGAAGTTAGAGGAATGCCTCATTTCTGTGTCAGGAAGAGGTATTTTATCCAATAACAAGAATGATAGAGTGGATGTCATATTCCATCTCTCAGAGATGTCAAAATGTCAATGTCAATTTTGAGAAGGAATGCTATGCGACTTGTATTCTATTTCAAAGAAATAGTTAGAGGAATGCCTTATTTTCGTGTCAGAAAAGGACTTATATCCGATAACTAGAGAGAGAAAATGGATGTCATATTTCATTTCTCAGAAATGTCAAATGTCGATGTCAAGTTAGAGGAATGTCATAACTCCCGTTTTAGAAAAGGACTTATATCCAATAATTGAAAGGAGAAAATGGATATCATGTTCCATTTCTCAAAAATGTTAAATGTCGATGTCAAGTTAGAGGAATGCCATAATTTTCGTGTCAGGAAAGGACTTATATCCAATAACTAAAGAGATAAAATGGATGTGGTGTTCCATTTCTCAGAAATTTCAAATGTCGATGTCAAGTTAGAGGAATGCCATAATTTTTGTGTCAGGAAAAGGTTTTATATCCAATAACTAAAGAGAGTGGAAGACACACTAGGAAAAAGTGTATTCGCTGGGGATATCCATTTGGAATCTGACCTTTACAGGTCAAAGGATAGTTTTCATACCAATTATTACAAGTTATTAATATAGTCATTTTTATTTAAGGAATTCAATTTGGCACTTTAGGACCCTCCGACGTATCATAGACAATAGGGTATATGTTTTCAACATTTCATTTTATTTCCAAGGATAATGTACAACATTCATCAGCACATATCATTGCAAACAAAATTCAACAGTACATATATGTACGTATATTATATAACACATGCTAAAATCTACCGATATATCATATGTCAGAAGTTTTCATGTTATTTTCCTTATCATAACATAGCCTTAGATACTACTAGATCAAACATAAACATCTAACACTCTGAGACATTGTTTATCAAACATGTCTCAAGTGTTTGGACATTCATGGGGTCATGGTAGCTCCAAAGGCTTCAACCCTTCAAGTTCTAGAATAACCTAATATCCAATGGGTCTTTTGTCTGGCTGCATTCGATGCAGAGTGATCGAAATGCAAGGTCTACTAAAACTAGGTATACAATGTTTCACCATGTCAGCACCATTTCCTTGTAGTAGAAGAATTGATCCTTGTGTCAAAAGGACCTGGTATGTTCTTGCAAATTCTCCTGTCCAAGGATCTGTATTTCCCTTATGAAAAGAATAGAATAGTGATTCATCAAGGACACCATGCAAAATGGTCTCTCAAATTCAGGACTCTTGATGTGAGGAGGGATATAGTCACCCTCGTCGTAGATGTTGATAACACAACTATCTGGAACATAGCTTGATGGTATGATTTCCCAGGTAACAAGTCGTTTAATAATCTGAATGATTACTGTACGAAGTGGATCCAACTGTTCGTGTTGTAGGATTCGCAGAGGATTTCCTTCGTTGTCTCTAGCATAATTATAGCAACATCCATATTGGATTGTTAGCCTTCCCTTACCACTTATCCATTTGTTAGCCTTCCCTTACCACTTATCTAGGATTTCCTTCTAAGATGTCCAGTTCAGCCTAAATATCGGGCTTTCATCACAAGCTTAATCATGGTTGCCTGTTCATATTCATCAAATATTTTGGTGAAAAACTTAATACCTTCAAGAATATTGATTGGTTTTCTATTGATATGCTTGAATTGTTCCAAGTATTGCCGATTATTAGCTTGAATCTATCATATTTCTACTTCAGAGACGTTTCTCCTAGGGATTTCTTTCTCTGGCATTGTCGTGATAGGATAAATTTCAGCAAATGAAGTCTTGAGGTCAAGAGATTCAAAATGGTTGATGTCATCTTCCTTAAGTTTTCTATCTTGTAGTTTTTTTTATTCTTGTTGCTTCAGTTATTTGTTTCGATTTTGCCTTTGTGAATAGGTAAGTCATGTTATCGTCTGACACGCCTAAAATATATACGCTTTTCGCTATATCATTGTATTTATTTTTGATGATATTACACTTTAAAGGAAGGTATTTTGTATGTTTTTTGGTTTTAGGTACAAGAAATGGTGATTGGAGTAAAAGGAAACAAAAACGGTGCAATTTGGAGCAAAAACGAGCAAGAAATGAAATTCTGCCCTGACACATTTCGATAAGTCTTTTGATGCTTAATCTCTTTTACACTTCTTGCATATTTTTGAATGAGATTACACTTTAAAGAAAGGTTGTTTTTATGATTATTTTGTAGGGCTATCTGTTACGAATGCAACGCAACTAAAATGGGGCGAAACGGAGCTAAAACGGAGCCAAACGGAGCGAAACGGTGGAGCTGCGCAGAGTCATCTCGCCGACGGTGGCCTCGATCTCGCCGACGGTGAGATTTTCCCTAGACAGCCGGAAAATGGCCAAATAGGCCGCCGACAGCGGCCTCGAACCCGCCGACAGTTGCCCGGACGACCATGAACCGACTTTTGACGGTTTTGGGCCAATATTCGACGTATTTGGATGCTTTTTCGAAGGGGTGCTTAAGGAAACTCTTAGGAATTCGTCCATACTCTTTAAAAATGGCGAATATATGTTAGAAATGGGGGAGAAACAATAAAGGAAAGTAGAGAAAAACAGAGAGGAATGTTCAGGATTCTTAGATTAAGAGTAGAAATGTAGATTTCTACCCTTTTGAAGAGATTGGAGAGGAGAATTTGAGAGAATTTGTAAGGGATTTCGCTAGCTTTGTATGGATTGCCAGGAGACTTTATGGGAGAGATCTTCGTCTTTCTTTCAAGGGGAAAAAGCTAAGTATTGTTCTTCATTATCTTATAATTTTGTAAACATTTATTTAGTGGATTTGCTTTGGTTACATGAAGATTCCGTTGTGTTTTCTTCGCGCTTTGTGACGTATCTCTCTTACTCTTTCTTCTTCTTTGGAAATAGCGGCATGAGAAGATTAAGCCATTATTTTCATTTTACTTTTCTTTCTTAATGAGTAGAAATCATCTTTAGAATTTTGTGATGCATGGTAGAAGTAAATTTAATTATAAAAGTGATGGTTTTTACTTGCACTTCATTTACATTGCAATAAGGGCCCATTGTAGTGTTAAAATTCGTTGTAATTACATCGACCCGAAAGGGCGGTGTAATTCTCAACAAAGTGAAACCACATTCAAATTTCATGGATGGTGAAGTTCATGAGGATTGAATGCAAATAAATAGGGAAATATATTAATCGGGCGTAGAGTTGGAGATTTTAGAGTGACAGGCTAAAATTCTCAATTCGGTTCTATCATTTGGGTGCTGAAGTGTAGATTATTAGCCCTCAGGCGAAGGGAATGTGGGAGCTCTAAAGTGAGAGCCGGTATCCTCCCAGCCTAGCCGCAGATTCAGTAACCAAGCATAGGATTAGTCAATGTTCTCTATGCCTGGACCAAAGGGTAAAGAATAGGATTGCTCCTATTTGGCACATACAATATTTAATGCATCTCAATCCTATACATTATCTATTCCATTAAATAAGAATAGTAGTTTTTAATATCTCAAAATTCTCCAAACCAATTCATCCAAAAAGGGTTATATTTAGAATTGTTATTTGCATTTAGATATAGTTACTATCTTTACATTTAACACTTGCATTTAGGAATATTTGCTAGATAAAACACAATTTAAATGACATTCCAAACTAAGGACTATTAGTAGTAGACTAGAATTTGACTAAAGACCTCTTACTTCACTTCCTCGTGGGATCGATACTGGGGTTTTTAAAGAATACTCTATATTACTTGAAACGATACGTATACTTGTGTAAAATATTTTCTAATTTTTATATCCTTTAAGATTTTGTACACTAGCCGCTATTTATAAATCAGGTCAAGTTTTTTGCCATCTTTTGGAAGTTAATTTACTGCGTAATTGCGGGTCGGGTCAAGTTTTTGGCGCCAATGCCGGGGAAACTTCGGTAAGAACTTTAGGAGAATTTTAGTTGAAGTAAATAGGCTTAGACTTGGAAAACTATAGTGTCGTAAAAACTATTTTTGTGTGAAAAGTGTTTTTATATGAAAAAGTGTTGTGAAAAAAAAACAAAAAAAAATTGTTTATATGAAAAATAAGGTGTTCGTGAAAATATTTTGTTGTGTTGAATATATTTCATTTATTATTTGTTTAATTGTTAATATAATGTTTGTTATGTTATGTATGTGAAACAAAGGATCTGCAGGACTTGTGCCTTATGATCCCGAGTTTGAAAAAAATAAAAAAATAAAAAAAATAGAATGGACTCGAAAAACTAGAAATGGAAATGGAAAACTTTCAAGATAATAATTTGGAAAATCATCATAAATCATTGAGGGATTACATAAATCCTACGATAGATGAAATTCACTCTAGTGTACAAAACCCTATCGTAGAAGCCGATTCGTTTGAAATAAATCCTGAGATTATCCAACTGGTGCAGAACAATCAGTTTAGGGGAACTCCTTTGGAGGATCCTATTTACACTTACCAAATTTTTTAGAACTTTGTGCTATATTTCATTATAACGGTATGTCAGACGATGATGTTAGACTAAGGCTTTTTCCTTTCTCACTAAGGGATAAGGCTAAAATGTGGTTATACTCATTAGCACCTGATTCTATTAAAAATTAGGAGGAGTTAACTCAGAAATTCCTAGCTAAGTATTTTCCACCTTCAAGGACTACTAAACTTAGAAACGATATTATCTCATTTTGTCAATATGAAGGAGAATCAATATACGAAGCCTGGGAAAGATTTAAGGAACTCCTAAGAAAGTGTCCACACCATGCTCTACCCGAGTGGTTAATCATTCAAACTTTTTATAATGGGTTAGTAGGATCCCTTAGGTCTATAATTGATGCTGCCACTGGTGGATCATTAATGTCAAAATCATTTGATGAAGCGTATGCATTAATTGAAGAAATGGCTATAAATGAATTTCAATGGCCCTCTGCAAGGGTAAATCATAATTATGTAGCCAGTGTTCATGATACTGATGTGATTGCAATTCTTGCATCTCAAGTTGCTGCAATATCAAGGAAGTTGGACCAATTTGGAATGAACCAACCTCAATTTACTCCTGTAAGTAAGGAAACTTCATTAGGGCATATGATTGATTCTAAATTATTATATGAGAGTTTAAATACATAAACAACCCGTACTCTAACTTTTACAACCTGAGTTGGGAGAACCATCCTAAATTTAACTGGAATCCTACTACTGACGATGGAAACCAACAATGGGAAAATAATCATGCAAATCATAATGGAAGTTGGAATAATCAGGGGAACACAAACTATAGACTTTCATATCCACCGGACTCTAATATTGATCAAAAATTTGAGGATAAGAAGATGTCTATGGAAGAAGTGGTATTGCAAATGAGAAACCAGTTGCAAAGTCAAAATACTACGATTAGAAACATAGAGAATCAACTGGGACAAATTGCTAATTCACTTAGCAATAGACACTAAGGAACACTTCCTAGAAACAATGAGATCAACCCTAAAGAGAACACTAATGAATAAATAGAAGCTGTCCAATTAAAAATTGGAAGAGATATAGAGGATATGGTTCGAAAAAAGAAAGATATTGTGAGAGAAACGAAGGAAACTAAAAGACCTGAAGAACATGTTTCTAAGGATCTGGAAAAATTAATATCTCCAGCTAAAATCAATTTGGAAGGACCACACCCTCCATTTCCTCAAAGACTTAGACATCATGAGTTGGATAGAAAATTTTTAAAGTTTATGAAGTACTTAAGAAAATAACGATAAATATTCCTTTCACTGAAGCTTTGAAACAGATGCCACGTTATACAAAGTTTATAAAGGATATATTAAACAAGAAAAGGAAACTTGGGGATTATGAGACAATTGCACTAAGTGAGGAGTGCAGTGCCATACTTCAGAAAAATTTTCCTCAGAAACTTAAAGTTCCTTGTAGCTTTACAATTCCTTGTGCAATTGGAGAAAGATTATGTGGAAAAGCTTTATGTGATTTAGGAGTGAACATTAATGTGATGTCTCTATCTATATTTAGAAGGTTAGGTTTAATCGATATTTCTCTCACTACTGTAACCCTTCTATTAGCTGATCGATCTATCATTTATCCAAAAGGAGTTATAGAAGATGTGCTTGTTAAAGTGGATAAATTTATCTTTCCTTTGGATTTTATTGTATTAGATATGGAGGAAGATAAAGAAATTCCAATTATTTTAGGGAGACCTTTCCTTGTTACTGGACAAGCTATGATAGATGTGCAAAAAGGAGAGTTGGCTATAAATATTAATGACCATGAAGTCACTTTTGATGTATTAAAGACTATGAAATATCCAGCTGAGAGAAAAGATGATGATTGTTTTTGGATGGATGAAATTGATTATCTATGTAAACACCATTTCCAAGAAAGTTTTGAGAGTAAGTTAACGGATGAGATTAAAATGGATTTTCATGATGATTCAAAAACGTTGCTTAAGGAAGACTGTATGTATGTTCAGGAGAGGTGTGAAATGACGGACGCTGCCAAAAATAGTAAACTTTTAATTCCATTTGTTAAAAAATCTCATGAACTTAAGATGGATGTACCCCATACAAATTTAAAGTCTATCTATTTAGAGAATTCATCTACACAACCAGTCTTTATATCTTCAGATGCGACTCAATCACAAGAAAAACCTCAATTGAATGATAAACAATATAAAATTATTGAACTAGGACTTGGAAGAGAATTTGAGGATAAATTTCAAAAGAACTTTGAGTTGAGAAAAGAGGATAAGGATATTGGAAGACCATTGGAAGAAATTCTTAAGGAATTAGAAAAACCTATTTCCTCAACTAAGATAGATCCTCAATCATTTAATAATTATAAAGGGGAAGAATTGGAAGATCACTTGAATCATAATAGTGACATATAAGAATATGATCCTGAATCTGAATTATCTAAAGAGAATCTGATCCAAAATTTGTGAGATATTGAAGTATCTTATAAAGATCCATTTCTTATAAATTTCAAGGATAATATTAATATTCAGATTGAGAAAATCAATAGAATAATATTGGATCAAGAAAGAAATATGAGGAACAACGATATAAATCAAACTGAAAATGAGAGCCGAATGAAAAATTAAAATTTGAGAATTTTATAGGAATCCCTGGATCTGGAAATGATTGGGCGATTGATCGAGGATTACTTAAATGGAATTTTGATCCAGGTGATCATTTGTCGGGCCCGTGACGTAATAACTAAGCGCTTTATGGGAGGCAACCCATAGTTATCAGTGTGCTTTGATTTAGTGTGCTTGAGAGTCATGATTGTTAATGATCTATTGTATTTGCTTTATAGTGGATTAATCAGTTTGATTGATTATTGCTAGATATTTGGATTATTAGTAGTTTGATTTGATCTTTGTGTGTCTTGAGGGAGGTGATTCCTTAACTTCTTATTATGGCTAAACTTGATCTCTTGTAGTAGTTGGATTAACGAGTCCACTGTGACTTGGGTCTCACCCAGACTTGAGTTTTACAAGAGAAATCATGAATTTAGAACATTGATAGTTTCATCTTAATTTGTTACTTCCTTTCTACAACTTTATTTTCATTAGGTAGGAGTCACGAACCTATTTGATGAATACCATTAGGATGATCTCACACTATTCTTTATAACAGTTAGAGGTGCTTAATTAAAAAGATTAGGTGATGCATGAGATTGGTGTCTGGAAACCAATTTATCAGGAATAAACTTATCTTTGGGATTATAATCTATAAAATCATTTTAAAGTACCTAATTTACTAGTGTAGTGATTCCGTTAGAAATTGGAGGTAAGTTAATAAGATGTGATGAGTTAAAGAATGAATTAACCTCATTTATCATATGTATGCTTATGTTTGTGTTACAACTTTATTTAGGTATTGAAGAACGTTTTTATATTCCCTTACTGATACCTACAATGCTAGTTAGACTTTGGTTTAGTTAATTTCATTCCGGCATGATTAGTTTAGATTTACTTTTGCTGCATATTGTTCGTCCTAATGAATACTTCGCAAATGATTTTGATAGACATTTGTGGTAGATAGAATTTCTAAATTGTTTTCTTCCTGCTTATATTTTCTGTACTGAATGTTATATATGTTAAAAATTAAGTTTGGGGGTAGAAAGAAAAGTAAAATTTTAAAGTGAAAATACTTCCTTTTAGTGTAATTTTATTACAAGCATGTTTTAGGCTAGATTTACTTTTTCCTACAGTCTTTCTATCCTGATTATGCTTGTATATGAATTTAATTGGATGTTGTAGTCGTAAGTAGATTCAACCTTTACTTTTCTTCCTGCTATATTTTATGGAATTAATTGCAAAATATTTTAAAATTTAAGTTTGGGGGGAAGAAAAATATTAACTCTTATTTGTTCTCAATTATTATATTTTTAAAAATTATTAGCATAACTTCTGGCAGTTGAAACTCACTTGAGATAACTAAAACTTTTTATTTTAGATGAATATTATGGAAAGATTGGATGAAAGCTTTTAGTAATAAAAGTTAATTTTATAAGGATAAGATATTTGGTATGAAAGAATTTGATTATAGTTAACTATTTAAAGTAAAGAAAATTGTATTTTTGAAATGTTAAGAGACTTAAAGTATTGTGTGTTAAGAAGAGATTGTGACTTTATGATGAATAATAAAGCTCATACCTAATTATAAAGTAAGGATGTGTTTCAAGTTTGAACTTTAGAAAGAGGAGAGTGAAGTTCAAAATCATTACAGGCTCTCCAGATATAGTAATACTCATTAAAAAAAAAGGAGAAAAAAAAAGAAAAAGAAAAGAGAGTGAAAAAAAGGGATTGAAAATGATCCCAAAAGAAAAGAAAAAAAAAGAAGAAAAAATAAATATATTTATGAGGAGAAGCTTGAGGAGATGTCTAATCAAAAATTGGCTTCACTTGAGTCACCCTAAAGGGAGAACTTGATTTCATTTCTGAATTTATATTTAAAGTATTGGCCTACATTCTGATGAAGTTTGCATGAACTCATTTTTCACATAATCTTTCAAGGCATTCTTAATGTAACAAATTATTGTTTATCTTGAAATAAATAGAAGACTATAACTCTTAGACTTGATTGCTAAATATTCTTATACTTGTAGTGTTAACCTGAGTTACTGAATTTCTTTCTAAAATTCTAACCAATACATTCTTTTGAGTGAATAATTTTAGTGTATTACAGGTGAAAAGTCCATTGCCCTGAGTTATATTTTTATGTAATAAAAGTGTTACTTGAGGACAAGTAACAGTTAAGTTTGGGGGATTTTGACACGCCTAAAATATACGCTTTTTGCTAAATCAGTTTACTTATTTTTTATGATATTACACTTTAAAGGAAGGTATTTTGTATGTTTTTTGGTTTTAGGTACAAGAAATGGTGATTGGAGCAAAAGGAAACAAAAACGGTGCAATTTGGAGCAAAAACGAGCAAGAAATGAAATTCTGCCCTGACACCTTTCTATAAATCTTTTGATGCTTAATCTCTTTTACACTTCTTGCATATTTTTGAATAAGATTACACTTTAAAGAAAGGTTGATTTTATGCTTATTTTGTAGGGCTATCTGTTACGAACGCAACGCAACTAAAATGGGGCGAAACGGAGCTAAAACGGAGCGAAACGGAGCGAAACGGTGGAGCTGCGCAGAGTCATCTCGCCGACGGCGGCCTCGATCTCGCCGAGGGTGAGATTTTCCCTAGACAACCGGAAAATGGCCAAAAAGGCCGCCGACAGCGGCCTTGAACCCGCCGACAGCGGACCGGACGACCATGAACCGACTTTTGGCGGTTTTGGGCCAATATTCGACGTATTTGGACGCTTTTTCGAAGGGGTGCTTAAAGAAACTCTTCGGAATTCGTCCATACTCTTTGAAAATGGTGAATATATGTTAGAAATAGGGGAGAAACAATAAAGGAAAGAAGAGAAAAAAAGAGAGGAATGTTTAGGATTCTTAGATTAAGAGTAGAAATGTAGATTTCTACCCTTTTGGAGAGATTGGAGAGGAGATTTTGAGAGAATTTGTAAGGGATTTCGCTAGCATTGCATGGATTGTCGGGAGACTTTATGAGAGAGATCTTCGTCTTTTTTTAAGGGGAAAAAGCTAAGTATTGTTCTTCATTATCTTATAATTTTGTAAACATTTATTTAGTGGATTTGCTTTGGTTACAAGAAGTTTCCGTTGTGTTTTCTTCGCGCTTTGTGACCTATCTCTCTTACTCTTTCTTCTTCTTTGGAAATAGCGGCATGAGAAGATTATGCCATTATTTTCATTTTACTTTTCTTTCGTAATGAGTAGAAATCATCTTTAGAATTTTGTGATGCATGGTAGAAGTAAATTTAATTATAAAAGTGATGGTTTTTACTTGCACTTCATTTACATTGCAATAAAGGCCCATTGTAGTATTAAAATTCATTGTAATTGCATCGACCCAAAAGGGCGGTGTAAATCTCAACAAAGTGAAACCACATTCAAATTCCATGGATGGTGAAGTTCATGGGGATTTAATGCAAATAAATAGGGAAATATATTAATCGGGCGTAGAATTGGAGATTTTAGAGTGACAGGCTAAAATCCTCAATTTGGTCCTATCGTTTGGGTGCTGAAGTGTAGATTGTTAGCCCTCAGGCGAGGGGAACGTGGGAGCTCCGAAGTGAGAGCCGGTATCCTCCCAGCCTAGCCGCAGATTCAGTAACCAAGTATAGGATTAGTCATTGTTCTTTATGCCTGGACCAAAGGGTAAAGAATAGAATTGCTCCTATTTAGCACATACAATATTTAATGCATCTCAATCCTATACATTATCTATTCCATTAAATAAGAATAGTAGTTTTTAATATCTCAAAATTCTCCAAACCAATTCATCCAAAAAGGGTTATATTTAGAATTGTTATTTGCCTTTAGATATAGTTACTATCTTTACATTTAACACTTGCATGTAGGAATAGTTGCTAGATAAAACACAATTTTAATCGACATTCCAAACTAAGGACTATTAGTAGTAGACTAGAATTTGACTAAAGACCTCTTACTTCACTTCCTCGTGGGATCGATACTGGGGTTTTTAAAGAAAACTCTATATTACTTGAAACGATATGTATACTTGCGTAGTACCCCTAGTGTGTAAAATATTTTCTAATTTTTATATCATTTAAGATTTTGCACACTAGCCGCTATTTATAAATCGAGTCAAGTTTTTTGCCATCTTTTGGAAGTTAATTTACTGCGTAATTGCGGGTCGGGTCATCGTCTTGTTAACCTCTGCAACCTCTTGAGCCGCAGTCGTCACTACCACTTTCAATTTCCTAATAGGATTCAGTTCATGATTATTAGTTTCTGATTCATCTCGAAGTTTAAATTCTATCAGAGGTGTCTGTTCCTTAATTTCATTTTGATCAACGAGGTACAGTAATGACCCATGGTATATCGATTCAATCTATAGCAGATCAAAGTTGAAATGAATTCTTGAACCTTTGTCAAAATGTCGGCAGTCCAAAGAAAAATTTGTATCATTTTGAAAAGTGAATAGTAGCCTGTTGTCAGACATTTTCCTGCAAATGACAGGGTTTAGATATGTCAGACTACGTTTCATTTTCAACGTGTTGCTATTATTATTAATATATATATATATATATATATATATATATATATATATATTTATTTATTTATTTATTTATTTATTTATTTATAGGGATTGTGCTCACAAGTGTATACTCAGCAAGCAAGAAGAAGATGTTAAGCGACAAACTCAATTTGTACAAACGAGATGATAGATTATTATTATTATTATTCTAGTTCAAAAACAAGTCAATGTCTTATGTCGCATAATATTTTTTTAGGAAACACCCTTTAATTGGGGGCTAAACTCTATCTCCTTGACAGTCCACTAATTGATAGGATCATCCTGAATACGTCTTTTCAATTACATAAGGGCTCTCCCACGTTGGCTCAAATTTCCCAACTATTTTCCTGTGAGCAATGATAGGTGTTCGAAGTACTAAGACCAAATCTCCTATTTGAAATGTCCTAGGATGAACCAATTTATCATGGGCCCGTATAATTTTGGCTTGGTACAATTCCAGATTCTGTTGAGCATGAAGTCGTTTGCCCTCTAGATTTTCTAGTTCTTCAAGACGTAATTTTGCGTTTTCTTCTATAATGATTTTCTTTGTAACCACAATTCTAAGAGAAGGAATTTGAATTTCTAATGGAAGTATGGCTTCAGAACCATATACCAAAGAAAATGGTGTTGACCGTGTTGGTGTTCAATATGTAGTTCTATAAGCCCATAACGATTTAATTATATTTTCATTCCATTGTCTTGGATTGCTAGTCAATGTTTTCTTCCAAATTTGGACTAATATTTTATTGAAAGCTTCAGCTAAACCGTTGGCCTTTGGGTAATAAATTTTTGAATTTTGCTAATCTATTCCATGTCTTTGAATAAAATTGTTTATTTTCATGTTCCTAAAGGCTAATCTGTTATCTGAGATAATCCTTCGAGGAACTCCAAATCTATAAAAAATTTGTTTGAGGAAATGAAGAACTTGTTCTGCTTTGACTTCCCTAAGTGGTACGGTTTCTACCCATTTTGAGAAGTAATCAGTGGCTACCAATATAATTATATGTCCTTTGGTTGACAGAGGATCTATAGAGCCCACAATATCTATGCTCCAACATTCAAATGGCCAAGATGCAATTATCGGAAGTAATACATTTGGCGGTTGATGTAAGACCACCCCATGAACTTGGCATTGATGACATTTTCTTGCTACTTCAAGGAAGTCGGTCATCATTGATGGCCAATAATACCCCATTCTTTTTATTTTCATTTTCATCTTGAACCAAGACTGGTGTGCACTACATAAGCCTGAATGAACTTCTTTGACAAGTTCTTGAGATTCAGATTGACTTAAACATCTTAACTACATTTGATGAAAAGATCGATGATAATGAACATCATCTATTAAGACATAAGATAATGCTCTCTATTTAATTTGAAGTGCAGTAGAATTGTTATCGGGTAATGTCCCAGTTCGTAAGTATTCAATAATCGGTTGTCGTGAATCATCGTTCTTTTCTTCATTGACAACCTTTATTGTCATATTTTCTTCCTTTTTGTCCAAACTATCAAAATCAATTTGAGATAAAACTCGTCGTTCTTTTATGGATATTGAAATGTTATTCCCTTCAGGACAAGCAAATTCTTTTGCGAGTTTTGCCAAAGCATCTGCTAGAGAATTATCTTGCCTTGGAACTAGGAAAAAAGTCACATTAGGAAAATCATGCAATAATTCCATAACATAATTAAAATATTGTTCAAGCCGTGATTTTAAAGATCTGTATTTTCCTGTTATTTGATTAATAATCAGTTGAGAATCACCATAAATGTGAGACTTTTGATGTTCATTTTGATTGCCAGTTCTAAGCCAACTATGAGCGATTCATACTCAGCTTCATTATTTGTACATGGCTTAGTTAGATGATAGGAATATGGTATCTTTCCTTTTTCTGG
The DNA here is from genome assembly GCA_022702705.1 of Papilionanthe hookeriana x Papilionanthe teres. Lineage (NCBI taxonomy): Eukaryota > Viridiplantae > Streptophyta > Magnoliopsida > Asparagales > Orchidaceae > Papilionanthe > Papilionanthe hookeriana x Papilionanthe teres. Next base: position 103,713,488 of record CM040422.1, on the reverse strand, counting down.
AGTAATAAAAATTATTCCTACCCTTGCTTTGCCAGGTATAGTGGTTTGTTTGTCTTTATTTTTTCTAGCAGAAGAAGCTCCATCAAAATATAACTCTCATTGCTTTGAGTCAGAATCTTTATTTTGAATACTTTTTTATCAGGCAAATCATCATTAAGTGGAGATTAATTCGGTATGGGGTGTGCTGCTAGAAAGTCTGCTAAGATTTGTCCTTTGACAAAGCGGAATGACACAAACATTATATCAAATTAAAGTAACAACATTGCCCATCTTGTCAATCTTCCAGAAAAAGTTGGTTGAGTCATTAAATATTGCAATGGGTTAATCTTTGAAAAAGGGTCACTTTGTGTGATAACATGTAATGTCTTAGCTTTTGAGCCACAAAGTTTAAAGCTAAACAATGTTTTTTTGATCGTATGATATCTTATCTCAGTTGGATTTAAACAATGAATTAGGTAATATAGAGTATCTTCTTTACCTTCATCATTATTTTGATCTAGCAATGCTCCTAAAGAATTTTCTAAAGCTACACTGTAAAAGATAAGAGGTCTTCCTAACACAGGGGCTGCTAGAGCAGTAGTTGTTGATGCGATGCGACTTTATATATGCTTAAAATACAAGAATTTGATACCACTTTTTAGAATATTTAATTCCTGGTAAATAGCTTCAAAAACTTGATGTGCGAGGTTTACTTTTATAATTTTATATTTAGATTTTATTATTGTAAAAGTCACAATTTTAAACGCAAGTATACGTATCATTCAAGTAATACAGGGCTCTAGTGTAGTCCTGGTTATCGATCCCACAGAGATAGTGAATTTATAAAAAGTAAGAAATATAAGAAATATTTTGGAATTTTTAAAAGCAATATATATATACGTTTTTTTTTAACTTTATATATATATATATATATATACATATATATATATACATATATATATATATATATATATATATATATATACATATATATATATTCAAATTTAATTTGCTAACAATTTTTACTAAAAGCAAGTAAGTAGTAAGCAGTAAAGTAAAGTAAGCAGTAACTAAAATCTAATGCAAAAAATGACTTTCTCCTTTTTCAACTAATCCAAGAATTATAGAGTAATTATCTTTTGTAGAGAATTAAGATTATGGTATTGTGTCAAATAGAAACATTCATATTCTTTACCCTTTGGTCCAGGTGCAAAGAACATTGACTAATCTGAGAATTATGTAAGTGGGGCATTTAGAGGCAAACTTAATATATGGAGGAATTTTATCAATTTTGACAGGCTTTTAGTGTTTCAAAAGTGGTTTAAGATCAATTTTGTTTTCTTTTCTAATCTCATTAGTAAAATTTGATTAAGCCTAGTCTCACTACTAAGCGCTTAAGATTTAGTGAATAAATTTATAATTTCTTAAGATATTTAAGTTGCATGAACATGATTCTTATCAAAGCAATGAGCTATTATTTAACCATCAAATAAGGGGTGTTGGATTAGTGAGTTATTAACTTTCAAAACTAACCCCTAACCTTAAGGATCACTTAATTTAATTTTCCTCCAAGTTATAATGATTAATGAATCATAAACTTTATCTTTTAATGTGACAAAAATTAGATGGGTTTCTACCATTTATCTCTTTAGATTTTAATTATTCAAACATAATAATTGAGATCATTTATTGTCTATTTTATCCTTTGATTAAGCTTAAATATTGATTAAGGTCAAATTCTTCAAAATTACACTTTTGCCCCTAAAGGCCTTTATCACTTCATAATTTATTAAGTTTAACTGAAATGACTTTGAAATTTTTATGTTACCCCACTTATGGGTCAATTAAAGATCAGAGGAGGAAATGTGATTTTTTAAATTTTAATTTAATTTACATATTTATTTTAATGCAAAAATAGAGATTTTTAATGAAAATTTAATAACTTAACCAAAACAAAACCTTAGGCTTTAAAAGTTTTATTAGTGACTAGGGGACCACTTGGACCAAATTTCATAATTTTTTCAGCTTTAATTTAATTATTCGAATTGTTTTAAGCTCTAAAGTATTAATTGATTATAAAATATTTTGGAGGTTAAAAATTAAGTTTTATATTTTTCTTGAATCTCTCTAAGATCAAGGAACTCATAAAAATTAATTTCATATTTTTCTGATTTTTATTTTAATTTTTAGAATTATTTTGGTGGGAAGTTAAGGAAATTCATTTTTTAAAACTTTAAAAATTAATTTAAGGCTTCGAAAATTAATATCTTGACTTAGAGGCTTCCCAAATTATTTGGATGGTTCCTAAATGATTAGGAGATCACATGTGACAATTCGGTGAATATTAAAATTTTAGTATTTTTTTCATTTCTAATTATTTTAAAATTCACTTTTAGGCTTAAAAAATGAAATGTTAATTTTAATTACAATTTTCTTTTCATAAAATTCCACTGGTCATGCTGAACTCCCAAAACCATTTTTATAAATTTTTTACTTGCATTTTAATTATGAAAAATCATTTTAGTGGTAAAAATGCCTTTTAACTTAGAAAATTCAATTAGGTGGTCAAATGAATTCCAAATGACTTCAAAATTTTTAAAGGAGTCCCTCTAACCCTAAACCACAGTGGAGAATGATTTTTGAGCCATTTACATATTTATTTTGTTCAAATTAATTTCACTTAAGTTTTAGGTTAAAATGACAATTAAGTGTATTCTTAAAGATTTAACTCAATTAAACTTTTTCCTAGGGTCCTCTTGTCACAAGTAACCTACCAAATTTTATCTTGCATTTTTTTTATCAATCTTTTAATTATTATAATTATTTTACCAAAATAGATACAATATTTTGAAAAATAGGGATCTCCTCATAGAGATCTCCCCTGGTCTTGGAAAAATTAAGAAAGGTCCCCCATGACAAAGAGATCAAGACCCCTAAGTTTCATGCCATGGTGAAATGTCTAAGCCAATGGAGAATTAAATTACTCCATACTAAATTTATTTAATTAAAAATAAAGCATGCATCAAATAAACTTCAAACCATTTCCACATTGTTCCCCTCTATTCACTGAGCACTAGAATATTTTTCTTTTATTTTTATGATTTTTCTACACCAAGTTATAGATTTTTAAAGTTAGACTGATTTAAAAAAAAAAATCCCCTAATTTTCTATTTAAACTACGTGACACTGATTGTATCCTTAGCTGCTCTGAAAGACCACGCGGCGCTTCCTGTTTTGACGCTGCCTTCTGACTGGACGTCCATGCGGCTGCGCTTTATGCACCTGATCTCCATCTGATTTTATTCTGGCCATCCAAGCATTACACCCATGATCAAACAGTCCTCTTTCATCGTGTTCTACTGGTTCATCTTGAGAATCATTCACCTTCTAGCCTTAAGAACTCGAGCTACACTAAACCAAATCGAATGAGGTTTGTTCTAGAGCTTCATCTGACCTTGACGAACCTATCTGTATGGATAACCTAGCCTGAAATTGACTCAATGTGCATGGAGAATCAAAATAAGATCTAGAAAAAGGTGAAGTTTAATACCTTTGGCTGAGAGGGGAGGCCTCAATCAGATAGTTGTGGCAACTTCAATTGGTCCCTACGAACCTCCAAATGAAGTCTCTGCCCTGGTGAAATGTCTAGACATGAATTCGACCAAGGTCGATTTCAGGTGTTGATCAAAGTCTGGTGTAGAGGCTCTCTGTGATGGGGCTTTGATAGAGGATCTTCTTCTTTCAGTGCTGTGAAGGTGTGGGCACAGTTATTTGAACTTTAGTGCACTGTGGAGCTGTGGTGAAATGTGTTCTAGTTTTGGCTGGAATTTAAGTGGAGAAATTGGCTCTGGACAATGGAATTTAATGGCTGAGGATGGTGGGCTTGCACTCAAGAGGTCTCAGGGAAGCTCTGGTGAGGTTTTGACAGGGTTTCCTTAAGAAAATTTGAACACCTCTCTTTTGGCTGTGAAGGATGTCTTTTATAGCCATGGCCAAAGAGTGGAGCTCTGGGTGCCAATGTGGGAGCTTTTGGCCGCTTAAGGTGAGAGTTGAGCAGTGTCATTGATCAATGAGGGGATGACTCACTGAAAAAGCTTAATTTTGAATTTAAAGGGGTATGGTAGTGCTTGGGCTCAGCCATTTCAGCGGCTAGGTCGGGTAACAAGGACAAAGAAGTTGGTTAGCTAGCTGATGGGAGGTAAGAGAGGTTTAAACAATGCTTAATAGGCTGCCATGATGAGTAGTTTGCTTGGAGTGATGGTTTAGCCAAAAGGTGAGGGGGAGTTGACCTAAGTGAAGGACCTTTGGTCCATGGCTCAATTAGTTTTGGGTCAAGTGGGTTTTGGTTGGTTCCTGCGATACCAAGGTTGGGTGTACTGGAGCCAATTTGTTCGATTTGGTTCAATTTGGGTAACATTGGGTCATGGTTCTAATTTTAGGCATTTGGGTTCAAGGTTGGGCTAGGTTTGGTTTGAGCTTGAGTGAGACCCACTTGATTATTCAAAATGATGTATATTATTGTCATAAAGTGTTTGAAAGGGGATTGGAGTGGTTTTGAATAGGTTTGGGGGTTCTATTTGGCTTAATTTGGATATTTGGCCATTTTTAGGACACTTGGGTTAGCCTAGGTTTAGGTTGGGCTAGAGTGGGGTTTAAGGCCAATTGGTGGTTTTGATTGGTCTATGGGAATGTAATAAAGAGTTTTCAACATTAATTGGGTGAAAATTTTGGGGCTAGGGCATTCAATTTGATAGATTTGGAACATGTGACACATTTAAGGAAAAATTGGGCATTTAGCTAGTTTGGACTTGTGTGAGGTTTGAGCTCAAATTAGGGGCCATTTAATGTTGCATTTGGCATATAAGAATGTCATGAGAAGTTTGGAATTCAAATTGAGGGGAAATTTATTGACATTGAGTCAATTTGTGGTGAATTGGGTCATATGGTCAAAATTGAGGCTTTTGAATTTAGGTTAAAATTGGGCTTAAATGTTGATCAAATTGGGCTTGGTTTTGGTTTCGATTGGTATTTGGGATGTTGAAATTTGGTTTAGAATTTAAATTGGGCAAGATTAGGGTCAATTGGGTGGACATTAGGTTTAATTTGGGCATTTTTGGGTTAAATGAGTCAAATTTGGGCTTTTGGTTAAATTGGGCTAAATTGGTCAAATTGGATCACATGGTAGTTGAGAGAAATGAAATTGGGAATATTTAGGAGGTTTTGGGAATTCTTTAGAATTTTTCAGAATTTTTGGATTTTTGGGCTAGGAGGGGTATTTTAGTAATTTTGCAAATTTTGGGGCCATTTTGAAATTTTTGTTAAATTTGGGTAATTTTGGTCAATTTGAATGGTAAGGAGTATTTTGAAATAATTTTTGGATAAAAATAGGTAATTTGGGTAGCTTCGGAAATTTTTGGAGATTTTAGGGTTTAGGGCTATTTTGGGTAGATTTAAGGGCAAGGGGTCAAAAATTAAAATTTTGAGAAAATTAAGGTTTATTGGAGGTGAGTAGTATATAATTGTTTAGATTGAGCCATGGACCAAGGGCAACCCTTATTTGGTCCTTTATGTGTTTCCAAACCAAACCTTTAGCTCAGGGCTAAGAGCTTGAGAAAACCACGCACATGAGTTTCCAAAAGAGTTAAGAGCTCAAAGTGGGATGTGCATTGTTTAGGGTTATGGGTGTAAAGTGTGTGTATTGTGTAAGCTCTAGACCTATAGGAGACTTCCCCTAGGCTTCCTCATGCTCCCAAAAGCTGGAGGATAGGCCTTATGCATATGAAAACTCCCAGTGAAGTGAGAAATGTTTGTATTTCTAAGGGGGATGGTTCCAAGACTAGTCTTCTAAGAAAGTCACCAAGAGAGTCCTATGGCTAGACCCTAGGCTATTCTAAAAAAAAACTAGACCTCAACCAAAAGTGAGGTCAACAATATCCTAATTGACGAACTAGCTAATAATTTGACCAATTACCATATTAATTGATTATTTTAATAAAAATAACAAGTTTAATAAAATTATATATATTAATAGCTTTTTTAAGTAAGTATTCAATAAACTAATAATTTTTAATTTTAATAATTAATAATTGAACAAAATAATTTATTAAGAAATTTAAATGAATTTAAATCAAACAATTAAATTTTTTTGTTAAACATCAAACAAACATTATGTAATTAATGTATTGAGAATGTGAAGAGTGTTAATTACATATATGTTTGGTGTGTTGTATGTATATATTATATATACATGTGAATATGTGTGTATTTATATATATATATATATATATATATATATATATATATATATATATATATATATATATATATATATATATATATATCCGTGTATGTGTGTGTGTACGCGCGTGTGTGTATGATAAACTTTATGTAATTAATGTATCGAGAAAAGGGGAAGAGTGTTAATTACATATATGTATGTATAAGTATTATATATACGTGTGAAATGTGTGTGTGTGTGTGTGTGTGTGTGTGTGTGTGTGTGTGTGTGTGTGTGTAGTATATATGTATACATATCCTTTCATGTTGGAATCTATGTGATAGTATTTTAAATTTTGTGCATTTATGTATGTTGAAATTATTTTTAGAAATATATGTGTATGTGTATGTTTGTACATATGACTATATACCTGAATGTTAACAATTGTCTTTTTTCTTCAAAAAAAAAAAAGATTACTTCATGGTTTATATTTATATGTGTATGTGTTTGCACGTAGTCTAAATGTGTAGGTTCAAATGAAACCCTATGGATAGTTTATCTAATGTTCTTAGGTTGTTCTATATGATTTTACTTCTCTTTCATTCATGTGATAAATCGCATGAATGTGTGATTGCATGTTTTCTTGCTTTTTTGCATGTGAGATCGTCAGTTGGGCTTTATTTTTTGGATAGACAAAATACGATACTTTCGCTAATAACATATAATAATGGTAAATAGTTTTGATTGGATGGATGGGAGTTATAGGAGAAAAAATAAGGCATCTGGTGCTATGAGAAAAAAGGGAGTCTCGCCAATCATTTTAAACGAGTTTTAAAAAAGAAAAAAATATTTTATATAAATAAATAAATCAAATGAGCTAAAAATAAAACATTTTCAAAATATAAAGAATCTCATTAAAAAAATTATACATTAATTAATATTACTTTAAATAATAAAACTTCTAAATTTAATCATATTTTAATTAAATGGGCTCAAAAATATTAATCTTTAAGAATTTAGAAAAGCACAAGGAGGTATCATTCAATATGTTTCTTTAAAACTTTTAACAAAAAATTCTTTTTCTAAGAAGAAATATTTTGAATCTTCTAAATATTCTATAAAATAAACAAAGCATTTTCCAAAACAAAGTTTCTAAACGAACTTAAAATCTTAAAGCTCTTTTTCAAAATGAAATCAATCCTATTTCTAAAAAAAATATTTCATTTGAAATTTTCTTTTAAAATAAATTTTCTAATCTCTTAAAATTTATTTTAAAAATTTCAAATTGCAATGCTCTCTTCTAAAGAAGAAAACTATTATTAAAATCAATCATTTAAAAATTAAATATTTCTTTAAAAAGAATACCAATGGATTTCTTCTTAAGAGATCCTCTTTAAAAATATTTGAATGATTAAAATAAATTTCTTTCAAAAAATAATATTTTAAAAAATCCTTGGGCTTTAGGGAGAAAAAAATATGTAAGTTTGTCAGGCTTATTTTTGCTTGCTTAGCCTAGTGTATGTATTATATATTCACCAAAATGAATAACTAAAAGAATGAATACATTTATCCTCAAAAATATATGATTTTATAGCCTCATACTTTGAAGTATATAAACGTTGAGTTATGTTCTCATATAGGAGGTAAGTTTGCATCCCGTATACTTTTAAGACACTGTAATTGTTTTCTTGAAAAATCCAATTTTTTGCATGAAAAGAATATTTTTATTATCTTAATGAGAATGTAAACAAATCTTTAATATGAGAATTTTAATTAAGAAATTTAGTCTTATTTGTTTAGAATATATCCTCCGAACCATAATCAAAACCTTGTTAGAGTGACAATATCATGGAAAATTAAAACATATGACGAAAATTGAAATCATGGGCAATTTGACCAAAACACTACTTAGAATGGAAAAAATAATCAAACAACACTTTGAATGCCCTAAATTTTCATCATTACTCAAAATTTTCAGAAAACAAGTCACTCCGATAATTAACAAATCCTCAACAATCGAATGCCCAACTCTAACTTTTTTATAATCACACCTTAGAAGAGTTACACGAAAATCTCCACTGCATACATACCTTAGATTAATCTTTTTTTTCAAGAAGCCCTAGTTTAATTACTATCCCTCTCATAGATTAGAATTACATCAGGACACGTATACAAATTGACTTACCGCCAGAGACTTCCGAGTATCCTAGAATGAAACAGCCCATGCTATTGATGAAGATGCTCAAAGCCACTATAGAGTAGGAAGGACTAACATAAGTCATTGCTTTGGTGAAAATAAATAATTTCTATTATGCTACTACTTTATAGTCTGAGGCTACCAATGTACCCGAGATAATGGAAAGCCATGGCCATCTTGACTGGGTGAGTTATTACTAAAGTTTGGTTAGTCCCCCTATAGCCTTCTATTTAAAAATATTTAGGTTAAGGTTTCACCTCCATCTTGAAATTTATAACCTTTCCAATCCTTTAGACTAGGATGTCCATCAATGTACTTAACTCAAACCAATCAAAACTAACCAAATTAGCCATAATTGATCCAAATAAATACCAAATCCAAATTAATTCCAAATCCAAATTAATTCCAATTCAAACCCATGATCAAATCCAATCCAATCAAGATCAATAATAAATTCTAATTTGTTTCTCAACCTGATCCATTGATTCGAGCTCTATCACTTCAACTCACAATCTGAAAGCTTAACCCAAATCTTACGCGTTTTGGAACTTCTTAAGTGAAGTCGCCCTATGTCCACTCTTATCCCTTTATCAAAGTCTTTATTAAATTTTTAATCAATAAAAAATTCATTATTGAATAATAAAGTATATAGCAGAATTTTACTCCAAAGTTTTCTTAAGAGTAATTCTCGCAGATAACTAATATTGAAGGAGGCCCCTCATGAGCTACCAAGACTCCAAAATTAACATAAATCTTATCTTTAATGGTAAGGTAATGGAAGAATTTTGGTTACACAAATACATAACCAAAAATTCTTCTCTATCTAAATGATAATAGACCATTCTAGGGTAATATTTCTCTATCTTTTCGAGATAGTATATATTATTCTTTAAATGTTATATTCAATCATTTATAGAATTCATCTAGTTATATGGTACAACACAACAAATAAAATCCCACCACCTTTTGATACCTAAGCTTTAAATTATGCATTCATTAATAAAAATTAAATAACTATAAAATAATATATTTATTAATTTAATTTTCTTTTATTATAAGTGCAATAGACATTATAAGAAGTCATAATACTAATTAATCATTCGAGACTAATGATGTAAATGCTGGAAATTGAAAGTAAATACCTCTTATGTGAATTTCAAATAAAAATAAACTAAAAATCTGAAAAGGATATGATATTATGTTGGACATTTGCTAATAAATATATACATTTTTTATCTACATATTCTCTGTAATTAAGAAATTACAACATAACTATAGGCTATTTGAATGAAAAAATTATGGGAAGTTTTTTTTTATCATCATTAAAGAGATTATATGATTAAATAAACCTCTTATAAAATTTATTTATAAGAGGATTGCCTAAGAATTAATTTTCATATGACATTAATGTTTACTAATAAATATTGAAAATAGTATTTTTATAATATTTTATATAACATTGATATTCTGAAACTTCTGTCCCCAAAAACTCCTTTTTTTCAATCCTTCGTAGTAAGATCTCTCGTATGGTGATGACATGTTTATTAAAGAAGTGTGTGAATAGATTCTATAATTGCAAATATTCTATGTAATAAATGGTGTGTATTCAACTAAGGCAATAATTAATTAGAATGCTTAATTATTTGAAAATTCATGTTTGGTCCAAGTCTAAAGGTGTATTAGTACCTGTTCCTACCATTTGTTAATAAAATATGTTTATGGAGATTTTTTATGAATTAGACAACAATTTTTTTTATACCATGTTTTATTAAGAATTTAAAATACTATGGCACAAGTCTTGCTCAAATCCTTTAAATTTCATTTATGAAGATTTTGTATTTCTTTCCTTACTTGCGTGAGAATTTTCTTTGGTGAAGTTTTATCTATTACAATGTCACTTCTCATTTTAGTAGTGAGAAGGAAGTTTATTTTAGAGAAAAAATAATAATTATAAGGATTAGTCCAAATTTTTAAGTGATTTAAATGTCGGCCAATCAATTCCAGGCCAAGAGAGAATGACCATTAGCTAAGCACGACCATTTATACATGTTTGAAGAAGATAAGCCCTTACATATTTGAACATAATCTATTTTTCACAATATTAAGATACTTCTTTGCTCAAATCTTTTATGTGTTTTTAGCATTTAGCCAAAAATATTTGACTAAAGATTTTTTTTACTTTTAGTGGAGCACAATGCATGTATGATTTTAGTTGCCTTAAACATCCAAGAAGACGACGGCATAAAATTAAAAAGTGCATTCTAATGCTAAACTTTGAAAAATATTTATATTTATTTCTTTAACAAGTAGAATGATCAATGCTAGTTGCTCCTTAAAGGCCGCTTCCTCTTAGTATTCTATAGAGGTTAAGTCATTAAAGATAGAGAGACCTCAAGTGCCCTAATTTATTGAGCTTACTCTAATTATTCTTGCTACTATTGAAGTATTAAAAATGTGTTCCAGTCACCAAGCTAACAAAATTATCATTATGTAACTAATAATGTTCAAAAGATTCTAACAAAAGAAAATTAGTTATTAAGCCTCCTAAAAATTATCACATCCACCCAAGTTCTAAAAAAGAATTTTTATGAGTTAGAGTAAGCATAAAAACATGATTTTAGTTGATTAAAAGATAAATATAGGGTAGCTTAAAATTGGTTTGACTCTATATAATCTCATAACTATGCGATCATCCTCAAGATATTCTAAATTAGCAAAAATTTTTCTAACCTTAACCAAGAATTTATGATGTATAATATCATATTTTTACTATTTACAGATAATTCAACAAGAAGATATGAGAATTAATGAAAGAAAAAAAATCACACTATAGCAAAGAGAGCTTATGCTCCATGACTAGATATGTAGTTTTAAGTTTGCTTCATAATGGATAATGCTAAGGCGTTATCTCTAATAAATTAAAAAAAAATCAATTATGATATCATAATGAATGAGTTAACCCTTGCAATCAAAACTACATTATCAAAAGAATAAAGGTTGTATGAAGCAAAAGCCACCAACGAAAAAGTTCCTAATTGAGGGTCTAGCTTGGAACAGTTCAATGAGAGTAATGGGATTTGCTCACCTTTGGAGAGTCTTTTTTGACTAACTAATTTTTGCTTATGTATATATCTCATTATTCTTAATATTCTTAGAATTTTTTCAATTTGTTTCTCAAGTGATTAATTGAGATGTTGTTACATCCCTTATCTATGAGGATCGAGAATCCTTCTATTTGGTAACTAATGAGTCACCATATTGTAATGGGAAGTAAGGAGAATTAAATTTTTATTGATTGAGTTTTTTTTATCCATCAACAATTCAAGTGCATCATGATGAGAATTCTTCTCGTTATTTGTGTTTTATCACCACAATTTTGCTATTAATTTATGTCTCATAATCGAGCATGGAAAGATGTTACATAAATTAAATATTTAAGCATTTAGCCTTTGCTAGAAATCTTTGATAATTTAGAGGCTTATAGTTGATTATTATTTTATGATTGAATTATCACTTTGGATGAATAGAATGTTTGCAACAGTCACGAAAGATTTTAGAATAAGTAAAATTACTACTGAAGTAAATTAACTCCTTAAGCCAGCTAAATTTATGTTAAGGGATGAGTTTCCTATTTTGTTCGCCAAGTTTGCATTATCACTAGGTGCTTTCGAATTGCTTCCGCTCTGCTTTTAGACATTTAAATCTTATTTTTTGTTGATCCATTTAATAAACCTCCTTCGGTAAGTTATCACCTATGGTGGGACCTACTTTATACTTGTGCTAAGTATTTTCATGAATAATCATTTAGACTTACGATAGAATGAACTTATGCTACACTACGATCAATATTTCAGACGGCAGCTCAATCTTTAATTATGACACATTCGAGAAGAATTATAGGTGATTAACAAATTAATGTTTATGGTTTAGCGTATTCTAAGAACACATTATGATGCTGCAAAGAGAATTACTAAAAGGATTTTTTAGTTCATTGATGTTATAGTTATTAGCATATTTAAATTTTTAATTTACTCATTATGATATAAATATTAAATAAAAATGTTTTAAACTCATCAAATTCCCTCTCTTTAGTGTCTTGTGACATGATGTTAGAATGGAGTAGAAAAGACTTCGCTGTTTAGTACGTCGTTTACCAAGTCTGTAAAAGGATGTTGTCTCTATAGACTTGTAACTTAGCCTCTAATCTTATGATTCTTAAAACATAAGTCATTAGTTGTTTTGTAATTTTGAAAAAGTCTACTCCAATGTTGTTCTAAAGCCTAAGCTTAATGTTAGCTAAATCCAATTATTTGCATAAATTAATAATTTGGGGCCTGCCAAATCCTTCATTTTTTATAATATATATTTATAATGAGTTTACTCTATGAGGTGAAATTGTCAATTGTTCTTGTCAGTAATTTTCGAGCTCGCTTAATGGGACACGTCCCATGTAATTTTTCTTTATCCGAAAAATTATTATTAAAAAATCCACTTATTGATTTCTACTTTTGAAAAGTAAGGATTTTAAAAGGCAGACTTCAATAAATAAATAATAAAAAAATTAAAAATTTTAGTGACAAAACTTGTAAGGTTATTACCAATCAAACTACAGTAGACTACTCGTGTATGTTTAAGCTTATATGCCCCATTTTTTACATGTTACATGAAAAGGATTACTCACAAATTCATTTGCAGTTGTTGCTGCTGAATATTGTATACACATTGTTGGACTGTTTAAAGTTAGGTCACCAACTTGCATTTTTTTTCTCACATTAAAGTAATAGTATTTTATCATTTCCTTAACATCTACTTACTTCATGTTAATTATATTATAAGCACTTCTAGTTGATTAAATTTGCTCTTATGTCCCTCATTATTTGATTCTACAAATCATGAAATTTCATACATAGGCAATCATTATTCTTAATTTTATGCAATAATGCTTCAAATTCATATATTGTGTAAAAGATAATTACGTAGTTGCCGATGATGAATTCATCTTGAAAGCCTACACTTGATGCATTAAATGTCATCATCAAGTAATTAGTATATTTTTTTCTTTGGGAGATTCGACATTTCCATCCCTTTTTAGATGGTAGACTAAGATAAACATAGATCAAATTCATGAGGCTAGAAGACATATTTGTGGATATAATAAATTTTTGGAAATGATTACAAGAGGTATCTGATGCTTAAGAAAATGATAGTGCATATGAAATCTTTGACAATTTTTATGTCATATTTGTTATCTCTATAGCTTTAACTCACTTTATAAAATAGTCTAACATATAGATTATAGATTTTATCAGACCTTTAATAGGTAGGAAAGGGTTGATTGGTTCAATTCCCTATATGAAAAGTGGTCGTATACTAGTGATTGAATATAAATATAACGTGTCATAGATTTAGTTGCATTAGAATCGATTTTTCGCATTGCAATTACCTTTTTAATGTGTCACAATGCCCTTATTGATAACTGGCAAAAAGCATCCTCTTCTCTCTTAATCTCGAAACTAGCAAGTGTATGGCCACCGAGTGGTTAGTTGTATCACTTTTCTTAGTGAACTTCCTCAAATACATAGGAATCTTTATTATGAGCTAAACCAAAAACATGGTGAAGCCACAAACGTTTTATATAAATTACTATTGATACAATGTAAAGGGTGGGTTTGCTCTTTAAACTTCTTAGATCCTTGACACCAATAAGATGTTGTTTAACTTTAGATACTTAATAAATTGTTTGACCTCACTTAACTTAGTTTGAAGGTTATTTTTCATCTATTTCTTCTTTAATAGGGGTCATATACCTTGGTTTCCAATCTTATGGAGCATATTAGCAAGCGGGTTTCACTCCATTGAGATTTGGTTGATTTTAAGTATATGATTTCTTTTTTTAAACTTTTAGCCTATTTATAATATCATTTTTCGTAATGTGTCTAACTTAACCTCATATAACCCTTTAACTTTTTCAATCATTAAATAAGATTTTCAATACAATTGTTGATGTTTAGTGTTAACTTCAATTAATAAATATAGGTGTTATGTGTGCTTTGTACTTGACATAATTATTTGTTTATGAGTAGTTGATTAATCTTGTATCTTTTGTTGAACGCCTATTAGAAATTTTAGATTATACTAATTTAAACTTATTACTTAATTTATGTTCCATTTATGTATGTTTTGTAATTTATTTTATCACCTGTGGTTACTTCTTTTTATACACCTCTATCTATGATGTCGGCTATGGCTTATGACTTAATCACTATTTTGAGTGTGTACAAAATCTAAAATTTGCTAAGCTCTACAACCCTTTTAATTATTTAATTTTCAAATTGTCCCGCTAAGTTATGCCCAAATTTTTTTGAGGTCTATTCAAAGGCCTAAATTATGTCAAATAAAATGGTTGTTATCTATAAATAAATTGCATTTTGATTGGTAAGTAAATATGATTAATTTAAAGAATAGTCTCTTCATGTTGAGTTACTATGACTCAAACCCGTGTTAAAATAATAGAGTTAATATTAATTTTTCCCATTTTCATTGATAAGTGTAGAGCTAAAGGCTTCTTCACCCACTCCAAGATATAAAAACAAGTGTTCATTCAATGATTAACATTGGAGTTGTGGCAAGAATGATAATAGCAACTTCGCCTTCAAGGCCTACTCACAACTTTCAATCAATTCAAATTGCTTAAATAAAATGATATGTACTTCTTCTAGATTAATTAAAATATTTAATGGAACTTATAAGATTACAAAGAAATTGGTTAACCAGGAATAAAAAGTGTTGCTAAGCAAAGAAAAAGTTTTAAAGTTAAATTTTTTCAATATGGCAAATGTCTCTATAAAGTCAAGCGTATATTGTTGAGGGCTTTAGGCTCTTGTCCTAAAATAGTTCATAGACTTGAAAAGTTCTTTTCTTATATTCCTTAAGAATAAAATAAATAAATTATTAGCAATTCAAACCCATATTTTTGAATTTGAATAGCATGATGTTGTGGTAAAGAAAGTAGTCTCTAATAATGGAAAATGTTTTTTTAGCAATAATTAGATTATTTTTACATACGTAAAGGAATCCAAAAAACTTATTACCTTCAGAGTTAATTGTTGAGCTGAGTATGGAAGGATTTGTAAGAATATGTACTTATTTTTTGAATGGCTTAAATATATATTTGTACAAGTGACACACATTCTCCATTTGCCCTTTACTTTTATAAACATCACAACATTGGAAATCCAATAAGAATACTACGCTTTCTTACTTAATCTTTCTTTGATCAACTTATGCATGCATGACACAATGAATTAGATTAGCTAGTGTCATGGTGATTGGCTTTAATTATTAATTCCTAAGCCCCATTTTCTTATTTACATTAAATTTATGAAAAGAAACAATTATGTCAACTTCATAGAGATTGACCCAGAAAATATTAATGTTTTCCTATAGTTAGCTACAATTAATTCACCCATATATTTAATATTTAAGAATGAGAATATTTTAGAGGTACAACTTGGGTCATCTTTGGTGGGTATTTTTTCAAATCTTTATAGGTATCATGTCCAAAACCTTTCTAAATTCCTAATTTAGGTCCTATACATAGCACATGACCTTTAAGTAACATGTTCCAAACTATAGCAAGTGGCCTCTTACGTTTTATTTGGTCTTCACCTCAAAATTATATGGCATTATAATAATTACTCATAATTTCAAAAAAGACATTGCATTTATGACAACCAAATATGACATTATAAGTTGTTGTAGCATCAAATGAAGTTGGCATAGCTAATGTAGTGTCGATGGTATTCTTCGTCGGTGATTGATAATGTAATCATTCCATTAATTTTTTTCTTAGTTTTTTTCACCAATCGAATTTTCCATAGGCATCTTTCAAAATTATATTGACCAAGTTTCCCATACTTGTCAAAATACTGATGATCTTGTGCTTCTAGGAGTTATTCAAGACTTATCCATCAAACAAAATAACCACTCTCTCTCTCTCTCTCTCTCTCTCTCTCTCTCTCTCTCTCTCTCTCTCTCTCTCTCTCTCTCTCTCTCTAAACACCCTCACTCATTAGGCGAATTATTGCATACGGAAAATGTACGCAACTTCCGCATGCAGCTCCGAGTAACCTGCTACGCAACAATTCCTCAATAATCTACGAATAACTCTAAACAAGAACTGCAAATAACCCAAATATCTAATAACTTGTAAATAACCCTCCAATAACCTCAAATTGAAGTTACTGGCGGGTTATTCCGCACGCATTGCTGTGTGCGTTGTCTGTATGGAATAACGTCTCCACTCATTGGCACAATTACAACACACAACATTAAGAAATGAGCCAGTAGTTCTTTCTTATTACTGATTAAAATTACAATTTACAAAAAAAGTAATAATATAGAATTTTTTTTTAAATATACGATGAGTAAATATAGCATAGGAAATTTAATCTACAAAATTATATGAGACATTTTGTCATCAGAGCTGGAAATGCAAGATTTAATTTTGAAATAAAATTATTTTAATTCAATTCATTTTACTCCAAAAATAATACATAATTTATTTGCAACCAAAGAGCTTTGTTTTACAATGTAATTTTTCCGATAAATTTATAAAAGAAAAACACATGTTTTAAAACTTTTACTTAACAATACATAATTAGTGTAACATTAGATAAAATAATTATATTTTCAAATTAAAAGAAAATATTAATTTAATTAAAATAATAAGAAAAACATAAGTTAAATACACATCCCGAGGAAAAAAAATTGCCCTCACATATTTTCTATGAAAAAAATTTCTTAAATTAATACATATTAGGAGTAAGTTTATGCTTCCATAATCACCAAACGATCCATGAAATAAAAGCAAAATGCCATCATCCGAGCTTCACAAGAAAGAAGCAAATCTTTGATGCAGAATATGACGGTTAAACACGTCTGAACATCCAGATTGCCACAGTATCCCCCTCGTGAATGTTGCCCATTACTTTTCAGTGTACATCTAACTCTTTCCATGAAGAATGACTGGGCTTCAGTTTCAGCCGACTGAAATATTTGCAACTCCACCTCCAACCACCTTGAACATAGACTGACACGTCCAACACATCCTTGTGATTCCATAATGCATTGCTCTCCTATCAATGAGGTGGGGGAACGGAAAGCGTTTACCGTTGAATTGTCGAGGGCAGAAGAAGTTAGTTGACATATCCATGGTATCTACTGTCCTCATCGCTAAAAACCTTTCTCCATATGCGTACGTATCTTCAAGCACTTTCTGAGCCCATTGCGGAAGTGTTGGGATCTCCATTGTTGTCTTCTAGTTATCTTACAACACATGTTAGAGATTGTGTATATATAATTGGTTCTTCGGTAAAATAGAAATGAAAGTTACTTTTTAAGAATAAAGATGCAGTCATTTAATTGAGTTACATGCATACATTTGAAAGTGACAGCATATTTGGAAAGTGGTAGTTATTTTCCTTGATGAGATCTCAATGATCCAAAAATTTATTCACATTTGAAAACTTGTGTGTGAAGAAGGATGAATCTCACCCGCTTAAGCATTTATATACAAGATTTCACTGGAAGAAAAAAATAAACTTTTGATCATTTTATATGTCATAATTTTTGAATTCATAAAAGCAAGTAGTACTTAGGTATAAATAATTTTTTAGCTAAATTCAGGAATTTAGAGAATTAGCTTATTTAGTCACGCTCGTATGTCAATCTTACTCGTTGAAAATACACTATAGAATTTCACTATAGCGAATGATTGATTTTTTATGTTTTGAAAATATCGAGTTAATTTAACGTCTACCTACGTCAAATTGCTTGTCGGTTACCGTAATAGAATCCCGTCGCCTGATTTAAATAGATATTATATATATATATATATATATATATATATATATATATATATATATATATATATATATATATATATATAATTTTGAAAATATCATTTTTAATTTGAAAATATGAAATCAATCCCAAATTACAAGATGCTGAAGGCGCAACACTGAAAGACCGCACCGCAGCCTGGCGTATCGTCCGTATTATGTTGCTTAGCGAGCTTTATACGATTAATTAAACTAAAGAATCCATGACATCCATTTGGTTTGCGAAACATTCATGTTGATCGACAATTTCCCTATCTATTGGCGAACCAATCCGTATACAGTACGCGCTTATATTAAGTCTTCGAGTTTAAAGTTTAACTATAAAGCGGCAAGCCCCTATATTAATTACATCTTAAATGACCAAGTCACTTAAGAATACTCTCGATTTAAATAAGGAAATATTATTTTCATGACTTCCAAAAGGTAAAATTTTCAAAGTACGTAAGGGAAGACAACAGAAAGTGCAAATCTGGAACATTACATTTCAACTAACCAAGAGAAAGTAGGATGTCACGCATCCTTAGGCTAACGCTTCTGGAGACCTCCACCATCTTATTGTTTCGCTTCCATTTAGAAGAGATTATTTGATGTTTCATCCAAATTAATTTTATTAACAGTGGCTTATATTTCCATAATACTAATTATGCAAATAGCCTAGAAGATAAGAAGATTTTTGTCATATCGGATGACAACCTCGGAAACCTAAGACGAGTTAGGGCTTATATTGTACAAGGTGCAAAGGCTTAAAGATAAAGTGGGGATTTATGTCGCACTAAAAAATGCAGTCCTCACGTCCAAGGCTTGTTTATTTCTATGAAGATCGACGACAGATGTTACTTCTTCATCGTGTCAGCCGCGCGTATGCTCCAAACTCCTCGTTGCGTAAAGCGAGTTTAGAAGTGTCAAATGCAGAGGTCAGAGAGAGGGGCGGTTTAGATTTCAAGTTTTCTAATGTGCCAAGTTTAATTTCACATGTCTTATTAAGGAATAAGCCTGAAGACAGCGACAACAGCTAGATCCCACGATTCCCTTGTTCCGACACCATCATTTTCTCGGATTCACTTAATGTTTTTGATGAATTTACCAAAGTCAAACGAATGAATTCAATACTTTCATCCAGGCTGCGGAAATCTTCATTAGCAACCGTAGTGTCGCCTCCTCCGAGAGATTCGACTCCACCTAGTTGAGTATTAATTAAATATAAAATATTTAATTGGAAAATTATGTTTTATATTTTCTTAAATCTCTTAAGGTCAAGGAACCTAAAAGACCAAGTATATTTTTGTGATTTATATTTTAATTATTAGAATTTTTTTAGTGAGGAATTAGTGGAAATTCCATTTTAGCTTCTAAAAAATTAATTTTAATCGTTAAAAATGCATATCTTTGTTTATGCAGAGTTGTGAAAATTAATCCAATTGTCCCGTTATTGTGGAGGTAAATTAGAACATTTCCATAAATTTTATTAATTTTATGAATTTTATTAATTTTTAATTATTTAATAAAATAATGCTTAAAATGAAAATTTTATTTTAATAAAAATTTATTTTTAAAGACTACTCGATCATAGAGAACCCTCTAAAAATAATTTCATGAATCAAAACAAGCCGAGGGAGAGAATTCGAATACCTCTATCCGAGAGGGAGCTTCCACCGTATGGTCAGAGGGAAGCTGATGGTCCCAACGAACTCTCCATATGATGCCTTTTGTTTTAGGTGAAATGTCTGGACCTAAGTTCGACAAGACCAGATTTCAGTGTTAATGAAAAGTATGGCAGGAGAAGCCTCTCGGGCTGGGGCTTCGATGAGGGAACTTCTTCTTTCACGTCGTGGAAGGCGCGTGCTGACTGATTTCGTTCGTTGTAGAGCCGTAATAGAATGTGTCCTTACTTCTACTGAATTTCATGGGAAAATTAGCCTGATAAGACTTATGGTCAAGAGGATTACACTTAGATGTTCTTTGTGTAGCTATGGGAGCAATTTGATGAAGTTCCCCAAAAATTTCACACCACCCATTTACCAAGAGTGGATTTTATAGCCAGGCTACTGGCCGAGCTCAAGGTGCCCATGTGTGCATTTGGCCGCCCAGGTGGAAGACACAACCGCCCACGAACCGTCGAGCCGGACACCAACGGTGAGTTTAGGTTCAAATTAGCTTGGGGTGCTCTCGGTTTGGGCTCCTCCGACAACGTGGTTGCCTGTCAAAGGGGGGGAAGTGGCCAGTGGTTATGTGGGCAACAAGCGTGTGCCGTCACAGGGAGTAGAACTTATGTGGCTAAGTGTTAATTGCAAATCCCCTTATGTTTATACATTTGGAAGAAGGTATCCTAATTTAGGGGAAACTTGGTCCAGCACCACCTTCCAAGAGCTGTGATCTAGCCTAGCTGTGTGGTCTCAATGCTGGCTATGAGGGTCTGCTTGGTCACTTGGGGCTGGCTCGTCAATTTGGCTTATGGGTTCAATTTCAGCCAAGTGGGTTCACGTTGGCTAGGTTGGGTTCATGCTTGGGTTAGGTCCACTGGATTGTTCAATATGGTGTATAGGATTGCTATAAAGAGTTTAGAAGAGGATTGGGGTGGTTTTGAATAGTTTTGGGGGATCAAATGGCTTGATTTAGGTATTTGGTCAATTTTGGGTATGTCAAGTTAGCTTGGGTTTAGGGGGTTAGGCAAGGGTTGGGTCCAATGCCAATTGAAGGTTCCAAAAAGTCTATGGGAATGTTAGGAAGAGTTCTTGATATTAATTGGGTGGAAATTTTGGGATTGGAACATTCAATTTGGTGGATTTTGGACATGTGACACATTTGGGGCAAATTTGGAGATTTTGGATTCGTTCGACTGCGTAAGGTTCTTTGGGCTTAAATTTTCGTGGCACCGAGGGTTCAATTTAGTTTAGGAATGTGATGAAGAGTTTTGGATATTAATTTGAGGAATTGATTGGTTCGGTGGGGTATAATTTGGAATCGGGTAATAAGACCGGGCCCCTTTTGTCTGGGGTTGAAACTCCACCTTTAAAAGGAAGTCAAATTAGGGCTTCGAATTTAGTTTCAATCGATTCGGATGTCAATTTAAAAGCCTGGAATTAGAATCAAGAGTGATTAAAGCCAATTTAGTGGACATTTTGGGGTGATTTGGTCAAATTGGGCTTTTGAAGAAATTGGGTTTTTTTCGATTAAATTGGGTAATTTGTCAATTTGAGCTTGCCAAAGTGGTTTAAATTGAAATTGGGAATATTTGGAGAGTTTGTGGAATTTTGGAATTTTTGAAAATTCTCATTAGGAGTGGGCATTTTGGTAATTGGGAGGGTTTTGGTGTTATTTCGGGGTATTTTTGCACTAGAGGTGTTTTGGTATTTTTAGTGGGCAGAATGTTTTAAGATGATTTTGTTGATTTTGATAATTTTGTTTATTTTGAGAATCTTTAAAGCAAATTAGGATTTTGGGGGCACCCGTAATTTGATACGCTTTGCTGGGTAAGGGGTCAAAGTCGAGATTTTTGGTAAAAATTAGGTTGAATGAGAGCCCATAACCCAGCCTGCGCCATGGCTCATAGTCCCTCATTTGACACTCCGTGTACCTGGCACTAACCAAACCCTAACCTAAAACCACCCATGATTTCAAAGATAGGACCATTGCTAATGAAATCGGTATCTTCGGGTTTAAGGTCAGGAGGTAGTATGCGAGAGTGCAATGTGTAAGATGTGTGTGAGCCTCCCCCATACCCACAGTGAAGTCTCTAAGGCTCGACCATCCTATAGGAACTCCACTCGGGCTTCCCAATGTCGGGTCTCATCTTCCAAGCACCTCAGAGGGTAGACTTGGGCGATTTGAAAACTCCAAGTGAAGCAAAGAAGTGCTTTTGAATTTCTATGGGGTGAGGGTTCCATTGTTGTCCAAGATATTACCGGCAGAAAGTCCTATGACTAAACCTTGCGCTATTCTGTTGAAACACTGCGAACTCAACAAAAGGTGAAACACAATTATAATTGATATAGGTAAGACCTTTACGAGTAATATCTCATATTAATTACAACACATGAGTTATGAGCCTTAGTGGCACCCCAATTAAGGTATGGACTTATATCATTTAGGATTTCCTCAAGTTCTGGGTGTTTCACCTGACAATGTTTTAATACACTAAACTCTCGAAATAACTTTTCAAATCATTTTAAAACATTCACTTAACTCTTAAAATGACTTTCAAATCATTAAAACTTCTTCATGTTTTAACATGTAAATCTTCATGCACTTAAAAATAACTTTCAAATAACTTAAAAAATATTAAGACCTAAAAACACTTTAAAACTTGAAAACACTTTAACCCTTAAAATGTTTCAAATTATTTAACCCTTTAGGTTTTAAAACACTTGCATCATTTTAACCAAGTTTTAAAATATTTAATAATTTAACTCTTCAAGTCAAAACTTTGTCTTAAAAAACTGTCTAATTTTCAAAACTCTTTAGCCAACAAAAACAATTTTAAATCACCATTTTATAAGCTAAATTCTTCGAAAGGAACTCGGAGTTTATAGTCCTTTTTTAATCGTATATTTAACAATTAATCAATACATAATTCAATACATGCTGAATACAAATATTTTGGTGCTGTAACTATTATAACCAAAATATATTAGTGTGTTAAACTTCAAATATTTAACATTTATAAAGGGTAAAAAAGAAATTGAATTTTGTTAGGTATTGAAAGCATAACAAAAATTAAATGGTATATATATGAAATCATTTTGATTTAAAGACTTCACCCAGAATAATGTTTTTCAATACTAAAAAACTAAACCTACGGATGAAACTGAGTGAAAATCTTTAACCTGGAATAGAAAACAAAGAAATTATTTATAAAATAAGTAATTATTAAATTAGTAAAATGTTGTTTAAAGATTAATTATTCCACTAAGTGGGGTCCGCTACTTAAATCCTTTTTTTTCCAAAAAGCACAGGTCATTGATCTCTCAATATTAAAGAAGAGAACTTATATATCACACATACTTATAGATGGAACATCAAAACTGATATTTACACCTATAACTTAGGGTGTACATAATTCATACATATATTTTATATATTATAAAAAATTTTTAGTTATAAACGAGAAGAGGATAATAATTTTCTAATGCATGTAATGCCCCAAAAAAAAAAAAAGAAAAACATCTATTGGATAAATTATGTAAATGAACTACTGTTCTGTTTGTTTTCCTATCCCCTATTGCCTCCATTATTTCATACGAAAATAACGTATTTAAGATTTAAATCCCCAACAATTCCATTTAATAACCACCTAATAACTTCCTACATTTTATTTGTAGACAAGGTATTATTGGCAGACATCAAAGACATTCCAATAATCAAATAATAACCTCCTAATAATCAGCCTCAATAACCTCCAAAGGTTTTTATTTTATATTTTTACGCTTTATAATTTTAGATATTACGATTTATTGGGAGATATTACTCAAAGAATGATAATAATTTCAATAAATTGCCGTCAATAATTCTTGTAACAGCTCATTTTGATGTATCTAGGATTTCTTTAATCTACATTTGTCATTATCCACAGTCGAGTACGGAGTCTACATCACTGTTAGGTTTTGGAGCTCACCACGCTCATTACACGACACCTATTTTATCTTGACGTAATAATTTTTCCTAAAATTGCTGCTTGTTCAGAGGAGATACTTTGTTTTAGCAACTGCCCTTCTTCATCTCTTATTTTTTTGACTTAGTTTAGGATTATCCTAGCTTTGAGCCATTTCAGTCTCTATGCGTGTAACCTTTATTTCCAATCCTTTATCTGTATCCTTTGTTCCTTGCTTGTGTTTGCTGAGAAATCTATCCATCGCCGCCTTTGGTTGTTCTGAGCCCTTTTCCTCCCTATCAGGGCATTACAAGTAAGTGACATTACATAGCTCGATTTCAAATTCGTCATGTAAATTTTGGGGGCAATTTTTCTTCAGCCATTAGTCATCATTATGAATCTGATTTGTTTTTATGTCATTGTAAGGACCTACTTTAATTATGAGTTAAAATCTTATGTTGAAATAAATTAGTCCAAATTCGAGTTGCTTTTTGTTACAATAATAATTTAAGTTCAATAATTAGTGCTGAAAGCATGGATTTTGACAAAATATGTATTTTATTGATTTTGTTTCCACTAAAATCCATTCTTAGTTCAATATATGCGCGTATTAAAAAACTTATAGGAGATAAAGTTCTCCCATCTTGAATTATAGGAACAAATACGTAAATCAATGGGAAGCTGAGGAGCATTTCAAAGTAATAGGATATGTAATTACATAGGAGCTGAGTGGTATGAATGTAAATCTTCTAGAAATTAGAAAAATTAAACTTGAATATAACAATAATGCAAGATTAACGAAATACACACTTTTTAAAAATTAAAACTTAAAATATTACCTTTTTTCTGAAAAGGAAAATTAAATTTATGTTATCGTAAAAAAGACTGTGGATGATGGAATGCAAGTTTCAACTTGAATGCGATCAAAAAGGAGAGAAAAGATGAAATTTCATGCTATCCACCATAGCTTAATTTTACCGAGAAGATACATGTAAAAGGGAGAAGAATAGAAATAGAGGGAAAGCTGTTTTAAAATAGGTTGAGTGATTATAGTTGGATAACATTTTGCTAAAATTATACATTAAAAAACCATCTAACAAATATTGCCGATATTTCCACAAGATATTTTACTAGAACAAGAAATCATTGGTTGGTTGATCGTCCATTTTTTTACAATAGATTTTAGTGAAACATTCAGTTGAAACAAGTGAATACTAAGAAATAAATAGACAGTTCCTGTGTCCTTTAGTCGAAACACCTAAAATGATATTTAACTTAAAAATTCAATTGCTAATAAAAATTTGTGTATCATATGCTATTTTCCCACGATTTTTTGCAGATTTGTTTAGAAATAACACGAATATTATTTATTTATCCCAATGGACCTAACATAAACTTCATAGGAAATCAAATCTCAATAATTCAATTCCAAATTTTATTATCCTTATTAATGAGTTTGACTTGAGTAACCCAAAGAGAGTCTAATTTATACTTAACAATAATTTATCATCTAATTGGACTCAAATTTAACTGGTTTTCAGAATTTCTTTATTTCCTCATTACTTTAGTCATAATTTACACATTTTAATGTTATGCAACTTTTTATGATAGAGCACATAGAGCCAGATCTGACCTATGATCAACTTAACCACAATACTTCCCTAGCTCCTTACCTTCTTGGTTTCATTTAGTGATTGCAAACCAAATAATTCAAACACATAATAAAATGTATCATATGGAGTTTGATCATAAAAGTTCTTAGCAAAGGTGACTACACTGATCAGTACAGTAAGTTGATCTCTATCTTTAGTTTAATCAGTAGGACCGTTTTTGACTCATTTAAACTTTAAACATTATCACTGACTAATCTCTTGAAGAAGTTTCTAATAGGTCATATATAACTAATCCAAATATCCTACTTTAATAGCTAGTTTTAAATTCAGACTCTAAAACAAACCAGTTTAATCTTATAGGACCAAACTCAAATTGGTGCCTCAGAATGTTACTAGCTAGGTATAAATTGCCTAACTCTGAATGTGTCCTTTCAATCATCTTGTTCACTAATTATAGCTGATTGATGTGACCCTTTAGGCAATTATGATAATTCGCTTACTTTAAAAAAACAGCTAAGTCAACTTTAAACTATTTAAATTAACTAAAATTAATAACTTTTATGCTGAATTGTCCACCAGCTAATTTAACCAAATTTTTACCTGAATAGACATTTTTAGCTGAATTAGCTAATTTGATTAAATTGATTATAATCATTGCCCCACCTATCACATGAAATTTTTGTTAGGTTGGTTTAAGTTTAGTTACACATTAGTTAGTAAATTAACTCAATTTAACCCACTGACTTATATAGATTTCCATTTTCTAAACATTTTGATTGCATTTGATCAAATTAATGAACCAACAAGCTTGATCAAAGCCCTTGAAAACAATTGATCATTAGTTAGAACAAAGTTGTCCAATTTTGGACATATGCTCAAAAGTTACCCTTAAGGTTATTTATCCAAAATTGACCCCTTTAAACTGGCTGAATAAATTAAACAGGGGTTCAAATGAGTCCTAACA
Organism: Papilionanthe hookeriana x Papilionanthe teres; assembly: GCA_022702705.1. Taxonomy (NCBI): domain Eukaryota; kingdom Viridiplantae; phylum Streptophyta; class Magnoliopsida; order Asparagales; family Orchidaceae; genus Papilionanthe; species Papilionanthe hookeriana x Papilionanthe teres. The sequence continues at coordinate 103,687,029 of CM040422.1, read as the reverse complement.
TTGTGGTGTTCCTAAATGGTTCATAATAGATTTAACTTCTAACCCTGACTTTGCCTTTAAACTATTAAATCAAATTGAACATAGGGTCCCCACTACCCAGCCTTCATTTTAACCTAAAGCTTTCATATAGATTTACCAAAGGCTAATAATTATTGTATGTCTAAATGGCTTTATTGGTTGGCTAATTTTCTTACTAAATCCAAGGCTGACCAAATTGAACTTTAAATCATAATGAACCAAACTACCTTTGATAAAATTAAAAAAATATATTTTGTACCCTAGGATTATACTGATGTTCTTAGACAAACCATTTCTTAGGAAAAAATATTATCCACTTGATTGTATTCAATTTGGTTCACTTAGTTCAATTGATCCAATTAAAACTCCATGAAATAGGTCCAACTTGATTATATTGACTTTAAACATCACATTGGTTCAATCAATTGAGCATCAATATTTACAGCATATAATTGTCACAAGGCAACAATGTTAATCCAATTTGACCATATATTTGGCCGATATTGCTGGAATAGTCGTTGATCCATTTTAACCAATATATGCCTAATTGAGCAACCATTAAAATGTAAAATGGGATTACTCAGGCCTGTTCATTAGGTTGTTAATACTAAATAAAAATTATTTCATAAAAAATATACCAAACAAAATGATTAGTCAATAAAGAAGTAATATATGGTAAATTGATCCTAACAATCACTCAAGGCAAAAATCAATGAGAATTAATTAAATATTGACCAAAGGAGAATGAACTGCCAAGTTATATTCTAAAAGTATTCGTACTTGTACCAACTTGATTTTGATGTTTACATCTTACTATGATTATTAACCATGCTTACCATGAGCTTAAGCTGCATAAATGGATTAAGGCAAACAGCTAGCCAATTCGGCTTCAAATAGCTCCATCTTCTTCATTGATAACTTTTAGTTTTCTGACATCGTTGAATAATCGTTTTTCTAGACCTTTCAAAATTTCTTCAAAATACATTGGATTTGCGATCAATCTTGATTTTTTTCACACTGAACCAATCTAAACCAGAGGAAGCCAAAGATCATTTCTATCACCTCAAATTACAAATGATGAGGTATCCCATTACTTTATGTTTATTGCATACAAGTAATAATTTTATATCCTATTACTTATAAAAATTTGATTATATGTGATTACTTATGTCATGGATGGACAAAACAACTCACCTCCATTGAAACATAGTCCAATTATAACTACCCAACAAGAAATTCCTTTGAAATGTTTCTTAAGATAAGAACTTTAGCTTAGGTGAAAATTAAATTAGCCAAATTGAAAGCCCAACTCACCATTTCAATCCTAGAAGGCAAGAAAAAAGAAATGAACTTATGAAAAAATGGGGCTTGTCAATAGCTTGGAATTCTTAAGAGGGTGGTGGTTTGTCTAAATCTATTCATTGTGGATTATTTGAAAGTTGACTGAAGCCCAGTGGGATTTCATAAATTATCGAAATCATCATTTGAACCTAAGAGAACCATTTCAAAAACCAAATATGAATCTTATTCAAATTCATGTAATTCACTTGAGTTCTCATCAAATCAAATAGGTATTATGGTGAAAATAGGGTTTGTTGGCTATCAAAATGAATTAGATTTGAGTTAAGTATGTTTTTAAAGCTCTATAATAATATTGAGCTCATGAAGGAATGATTTAGTTTGGTTAATTTGTTCCTAATGTGACTAAAGTGTCACAGAATTAAATTAAATTAATTTAAGAATTTTTGACTCATAGGGTGAGTCCAAGAATATATGACAGCTAGGATGGACCTTGATTCTTAAAAGTTTAGACTTATTGATAGGGGTTCAAAGGTTGGGTTATGGTTTGGATTGAAGCTTTGCATTGAATTTTGCTGACATATGGTTGACTTAACAGGTTCAGTAAATCCAGCTTGTGAAATGATTGAAGAGAGTTCGGAAGTTCTAAAATTATGGGTGTTTTGCAGGTCTCTTAGGTCTCTTGAATATAGGGGTTAGCCAAACTCAATCCAACTTTCTTGAGTGTTCTAGGTTTGGATTTTGACCTAGCTTTCCTCTAAAAGCAAATTTGATTTAAAGTAACCTTAATGTATCTTTCACTAATGATAGTAGCGCTTGTAGATATCATCTCTACTTTGGGAATCTTCAAAATTAAACTAGCCTATAAGATAACTAGAGAGACAGATCAGTTAGTTTAGGAAAGTTCCCATCATAAAGTTACTTTAAGCATATAGTATTTAATTATAATCTTGTTATTAATTTAAAAGTAAACAAGGAGAAGCCATTTAAAGAACTCATATATATTTCTTAAGCTATATATTTTTAAGACTCCTAGATTAAAAGAGAGAGTTTATTTAACTTTATTCACAAAATAAAGTTCAACAATGTTTTTTAACGTTACTAGCTTCTAATTTTATTTACAACACTTATATATGCATAAGTATCACTTTTTTAATTATTATCCTTTATATAAGCATTTTTAAGCTTAGTTATTTCTAATTGAATCAATGTTTTCATTGATAAACCATTCTCTTTTGACTTTGCTTGGTCCACTCAACATGCCTTTTATAGCTAAAAATCTTTTAATACTTGTCGTGCCTTTTAACTATTCTAATCCTTAGTATAATCAAAAACATTTTTGCTTATACCATCCTATTAAGGTCATAATATCTAATCTAATTCATCCACCATTTAGTTGCATCGTGTTGATTACGATATCCTTAACCTAAACCATTCTCTTTTTAGAAGAGTTGCTTTTGTAAAACCTGCTTTTTAGATCTTATTACCTCTTTAGTTAGAAATATTTTTCTGAAACCTCTTGCACTTTTGCAATGGCTTGATCGTGTTATGTTTGATTTATTCATGCCCTTTTAATTAAGTCATTTTGTTTCTTAAAACCATAAACCTATTGTTGAACATTTTTAATTTACTAGTATACACCAACACCAAATGATTTCTTAATTATAAATAAGACATTTGTATCTGATCACTCCTATACTTTAAATATTTAGATGCTTCGTATGTAGAAGGAAACTTTCACTCCTACAAGCTGTACTATAACAATAGTTAAATCCTTTGCCCAATATTGATGGTCTCAACTATCATTTTTTTTAGTGTATATTATTACTGATATATTTATAATATTAACATTTATCAATTTGATTTTATATGATTACATTTTTTATTAGTGAGCTATCCACCTACTAGTCGTCATATTTTTATATTATTAAATACATATTTTTTTTATACGCAACTGACTGAAGGATATCTCCAACCTACCATTTTTATATTATTAATAATTACACAAAGAACAATCACTTTAATTTTAAGACCTGTCCAATCTATGATAGTTGATTTTCTATTAGATGATAGCTCATTAAAAATAAAATTGATCATATCAATATTTTCCTCACATGATTATTTAAGTATTTGAATTGCCTAGAGTAAAATAAGTTTTTTAAAATTTGCTTATGTTGTATGTAAGGCTAATATTTAGGAAATATTTTAATTTATATTTTTTAAATTACATATAAGTTTTGTATTTTTAATATTGATTTTTTAAACTATTAATATTTAGTTTTAAAATTTTAATCCTTAAAATTTAATATTAAGGGTGACAGAACTTAATTGATTATATTCTTAAGACAATCCAACTTCATAGCCAATCACAATCAGTATGCATTGATACTCAATGTATTGTATGATATCTGCATATACTCAGATGCATGTGATAGGTTGCTACTGTTTTAATTGTTTATTATAGGGCTGATTAATTTGACTGTAGATCTTTTCAATAAAAATGGCTTATGCTCTTATGATTTGTTGGGATATGTATATTCTTTTTGGCACATAATTTCATTGAATTTTTTTTTATTATTTATTTTTTTGTATATTTTGATAGATATAATCTTATATTGCAGGTGTTTGTAATACTACTATTACTTTTTTTTGAATAAGAGTCATGTGACAAATTATTAAAAATATCAACAATATATATTATTGCTTCTTAAATATCAATTATTTGATATTTTATTTCAATTATATTTTATATTTTATTATATTCAAATTTAGTACTCTTTTGATTTTGCTTATACTTTTTAGTTAAAAAGCTATGTATATTCAACAAGATATAAAACAATGGTCGTTAATAGAGTATAATTCCTATGTTAATGTAGGGTTAAGGGTATCCCACATAATCCAACAGCACCAAAATTACTAGATGAATTGGCTGTATATGATGAATCTAGCGGAAAGAATTAGTAGTTGAGGAATAAATAATGCTTAAACCTTATTACCTTTATATTTTTATATAATTTTAGAAGTCATGAGTTATATTTATGCAACCCAGCTTGCTTTTTCATAGATTATTATAACATATTTAGTAATTGCCTACCAAGTACTTCAGCTAATATTATTCATTTACTTTCTATCACAACCCACTTTTACTATTTTTATTATTTATTTGCACTTCATGCTGGATGTTTTTTCTTTGTTTACCAGTAAGTTGGGTTTTATCAGGTGTCAAATTATTATGGTTGGCCTTTCTTGATAAAATCTTTATCACCTTTAAAATTGATAATTAACTTAAAAATTAATATTTTAAAAGAAATATTTATAATTAATGCTCTTACTAGCTAATTTGAATTTGAAAATTATTCACTTTATATCCCCTTGATGAGGATAAAGTATTTTGTGAAAATTGAAACTCTAACATTAGTGAACATTATGACATGGTTATCTATATGCATATAAAGGTCTTTCATTTTTAAAGTTTATATACATGTTTTTTTCTTAAATATAGCTTTTATCACAAACTTTAGTTTAATTAATACATCAAGGCAATCTTAACATTTTTAGCAGTGGCAGCTATATACTAGATAAGATTGTCTGCCCATTTGAATAATTTTAGATCCATAAACTTGGACCATTTCATTTCCTTCATTCAGAATTTGATATCATAACGTTAACTCTAGATGATGCAATTCAAGACTATGTCAAAAGTCTCTACCTTCGATGGCTATGTGACCCTCAAATGGCTTAGTGTAGATGATATTTCCATGCAATAATGAGGATTATAAATGACTTTCTATGGATTTCTAAACAATACCCCTCACCGCTTTGGGTCCAATATTTTTCCTCTTAGAATCTTTTCTTTGTTCGTTGGTTTATTATTGCATAGGTTTTTTATTTAACAAAATAAAATCTCACTCGGTTATGGTGAGTCACCTACTGCCTTGTAAATGATTAATTTCCAAATATAAATTAATTTTCAACATAGCATTCTATTAGAGGATAATACCTTGGAATCAATAATATCTTTTATACTTATGCTTAAATGAATTAAATGTGTAATTAATCACTGCTATCTCTTAATGATGTAAATTTATGTAATTGTAACCTCAGAGCTATTTTTTGGCAACTAATCATTCATTTATTCTCTATTTGATTTGTATCGCCCCATTTTGTTTAATGTTATAATCCTTTTATATAATTATTTATTTTATTTGAGTTTAGATCAGATTTATTGGTCTTATCCCATTAGACGACCACTTTTTTGTATTATTAACTTTGTACACCAAAGATGCATCTCCCATCATCAATTTTTTTCCTATTATAGTTATCTTAGTAAGCTTATCCTTGAGAATGACAAAAAAGTTTAGTCCAAATTATTGATTGATAAGTTATTTTAAAAGCATATTTTATAATTACGTTGCTTAAAAATGTAAAAAATTGAATGTAGACAGTTGAGCTTGGCCATATCATAGTTGATAACTTTGACATAAAAATGGTTTCACCATTTTTGAATTATTGTAAAGGAAACATAAGAAAAGGTGTCATTGAGAGAATCCAAAAATATCTAAACTTACAGAAGAGTGCTGAACTTGTTGTCTCATCAGAAGTAGTTAAGAGGCAATTATTTGAGCCAGTTAAGCAATTACAGATCATTAATAAGCTACAAACATGATTTAAAGAAATGGAAATAGCCATTGATTTGTTGCATGTAGAAAAATCAAAGATCATTTATTTAGCATGGAAAAAGATTGATATAGCTCATTTGGAATGTACTCTTAGACCATAACATTCATTCTATGAACAAAATATTTTCTTAAGTTTCAACATTTTCTTATGGAGTGTGCATTTTAAATTAGAAAGATTAAAGTATTTATGTTATAAAGAAGATGAGATAAAGGTTTGAAATCCATTTAAATTTACAAATATAGTAGTCTAAGTAAATATTTGAGAATAAAAACAAGTTATTTGAGTTATGATTGTTATTCTGGGTTGCAAAGGATTGAACATGAAAATTTATTTATTTAGAATCTTCAGCAATTGTGTATTATTTAAGCTAGATACTTTGCCTCTAAAATAAATAGCTAAAAAAATCAATAAATAATCAATGACTTATCTTTTGTTTAGCGTGCCATATATCGGCCAGTGTAGTCATATTAATACATAATTCCTCTTCAGGAAAAATTGTGATAAAAATAATAATTTTTAAAATTCACAGCTTTAATATTTTAATGAATGAGAAGTAGCAAATTGTTTCCATCTCAATCGTATTCTTCATTTTTCCTGAATTCTTGCTATGTTTATATAGACATATTTCATAAAAATATGATTATATACAGAGCAACATGTCGCTCAATAAAAATTAAAGCCTCTTTTATAACTTAATTTTTTTAGTTAAATAAACTAAATGCATGGCACTTCTTTGAAAAAAGTGTTCAAGTTATTAACTAGGTAATCAACTAAACTTTTGCAACTTCGAAATATTTCAAAATATACTTTATTATATATGAACATAAGTTTTCATCTTTATTTTTATAAGATAAAAATGAAAAAAAGAGGATAAACTACAGTAAAAGTCAACCTCAAGGCTGATCAAGTATGTCAGGTTGACAAATAAACGTTTAAGTTATTAATTCCGCAATATCTGCAATGATAAGCCTAATTAGTAGGTGTAAACTATGGATTGCCACACCAACAAGGCTCTAATAGTGCCCAGTAAGTGCATGCATTAGATATTGGCTCAAGAGAAGCCTATACAGACTGAAGCCTAACTTGAGTTTAGAAACGGACCTATTAATGCCTTGATTAATGGTGGTTGAAAGATTGATTAAACAGATATTATAAATAAGAAACATAACCAAGGAATTTTTAGAATATATGAAATTCCTCATCTTTTTTTATAACTCAACACAATATGCCATAAACCCAATGGGCCTAAGATGATCACCCCACCCCTACCTAAAAAAATTATCTCAACTTCAACAAACATAGGAAACAAACAAAACCTAAAAAATTATTAGTTACTTTTGTCAACATGAGTATGTGAATATGCTTCAAACACACACTATAAAATTTAATAAAGATTCACATAATTTCTCAAAGACAAAAATCACATTACCTATATATAAACTTAACAGAAGGCAGCTAGATTTATTCAGTGACGAAATTTTTTTAGTGAACTCGTGGTGGGGAACTAATTTTATATGCTAAGTTAAGTTTAGTATGCTCTAGTTTTACTATTTTAAACCAAGTGAACTTTAATAATTTGAAAGAACTTTAAATATAATACCAAATAAAAGTTCTTAGAAGAAAAATAATGTAACCTTTAACAAAGATTTTTTAAAATAGACAAATAAAAATTTACCAAAGCCAATCCAACGCAGCGGAGGGAAAGGATAGGAAGGTCAAGGGAGCTGCAGGCATTCGGGCAGAGGGGAAAAACTGTTGATAGACATTTGGCAAAGAGAAATAAAATTGTTTTATTTATATCGTTTTAAGTTTATTTAATTCGATTTCTACCAAAATTTCAACAACTGTCAATGCTACAGTAAAGTATTTCTAAAATTTTTTCTTCGATCCAACTGCTTCAAATCCAAAGATAAATTTAAAATTTTGAACTCTATACCGAATAGAATTTTCCGACGTAAATCTGATGTTGATCTGGCTAAATATAATAATTTTTTCTCCGCTTATCTGCGTTTAACTGATGCTATTATTCACATCAGAACCGCGTTAAACATTCTTGGATTCTAATTCCCGCGTTTTTCTTTATAGTGGATGTTGATGGTGATATTAGCAATCGACACAAAGCCAGTGATATCAGGATATGAGAGGTGTTTTGTGCTTTATTTTTTCTCTATGTATCTTGCTGGCCTAAACCTTGGAGTCAAGCAAGCAGTTTATTATGGCAGGCTGACTGCTTATGCCTGACCTATTAAATTTGGTGCCAAAACGTCCTATGTGTTCAAAACATCTATTTGGCTCCATGACCTGCCCCGTAGGGCAAAAGTGCTATACACATTGCATGAAGGAAATACCAGATTTCACAAAGTTGTCATTATATGGTCTCACAGCCACAGGGAATCCAAATCAACTGTAGATTTGCTTGCTAGAATGGTTTCATTTGAATCAGGTTGTTGCTGGCTTCCCCCACAACAATTAACCATTTTGATACACGGTGATACACTCACGCTTTCATCTTGAGAACTGTATTTGGTTCTCCTTGAATGTTTTGCTTGGGTAATTTGAACTATTCAATGTGTGTGTGTGTGTGTGTGTGTTTAAGTATTCACTTTGTACACATTTAATCTATATTCATAAAAATATTCTTATGTATACAACTATATACTTTTTCATAAAAATGGTCTTTGTTGATTGTTGTTCAACATTATTTATAAGCTTTACAATCTCTTCCCTCTAGCTCAACCTAAGAAATAATAGACAATTTCTAGATAAGTGAAGAAACCACATGAGTTTTGTTTACATAAAATTTAAACATCCTAACATGCTAACTTGCAAGATGTAATTGTTCACATAAATAACCCAGTTTGCTAACATGCACATGAAAATTATTCACATAAACAACCCACAAGAATTTAAAGGAAATTACTATATAAACAATGAACTTAAAAGAATTACATGGAAATTATTCAAGCATAAATAAACTAACTTGCTAACATGCATGAAATTTTATTGTTAAATAACCCATCTTAACTCTGGCATGAAGATGATATCTTATAAGCAACCCAACTTACTAACCTGTACATGGAATTTTCTTCACATATACAAACTCAGTTGGTTAACTTGCATGGAAATTAATCACATAAGAAACCCAACTTGCTAACTTCCCTGAATATCAAATAAGGAAACCTAAATCATAAGTCACAAACATTGAACATAAAGTCATATGTATGCATTTGCTACAGACAAGTCTACCAAGAGTTTTTACATGGAATAAGCTAGTTTATTATGGCTGGTTGATCGCTATAAAGTTCAAATCTATTAAACTTGGTGCTGTAATGAATTCTATGCAAGTTCAAAACAGCTATTTGTCTCCATGACCTGCCCTTAGTATGCTATACACATATGAAGGAAAAACTTGAGGATTTTGCCCAAAGTTAATATTATATGATCCTATACTCACAGGGAATCAAATCAGCCTGCAGATTTTCTTGCTAGAATGGCTCTCAATTGGAATCAGTTGTTGTTGGCTTCCCCCTCTACAACAACTAACCATTATGATACATGGTGATACACTACGCATTCCTTATTTTAGAACTGCATTTTGATTTTTAGCTTGCTTTCTTGTAATTTTAAACTGATCTTAATGTGTGTGTGTGTGTGGGTGTGTGTGTGTGTGTGTGTATTTTAGAAATATTCACTTTGATTACATTTAATTCATATCTCTTTTCATAAAATAATCCTTTAACACATTTAACTTATATACCTTTTCATAGAAATAGTCTTTGTTTGATTGGTTGTCTTAAAATTACTACATAAACTTTACAAATCTCTTCGTTTCTACTCAACCTATGGAAATAATTTCTAGTCATATAAGAACCATACTTTTGTTTACTTGAAATTTAAATATCCTAACATGCCAACTTGCATGAAAATTGTTCATACAAATAACCCAATTTGCCAATATGCATGGAAATTATTCACATAAACAACCCAATATGCTAACTTGCATGAAATTATTTACATAACAACGCAACTTGTTAACTTACATGGAAATTATTCATATAAGAACTCCAACTTGCTAACTTAGAAATTATTCACATAGACAATCCAGTTTGTTTACTTTGCATGCAGAAACTAATCGATAAAACCCAACTTGCTAACTTGCCTGAATATTAAACACGAAACCTAAAATCACAAGTCACAAACATGAAACATAAAGTCATATCTATGGATTTCATACAGACAAGGCTGCTTAGAGATTTTGCATGGAATAAGCTATCACCCTTTTTTTTTGTTTGCATTATGGCCATTACTGATTTTAGCATAAAATATAAACCTAACACATGTATTTCCCTAGCATGCACATAGAGTTTTGAACATAATTTTAGTTTTAACATAAAAATATGTATCTTTAGACATTGTTTTACTTGACATAAAGCCTATGTGTATATTTTACATTGATTTTAGCATAGAAATAAACATAACATATGAATTTCAGTTTTTAAACATGCAAGAAACAACAGAAATCACCACATGAAAAAAAAAAAAAAAACTCACATTACTTTTCTTCTCTTTTCTTTTTTTCTTTGAAGGCAAGTGTGTTTGAGTTTGTGGGTCAGGTTAGTGTGCTGAGAGCATGTGAGTTTTGGATGGATTGGTTTGGGATAGAGGTGGAGATGGAGGATGGGGTGAGTATTGGTGTGTTTAGAATTTTAGATAGGGCTAGGTTGGGTTTGGTAGGGCTAGGTTAGGCTCGAGTAGGGGAATGAATTAGGGTTTTGGTAGGCTAGTGTGTTTTTGGGTATGAGTGATGTGAAGAGGTTAGTGTGTGTTGTGTGGAGTATTCAAATGGGAGTGAAATGAGGAGATTTAGTGAGTGGAGTGCGCGTGTTTGGCAAGGGTGGGAGGAGATTTAGTGAGGTGTCTTTGGTTTGATTTTGGTGAGAGGGACTTGATTTGGGTAAGATAGCTCGGTTTGAGGGAGGTATGGGGAGAGAGGGAGAGGAAACGGGAAGATAACGGGGAAGGGGCTCGGTTTGGGTTAGATGGGCTTGATTTGGGTGAGGTATGGAGGAGAAGGTGAGGAAATGGGAAGATAAAGGGACGGGCCTTAGTTTGGGTGAGGGAATGGAGAAAAAGGGAAGAAGATGGGTGATCCACCAAACTTTCTAGCCTCATACTGTACAAAAACTGGGGTGAGAGACAAACAAGGTTGAGGATTATACTTTAAGTTGGGATTTCTCCTTCTTTGCCTTGGATGATAAATGCCCCTTTATTTCTTGGATGATGCCCACTGTTTAATGGATAAATGAGAAGGAGAGGAGAGGAGAGGAGAGGGGAAATTTCTTTATTTTAGGAGATGAGAGGAGTGGGAGATGGGTACTTGGGGGTTTCAAACAAGAGGAAGGAATGAGGGAATGCATGGCTTAATTTTTGGATGAGGGGATTTAAGGGGTGGATTTGGGGGGAGTGGTTAAAGGAAGAAAGAGAGGAAATTTTAATTTTTAAAGGGAGGCAAATTCAAAATTTGTGGTGCTTATGGTAGTTAGGATGAAAAAAACAAACATAACTCATCTTGAAGAGAAGAATGTAAGGATTGCAGTGGTCCAATCTATTTAGAAAAATGTGTCTCTGGCTCAAGATTTTTCAATTTGAAGTGGTAATGTGGTTATGGGGTGGTTAGGATGGGTATGACCAAATCATATGGCAGAAAAAATTATAAGGAATTCGGTGGTGCAATTAGTTTTGGTCAAAGCGGGCTCCATCTCAAGGTATATCATGTCAAAATGTGGGCCCCACTTGACACACTCCAAGTGCTACAAAGCACGGGCTAGTCACGCAAGTCCACGTGGCGTATCAAAAGTACCGGTATTTAAGTCTGAAATGATGATCCCACAGGGAAGTAGATGAATCCTAATTGGAAAAAGTTATAGCATATAGATTTTAGTCCTAGCCTGAAATTTTGATTTGATATTGATTTGGTTTAGATCCTACAAAAGTATCCTAAGTTATCACAAATAAATTTAAAGTGGTCAAATACTTAATGTTTCTTTCTTGAAATGAACTAAGTATATTTCTTGAAATCAAGATTTGCTAGTTAAAAAGCTTAATGACAAATAATAACAATATTCTTATTTACCTCATTTCGGTAGCATAAAGAAGTTTGCTTAGAAATGACTTTATATTCATACATCCCATTAATAACCCAATCATAGCATATTTCCCTAACATTTGCATCTCCTGTGTGATATATCCTTATTCCTATAGGTTATTGTGATTAACCTAATTATCGCATCATAATCTTTTTCCAAGGCTTATAATTCACAACATATTTTAACAAATCCCTTGGCCAATATAAAATGTAAATTAAGTGCAGAAGGTTAATCATCACCATACACAAAAATTAAATTAAACAACAATGTTAATTCATTCGTTTTAACTTAATCATCTCAAGGAATAATAGGAAGTCTACTCAATAAGCATGTTTATAACATCAACATAATTCATTGATTCAAAGAGAATTCCACCATAAATATTTTACAAATAAAAGATTTTTCTTCACAATGACCAACAAATGAAATAAAAGCACACTTCTTTACTCCGCATCCTTTGCTCCTATAGAACTTCTCCACTTCTCTCTTCGGGAAGAAGAATTAGAACTCCAGCAATCAGCAAAAACCAACCAACATCAATCTTCTCCAAAGACTGCAATTCCCTCCTGTTTATAGTCTTCATCCCTTAGCTTACACAATCTCCATACTTTTTTGCATGATCTCTCATGTTCCGGAGTCCTGAATTTCTTGAACTCGTAAGCTGCAGCTTTCGGCACCTCGGGCGCCTGTGGGCCGCGGCTAGGCGCCGTTCGTCCGTGGGCTGGTTAACGGGCGCCTAAGTGTCCTAGTGGTCGGCTCCTAGCATAGTCATGGCGCCTAAGCACCTAACTCGGTTTGGTATGTGTTCTAGCGCCCATGGGCGCCCCGTAGCATATATGAGCACCTTAGCTCCATGTCTTTCCCGCTTTCAACACTTTAATTCTCTGCTGTTACTTGAAAAATAAACACAAAAATACATTTCTCAACAGTGCATCAATAAAATGTATAAATCCAATCTAAACTACTAGTCAACTTATCCACACATCAAAATCCTCGAAACTTAAATTGTTACTTTTCCCAAAGTAATATCAAAACTTAAATATTGGTTATGTTAACTAGGTATAAGTGGGTTTCATAAAGAACTACTTACAATAATACTTCAAAAAAAATGCATAGTTAAGAAAACTCAGTTTCTCTAGTAAATTAGTCTATCCCATATGCTATAAGAAGCTTTAAATTCATTAAATACAACATGACCTCATATTCATTTCAAATAAGGAATTAGTAAATGCTAAACTAATGCAAAATATATGTCAAATATAAAGAATATAGTTCTCCATTAAATCATCTACTTATAATTCATAAACATTTATGATTAGAGAATGTTTTGGAGTTTTTAATTTAAAAGGTATGTTAGTAAAGCTAATTTCTTATATGGCTTCTCCTCAATATTTTTCATTCATAACATTTTTCGTACTTCAGGATGAATATTTCAATCCCAAGTATAATTTTTTGAAGATTGTTATATCTGGATAAACTTTTAATGATTTTGAATTCTACTATCATTTTTCTAAATTAAAAATACTCCACATTCCTTTTCTATTTAATGCTTTAAGAGTTTAGGAATTATTAGAATAAAATTAAAATTACATTGAGGCTATATTCTTATTAAATACCATCTAAGTGCACCTAAATTAGCAACTAACTGTTCTTAAAATGAAATAAGCTAATCAATTATTCATTGTTGAATTTTAAAGTTTAATTAACACTTCTTTAATTTAATTTACATAGAGCCCAAATTTTCTTTTAGCTATGTTTCCTCTTCTTTTAAAATTGTGATAGTTCTAAATTCATCTCAACTTTCTTAATGTTAACAAAAACAATCAATTAAATTTTGTTTATTAAGGACAAATAATCTAAACACAACATAATTCTCCCTCGAACTTAACTACAAACAATTATAGCAAGTTTAAACATGATACACAACATAAAAAACTTTACAACAATAATACTATCACATGTTCAAACAACAATTTTATCAGCATGAGTGTAACATAAAGTACAACTTTACTAAATAATAAAAAGAACACAACAACCCAATATGTTAAATTGCACCTAAATGTTCAAATAACATACAACAGGGAATTTAAAGAATACGAAAATAAAAGTCCAATCCAACATAAATGAAATACAAAGTGCAACTACAAATAAAATAAATCTCTTTCTCGTCTCCCTCCTCATCATCCTCTTTCTCGTCTTCCTCTTACTCTTCCTCCTCCTCCTTGTCCTCTGGATCCTTTTCCATGAGCCGGTGGGTAGTCTCGTAAGGTGCATATGGAGAGTGTACGGGAAACTCAATTGGATGCTCTCCTCCAATCCACTGCTTCATATGATACATCTCCAACTAAGCAGCTTGAAAAACCGACAATTTGCTCAAATAGACTCTTATTATGTCAATCCGTATGTGCTACTCGGTCTGCGCAATCGTATACCTCCGTATTTATGATAGATGTTTCATCCTCAAGCCTCTCCAATCCCTTCCGCCATAGAGTCCATTGGAGCGTGGGCGTCGTGGTCTAGACGTAGTAGAAGGTCGGGAAGAGCGGCAACACGCCCAAATGTCGCGTGCTTCCTATATCCCAATATTGATCTGGATATTGGCTTCAAAGGATGAAGCCGCTCCTCCCAACTCCCAAAGGACACACTAGAGTTTTGGCACAAGGTGAATACAAAGGGGAAGGGTAACCAAGACCGATAATGGATCCCCCGTTTGTTGTCCGGAGAATGGAATGTTGAATAATGGATCCTATATCTATGGTTTTCAAGATTCGATGCAAATTCAATGCAACTCTATCCTTAATAACTTCACTTAGATTGGCAGGGAAGTACTTAGCAAAATGAAGTAGCAAGCTCTTGACGCCGATTTAAAGAGGAGTGCGGAATTTGATTTTGGCACAGCCCGTTTTCACCTCCTACCATCGGTCCAAATTTTAACGATTTAATCTAAGTCAGAATCAAGAGGGAGTAAAGGAATAGAAGCTATCAAGGACAGCCAAAGAATATAATGCATTAACTGATGAGCTTTGGCCATTAAGAAATCATTATATCTTCCTCACTTTTAGAGCTAACAAATTTCTTTATTATCAAATGAGGATTTTGATTTACCACCCTTGCTTTTGCTTTGTGAGCCATTAGGAATCATATAAAAGAGATTAAATAATAATATGATTAATGCAAGGATTGGAACAAATGTGTAAGTTATGAAATTTAATCAAAACTAAATCAAGATCTCCAAAATTTTAATTCCCCAAGTCATCCGATCGCAAGCAATCCAAAAATCGCAAAGGAAAAAGGTAAAATTCGATGAAGAGTAAGATTTGATTTTTTTCCTAAAACTTAGTGCCATTGAAGAAGACAAGCCAAGGGAAGATTTTAAGCAAAATGGCCGAAAAGTGGCTTAATTTCTAATAATATAGTGCACTGGCGCCTAAGAGCTGGCACATACCTGCGCTAGTGAGGGAAGTGCCCAAGCGCCCGCTCTCCCGTGAATGCGCCGTATAGGCGTTGAATGTTAGCGCCTTGCGCCTGCAGTAACATGTGGCACCTACGCCGAGGGTAGTGCCGCATATGCGCCCACCCCAAATTGGGCTCAACTTTCTGAATCTCATAAATCATCCCCAATTCACCTAATCATCCTAAAATCATACCTCTGACAATCACAACAAATCATACAATCAATACACTCTACACTTGCTACGTATAAAATACCTAAAAGATCAACATCATACATAAACTTGGTTTGCCTCCTAAAAGTGTATTATTTTATGTCCTTAGCTCGACAATGCTAGATAATCTAATTCGGATGTCACAAAGTCACTACCTCCAAGTTCTGAAATACTCACCTGGCACGATTTAAGTCTTCGACTATCGACTTTAAAAATTCAACCACACCGTTGATAAACAACATTTACAAACACTAAAAGGGTAAACTTTTACTACCTGTGAAATGGTCTGAACACTTAGATTTATGTTTCTCAGAAATAATTTCGACTTTGTATTATACAATAACACCCGTCCAAAATTTCCCAAAATTCTTCCTAATAATCTTTAATCATGCCATTTCATCATCATCTCCTTGTACATTTTGCAATTTTCATACGATCATCCTTCTCCCTAATTTCATCAAGTTCATCGAGTTTACGCAATCGTTTCTATTAAGATCTCATTAAAAGAGACTGAATCCCTCTCGATGCCCAAATGCCAGTGTTCCTGGGCCTTCATGTTCGGCAAAGTTGACACGCTTTTTACCAAATATGAGTTTTTATGGAGGCATTTCTATAGATGTTTTAAAAGCAATCCTATAAGCCCATAAAGGCCAATGTCTTAAAACCAATCCTTCTGCTAGTGGTTAATCGTCTTTTCCAGACTTTTATTTTTCCTTGCTAGAAAATCTGGGCCAATCCACTTTTTGAGGGTGATACGCTATAGATATTTTATGATTAATTTTATATTTTCCAATGAATGTCTCAATCCTCTTATTTCTAAAGTGGCTCCCCCCATCAGTTAATGATAACCCTAAGCATACCGTATTTGCAAAATATATTTTTCTTTAAAAATTTAGACGCCCAGAACTCAAGGCTAGGTAAAGCCACCGTCTCCATTTATTTTGAGACATAAATCATAAGAATCAAAATATACAGACTTTTTAATCAAGAAATAAAGGGTCCCATAAATCTTAAACCCAAACATAAAAATTTTCAATCTCCAAAGTAAAATTCATAAGACATTTTTGTAATTTATTTGAAATATTGTTTACACTTCGACATCTATCACAAGTTTTTCTATAATCGTTAACTTCTCTAAATATATAGGACCAATACAATCCATCAGAAAATCTAAGACTCATTCTATAAACCCAAAAAGCTCCACAACTGTAATCATGACACTCTAATTACATCGTCAGTCTCTTTTACGGTAAGCATCTTCTAATCACCTCGGTTTACATTTTCTTTATAAAGATATGCAATATCCCAAAAATAATATCCGACATCATGAACAAACTTTTTTCCTCCATTTGTACATACAAATCATATGGAAATATGATTAACTATAAAATTCACTATGTTCTCGACTACGCATTTCAATTAGAAACTACGTGAGTTGCTCATAAAGAAACTTTCATTGATACGCATCAAAAGCGTAATACCCTCCTTCGATCAAGCCTAGATAAATGATACGCAATTTGATTTCTTCGGTCTTTTTTCTATCAACTACTTCGATGTCGACTCGTAGCGGCAGGGGACCCATCTCGATTAATCATGGTTTTGCATCTTTTTAGACATTAGATATTCGGCATCTTTGAATGCATTCGTAAAACATCACTGACACTAATCAACATAACTCAATTTTCAAATGTGTATACTATAGCCGAAGTCATTTTTTGATAGTAGTTAATTTGAGCCTCATATAGAGTCTAACCGACATAGTATATCAGTTCGAACATCTTATTGCGTCTTTTTCCTAAAATTTTATATCGTAGTCACTAGTATCGTACATTAACTTGAACGAGCTCCCAATCGTGTGAAACAATGATGGGAGCAAGAATAAATTTTCCTTCAAAGTATTAAAGACAAGCTTAGACAATCCTAATTAAAGTCAAATATGACATCTTTTTCTAATAAATGACATAAAGGTTTAGCAATTTTGGAGAAAGTCCTTTAATGCATCAACGATAAAATCCATTATGTCCAAAGAAACTTCCAACTCCCCTCATGGCCAAGCGTTTCTGTGGCGTAAGCTTCTTCTTTATAACTTGAATTTTATTTAATCTATTTACATGCATTTCTCGCATATTTTATACTCAAATATTTTAGAGCAGTCTTAAAATAATGCCTTCGTAAATCATGAATCGATATTTTTCCAATTCAAAACTAAATTTTTCATCATATCTTTCAAAACTTACCAAGTGATCTAAGGAATCAAATGAAGGGCCAAACACCAAGAAATCGTCCATATAAACACTTCAATTTCTTTCACGATCAAGTAATAAAAATCAACTTTGTGCAATGCTGAAAAATTGTCGAATTGCATAATTCGAAGAGCATTCTCCTAAAAGCAAAGCTCCCATACGGGCTCATGAATGTAGTCTTATCATGATCCTCAAAAGTAATGGGAATATGATGATGTTCGGAGTTCCCATCTAAAAAGCATAAAATATTGTTGGTCCGCTAGTCTATCTAATAGCCGATCTAGAAAGGGTAAAAGAATATAATCTTTTCCGGTGACTAATTTTAATTTTCTCGTAATCAATACATATATGCCACCCAACGACATGTCTAATGCGTATTAATTGATTTTGTTTGTTTACCAAAGACATTCACTCCTCCCTATTTAGGTACACAATGTATAGGGCTAACCAAGACAATATTTGAAATGGGGTAGATAATACCGCATCTAATCAGTATCACTTCATTCTCTTTTTTTAACGACATCTTTCATTACAGGGTTTAATCTCCTCTAAGGATCTGCCCAAGGTTTATTATTTTCCTCTTTAAGGATCCTATGCATAAGTATCGACAGACTAATCCATTTTATGTCTCAAGTTAATGTTTCCTTTGTACTTCTTAACGTTCATCAAATTTTCCTCTCTTATATACTAATAAGTTTTGAGGAAATGATCGCTGCATAATGTAGACGACTTCCCTAAATAAGCATACTTCAAATATTTAGGATGTACTTTCATCTCAAGTTCAAGGGTTCTTCAGCTCTTATGAGGGTAAGAAGTTTAAATTTTCGCAGAAGGTTCAATAACTTAAACCTATCCCTTGATTATCCTCTACAAGTAGCCGATTCATCCTTAACTTCAAATGATATCGTCCTCAATCAAACTCGATCCAAACTTAACTTGAAAATACTCCGGAATTGACGATTACATGTTTCACAATGAAATCCATTCTAACATGCATCCTCATTACAATCGAAGGGAACTCGAAGGGAACTTCATAGATTTCAACACATTGAAAATAATATCTCCATCATTCACCATACTAACCGCCCCTTATGCACATCAATCATACCTACCAAAGGCTAGAAAAAGTCCGCCTAGTATGATGCGTGGTAACTCTTTATATTTCTCCATATCTAGTATAATGAAATTAATGAATATAAACTTATCCACTTCACTAAAACATCCTCTATAACCCTCAGATAAGTAATAATCCATTGTATGCTTTCAAAGATTATGGCAGGAAACACTTTCCTAAACCCGCCTAAAAATACAATGTTATGAGGTTAATATCAAGTACCAAATCATACAGTACTTTCCTATAAAATCCCTTCAATTAGCACAAGGACAAAGAAACTACCAAGACGAAGTTTCCGAAGAATATCTCCGTTTCTCTCGCCCAGAGTGTAAAGAAATTGAAACTCCAACAAGCAACAAAAATCAACTGGCATCAATTTTCCCCGACCGCAATTCCCTCCCATTTATAGTATTCTTTCTTCGCTACACGATCTCCATACTTCAGATGATCTCACGCTCAAGAGTTCCAAACTTTCAACCGTGTGTTGCAGCCAGGGAGCCAAAAGCCGCCAGCCGGGGCGCTAGGCTCTTCGTCCTGGCCGATTAGCTAGTGCCTAAGCGCTCAAGTGGTTCGCGCCTCGGGCACCATAATCTCGGGTTGCCTAAGAGCCCACCGGTTGATGCCAATCCCTGCATAATCTAGTCGCCAAAGAGTATGCACCTTAGCTCCATGTCTTTTCCTTTTCAACACTTCAATTCTTGTCGTTACATGCAAATTAAACAAAAAATACATTTATCAATTGTGCAATTTCATCAAAAAATGTATAAATACAATCCAAATTAACAGCAAACTTATCCACACTTCACCCCTCTATGAGAAAAAAATTTTGATTACTTTTGAGTTAGAGCTTTTGGTTGATCGATAGATTAAGTTCAGTGTTTTAGATCTTATTTTTGTTTGTGAAATTTTGGTTTTAATTCGAGTTAATTTTCTTTATTATCACAGATATTTTTTTATTATCAAAATTATCATTTACAGCAGCCTTTAAATGGAGCCAAATTTGAGTATGTACGATTTCATTTGAATGATTTGAATGATTTGGATCACTTGAAAGTCCATTTTGAAAACTTTCATGTAAAACGGTGCTCGATGACTACTAAAACAACATGAAGCTTTCATTTGTGAATACAAATGTCATGCAACTTAAAAATATAATTCTAATTTTTGGATTATTATGTGAAGAAAACGATAATTTTAGGATGCAGAGTATTATTCATTCATGAAAACTTAAAATGTTTCATAAAATTTGTATTACATGATCATCAAAATTATTTGTTTGGTCTTCTATATGATAATAAACATCGTGCAACTCTTAATAAAATTTCAAGCCCTACCATAATCTCAAGAAAAATGATACCTTGGGTTGTTTGTTAAATAAGACTGATTTTAGTCAATTTTAAGGTTTAAGTTGGTTGTATGGTTTTGTTTTAATTTGTTTGACATCAATTTTATTTAGTTGGATTTTAGTTTTGTTGAATTAAGATTTAGTCAAGTTTAAGGCCTAAGAATAATAGGATATAAAATATAAAGGGTTAACTAATGATGAGGTCAACAATTTACTTTGATAGCTTTAGAACCTAAACTTCTATTTTCTTACATATATGTCAAATAACACACCCTGTTGTATCAGGAGACTTGTTCCACATTGCAAAATCATAACAAGTAGTGCTCTCTTTTATGTCATATTAAAGAATTGCTTGGATTTTACATTTTAGAGTAACCTAAAACATATGTATTTACTTACAAGACATCTACACCTGTATTTATTTATATATTGGTCGTCGAACCATAACAAAACATCAAAATAGCCACATAAAAATAGAGGAAACAAAGATGTGGAAGAAGATTTGACTAAGCATTTAAGTAAAACATATATATTTAAATTAAAGAAGATTTACATTCAAAATCAACTCAGTTCCTTTGTATATACATATATTGCACCTAAACTTCAACTTTTATATATATGTCTTCAACTATTGTGTATAGACATGTCATATGGAATATTCACATGGTATTAACATAAAAATAAAGACTCAGATATAAAAATGCAAATACAAAGGCTTTATTGGATATTTGTTAAATGTCCTTAAAACTAACCAAACTTATTCACGTAACACTTCTTTGCATGAAGCTATAGTAAATCTAATCTTCAAAACAAACTCAAATCTTTACACAAAATATCAAAGTGTAATATTATATAATTTCTTATTTCTATCAATTTCTAGCCCGACTAAATGAGTCTTATAGCTTACTAAGAAATCTTACATAATAAAAGATCTATATATTTCAATACATGTGATATGTAAAATACAAAACTTATGAATAAAATAATTAAACTATAAAACAAGAGGAAAAAGAGCTTTCCATTAAATTTTGTAGACACGGTAAGAAACTCCATCCAAAATTATTCAGGAATACATCAAAATGCAAGTTGCGTATGCACAACAACAACAATAACAAAGCCTTAATTTCACTAAGTGGGGTCGACTAAATGAATCCTTATTCTCCATTGTGTCCTATTTAGTATCATATTTTTATTTTATTCTAATAAATTAAGAACATTTTTTAGACAATAAGCCCAAGATTCTACCTCTGCCTTTTTCTTAACATAAGTCAAATTAAGAACGTCTACTCTCCCTAATCATATCATCTGATGGTCGACGTTTAATGTGGCCAAACCATCTATGGATACTCTCTCTAATTTTGTCGGTCACTGGAGTTGCACCAACCCCATCAAGTTGCGTGTGCAAAAAAAGAAAGAAATAATAATAATAATAATGATAAATAAATAAATAAAAATTCTTTAGACTGGTTAGTGATATATATGAATAGTAACATAATATCATCAAAACTATTGAACTCTTTGAGTATATAAGTAAATAAACATAAAAATCAAGCACATCAAGCATCAAAGCAATAAAAGTAAGGCAATAGCTGTTCGGACAAATTTGGATATTTAAAACAAGTCAAAAGTAATAAATATCACAAGCACCAAACACCAGTTATTTGAACTGATAATTGGCTTGAGTATTGCTTGTGATTGTGATTTCTTTATCAAGGGTGTTTATATACATGAAAACATTGGTATTTACTGATTAAACACCTAAACTCTAATATTTACCCAAGTTAATACATATGTTTCAGGGGACAATCTTGTTATCCTAAATCAAGTCCAGACATTTAAAGAAAGTTGCATGTCTATTACAACGTAAGCTATAAAATACAATGTGCTCAACACAATTGCAATGCACCAAAGAACAAACAGAGTAACAAAAAAATCTTCTTAAAAGAAAGTCAACAACTAGGGCTAGGACATAAAGGCAACAAGTAGTTAAGTTCGTAGAAATGGCCTTCTCCAAATTATAGCCTAACTACTCCAATAGACCCCAAACAAAAATCTTGCTAAATGAAAACATTAAGGGCATTGGACTCTTCAATATTTGTACATGTTAGTCATCATTACCATTGTCTGTTCAATACACTGCAAACGATGACCTCTCGATGGAGGTAATGGATAGCCATCAAAATACATGATAAATAAAAAACAGAATGGAGGACGAGTAGAAGAGGAAGATAATGACGAGCGAAGACTGTGAACTAGAGTATGTTGGGAGATAGAGGTAGGTGATGGCAAGAGATGGGTTTAATGTTAAAGTGATAGAGGTGTAATGGAGAGCAATCTAACAGAGTGACTATTTTGATGTTACAATATGTTTGTGGTGGCCAATATGCAAATATTGTGGTTTAGATGTTTGTAAGTAAATAAATATATTCAAAAAAAAAAAAAAAAAAAAGAAACCCCCCTGCAACTGGTGAGTGTCTATAATCGTTCAATTTATCAACGAATGTAAACCTAAACTGAAGAATAATTAACAAAACAAGACGGAAATGAGCCAGATTTGAAGGAAAGCATCAGTCCAAATTTATTTATTCTAGTGCTGAGTTAGCACATAAATAACATGATGTGAAATGACATCAGAACTCCTGTTCAATACCTAACATTCAATGAAATTTTAATTTTTATGATGTCAACTATTATTTTTTTCTGTAATTTTTTACCTAAATTTCCTTCTTTTTCTCCATTATAATGAATTTAAACAATGCATTCTACTGTTTAACCGTAACTTTCATTTCACCTACTTCTACTACTATAATAATAACAAGTACAAGAAGAAGAATAAGAATAACAATATACTTACTATCTTTACCAAATATTTATCTGACCTAAACATGAACAAGAATGGTTTATTCTAAAAATAAAAATAATAATTTTTTAATTAGATCAATTCTGCCCGATAAAAGACTGATAAGTTGATCTAGGACTTGCAAGAGTCCTATTATAATACCACGAATTTAATATGATTTGACCTACCAGTGCCTAACCTCTGTCGTCGTTTTCCACGCGACACACACACGAGCTCCCTTATTGCGAAATAATATCAGCACCGACTCATCAAAAGAAATGTATAACTTAAAATTGTCCGCACGGATCTGAGACACCTGGGTAGTCACCGCCACTTCAACACCGACTAAGCCTTCCTTCGATCACCTCACTTCGGCCGACCAACCAAACTCTCCTTCACCTTTCATTTCATTCGGCCAACCAACTTTCCTTTCACAAATTAAAATCGCATGAGGGACTTTTCCCCTAATGAAGCGATTCCGACAGAGTGACTTTTAGCAAAAAAGATATCAATACAAAGATCAAATATCATTAACCATCCTTTAAAACTAAGTGATATTATCGTAATTGCTTTCACCTACCATCATTTATAAATAAAGCAGTTCTTTCACAGCGTAAAAAAAGACATTTTTTCAAGTAGCCACCGTTTGTAACATCATGTTTTATGCAATAAAAGAGGCCGCAGAGCCCGGGGACTGTTCAATTCGCCCTCCGAGACGCGTGTTTTCTCTCTCTCTCTCTTAAGCTCTTTTTCGCTCGATCCTATATGCTCAATCTATCTTGATGACGACTGAACAACTTTGATTCTCACAGCAAAAATATTAATGTTAAAGACTTTTTGGCTAATGCCTCATGAATATCGAAGGGCTATTTGGTCATAAGATAAGCCATTTGAAGTCTTTAGTTACGTTGAAACGGCACTGTTTGTCTCTTCATGAGGAAATTAGAGATGGAGAGAGAGAGAGAGAGGAGAGGTCACTATAATGCTGTTGTACTCTTACGTAAGTCACTATTAAATAAGATCAATGTACCTTGCTTTACCGGTCTCATTCAACTGTTACTTATAAATATCAGGCTCTGCGCTTCATATGGTGACTAATCTCTTATAAAATACAATCATCTTCGAGAAAAAAATTACGAAACCTATAACTATGATAATTATTAAATGTGGTAAAGATTAAAAGAATATTTGTTCGCTTCTAAGTAGCATTTGATCAACTACTATCAGAGTGAGGGGTCAGCAATATGTTAAAAATTGGTATATTTCATTTGAATATTAACAATATACTCTTACTTTCATGCAATGTCATGAATTTTTCTATATTGCTTCTTCATAACAACAGGATATGCTGCTTATAAATACTATATTGTTAAAGTCATGGGCTATTATTAGAACAGACATATATATATATATATATATATATATATATATATATATATATATATATATATATATATATATATATATATATATATATATATATATAAAAGTTGTTTTTAAAAACCTTAGATTTCTTATCATATTTGTATTTCAAATTACCTAATTTACATAAGCAAGAAGATTATGCTAGGATAGATATCACATTTATTAAGTTTAACACATTACTTGATTAGAGTATCGATCTGAATAGTTTGTGGTTCTCTTAACTTCTATCTGTAATCGATGATCTATCAAGTTTTAATGATCCTTATGGTATTGCCGAGTGAGAGTGAACATTCTGGCTTTTCTTTAGTATATGACACTAAGGGTTTGTTTAGTTAGCACTTAATCTAAGTCAAGCATAGCCAGGTATTGACAGGTAACTTAAAATAAGGCTAAATCATTTGAATGTTGAAAAATATAAAGTTTAAGATGAGGTTAGCTGAAAAACTATTTTGCTTCTTTTAGGTTTAAGAACTCATCATAGTATTTAATTTTTATCAGAACAATTAATTACATTTATAAAATTAATGAAGGTCAAGGAATTAATTATATGTGTGCAGTTGTTGTTCAGAAGTCGAAGATAGTGGCCTTTGTAAAAGAACCGTTCAATAAAATTTCCCAACATTATATAAGATAAATTACATAGGGATCATTTGGACATCTATTTGTAGGTAAAATTAAAAAGACTCATCTTATATGTTATATTATGAATTATAATGATATTAAAGATGCAAAACAAAAAGTGCCAAGCTTGAAAACCACGGAGTATGCTATGAAAACTCAAAATCTTAGATGGCTTTAGGAACCTAAGTGGAGACTTTTTGAAATCTTGGCACTTTGTAAAACATAATCCAACCACCCTAGTAATCCAATTAATATTTACCATATAAAAAAAATTGGACCAATCATCCTTATGCCATTATAACTCACCCACAAAATTTTCAAAAAAAAAAAAAAAAATTCAAAAGTTAATTATCTAAATGGAAAATCTTGTCTAGCCAAGTATCACTAAGCTAATAGAAACCAAGCAATGTGATTGTATAGCTCTAGGCACATTTACATGTAAAATCTAATTTATATAATATGATAATATTATGGATTGGTTGTATTATGTATTATTATGGGTGGCAACAATATCTGTAAAGTTTAAGCAATATGATTATCTTTTGTAGGTGTTTTTTGCACTATAACAAAATGGAATAATAAAAAAGCCAACCATGGTAAGTCTCTAGGAGACATTAATTTTGTGATGTGTGCATGGGATATAAATTTAACATTAGAGTACAAATTTTTTAATAATGTAGAAATATTGGAATGAAACTGCCAACAAGTAAAATTAATTTGAGCTAGGAAATTAAAGATTTAAATACTTTTTTTCTCTTTTGGCTTCAGATGTATAGATTTGGAATCTAGATTATACCATAAACCTAGGAAAAATTTTCAAATTTATATCCCAATA
The DNA here is from genome assembly GCA_022702705.1 of Papilionanthe hookeriana x Papilionanthe teres. Classification (NCBI taxonomy): domain Eukaryota; kingdom Viridiplantae; phylum Streptophyta; class Magnoliopsida; order Asparagales; family Orchidaceae; genus Papilionanthe; species Papilionanthe hookeriana x Papilionanthe teres. The sequence goes on along the minus strand of CM040422.1, from coordinate 103,660,799 downwards.
AAAGATGTTATCCTTTAAATATTCTGAAGTTGAAATAATGGTGGTTAATTACTTGTGTTTGAATTGCATATCTTCCTTGTATTGATTCAATCTTGTTTAAGGTTCTTATACATTGATCCTTTAAATCTAAAAATTAAAATGTAAAATAATAGTAAGGAATTTATAAATGCTTTGCATTAAGAATCACCCTTTTAATATGTAATTAAACTCATGAACTCCGAAAAAAAAAATGATGTCAAGTTATTTATGTTATGCATTGAAAATATTTGAGAAATATTTTAAATTTTTAATAAAATTTAATTTTTTTTAGCTCTTAGAGTATGATAAGAGCATGAGCTTGCTTGTTATATTTTGAGGTATCCTATTGTTTCTAACAAAATATTGAACAAAAAAATCTAGCATAATTTTCTTCATCTTGTGACAATTCTACTCTTTCAGTTTAGGGCTAGTATTTTTCCAATGTCACATATGTGGACACTTTCTATTTAACTATGTGTCCTTTTTACTTTGTTTTAAGATGGAAGTCAACATCTTAAACTAATTATTCTATTCTCTCAGTGGCCGATAATTTGTTATTGGTGAAGAAAAAATCTAATCTAATGAAAATAGTTTTATCGTACTATTATTACCAAGATTAGCTAATGATGTGAATCCACCTTGCTTTCTTTGCTTACTATAGTTTATTGATGGTAAGACTTTTATCTTGTTATTTATAATTTATTACAGTTTTGCATTTACAATTTTTTAGCGAGAATAGTTGATGAGATTAATGTGTACTGCTTGCCCACACTTATATGTAATAGACACTCTTAACATTTTGTTAATTTCTCATATTCATTTCAATTATGGTTATATGGGATCCCATACGTTAAATTAAAATCTTTACACCTTACTTATGAAGGCTTAGTACTTTGTGCACCAAAATTTGGAAAAAAAAAACCTCTTAGTACCATGCTTATCAAAATGAATCAATGGTGAAGGATTAAATCAAGATCAAGCATTGCTTTGACACTTAATAAAATGAGTTTGTCGAGTAAGCTAAAAAGTAATCTATCCTTGGTATTTGAAACTATCAAATAAATTTAAAAGTTAGTACAAATTTAAAATTAAAATATTCTATTATTAATTTTTTACCAAAAATGGTTGGTGGTTCGCTATTAAAATTGAAATATCGTGTGCAACCGCTATCATAAAAATTATTCAATGGTCCGAACTTACAATAAAAATTAAATTCTCCTAGTTGTAGGTTTCCCATAATTATGTTGAAGTTATATATTATATTTGATATACATAACCCTGGGCCATCACCCTCATTTTTTTCTTTGATGTACTTATTAATGGAAAAAAATCTAAAAGTAGGCATATTTCAATAATTGACCTAAGATCTACTTAATAATCCACTTCTAACAAATAATAAGCAAAAAAAATGATTTTTTTCTCTTCAATCTTGATGGTAAAAATAAAAATTTAAGAATTCAAAGTTAGAAAGTTAATTTAGAACATTTAGTTCCCTTTGTGGTAAGTGGCGCTAAGAGTTTATTTACAATTGAAGTAATTTACTCCTAGGTTTTGGGCCATCCCTTCTACAAAAATTATAAGAAAAATATAATTTTAATAATACGTTTCTAATAGAGATATATTCTCTTTACTGTGTCCTTATGGTACGAGAGTTTTATATATAATTCTCTACACTCTTTGTAAGTGCTCATCATGAAGAAATTTCATGTACCTTTTCGTAGTGAACCTATCTTCCTAATAAAAATAAATAAATAAATAAATAATTTACTCCTAGGTTTTGGGCCATCCCTTCTACAAACATTATAAGAAAAATCTAATTTTAATAATAATGTCTCTAATATGTAGAGATATATTCTCTTTTACTCTGTGTCCTTTGGCATGAGAGTGTTATATATAATTCTCTACACTCTTTCAGAAGTGCTCATCATGAAAAAATTTCATGTAGAAACCTTTTCTTAAGGAACTCAAAAAAAAAAAAAAACACTTAAAACATAAGTGCCAAAATAGATTAATTTCTCATTTAATGAAACACACATTTATCAGATCATTACATTTAATAATTATCAAATTTAATACCATTTCACTAATAACATCAAGAGGAGAGCTTAGTGCCAAGCACTCGCCTATCGGCCCAACTATGAGATCTATCATACATTTGAAAAATAGGTTAGTGCCTAGGTGCTAGAAAAAACGTAAATCAATTCAATGCTTAATTGCCAAACCATGGCTTCTTAGCAACAAATTGGAGTAAGAATGTGCTTAGATCGAAAGCTTAATTCTTTGGTGCCAAATCCTACACCTCGGGGCACAATAAAAATGTTTAATTTTGCTCTAATTTCACTAATAAAACTTTCTTATTAACTATCCTAGAAGACCGTGATGTGGCTGACCTCCACTCGGCTCAAACTACTTCTTAACTCTTTTGTGAAGTCTCACATGGGTGGTCTCAAGCCCCCAACTCTGTTTGAGATGGCACTGAATATGTAAAAACTCAAAATGAGTTCCTATGATCATAAGGCCTTAAGAACCACATCCATCATACCCTTTACCATCACCACTTCATATACACTACACTCATACCTCACTTACACATTCACATCACTACATCCACCATACCCTTTTCACCACTTCACATCACCACCTCACACACTCCCTCACACCACCCCACGCTCCATCACTACCTTCACAACCCTAATCAACCCAAAATTCAAAAAACTATCAAGCTTACCCAAAGTTCCTCATGATTCCCAATTTCACCCAAAATGCCCAAATTTTCCCCGAAATTACCAAAATTTTCCAAAATTATCAAAATTCCAAAAAATTACCAAAAATTTCCAAATTCCCTAATTTTCACCTAAATCAATCCAAATTCACCGAATTTTAAATTCAAACCCCATTCGAATAAAATTCAAATTCAAATCCAAAGCCATTCAAATTCAAGTTCATGCCAAACCAAATCCGTCCTAAACTTAAAACCTACCAAAATTTCAGTCCACATGCTAAGCCTCAAACTCACCAAGCCTAAGCCCAAAATTCCAACATGACAAATTCAAAACATTATTAAACCCATCATGAGCAATTTTCACATCATTAAACCCAAAACCAACTTACCTTAACCCATTTCTAAAGCCCACCCAACCAAGCCCAAAACCAACTTACCTTAACCCATTTCTAAAGCCCACTGCACCAAACTCAACTCCAAATTCATTAGCTTAAAATAAAATCAATATGAAAAATCAATGCCCACTAAATTTAATCAAACATATGTGAGAAATTTCTACGATTAACTTAACCACACATTGAACCCAAGAAAATAATTTCAAAAAGCTTGAAATACGTACCCCCGTTTAATGCAAGTCATGTAGGCCATGCATGAGCCTAGCAAGCCATGTTGCTTCACCCAAGCCATAAATGGAAGCCAAGGAGCCATGCATGAGCCTCACGTGAGCCATCATGTGATTTATGGCTAAAGGGGAGCCTCTTTAAAGAACCGTTAAAAAGTATTAAACTGTTCTCATGCTTCACTCTAGCCTATGATTAAGCCCTAATCTCTTGAGGGAGAATTAACCACCCAAATCCAAATGATCACTACTAAGCCAAGCCACCATTAGGAGCTGCCCAAGACCATTTTCATGAACCTGACCCGTGGTTGACCCAAAAGTAGCTCAAAGCAATTTCACTTCAATTCAAGCTATGTACACATGGCACAACCCAATTAGCTTCACTATTCTCCACCACTGAGTCCCCTCATCAAGATGGTGACCACCCAAGCTCCACCACTCCACCATGACAGGCGGCAAACCCAAGTCCGAGAGCCACCCAAAGGGGGAAAACTCAAAATTAAGCATTTCCATTGTGGCTCGCCCCCATTAGATCATTTCCCCTGCTATCTCTCCACATAAGTGCTACCTTGCACCCCTTTCTTTGGCCTTTTGACCACCATGGCTAAGCTTATAAATAGAGCACCCCTCATGGCCCAAATAGAAGAAGTGCTCAGACCTTGGTGAAGCTCTGCCAAATTATCTTCAAACCACTCCTACGCTCATACGAAGCTCATCCCCATCATATTTAGCCACTCTCCTCCACCTCAAAATCCTGATTTTCCATTTGAAATCCAAGGCTTTTTTTGCCATCTCACTAAACTCCACAAAACACAAAATTGATTATTCCAAAAGCTTCCCTACACCTCAAAACTACTTCCCTAATCGAAATCTCCCTCTCTCGTGGCCTCTACCATAGTGCTAGACCAATCCCGATCCACCCATTAGTCTAACTAATACCTAGACCCAACTACAGAGGAAAGTGAACTTTGGGGAAGGTTAGTGGGACTGTGGCGAAGCTTCTCAACCTACCTAATCGGGGCCAAATCCCTGATTTTGTTTAGGTTTGGGACTTTGTGAAGCGATTCAATATTTCATGCTCACCTAGCCAAACTCCACCTAATTTGGTCAAGTATCGAGCAAGGTCTTAACTCTAGATCATGGATGGTTCATGGGATATATCCCTTGGGGAAGATGATCGTGAGTCATCCATTTCTGTGTATTTAAAATGAACAACGCAAATCAGTTTAGTTGGCGCATCAGTTCGATTAAAGACCCCAGACTGTGGGCACACATGGCGGCTGAGTTGTCAAGCGCAAACAACCGTGCGACGATGCATGGTCTTTTGGAGGCGCCAAGGATGAGTCAGATTTCTCTTGGTTAATGAGATAAATAGGAATTTTTTGAATTAATTAAATACAGAAAATTATATATAACTTAAAATAAAATTATATCTTGGTGTAGAAAAATCATTAAAATAAAAAAATACTCCTATGCTTAGTGAACAGAGGAGAATCTAATAGACAAAAAATTGATAATATTTGTTTAATATTTAATCCTTAATTAATTAAACACTATGAATTTTATTTAATTCATAAAGAATTGAATATTCATCACCATGGTATGACATTTTTAGGGCTGGCTTCTCATACGCTCAGGGAGATTCTTTAATTTTTTCAAAGCAAGAGAGCACATCTAGCCTTAAAACCCCTAATTTTATATGATAATTACCTTTGTTTAATTATATTAATTATAAAAAATAAAACATAAGTTAGTAAATATAAAATAAATTTTGGTGAGTTCATTGAAGCCAGAGGAATTAACTAAAAATGAAAGTGAATGTTAAAATTAAAATTGTATTTTTTTAAATTTATTTTCCTACTAATCATCAATTAATAATTATGAAAATTAAAATATAATTACAATAAGTATGAAAATTATCCTAATTGGTCATCTGACATTTAGCAACATCATAAAGTTTTTCTAAGGACAGAGAAGATGTTTTGTTAAATTAACTTAATCATCATTGGATATTCACAATTTTGGGTTTAAATAATTACAAAATATAATTAAATATAGAAAAAAATATAATGTTGACCTACGATGTCTTAATTAGCCCATAAGTAAGAGATCAGTGAAGTTTGATGACCATTTGAAATATTTATGGGTTGCAAACTCTAGGGGCATAATGATATTTTTGAAATTTATACTTTTTAACCCTAATTTAGTTAATTTTTAGGTTAAAAAAGAGGGAAATGGTGTTAAATTTTGATGATTAATCTAGTGAAGTGATTCAAACATTCTTGACATTTTTTATTAAGGTAGTAAACCATTCATGACATTTTCTAAAAAAAGTAAAATTGTAATTATTTGAATCTGCATAAAAAGAAATGGGAATTCAAGTGATTCAAGAGTGAGGGGTATGAGTTAGAAGATCAACGATTCACTGATTTGGAACCTCTAATCAATGGTTAAGTAAAATTCAATCCTTTTAATAAAGATCAAACACACTTTACAAAACATTTCAAAAACTACAAGTTTACCCTTAAACATTAAAGGCTTTGTAGTGAATTAGGTTTAATTTAATATAAATTGAGGAATAGTTAAAGAAGGAAATATAAGTGATAATGAAACATCTTAAAGCACTACAAGCTCAAGCCCAATTAAGAGGAAAGAGTGTAAAATTCTCTTATGCCTATAAGCATACTTTTAGAGATGCTTACTTACATAACTCTTAATATGATATTAAAGATTGACGATTTGCCTCACTCATGGGCTAATTAAGACATTAATAAAATTAAATTGAGCATAGTTTAACTATAATTAACACTGCCAATAAAATTAACTTTTCCGTTGCCGGTCCCAAGCCTGGATGTGAAAAGTGGAGGGTTGCGTTAGGTAGTCGACAGCCAGCGTAAAACTTGTCGAAAAAATCATGATATGAATCCTTTTGATCATTGTGTAAGTGCAAGGGCGTCCCCTGGAAGCGACGCGATGTATGGCCTGAATATAATGGAAAGTGTGCAAGGGTTCCCACATTACGGACGGATGCGGGTAAAGAAGTTAGTCCATAGTACTAGTATTAGGATAGGATCTTGGAATATAGGTACTATCATTGGTAAATTAATGGAATTGGTTGTTATTATGATCCATAGAATGATAAATATTTTATGTATTCAAGAAACTAAATGGACTGGAGAAAAAGCTAAGGAGATTGATAACTTAGGTTTTAAACTATGGTATTCTGGTAAGAGTCGTACTAGAAATGGTGTAGGTGTAATTATAGATAAGAGTTTGAAAGATAATGTTGTTAAAATTAATAGAGTTGGAGATAGAATTATAACACTTAAGATTATTATAGATACTAAGATTTTTAATATTATAAGTGCTTATGCTCCTCAAGTTGGTTTAGATATAGGATCTAAAGATAAATTCTGGAATGATTTAGAAGACTTAATACACTTGATATCTCTTGAAGAAAAAAAATTTATTGGAGGAGATTTAAATGGACATGTCGGTAGAGTGGTAGAAGATTTCATAAATATTCATGGTGGCTACGGTTATGGAGTGATTAATGAAGAAGGTAGAGCCATTTTAGATTTTTCTTTAGCGTATGATATGATTATTACTAATACTTTATTCAAGAAAAGAGATGAGCATCTTATTACTTATAAGAATAGATCTAATAAAGCACAAATTGATTATTTGCTTATAAGAAGAAGAGATCGTCAAGATTATAAGGATTGTAAGGTCATTCCAAGTGAGCAATTAAGTACCCAACATCGATTATTAGTTCTAGATTTTAAGATGAAGAGTTGTAATATAAAGAATACTAAGATTCAACATCGTAGAATAAGATGGGGGCACCTCAAAGACACAAATAAAATTATTTTTTGAGTAAAATTCAAGATATAAATATTTGGGATGTTCATGAAGACGCGAATGTTATGTGGGAAAAATTAACTAATACTATTAAACAAGTGGCTAAAGATGTACTTGGAGAATCAAAAGATAAATTTTCTATAAATAAAAATAGTTGGTGGTGGAATAATAATGTGCAAGAAAAGATAAAATATAAGAAGTTATGTTATAAAAATTGGTTTAAATGTAAAAACGCAGAGAACTGAGAAAAATATAAAACGGCCCGCTGGGAGTGTAAAAGAATAATCTGTGACGCTAAAAATTCTGCTTTTAGTGATCTTTATAACATGTTAGATACTAAGGAAGGTGAAAAATATATGTATAAACTAGCCAAACAAAGAGAAAAGAAAATTAAAGATTTAACTCAAGTAAAGTGTATTAAAGATAAAAATCAAAAAGTATTTTTCTTAGAAAAAGATATTCAACATAGGTGGGTGAGTTATTTTAATAAACTTTTTAATGATGATGCTGAAAGTACGATCGACCTTAGTGATCTTAATATCGTTAATAATAATAAAACTTTTCATTTTTACCGTCGCATTAGTAAAAAAGAAGTTGATGAGGCTTTAAAGAAAACCAAGGGGGGAAAGTCTGTAGGACTTGATGATATCCCAATTGAAGTGTGGAAATGTTTAGGTGATTTGGGGGTTTCCGGCTTACTAAACTTTTTAATATTATTTTAAAAACTAAAAAGATGCCCGAGGAGTGGAGAAAGAGCATTTTGGTCCCCATTTTTAAGAATAAAGGAGATGCACAAGAGTGTGCAAATTATAGAGGAATTAAATTGATGTGTCATACTTTAAAATTATGGGAGAGGGTAATTGAACATAGGTTAAGATGTATTACAAAGATTTCTCATAATCAATTTGGATTTATGCCGGATTGTTCTACTATGGAAGCTATACATTTATCGAGAGGTTTGATGGAGAAGTACAAAGATAATTAGGAGGATCTACATTTCGATTTTTATTGATTTAGAAAAAGCTTACGATAAGGTTCCTAGAGATGTTCTTTGGAGAGTCCTCGAGAAGAAATGTGTTGATATGAATTATATTCAAGTCATTAAAGATATGTATGCTAGAGCCGTTACATGTGTTCGAATCGAAGGAGGATTGACCAAGTATTTTACTATTTATGTTGGTTTACATCAAGGATCGGCTTTAAGCCCATATCTTTTTTTTTATTTATGGATGGTCTTACTGGCCATTTACAAGAGGATGTACCTTGGTGTATGCTTTTTGCTGATGATATCCTCCTTGTAGATAAGACAAGAGAAAAAGTCCAGGAAAAACTTGAATTATGGAGGTCTACATTGGAGTCTAAAGGTCTTCGTTTGAGTAGAACTAAAGCTGAATACATGGAATGTAATTTTAGTAATAGTAGGTCTAGTGATAGAAGTTTAACTTTGGGTGATCAAATTATTAAAAGGTGTGAACGATTTAGATATCTCGGGTACATTGTTCAAAGCGATGATGATATAGATGGGGATGTTATTAGTAGAATTCAGGTTGGTTGGTTGAAGTGGAGGAATGCGTCCGGCCTTTTGTGTGATAGAAAAGTACCACTTAGACTGAAAGGAAAATTTTATAAGATGGTGGTGAGACCTTCAAAGCTCTATGGTGCTGAATGCTGGCCTTTAAAAGAGAAACATAATGTTAAGTTAAGTGTTATCGAGATGAGAATGATTAGGTGGATGAGTGGTTTTACACTTAGAGACAAAATGTGAAATGAATATATCCGTAATAGGGTTGGAGTTGCACCAGTGACGGATAAAATTAGAGAGAGTCGCCTTAGATGGTTTGGTCACATTAAAAGTCGACCACCTGATGATCCGATTAGGAGAGTAGATGTTTTAATTACAACTTATGTTAAGAAAGGCAGAGGCAGACCTAGGAAAACGTGGGCTTATTGCATAAAAAATGATCTTAATTTATTAGAATTAAATGAAAATTTGACACTAAATAGGACGCAATGGAGAAAAAGGATTCATGTAGCCGACCCCACTTAGTGGGATTAAGGCTTTGTTGTTGTTGTTGTTGTATAGTTTAACTATAATAGTATAACTCCTAAATCAACATGGGTTGATTAACTTAACATATAGCAAGGCTAAATGAACTTGAAGTAGTCCAGGAGACTCTAAAGTTGTTCAAAGTCACTCTCCGAATACCTATATAGGATTTTGGACATTTCTTTGGATATTTAAGCTTATTATGAATTTTTGAGGAAAATCATCCTCAAAGTATGAGGACTCACCAAGATATGATTCAAGTCCCTTCAACTTAAGACATACTAATGAGAATTATCCCATTGCAACTTAACCTACAGTACCTAATACTATGGGCTATGAGTTTGAACATTACACTCAAGCCCTTATAGTAATTGGGGATATTCTAAATAGTCACATACGGATCATCGATGCTCATGTAAGTTGGAGGTTTTGGTGGCAAGGAAGATGATGAAAAAGGCACTAAGTACATAAGATAATGAAATAGTATTGTATCTCCTAAAACCAATGAATTTGTGATTGCTATCCTCCAACATTTGGTAAAGAGTTGCCCTTACTCTCATTGGTTGCTGGTAGCTCTAGGCCAATGACATGACTGACATGTGAAACGTCTGATTTGTAAAAAAAGAAAATATATTTTCCAATAAAACTTATATTTTTCCTGTTAAAAGGAAAGCATCAATTATTTATATGTATGGTAAATTAGTAATTTTTTAGTGTTACTCTTTGCAAGTTCAGGTTTCAGTCACATAGACAGGGCTGAGGGTTACCCTCCTATGATTGTCTTGTTAATAACTTTTTACCTTATGTTGGGTCTCATGTATATGATATTGATGGTTGCTTACAAATGTCACTCGAGAATTGTTAGGGCTTCGATCTTGATCTCAAGCTCCCCCTTTACCAAAAATTCTTACACAACGCTCTGATCTTCTGTATGTGCCATCTGACTCGTTCTACATGCTTATATTTATTCATGTCTCACTTAATTCCTATACATTTTCATGCCATGCTTGTGCGCTATTACTTTTCCTTTACTATGCTTTCCTTTTACTGTACTATTAATCTCTTTTTTGGTGAGGTCTAAACTTTCTCTTAGTACTTAGGGTCTAGCCATAGGGTTTCCCCTTGACTATCTTAGAGGACCAAAGATGGAGCCCACCACCTACAAATTTAAACCACTTCCTAGCTTTTCTTGAAGCCCTATATAGATGGTTACAAACCTTCAAACCCCTTGGAAGGTTGAAAACCCTCATGTGGAGGTTCAAAGATGAGTTCCCATATGAATGATTAAACTTAGGGCAACTCTGCTGACAAGGGCTTGGTCTTGCACACACACTCCTAATCCTTTGAATTCCCCACTTGTTCCAAAACCCTAAACTAATTCCCCTTTACCCCTTTAGGAAACTCACATGGGTAGTCCCAAGCCTCTGGTCTTTGATAAAGATGGCTAGGATTAACATATGAAGGTTCATAAAGAGGTTGTCATTTAGCTAGGCTTGGTCCCAAAGTGGTTAGGCATGGCTAAGACCCATAGCCAAATACCCCAAAACCCTAAAATACAAACCAAAACCACAAAATTTACCAAAACCTCCAAAATTATTCTAAAACCTCACCCAAATAATTTTAAACCAACAATTGGCCCAAATCACCCCAACCTACCAAAATTGGCCAAATTACCAAAATACCCCAAAAATAACCAAAATTTAAAAAAAATCCAAATTTCACCCAATTAAATCCTAAAAATCATTTGAAACTTCCTAACATCACCCAATTGACACAAATTTTCCAAATTTGACCAAATTGACCAACTATGACCAAAATCTCAATTTTACCCCTAAATTGCCAAATCCCCAAATCAACTCCAATTTTCACTAAACTGATCCCAAAATTTTCCAGTTTCAATTCTAAACCCTAATTCAATATGCCCACACCTAATTGAAACTAGATTTAAACCCAATTGAAGCCAATTGCAAGCCCAAATCCAACCAAAAACCAAATACCCCAATTTTAACCTAAAATTCCAAACTCCCCAAATTGAACCTCATGACCAATCTAAATACCCCAATTTCAAATTTACATCAAATTTCAATATGTCTAAATCCAATTTTAACCAATTCCAATCCATTTTGATTGTTCCATGATCAATTTCAAAAATCCAAATCATCACATGCATGTTTAAAAAGCCCATCCCCTTCTGCATTTTCAAAAACCCATGTGATCAATTTTAAAAGCCCAACTTGAGCCCACATGATAAGGAACTAACCCTTCATCATCCCGTGACATTTGAATCATCTCATCATGAAATTATATCAAGCACACCATGCATACACATCAAACTTTACTCAAATTGGGCATGTTAAAATTTTGCATTTAAAAAATCATAAATTCCAAATTCCTTTCTATTGAAATATTCTCACGGCATGACTCATGGAGCCTTCCATGGCCATCCAAAAGTCAGTTTTGCTGAAAATGGCAAAGGGAGGTGACCACTCCCTCTTTCCCACTCACTTAGATTTACCCCATGTATGAGGCATTTAAACTCTTGCCCAAACCTCCAAACCAACCATTTGACATCACCAAAACCTACGTAAGGATCTTAGGAGCTGTTCTAACCATGTTGGGACTTGATTTAGCCAAGTGACCAAGGGGTTAAACCCAAGCCTAGCCAAATTACCCAAAACTCTAATCCACTTTTGATTTTTGCATTGGAGCCATGCTAAACTCAAATTGACTCCACCACTCAACCTCCCTGGCTCACCTGACCTTGAGGGTGACCTAACCCTGGTGGCAAACCACCCCAATACCGGAAAATACCACACCCGAGAGGTTAAATATGGCCAAACCCAAAATTGAACCCATCTGAGTTGGCAAGGCCCCATTGGCCACTGAAGCACTTCTTCCCTCTATCTAAGCGGCCTCTCTGCCACCTCAACTTGCCTTGGTGACCACCACAGCCATGGCTATGAGAAGAGCCACCCTCCACGGCCAAAGAGGATGATGAACCAAACCTTAGCCAAACTCTATCAAATTTGTCCCAATTCATTCTCACAGCCTAGAGAAGCTCAACCCTACCATTTTCTAGCCTTCATTGCCTCTGCTTGAGCTCAATTTTAGAGCCCAAAATAAAAAAAAAGGGACATCCCCCACATTCCATTAATAACCAAATTGAGCTGCTCCTGAGCTTCACCAGAGTGATGGAGGAAGTTCTCCATAAAAATCCCCCTCTGTCCAGCTCTCTGCACTAGTGTTGGATCAAACCCGAATCCCCTCTGGCCACTTTCATATATAGACCTCTAGAGAGTTCAAATTGGAACTTGGAGGAGCCTCACAAGGTCACAACAAACATCCAGAACACTTTTGATTGAGGCCTCACCTCTCAGGCAAAGGTATTGAACTCTCTCTCCCAATCTAAGCTTAATTTAATTCTCCATGCATGTAGGCTTGATTCAAGACTTGATTAACCGTATAGATAGGTTCGTCTCACTTAGATGAAGCTCTAGGATCAAAACCCATGTGATTTGGTTAAGAATCCAGAGAGATATTAGGGTTAGAAACTGCGTGGTTCTCAGTTTATACCAGATGGGGACGATGAACAAAAACCGTCCGATCATGCGTATATCGGACGGACGACTCTGATGCAGTTGGATGAAGGAATGGTTTGTACATAGTGGGTCGCGTGGTACTGTGCCAGATGGCGGCTCTGAATCAGAATGCGCCGCGTGGAGTCTTTGACCCACCGTAGGTTGAGCTAGATAAATATTAAATTATATATCAAGTGTATTTATTTAATTCAATTAATTTCAAAATTGCATAACTTGGTGTAGAAAATTCATGAAAATAAAATAAAAATACACACTTTCTCACTGAACAGAGGAGAATAATGTGGAACAAAATTTAAAATTATTTGACATATTTCTGATTTTTCATTAATTAAATACTCTCTGTGGTATTTTAATCATAACTCACTGAATAATAATCACCATGGCTTGATACTTCAGGGGTTGATTCCTCATGATAAATGGGGTATCCTATGACTTTTTCCAAAGTCTAAGGGTACCTCTGGTTAAAGAACCTTAATCTTCAAGATTAATCATGTCTGTTTAATTTAAAATTCATAATAATTAAAAGATAAATTAGAAAATTGTAAAGTTTACTTTGGTAGGTTCATTAGGGTCAGAGGATCATAAGAAAAATATAAAATGGATTTCATTAATTAAAAATAACATTTTAAGTATTTAACTCATTGAAATAAAAGAAAAAAATAAATAATTAAAACATAATAAAAAAAATCATGCAAACTAATCCACACTAAATGAAATTGTCAAGGGAACTCCCCATAAAAATTTGAACTCAATATGAGTTGATCCAACCACTAAACTTGATTTCTCATGTAAAATGACATTTTTAACATTAAAATAATTATAATAATTAAAAGAAAAGTTAAAAAATTATAAAAATGGTTTTAGGAGTTCCTTATGACGGAGGAATCTAAGAAAATTAAAATTTAAGTTAAAGTAAATAGTTCATTTTTATCATATTTTTTAATTTTAAAATAACTAAAATAATTAAAAATTATAAAAATCACTAAAATATTTAATTGCACAAAAATATTACAAATTGCTTCCTGATCACTTATGAACAATTAGAATAATTTTCTTAACTTTAAAATAAAGTTATAAATTTTAAAAGGCTTAAAATGAATTTTAAAAGGCTTAAAGCTGATTTTCCTTAATTTTGCATTAAAATAATTCCAATAAATAAAATAAAAAAAAAAATATGAATATTATTTCTCCGGATTCCTTGTACTTAGTGGGATTTAAGAAAAATAAAAAACTTAATTTTCCACTTAAATAAAATTTTATTTTTTATTAATACTCAAAATCAACAAATAATTATAATAATGAAAATAAAAATAAAAAAATTATGAAAATTAGCTTAAATGGTCCTCTGACCTAGGTAAACCTCTAATAATTGTCTTAAGCTCATATGATTAGTCTTGGATGATTAAATGAATTAACATGGAAAATATCCAATTTTTAGTTAAAATAGTTATAAAAAAATAAAATAAAAAACAGATGATTACATTTTCTCCTCTTATATTTTAATTGACCCATAAGTGGGGTAAAATAAAAATTTCAAAGTCATTTAAGTTAAATATAAATAGTTATGAAGTGATAAGCCTAAAAGGGTATAATGGTAATTATGAAATTTAAGCCTCAATTAATATTTAGGTCTAACCAAATGATAAATGGGTAATGAACAATCTCAACTTACCTTCTTATGTGATTAAATATAAGAGGCTAAGAGGTACAAACCAATTCATCACTTTTTTAAATTAAGGGTAAAATTGTAATTTCTTAATTTATTAAAATTTAGAAGTTAATCAAATTTGATTATTCCAAACTAAGAGGTTTGATCCTGAAGGATTTTAACTCATTAATTTAAAACATCAATTCAATGGTTGAATGATAATGCAATCTTCGATAGAGATCAAATTTTACTTAATCTAATATCACTTTAAATTACAAATCTACCCATAAGAGCTTAAGGGCTAAATAGTGAACTAAGATGAATAAAAAATTTCAATTAATGAGGCTTAGAAAAGAGAAAATAATCATTTACAAACATTTTAAAAACACTACTAGACAAACCTTAATCAAATCGATTAAGTCCCCTAATAATTCAACTTGCCCCTAAAGGCTTTCACTCACATAACTCATAAATGAAATTCCAAATGAATGTTATCCTTCTCAAGGGATAATCAAAACATCTAAGTTCACTGAGCGAGAATTAAAACACCATTAACAAACTCTAATAGAACATGGGTGATTGATTGGACAACATGATGAAACCAATTAAACTCTAAGTGGACCCAAAACTTTGAGAAAGATGTTCAGGGTTATGTGATCCACTTTTTGATATTTATACTTACAATTGTTATATAAAAAGTTAGCAACGGCACCAAAAACTTGATCCGCACTGAATATATACTGATGATTATGTTATGGATTTTATGATTTATATTATGGATACTACGCAAGTATACGTATCGTTATCAAGTAATATAGGGCTCTAATGGAGTCCTAGATATCGATCCCACAGGGAAGTTAAAAAATTTTAAAGACGAATTAAAGTAAACTTACTTATTAATCTAGTATACGGAAATTAAGAATACTTAGACTAAAATAAACTAATGCTTAAAGGTTGAATATAAGATTTCAGAAAAGTATCTTTCTCCTTGTTTTAGAGAATTAAGTGAATGAAGAATTAAATAAGTTTTTAATTGTATTGTGCTAAATAGGAGCATTCCTATTCTTTACCCTTTGGTCCAGTGCGAAAGAACATTGACTAGTCTTATGTTTGATTACCGAATCTGCGGCTAAGTCCGGAAGGATACCGATCGCCACTTCGAGCTCCCACGTTCTCCTCGCCTGAGGGCTAACATCTACACTTCAGCTCTCAAACAATAAGACCGAATTGAATATTTTAGTCTGTCACACTAAAATGTCCAATTCTACGCCCGATAGTTAATATTTCCCTATTTATTTGTACTCTCCTTCAAGGCTTTTGACTTCCCCGAATCTTGGATGAAATCTTTACTATAGTTGATACTTCAACATATGTTAACAAATCAATTGGCCAGATTGAAAGTAAATTAAGATTTAAGTTAAATATTAGCACATATTCTATTTTCATATTTTTAGGCACAACTACTTTAATTCATCATTTCCCGAAATCTCGATAACAAGGAGAAACACTAAGGAAACTACTCAGAATGCATGAGAAAAATAACACAAAGCATGGATTTCATTAAAGTTAACAAACAAGTAACAAATATACTTATTTCAATTCTTCTCCCCAAGCAGACTCTTTAAAGTTCTTTTGACTCTTCCTTCCAGTACAACACACCAAAACGCTAAACACTTTATCTACTCACTCAAAAGACTCTTAAATTACACTTAACTTCCACACAAATGACACAAAACTGACACACAAATGACTAAAATTCGTCTCTATTTATAGAAGGGGTCAATTCTCCAAAGGTTGCTTAAGCAACTCTTCAAAAAGCATCCAGGTTCAATGTATTTTGGCTCTTTTCAATTCTCTCGCCGTCGTCGGCTTGATCTCGCTGTCGGCGGGCTTCTAGAAGATAGGCTAACCGCGCCGTTCTCGCTGTCGGCGGGCTCGATCTCGCCTTCGGCGAGCTCCTTATAATATATTAAAAATCTTTCGGGAAAAACTCGCCGTCGGTGGCCTAAATCTCACCGTCGGCGGGACAGTTTAATTTTTATCAAATTGAGTCATTTTTGCTCCAAATTTGCTTCTTTTGTGCTTTTTGCTTTCAGTACTTAAATCTTCATTCCTGCAATAAAACAAAGAAAATACCTTTCTTTAAAGTGCAATTTCATATAAAATTGGTATGAAATTCTTAATATATTTTCTAATGATCAAATTCCCCCAAACTTAACTATTACTTGTCCTCAAGTAATTTAGATACTACATAAAAGTAAATCATTATTTGTAGTAAAGTTTTAATTCAGAAATACTATGAATTTGATTTAAATAAGTACTATAGTAAAGTTTAATAGAAATATTTTTTAAAATAATTAAACTAATTCTATAAATGTAAGGCTATTTAGTTTTTAAGTTTAAGATTTCTAGTCTTCTATTTATTTCAAGAATGACTATACTTTTCAACACTAAATTACTTAAGATATTCAGATGATTGGAATTTCATGAAAACACTACTTAGTAAAAGACTAATCCATATATATATGTTCAGAAATGAAATTGAAGTTTATCCGTTAGGTTGATTTAAATGAAGCCAATTGTTGATAAGGCATCTCCTCAAGCTTCTCCTCACTTTATATATATATATATATATATATATATATATATATATATATATATATATATATAAATATATTCTTTTTTTTTTTTCTTTCTAGATTGATTTTCAATCCTTTTTTTTTCTTTACTTTTTTTTTAAGTGAGGATCACTATTTTTGGTTAGCCTGTTAATAATTTTGAACTTCATTTTCCTCTTCCTAAATTTGAAACTGGAAACATTTACTTTTCTTATATATATTTCAAAGTTTTAACTTCATTGAGTTTTAATCTTTTCTTTCTCAACTAAATACCTAAGAATTTTATATTTGAAAATATAGTTTTCTTTACTATAAATAGTTAACTATATTCTTATTCTCTTATACTAAATATCCTTAATCTAAAAAATTAGTTAATCATTAAAAATATTTCTTTTAACTTTCTATAATAATTAAATAAATCAATTTTAGTTTACTGAATTAAAATTACCACAAAAATTCATTTTTATAATAATTTTGAAAATGTAAATTGAGAACAATTTAATAATTAAATTTGTATTTTTCCCTCCCCCAAACTTAATTTTTTCTATCTATCTATATAAGGTGAAAAGGAAATAAACTATAATATTTAAATCATATCTTTGAGCTTTAGGTATTTCTTCTCTTTGAAGTTCTGCAGGCTTTTTCCATTACTTAATTAACCTATACTGTTAGTATTTTTCTATACACCAAATATTAAAGAAAGTGCTGGGTAAAGAAGTTTAATTCAATACTACCACATTTTATACTAATATATTATACTACATCCACATACATTTGCTAATTCAATCCAAGGTTACAATAGTAGTTTGAAAACATAAAAAATTTAAGAACTATCTAACTTTAACAACAATATTAAAACAATTTACACTACATCATAATCAAGTTCATAAACTAAAACATCAATACTAAAATGTAAAACAACAAACAAACAATAACAACATCAGAATCTATAACTAAACAAATAAACATAACATTTAATCTTCTGCATCAAAGTTCCAAACTATATCGTCATTTCCTTGATCAGTGGGTGGATTAGGCTGGTAATGAGTATATCGGGGGCACTAAGGAAATACAACATCAAGTTCTCCTCTCCTGTAACGATTCTCAGCATCATAATAGGCTATCTCATACTCTGAATGTCTCTGGAGAAACTCGCTGTCATAATCATGTCTTCTCTCTAAGCCTCCAATTCTCTGATCAATATGCTCCAGCTTTTCTTCTATTTTCTCAAAACTTTTCCACTGTAGAGTCATCTCATTCATCAAATCCTGAAGGGTAGGAGTACTATAGGGAGGAGGGTCATAACTAGTAGAGGGAATATCTCTACTCGAACAAGGTACATAGCTCCTAGTCCCAGATCTCCATCCTTCACGGGATTCATATTTCTTAATATTAGCGGAGAAATGGGTTTCATAGGCTCCACCCATTCCTCATCATCTCTTGCCTCTACCCCAGATAATTGGTAGAGTGCATAGATCAGACCAGGATGTCCTAGTCCTCCTCCACTTTCACTTCTTGCGGTGGCTAATATATTCTTATAAATTATACTTCCCACATTAATACTTCTTTGGTTTTGAATGCAGAAATTCAGAACTGCTCTATCTCTTATTACCTCACTATGGTGGTAAGTAGGTAACAAGGTAGAACAATAAAAATAGTGTCAGGCTTTAGATGATGCATTCAACATAGAAAGAGGGAAGTTTACCCGTTCTTCGTCGCTTCATTTTCCAAACTCCTTTCCCATCGATGAGAAAGTTGATCACCTCTTCCAGGTGGTCCTTCCATAGTTCCAAATGTATCATACTCCCTGGTGTAGGGGTCTTGCACTTCTTAATAAGCATTTATTCTTGCAGCGCTGAATTCCACAAAAAATCCTCTAACCTTAACCGGTGCATCTTCAGCCTGTGTCAGGTTGGCATAGAATTCTTTTACCACTTCCATAGTGGCTCTGTTGGTTATGAAATGGAAATTTTCCCATCCTCTTTCTTTAATTATTCGCTCTACTTCACCTCCAGGACTTTTGAAAACTCGATCCTGAATGCATTTTCTGGCTTGAATATTGTGAAAATATCTTGATTGTGCCCTTGCATTCACAAAACGAGTTTCGTCGTAATCCATTTTTCTCTTTTGTCGTGGAGTCATTTTTTGATCTATGAAATTCAAAAAAAATCTTAACTAAACTTCTAAATATTACTAAGATGGCTTCCAATAGTTACTAAAATCAATCTAAATCAAGTTTCATGAATTTCTTCCAATTCTTTTCTTCTCATTTCAAATTTTTCCAAAATTTCTCAATGTAGAAGAAATTCATGGTGAAAATAAAAAATTTTTACATAGGAGTGAAGCTCTTACCAAGGGAAGATAAAATCCGGCGTCAAAATGTGTTGAAATCGCTTCAAATCCAAGATCCCACAAGCCCTAGGTCGGTTTTTTTAAGTTTTGAGGAGGGAGACGGTGAATAGTGTCGGTTGACCGGTCAAGTAAAGTATATTTCACGATCTCACTGTCGGCGAGAAATTTCTCACTGTCAGTGAGCTAATTAATTCACCAAGGCCAAAGTTTCGGGAAAATCTCACCGTCAGCGGGATTTTCTCGCTATCAGCGGACTTTTCCTCGCCGTCGGCGGACTTTTCTCGCTGTCGGCGAGGTTTCCAAAATTTTTAATATTTTTAATTTTTACAATATTTTTAATCAAGATTAAGCCTTGTTCATTGTTCCGGTCACTAAATTTGATATATTTATTATTATTTTTTTATTAAGATTAGATACTATATTAACACATAAATTCACACAACACATACATTATAACTTTATAAATGAAATCCATGAAATTACAAACTTCAAACACTACAAAACTAACAATTGACTTATCAAATTAACCCAAACACATTTAACTCAGCATTGCAATCCACACCACGATACTCTAAATGCTGAGACTAAACAAACAACATACAATCTCATATAAACTGAGATTATCTACGTAAAGTTCAAATTATATCAAAAACGAATAGAAATCTCTGCTACTCATCGGAATCTGAACTGATCTCTTCTCTGATGTTTCCAATAGAACACAGGTGCAAAGTGCTCTTTCATTCCACTCTTTCTGTCTCAATAGTCGTATAAAACTTGCCTCCATGTGTCCTGTATGGTCAAAGTGCTCCTTCATTCTCCAATCGATGTGATCGAATAAATCAGAGATATTATCAATAGAATTCATCACATTCTGTAGTTCCTTCTCTAATCCTTTAAGTTTCCTTAAAATGAGGTACGTTCTATCAGTCAGGGGTTTAACTAAAGGATTGTTTTGGGATGCTTGATCAGAAATAATTACTGTTTCATCATTGTTATCTAATGTAGTAAACATATCTATCGGGTCTAGTGGTTTCCAAGGCAATAGCACTTTTTCCCAAGCTTCGTAGGAAACTTGGTACTGACTACATAAAGCAAATATAGTTGATGGGTGTCCAAGTCCATGAATTAACCCATGCACAATTAATCCTAATGCAGACTTCACAATGATAGATCCAACATCAATAAGCAATCTAGATTGAATACAATAATTTAAGATTGCACATTCCTTCGAAACTTTATTTACCCTCATAGTGGGTAATAACTTTGATGAAATCAATGCTTTGAGACGGGGTTAAGAAGTGATGCAGAAAAACTAACGTACCCGTCTTCTCGTAATTCCCAATCATCAGGTTCGTCGGTCAGATATCTGTAGATCTCTTTCATGTTGTATCTTGTAGGAACAAAATTTGAATAGTGGCAAAGAGGGGTATTTTCAATCGAGTATAATTCATTTATTCGAGGAGTGAAAGTTACCCATCTGCCTCTTACGTAAACACTTCCATTATGGATCGCATGCAGATTAGAGTATAATTCCTTGACTACTGGAATGACTAGAGCATATGTGGTATAGCAGAATACCTCCCAACGTCGCTGAACAATCATTTCTTTAATTGTTGTTGTTGAATTCTCCGCTCCTCTGTTAACGAATCCTCTTTCTTTAATCAGACATTTCTTCATCAAAACCTTGTTGAATAGTCACTGAGCCTCAGAACTGACAAACTTTCGTCGGTTAAAAACTCCGGATTTCATGGTTTCAAGTAGTTTGGAGGCCATAATAGATTGTTTTGGAGGGACTCTAGTCGTTTCTAAGGAAGAAGATAGTAAAAAATGAAGTTTTAAATGTTTTATATAGAGAAATGGCCTTAGAACCGTCCAAAACCGCAAAATAACACACAAAAACCACTTTTGAACTATCTCGCCATCGGCGGTAACAATCTCGCCGTCGGCGGGATAGTTAATTAATTTAAACTAAAATTGGGCGCGCCGATCTCGCTTTCGGCGGGATCGATCTCGCCGTCGGCGAGATTAGGTAAATTGCCCAATTTTTCGCTCCGGTCTGAATATTTTCTGATTTCTTCGTTTATATTCAAATTTGTGATGATTCTAAAAAGTAAAATGAGTAGAATTCATTCTTTATTTTAATTTTTCAATAACTTTAATAAATAGATCATAATTAATAATTACTATGGGTTGCCTCCCATAAAGCGCTTGGTTTAACGTCGTCGACTCGACCTAATTTAATTAGTAATCAAGTTGACTGAGCATTAAAACCTCTTTAAAATTTGGTCTTATCCCTTCAAAATAAGGTTTTAATCTATGTCTGTTTACTTTAAATCGATGCCCAGTTTTTGGATCTTCAATTTCTATAGTTCCATATGAAAATATTTGAGTTATAGTGAAAGGCCCTAACCATCGAGATTTCAATTTCCCAGGGAATAATTTTAATCTTGTATTATAAGGCAAAACTTTTTGTCCTGGCTCAATATTTTTCAGGTTAATCTTCTGATCATGCCATAATTTCATTTTTTCTTTATAAATTCTATCATTATGATAAGATTCATTTCTTAATTCATCTAATTCATTCAATTGCAATAATCTTTTCTCACCAGCTTCTTTCGCATTGTAATTAAATTCTTTAATTGCCCAATAAGCTTTATGTTCTAATTCAACCGGTAAGTCACAAGTCTTTTCATAAATAAGCCTGTAAGGAGTCATTCCAATCAGAGTTTTATAAGCGGTCCTGTATGCCCATAATGCAGTGTCTAGTCTTATAGACCAATCCAATCTATTAGGGTTTACAGTCTTTTCTAAAATACGTTTAATCTCTCGATTAGAAACTTCAGCTAATTCATCGGTTTGTGGATGATAAGCAGTTGATATCTTATGAATAATGTTAAATTTTTCTACTAGTTTGTGAATATATTTATTTCTAAAATGAGAACCTCCATCAATGATAATCACTCTCGGCATTCCAAATCTAGTAAAAATATTTTTCATTAGAAACTTTGAAACACTCTTAGCGTCACATCGAGGTAAAGCTTGTTCTTCAATCCATTTAGAAACATAATCAACAACAACTAATATATATGAGTTTCCAAATGAAGGAACAAATGGTCTCATAAAATCTAATCCCCAAACATCAAAAATCTCAACTTCTAATATAAAATTTAGAGGCATTTCATTTCTTCTAGATATATTACCTACTCGTTGGCATCTATCGCAAGTTTTGATATATCTATAAACATCTCTAAAAAGAGTAGGCCAATAAAATCTAGATTGTAAAATTTTATAAGCAGTTTTATCTTTTCCAAAACGTCCTCCAAAATCAGAATCATGACATTTCTGAATGATTTGTTCTGTTCCTTCATAAGGCACACATCTTCTAATTATAAGATCCTTACATTGCTTATATAAATATGGTTCATCCCAAAAATATGTTTTAGCATCATGAATGAATTTTTTCTGTTGTTGTGAAGTTAACATAGGTGGTAAAATATCACTTACAATTTAATTTACTATATCAGCATACCATGGTATTTTCCACTCATTTATATTATATAATTGTTCGTCAGGAAAACTGTCAGTAATTTCATTATCGATATCGATAATTCATTATATTCTAGTCTTGATAAATGATCGGCAATTTAATTATTAGTTCCTTTTTGTTAATGATTTCAAAATCAAATTCTTGCATTAGTAATATCCATCTAATTAATCTTGGTTTGGAATCTTTCTTTTGCATTAGATATTTAATAGTAGAGTGATCGATATGCACAATACATTTATTTCCAATTAGATAAGGCCTAAATTTATCAAAAGCATAAACAATCGTTAATAACTCTTTTTCAAGAATCGTATAATTCAATTCAGCATTATTAAGAGTTTTACTAAGCATAGTATATGACTTTAAAAATTTTATCATATCTTTCGCCCAAGTATCGCTCCAATAGCATAATCACTAGCATCACACATAAGTTCAAATGGTTTCTCCCAATCAGGTGAAACTATTATAGATCTTGTGATTAATTAATCTTTTAATAATTCAAAAGCATTTAAGCATTCAGTTGTGAATTCAAATTTCTTATCCTTTTATAAAAGTTGGCATAGAGGTTTAGTAATTTTTGAAAAATCTTTTATGTAGCGTCTATAGAATCCAGCATGTCCTAGAAAACTTCTTACCCCTCGCACTGTAGTTGGAGGTGGTAATTTAGCTATAACTTGAATTTTTGCAGGGTCTACTTCCATGCCATTTTCTGAAATTTTATGCCCTAATACAATTCCTCCTGCAACCATAAATTGACATTTCTCGCAATTTAGAACTAAGTTAATTTTCTCGCATACTTCTAATACCTTTTCAAGATGATTCAAGCATGCGTCAAATGACGTTCTAAATACAGAGAAATCATCCATAAATACTTATATTCCATCATCAATTAATTTACTAAATATAGACATCATACATCTCTGGAATGTTGCAGGTGCATTACATAATCCAAAGGGCATTCTTCGAAAAGCAAATGTTCCATAAGGACTAGTAAATGTAGTTTTCTCTTGATCCTCAGGAGCAATATTTATCTGATGATAACCGGTATATCCATCTAAAAAACAAAAATATTTATGTCCGGCTAATCTATCCAACATTTGGTTTAGAAATGGTAATGGGAAGTAATCTTTCCTAGTGGCTGCATTTAATATTCTATAGTCAATACATATACGCCATCCAATCACTTGTCTTATAGGTATTAAATCATTATATTCATTAGCTTTAACGGTCACTCCTCCTTTCTTAGGAACACAGTGAATTGGGCTTACCCAAGCACTATCCGAAATAGGATATATAATACCATTATCTAACCATTTTAATATTTCTTTTTTCACCACTTCTTTCATTATTGGGTTTAATCTCCTTTGAGGATCTACTCTTGGCTTATGTTCATTATCTAAAATAATTCCGTGCATACAGATTGAAGGACTAATTCCTTTAATATCTACTAAAGTCCAACAAAAAAATTTCCTATATTTTTTTAATGTGTCTAACAGTTTTTGTTCTTGTGATTCATTCAATTCAGCTGATATAATAACTGGTAGGGTTGAATGGTTACCTAAGTAAGCATATTTTAAATGATTAGGTAGAATTTTTAATTCGAGTTTAGGAGGTCTAATTATTGACGGAACTATATTCTTTTCAATGTTTTCAGTATTATCCAACATTTTAAATTTTTCCTGTATATAATCAAAATTTTCATTTTCTGCTTCTTCAATTAATTCTATATTTTCT
The DNA here is from genome assembly GCA_022702705.1 of Papilionanthe hookeriana x Papilionanthe teres. NCBI lineage: Eukaryota > Viridiplantae > Streptophyta > Magnoliopsida > Asparagales > Orchidaceae > Papilionanthe > Papilionanthe hookeriana x Papilionanthe teres. Next base: position 103,636,037 of record CM040422.1, on the reverse strand, counting down.
TTTTCTAACTTTTCTTCATAATATTATTTAAAATGTTCATTTTGAAAATGTTCAAGTATTTCCATTCGAAAACATTCATCATCTTTTTCTAAAGCAGGATATTTCATTGATTTTGCTATGTTAAAAGTTACTTTTTGATAGTTTACTCTCATAGTCAATTCTCCTTTCTGAACATCAATCATAGCTTTTCCAGTGGCTAAAAAGGGTCTTCCTATTATTATGGGAATTTCTTTATCTTCTTCCATATCTAGAACAATAAAATCTACGGGGAAGATAAATTTATTCACTTTTACTAACACATCTTCAATAACTCCCTTAGGATAAGTCACGTAACGATCGACTAATCGAAGAGTTACTGAAGTAGGAGAAATTTCTCCTAATTCTAATCTTTTAAAAATTGATAGAGGCATTAAATTTATGCTTTCTCCTAAGTCACACAAAGCTTTTCCATAAAATTTTTCTCCAATAGCGCAAGGTATAGTGAAACTACCAGGATCTTTTAATTTTTCGGAAGCTTTTTTCGAATAATTGCACTACACTCTTCGCTAAGTGCAACAGCTTTATTATCTCGTAAATTTTTTTTATTTAAAATATCTTTCATAAATTTTACATAATTAGGCATTTGTTCTAATGCTTCTACAAAAGGAATATTTACCGTTAATTTTTTTAAAATTTCAAGGAATTTAGCAAATTGCTTATCTTTTTTTATGTTGTTTAAGTCGTTGAGGAAATGGTGGTGGTGGTTTTTCTATAGATATTTTCATAGGGATCAATGGATATTCTAAGTTTTGATCTTGGTGATCCTTTTCTTTCTCAATTTCCACTTCCTCATTTTTAATTTCTGTTTCTTTCTAAATTTTAGTTTCTAACTCTTTTCCACTTCTTAATTGTATCGCTTTAATTTGTTCTTTTCCTTGGTCTTTAGGATTTATTTCCACATTACTAGGAAAAGTTCAGGAATTCTATTGTTAAGCACGATAGCAATATTTCCGAGTTGAGTTTCAATATTTTTAATTCGTCGTTCCTTGATTTTGTAATTGATTTCCTTGATTTTGCAAGTGTTGACCCATACTTAATATTAATTCTTCTATAGATAACTTCTTATTTTTAAATTGAGTGTTATTAAATCCAGGTGGATAAGATGGTTTATAATTTGTATTTCCTTGATTAGGTGAATTTCCTATAGAGTTGTGTTGACCTCATTTTTGAAGAGGTCTTCTCTTCCCTCTTTAGTGTTTAGGATCTAGCCTTAGGCTTTTCCTTTGACTATCTTAGAGGACTAGAATTGGGACCCATCCCTTAGAAATTTGAACCACTTCTTGCCTCCCTGCAAACCCCACAAGCTTGATTGTAGACCCCTAATCACCTAGAGGGTTGAGATCAAAAGTGAAGGTTTAAAGGATGAGTTCCCTATAGGACTCTTTGGTTTTAGGAACACCCAGGTGGCTTGGTCTGGTGAGGGTTGACTTACACACTCACTACACTCATACTCTACACTCTCACACACACAATCCAAATCCTAAAACCACACCTATACCCAACTTGACTCCTTGACTCATGAAGGTAATTCATATGGATGGACCTTAACCCCTAAGCCCCTGGTTAAGAGGGTCAGGAACAACATAGTGAATGCCTCAAATGAGTCCTCCCATGGCTCATATAGGCTTAGCATGGCTTCATGGCTCAATCAAAGTGATTCCATTTTACTCATAATTGATCAATCATCATTTTTCCAAAATTTCAATTTTTGGCCCCGGGGATCCTACACCTATCAAGCCTACCAAAAGCCCTTAAAATTGCCCAAATCCTCCAAAATTTCTAAATCACCCAAAATTCTCCAAAATTAACCTTGAACATTTCCTCACCAATCAAATTGATCATCCATAGCCAAAAATACCAAAAATGCCAAAAATACCCCCCAATACCCTCCAAATACCCAAAATTCCCCTCTTAGCCAAAAAATCCAAAAATTCAGAAAATTCCCAGAAAATTCCAGAAAATCCCAAATATTCCCATTTTCATTTTGTCCAACTACACTAGGGGCCAATTTTGTCAATTTACCCCACTTTTACCAAAACCTCCAATTTAGCCCAATTTGGACTCATGACCCAAACTTCGCCCAAACCAAACAAATTCAACTCCAATTGACCCCAAACCTTTTCTAAACCTTCCCTAACATCCCCACAAACAAAACACTAACATAATTTGCCCAAAATTTGGACCCAAACCCCACTCAAATTCAACCTAAAACCAAAATGCCCAATTTTAACATAAACCCAAACCTAACCCAAATAAGCCCAAGTCCCAAAACCAAAACCCAACCAAAGTTAAAACCTCTTTGAAACACTCCCATAAACATTTCCCAACATTAATTTTACATCAACTTCAACCCTAGCCCAACATTGGCCCAAGTTAGCCCAATTTGACCTACATTGGCCCATTTACCAAATAAACCCAAATTCAACCCAATTCAATTCCAAACCACCTCAAATTTGCTTCAAATCATTCAAGACACATCCTTAAACTAAACCCAACATTTATTTGGCATGTTCCTTTGCAAAATTTTCATCTAAAAGCCCACTTCCAAAGGACATTCAAAAGCCCATTCCTAACCAAACTCAAAAGCCCAAGCCCATCCTAAAGCCCACATTACAATCTCATCCCATCCTCACTTAATTAAAATCATTCCTAAGTCCTAAATTAGCAATCAAATCTTTCTAAACAAAGCCATTTGACAAACCATCCAAATTTTACACCAAAATACCAAAATTCCTTGAACCAATTTCCATGAAACCAAGCCAACTTTTCCCAAGCCAAATATGAGCCATGAAGCCATTCTTAAGCCACATGCAAGCCATGTGAGTTGTTTACATGTGACCTTACCACATTGGGCAAAAGGAGGAGGTCCTTTAAGCACTTCCTAAAAGTCATTAACCTTACTCATGATTCCCCTTAACCCAAATTTAATCCAAATATTCTTGATGGAGACTTTTCCACTTAAGACCAGCTGACCCAATTGATTCACCCAGCCTAAAACCAGGTCATGGGGAGGTGAACCAAGCCCAAAATCATGGGTTGACCAATTTGAGCCCAAAATGAGCCCTTACCCTTTCCATTTCAAATCATCCTCTTTACACATGGCAACCATCAATTGAACTCACAGGAACCAAGCTCTGACCTCCACGACCACGAGGGTGACCCATGCACGGCCGGTCGGCCACCACGGCCACCGGAAAACACCATGGCCGAGACCTTGGAAGGAGCCGAACATTGAAATTCTCTCTGCCGAGCCGCCTCATGCCCGGTGGCCATTGGAGGTGTTCTTCCCTCGCCCGCAGCAGTCGATCCCAACCATTAACCCCCACGGGAGGCCCTCCAAGCCGGCTTCTATTTAAACTCCCTCACCTCTCGGCCATCGGAGGAGTTGCACAAAACCATACAGAAACTCGCCAAAATTGTTCCGGATCATCCTCCACACTTAGAGCAATTGATCCCCGGTGACAATTTGCCCTAATCCCCACCAACGAGCCCGATTTCTCGGCCAAAATTCCACCCAAAACCGGGACATCTCCCAATTCTCCACCAAATTCAAATTAAACTCACCCACACCTGCACAAGACCAAGAGAAGGAGTTCCCCAGTGAAAGCCCCCTCTCCAGGCCACTCATCTGTTCTAGCTTCCAAAGGTTGTGATCGGGTCCGGTGGAAATCAAGTCTGAGCAATTCCCCGTGGCCGGAGACTTCATCCGGAGCTTGCTGGGACTCGATCGAAGGTGACACAACTCTCGGATCGAAGCCACACTTCTCCGAGCAAAGGTATGAGCTCTCTCTTCTTCCCGAGCTTCCATGAATTCTCCATTTCTATTGCCTTAATTTCATGCCACATAAACAGTATGGATGTGTTCGTCTCTTCAAGACGAATCCATAGAGCATAAGAACATAGAAATAGGTTAAGTATCGAGGGAGATATTAAGCCTGGAAGACGAACGGTTCTCGGGCTAGGAAGCTTGGGGACGATGAACAGATGCCGTCCATTTGATACACGCGCGGGTGGACGGTCCAGATTGAGTCGTATGAGGAGACGGTACGATACAGTGGACCGCGTGGCATCCCAATCAGATGGCGGCGCCAAACCAGATGACGACGCGTGGCCGTTCAGGGAGGCTAAGGTTGACGCGGCGCCGCGTGGAAAAGTAGGAAAATAGGCTATTTTCTATTTATTTAATTCCCAGAACTTTAAATATCCATAACTTTGTGTAGAAAAATCCTAAAAATAAAATAAAAATACCCTCTTGCTCAGTGAATAGAGGAGAATAATGTGGAAAAGAAATCAAGTAATTTCATTAAGTATTTTATTTTTAATGATTTATTTACTCTCTGCATTGTTTTAATTCTTCATTTGCATAGACAATTCATCATGGCATGAGACCATAGGGCTTTTGAAGCCTTTGAACTTGGGAACATTCCCTGAATTTTCCAAGGTCAGAGGCCATCCCTATGAGAAGTTATTGATTTTCCAAGTTCATGTTGTTGTTTTGAGTATTTTAATTCCAGTAATTAGCATGTTGAGAAATAAATTCTAGGAAATTTGGTGATGTTTCTTGTGACCAGAGGAACATAGGAAAAATAAGTTTTGAGATAATTCACTTGAAACAACCCTAATTGGCCTAAATACCCAAAATTGAACTTTAATTAATTAGGGTTAACCACACATCAAATTAACTTAAAAATAATTCTGCACTATCCTCTAGGGATAGGAGAACACCACAAAAAAATTTGAAACCAATTGGACTTGATTAACCCCACCAAATGGGTTGATTAAGCCTCTTAAGCAAAATGGGTAAAAATAAACTTTAAAAATTTATAACTTACAAAATACTTTTCAAAAAATTCACAAAAATGGTTTTGGAACTTCTCTGATATCAGAGGAACTTAGGAAAATTAAAATTGTAATTTTCTAAAAAAGTTGATTTTATCATTATTTTAATATTTTTAATAATTAAAAAATAATAAAAATCATAAAAATATTAAAAATCACCAAAATGTCACATTTTGACTCCTAATCATTTAGGAATAAACCAAATATTTTTTGCTAAGTCCCTAGGGTAAGATATTGAATTTTAAAGGCTTAATGTAATTTTTAATATTAAAAAAATGTATTTTCCAACTTTTCACTAAAATAATTCTAATAAATCAAAGAAAAATCAAAAAAATATAAAATTTGTTTCTCTGAACTCCTTGAGGCTAGAGAGATTTAAGAAAAATATAAAATCCATTTTTCAACTTTAATTTTATTTTAAAATTAATTAATACTCCAAAACTTAAAACAATTCTAATAAATAAAATATAATTCTAAAAATCACCAAAATTGGTCCAAATGGTCCTCTGGTCATTAGGAATATCCCATAATTTTCTTAAAGACAGAAACATTTCCTTGATCATGTTATTGAATTTTCCTTGAAAATCCTTATTTTTTATAAAAAATAATCACATAAATAAATTAAATACAGAAAAATCACATTTTCTCCTCTAATGTCTTAATTGACATGTAAGTGAGGTCACACAAAAATTTCAATTTCATTTGAGCTTAATTTAGTGAGTTATAAAATTATTAAGCTTGGAGGGCAAAATGGTAATTGAAATTTTCAACCTTTAATTAAAATTTTAGGATTAATCAAAAGGGGGAGGGTAAAATATTTGATTTAAACTGATTTTTGGATGATTGAAACTTAAAAGGTTAAGGGTAAGAACACACCAATCATTTTAAGAATAATTAAAGTAAACCTTAATTAATTAATTAATCAAATTTGGAAGATTAATGGAAAATTGAAATTATTAAAGTAGGGATATTATTTAAGAGGATACTTATTCTTTAATTTAAAAATCCCTAAATAAATCACTTCAATAATACTTAAGTCTTAATTAAAAAAAAATTAATTCAAAAATTAAAAGAATAATCTCAACTAAATTAAAAGTGAGATTAAATTAAGATCAAATTAAATTAAAAGAAAAATAACTTGAGACCAAATTAAGTTAAAGTAAGTTAAATTAAACTAAATTAAATTAAATTAAAATTAAACTAAATTAAAATTAAAAATTAAATTTAAATTAAATTAAGTTAAAATTAAATTGAAATTAAATTAAATTAAAATTAAATTAAATTAAATTAAATTAAATCAAAATTAAACTAAGTTGAATTAAATTAAATTAAAATCATTTAATAACAAACCTAAATGAAATCATTAAGAATTAAATCTAAAATAACTTGAACACTATTCCAAACTTAAACTAATTTTCTATAATTAAATCAAAATTAAAATTAAATCATTAAGTTTAAATCATTAAAATATTTAATAATTTGATTTGCCCTTTTAAAGCTCTTATTATTATAACTCTTAAATGAGGAATCAGTGAAGTGTTGCTTCACTTATAGGATATTCAAATATCCTAGTTCACCGAGCAAAAAGAACAAAACTTAAACTCCGGATGATTAATTCACTTGTATAATTAAATTCTCTTGGACTTAAAACAATCCCAGAGATATTGAAAAGATGTTTAAGATTCGTCTTAAGCACTTGCTCAATATGATAGGATGTTTATAAGAACAATTGAATTTAATTATTCTTTGATGAAGAAAATCGTCTTTAAACCAAAACACAAGAACCTAAATGTCATAGGAGATGACTAATTATAGGATTAGGACTTTGGTAGACAACCAAAACCTTTCCCATAGCTTTACCTAGGTATTTGTTGGAATATTTAAATGCCTTAACATGTGTTTTAAGTGCAGCTTGGGATGACGGGAAGACCCTCCAGTGTACGCTTTTATTTTATTGTAATTTACTTTATCGCAATTTCATCTGTACTTTTCTTGCATGACAAACAATTGTTGCATGAAAATCAAAACCTTTAGGATAGTCCCTGAACTAAAACCAAAACTAAATTAAAAGTCATTACAAGATAAAAATCACCGCCACAACATTTCAAAATATAAAACAACTCAAAATTTAATCACAAACAAAACACAAAACTACAATTGCAACTAAATTAAAACGTCTCGTTGAATGATCGGGAATACCTCGGATGATGTAACCCACGTGTTGCTAACGAGATTTCCCACGGTCTAAATGAAGGTGTGGAACTCATTCAGTTGAGTTTAGCAAATTCATCTGAACCAAGTGAATTCGATGAAAATAACGGTGCCGGGATGACGGAACCGTGGGATCTTAATCGGTTCTGTTTAATCAACCTTAAGATTTGTTTTAATTAAAATATAAAAAAAAACACTTGGATTTTAAGATTTTCTCTAAACCAAAACACTTTTCTCATCTCCTGATTTATGACTTCTAAAACTAAACCTCTGCAACAACAAGGAGCTCGAAGCATGGTGGGCAGCACGGCCATCATCATCGACAGAAACTCGAACTACTTCGACAGAAACATTCTTAGAATTAAATAACCAAGCCATAGAATTTCGAGGTAGTTTGCCTAGTGCAACATAAATCCTCAACTCTTCGTTAGGCATTTGCATGATCATGTCATGTAAATTAAGCCCTAACCGGTCTTAGGACTCCGAGGTAGTCGTTCGGTATGACATAAACCCTCACATTTTCGAGCTGATTCGTATGATTATGTCATACGAATATAAGTCCTAATTAACTAAAATTGGCAAGATTGAAATATCAGATAATATTAGGATTTTCTCAAATCTAAGCCAAACAATAGGATAGTTTGGGAAGTTGCCAAGATTCTTCTTGGATCCTCAGCTTCTCCTACTTCTCTTCCTTTGGATTCTTAAAAATAAATTGTTCCAAATTTTGAGTCATTCCCTTTTGAATTTCCAAAATCCGATCCTTTGAAAACCTTAAACTTTGAAATTCTTGAGAGCAAAAACACTGATCATTATCGAGAGTTTTCTTAAATGATTCCCGTCATTTAAGATGGAATTAACTAGGCTTGCCCTTATAGGGAACTTTAAGAACCCGAGTAATATAAACCCTGCTTAATTCAATTATATTAAGCAGGGGAATTTGTCAGCTTATAAAATTGGTTCGCAGACCAAATGGATGTCACAAATCTCCTAGTTTATTTAATCGAGCCCCATCATCAAGTAGTGTATCAATTCTTCGGGATAGATACACATTTTGTGGTGCGGTGCTCGTTTATATAAACTATTTGGGATGTGAGATCGGTTTGATTTCACATCTTAAAACCTTTAAACTTAAAAATTATTTTTAAAATCAAATACTACTTTCTAAACCATATATACATATTTAAATTAAATTTAAAATCTAAAATTCGCCGACAACTTCTGTAGGCGACCCCTTTTTCCAAAATAAAACACCTAACCTAAAAATATGCCGACAAGTTCTGGCGACTCCGCTGGGGAAGTAGGTCCTCTCTCCATTTTGATCAGATGGCTTTGCTTTCATAAATCGGTAGTGAGACCATGCCCCTAGTGGACCAAACTGCCATTCTTTCCGTTGGAATACCCCGTTCATTTCTGTCTTGAACGAGTATAGCCAACTCCTCTCGGATTTAGGAGCCACTGTTTAGACACCCCTAAACAGAGAGGTTCTGAAATCCTTTTGCCTCTTTTCTGAGGTGGGGTGGACCCCCAATAGGTGTTAGTTTAGGAGCGGTCCTTCTAGTCGAGGAGTCTTGCATAAGACTTTCTCTTCCTTTCCAATTCTGAATCGGATTCCTTACTTCTCTACACCTTTGAACATTCCGTTCTTAATAAACAAACCCTCTAATGAATGACTCTGTTAACAAATAACTCTTTTTTATAAATGCATGAACAAAAATGTGTTTGAACTCTTTTTTATTCCTTTCTTTTCGTCCTGATAAGAAGAAGCATAACTTGGGACTGACAATCAGAATCTACCTTGCAGAAGATGTCTACCCCAAAGCTGATTTTCTCCTTCACCAATGGACTAGACTTCACTGTTTACAAGGATGAGCTGACCAATAATGGGATCATCCGTTTTGGACAAGGATTTGGCAACACAGATGTCAAGATCACCGACGTCACCCTTTTCACACTTACAGAAAAAGTATCTGAAACTGAAAGACCTTTGATCGAGTTCAACCTTAAGTCGACTCAAGAGTTCCCTCCCCTGCAAAGGTGCCAGTCGAGAGGAATACTACCGTCCATAAAAGGACCGTTATCTCTACCCCCGCTCGATCTAGTCATCTCTTGCACCTACCCGGCTTCCGCCAAGCCGAAGGGGAAGGAAATTCAAATTTGTAACGAGCATGTTACCGTGGAGGGTATAGATTTCCGTGCAAGACCTTCTGTTTTCGAAATTGGGTCCAGCTCAAGGGTTCCACCCCTAACACGGACTCAGAGAAGAAACAAAGGTAGAAAGATTGCCAGAAAGGCCAGAGCCGCTGAAGTCGCTTTCTTGGAAGAGATCCTTGAATACACACCATTACCTGAATACATACCATTGCCTGATTATACACCGCTTTTGGAAGGAAGTAGATTCCATCCCCTTTCCACCGCAGCTAATGAGGAAAATGTCCGCAAGATTGCTTCTACATTACCTCGACCCGCATACTATAGCGACGACTAGAAAGAAAAGGTCTAGGGTTACACCATTTGCCCGACTACAGACTGTGATAGAGAAGTTAGCAAAGAAAGAGAGATGCCCTGTATCAGAGATTTTAAGAAGAATAGGACAGGTGCCAGCCAAGACCTGTCTTGGGCCACGAGTAGAACCCGTTATCGCCACAGAAAAGCCGAATAAGAAGATGAAGGCTAGTCCACCTGTTGTTGTTTCAGGTTTACAGATCAGGGAGGATACCACCTTCCAGCATTCAGCCGACAGACCATCCAGATCCTAGGCCTTCTGCTGCTAGAAGGATGGTATGGCGTCCTACTACTGGCCAATTAAGACCAAAACAACGACCAGAAAAAGAAAGTCTCGTCAGGAGACTCGAGTCCGAAGAGAGCACCACTGCAATGTAGGGGACACCCAAGAAGGAAACCCAACAGCCATCGCATGATAACTGCGAAACCGCATGAAAAAGACCATTGGAAGATGCTATGGAAAAGCTAAGAACCGACATTCAACGATTAGCAAGAGAAAGAGAAGAAAAGTTTAGAGATGTAGTTGACTCGTCGGAGTTCATGGATGACGAATATGTGGAGATCAACATGGTTGAGACACGAGCATCGTCAGCTTCGCAAGGTGCCCCGGCAGCTGCGGAGAGAGATGAACCGGAAGCATTAAGAGCACAAATTTGAGAAAAAGATGATATAATCTCCCAAATGGCAAAAAGGATGGAAGAGATGGCTGCATCCCTAGCCACTCTTCAGAGTCAGGTTCAACCCCAAAGAGAAACGCCTCCAGAAGTTATTCACATTATAGATGGAGGAAAAGGTATTACATCCGTAAACGGAGACGATCAGCCGAAGAAAGATTCTACCCAGAATATGATTCCAGAGAAGGAAATCAAGAACATGGTGGAACAGAGAGTGCGAGAAGCCTTAGCACACTCTACAGAGCCGAAAATCTATTCGGACGGGTAGACCTTACCCCGAAGAATTTGATGCGATACAATACCCAAAAGGCTTCGTACCACCTCTGTTCAAGACCTTTGATGGTACCGGAAACCCTCGACAGCATGTTGCACATTTTCGCGCTAGTTGTTGCAACGCCGGTGGAAGTGACGCCTTACTCTTCCGATAACTCGTTAGTAGCCTGTCAGGGATCGCCTTCGATTGGTACGCAGAGTTATCGAACGGTTCGGTAAAGACATTTTTAGAATTGGAAAAACTCTTCGTGAAACGGTTTGCTGGAGCTCAGAACCATATCACCATCGGTGACTTAGTGGTGGAGAAACAGAAACCGAACGAAACTTTAGTGGACTACATGCTTCGATGAAGAAATCTAAGCATGAAGTGTGAGCCACTGCTACAAGAGCAGCATGCAGTTGGCATCTTGCTTAAAAGCATTCACGGCCCGATAGCACTTCTCCTTAAGGGATTTACGATTAAGACTTTCGAGAAGTTGTTAAGCAAGGCCGGAAGCTTGCAAGAGGAAGAGAAACAACTAAGTTTTGTCGTCAAGACAGACAAACAGAAGACTGTGAAGACATTTGAAAAGAAATTCGGGATCGTCGCGGCAGTCGATAAGGGCAAGCGACGATGTAAATACGAGCGGAGCGGCCGCAACCCAGCTATCAACAACCTCGGCGGAACTACCAACAACCTCGACCCGGTTATCGGCCAACTCAACAATATGAGCAACCGCCTCGCCCACGGCGCACGTTAAAGGAGCTTATAAATAGAGAGTATCCATTCGAGAATAAGGCGAGTGTCAAAGATGTTCCGCGGTTTGATGAAGACTTCGATTTTCGACCGACGGAACCCGGGAAGCCGGAAGAAGTCAACAAGAAAGACCATCCCAACTCATCGTCCTTACCACCAGATGCTTGGACATAAGATAGAGGATTGCATCACCTTCAAAAGTTGGCTTAACAACAATCTCCGAAAAGGGAACATAACTATCCCAAATGAATACATGAAAGAACCCCAGAAAGGAGGTTCTGTCAATGTTATTTCAATGGATCCCATTGTTCCGATAGACCCTTACACGACCGATGATGGATGGAGTACCGCTTGGACGAAGTCATCAAAGAAAATTTTGGATCGCATCCAAACCGCTTCGGCGCGTGCTTCAATTCAGAGTTTGAAACCTGTCGAGCCGGCGCTATCGCTTGCAATTGAAGAACCGCCCCAGGAAGAAAAGATCATAGAAAAGAAGGAGATCGAAGAAGAAGAAAAGACCGAGGCTCCCAAGGCTAGACTAGGGGCTGCTTATCCTAGGATGGTTGTTTCCGATTCGGGGGAAAAATTCCTTGAACTTCTGACTCTATATGATTATTTGCTCGCTCCGGCGGGATTTGATAATGATAAGAGTTATGGCGTTGGCTACGTTTTGACTGTTTCTAACGATTACGTAACTAATGACAACCAATCTAATCAGGATCTCGATTCCGATACAAATAACAATTCTTAAATCATACACAACCTCGACAATCACGATGACAAAGAAGACATTCACCAAGAAGGCTACGAAAGTTCAACAAGTAATGAATCTATTTGTGAATTCCAAGGAACTCAAATCACAATAGAGTTAGAGCTTTCAGATTCCGAAGCAACTCTAGAAGAACCTGTCATACTGATTCAAAAGGAGACACCAGTAAACTCAGTACCAGATTCAGAAGAAGTCACAGAAGTCAACTTAAGGAGCGGAAAGGTTCTACCTCCGAGAATGGGTCCAAGAGACAAAGGAAAACGGTGGTTGCTCGGGAAGAATCAACCCCGACGGAAGAATTGCCCATTCGGGAAGAAACCGAAACACATGGTAACAAAGTGGACCGTAACGTGCTAGCCCATCTTAGGAAACTACCGAGCAACCGAGCATCTACGACGCTCTCATCTTATCAAAAGAGATGAGGGAAGCTCGATCGAGGCCTTACTTGATCCAAAGATTTGTTTAGCTCGGATGGCCGGAGATTCCTTAGACGAGGTTTGCTCGTTAAAGGAACGACGAAGGTATTACCTTCACGGACGAGTGATCTACTACTTTGGACGACCGATCACAACCGACCGTTGTACATTTCAGTCACAATCGGAAAGTTTACGCTGTCCAGAGTATTAGTGGATCCAGGAGCGTCAATCAACATAATGAATCTTCGGATGCTAGCATACTTGGAAATTGATGCTCGTGAGCTCTAAGCAGACAAGATGTTACTAAGAGGATTCAACCAGAAAGGAGAAAGAGCCCTTGGTTCAATAACACTATTAATGAAGACCAGTGACTTAGCAAAGACAACCTCAAAATTCCACATAATTGACTCTGAGACATCGTTCAACGCTCTACTGGGCCGGCCGTGGATCCATGAAAACCGGATGGTACCATCGTCTCTACATCAGTGCATAAAATACTATGAAGGAGGAGAACAATGCATTAAAGGTGATTTGCAACCTTTCTCCGTACATGAAATTGGAATCCATGAAGATGCAGCTTATTACGCACCTCCGAAGAAAACAATCTTCTCCAGAAACACCGTGCCAAATGAGGCAAAAGAAATTCAAGCATCCGAGGTCGAGGCCGGGGACGAGGTCGTGGAAGAGACACTGAGACAGTTGGACAGAAAAAGCCGATGATCAACGTTGATTGGGAGAACAGCTCTGAGGAAGAAGAGGAAGTCAAGAAAGAAGCAACTACAATAAATCGAAGAAACCACAATTCAAGATTTCTCTCGAAGATGAGAAGAACGAAGAATATAAATCGATGTACGAGAAGATTAACCACTATGTACACACTATGACCCTGACCCCGATCCGATCTAATAAGATCGAGGGTATGGTGGTCAAAGAAGTACATAGCAGCGGTGCAAAGCCAATCAAATTTTACCATGGCACTTCTTCTTCCAATACTGAAAACAATGTACAATTTGAAGATGTCACTTCTTCCGAATTAATGGAATTACCTTTTGAGTGGTACTCTCCCTGTGTTCAAAATTTAATTCAGCGTGGTGTCTTACCTCGACAATGGACAAAAGGCCAATCACAACACTTTGAAAAATTATGGAATAATGCCGGTCGGCCTCCCAATTCAAAACATGGTCTCGGATTCGGCACGGTAGGTTCAGTTGACGATACGGAATTTTTTTTGGTTGTCACTTGTGAACCTAATGAAGACTGCTTGGAAACTACATAAGAGATTAAAGATCTGCAAATTGGAGACGCTCCACCAGAATTCGAAGAAGAAATCAAATCTACAATAGACGAGTTAATGGAAGTTAACTTAGGTATAAGCGAAGAGCCTAGGCCAACCTTTGTTAGCTCCTTACTCAATAAAAAAGACTCCGAAGATATAATCAAGCTACTAATGGAATTCAAGGACTGTTTTGCTTGAAGTTATGATGAAATGCCAGGATTAGCTCCAGAAGTCGCAGTTCACAGACTAGGAGTGGATCCTACTTCCGTTCCGATCGGACAAGCTTCCAGAAGAATGCGTTTGGAAATTGAACAACAAGTAATAGCCGAAGTTAAGAAGCTAATCGACGCTAAATTTGTTCGTGAGGAACAATACCCTACTTGGCTAGCCAATGTGGTACCAGTCAGGAAGAAGAATGGTCAGATCAGAATCTCGTGGATTTCAGAGACTTGAACAAAGCATGTCCAAAGGATGAATTTCCACTACCAATTCCTGAGTTAATGATCGACATCGCTTCGACACATGAAATATTCTCTTTCATGGATGGATCTTCAGGATACAACCAAATAAAGATGGCACCAGAAGACGAAAAGGTCACGGCATTCAGAACACCAATCGGAGTGTATTGCTACACAGTAATGCCATTCGGACTAAAGAACGCAGAAGAAACATACCGAAGAGCAATGACAAAGATTTTTGATGATCTTATTCACAACCAAGTCGAGTGCTACGTGGACGATGTGGTCATCAAAAGCAAACTGAAGGAAGATCACCTGTATGATTTGAGAATTGTTTTCGAGCGACTGAGGCAATACAACCTTAAGATGAATCCCTTAAAATGCGCCTTCGGCGTCACCTCCGGGAAATTCTTAGGATTTGTTGTTCGACATCGCAGAATCGAAATTGATCCGGAAAAGATTAAAGCTATCTTAGAGATGCCGCCTCCCAAAACCTTAAAACAGCTACGATCCTTTCAAGGGAAGTTGCCATATCTACGACGCTTTATTTCGAACTTGTCAGGTAGGTGTCAGCCCTTCTCGGCATTAGTTAAAAAGGATGCCAAATTCGTTTGGGAAGAGAAATGCCAATGGGCCTTCGAGGACATTAAGCAATACTTGATGACACCTCCCGTCTTAGCGAGCCCAGATCTCGGAGTGACCAGTTGATACTTTATACCACGGCTCCAGACGACTCCTCGGAGCCCTGCTAGCCTGTGTCAATGATGAGGGAAAAGAAAATGCTCTCTACTACTTAAGCCGTCGTTTGATTCGATGGAAGTAAAGTATCCTCCAATCGAGAAGCATTGTTTGGCCCCGATCTTCGCCGCACGTAAACTCGGGCATTACATGCTCTCTCATAAGGTCAACCTTATCTTGAAAGTTAATCCGTTGCAATATTTGATGACCCGTCCAACACTTTCCGCGGACTTGCCGGGTGGTCGATGATACTGTCGCAATTCGACATAACTTTCGTTCCTCTTCGTGCTCGTAAAGGGATAAGTTCTAGCCGATTTCCTTGTAGCACACCCTTCTCGGCGGATTCGCCTCTCGACGACGACTTGCCAGACGAACAAATAATGAGCCTAGAAGACACTGATGATCAACGTTGGGAACTATACTTTGACGGAGCGTCCTCAGCACAGAAAGACAAAGAATTCCAAACGATAGTGCCCGGTAAAGCAGGAATCAGATTAATCTTTATAACACCGGAGCGGGGGATGTTAAGGTACTCCTACCACTTAACAGAGCCGTGCACAAACAACGAGGCAGAATACGAAGCCCTCATAACAGGACTAGAACTGACCATTCAAATGAGAATAACGGGTATCAACATCTACGAAGATTCTCAGTTGATCATTCAACAGGTCGCCGGACAATACGTAATATTAAAGCCAAGACTCGAGCAATACTTTCGGTATGCCATGAAAGCTGTTGGAACAAATTCCGAATGTAACAATTTACAAGATCCCCGAAGAGAAAATGCTCTCGCGGATGCGCTAGCTCGCCTTGTAAAAGAATTTGCCTCGCTCACAAGATGAGTCGGTTGAAGTGTTAGTTCAAGGACGACGGGTCCTATCACGGCTCGACATGGATATGATACGTAAATCGAAAAAGGAGAGGAATCGATTGCAGCGGTGACGGAAAACACGAAGATTGGCGTCGGCCGCTAATAGACTACTCGCAAACAGGGAAATTACCATACGATAAGTCATTAGCACATCAAATCAAGAAAAGAACTCTGTCTTAAGCATTAATAAACAATACATTATACAGAAGGTCTTTTGATCAAATGTGGTTAAGCTGCCTGAACGGGTCCGAGGCTCGTGAAATTGTCGAAGAAGTGCATTCAGGACTTTGTGGCGCTCATCAGTCGGGTCCGAAAATGAAAATGAAAATTAAAAGACTAGGGTATTACGGCCCTCAATGATGACCGATTGCATGAAGATTGCCAAAAGTTGTCACCAGTGCCAAGTGCACGGAGTGGTTCTACACCAACCTCCAAATGTGCTACATCCGACAATTGCATCGCGGCCATTTGACTGTTGGGCCACAGATATAGTGGGTTCGATAGAACCACCTTCTTCAAGAGGACATCGCTTCATCCTTGCAGCTACAGACTATTTTTCTAAATGGGCGTGCGGTTCCACTCGGAGAAGTAAAGGCACACCATGTGCTACGGCTTTTCAAAAATCAAGTTGTCTACCGTTTCGAAGTACCGCGCGAATCATTTCGAATAATGGGTCCGCATTCGAAGCACAAAAATCAACAATTTTGTCGGAAGACATGGAATCGATCGGCGATACTCAACAATCTACTACCCAAGAGCAAACGGCTTGGTCGAGGCTTTTAATAAAACTCTCGTTCAAATTTTAAAGAAAACGTTGGATGACAACAAGAGAAACCGGCACGAGAAGTTGTTAGAAGCCTTATGGGCCTACGAGACAACTTTCGGGACTCCTACCCGGTCTACGCCTTATGCTTTAGTGTACGGGTCCAAGGCGAGCTTTACCTTTGGAGGTTCGGCTTCCATCACTCGGAATTGCGAGTTACAAATAAAATTATTACGGAAGAAAATGCCGGATTACGACCGGAAGAACTGGAAAACTTGGAAGGAAAAAGACTTGCAGTGCAACAAGATTTGGAACTGTACCAAGCTAAGATGATCCAGGCCCATGATAAACTGGTCCGCCCAAGAGCTTTCAAAGTCGGTGACTTAGTTCTTGTTCTCAGAAGACTTATTCTTGCACATCGCAAGATAGGAGGCAAATTTGAACCGACTTGGGAAGGGCCGTTTGTGGTCGAGGCAGTTTACTCAGGAGGCTCCTACCAACTAGTGAATTGCCAAGCAGAACGACAAATGCTTCCAATCAACGGACGATATTTGAAGAAGTATTACGCAACCTGATGTTTCGAAGGGTGGCCTCTAAAATAGAGTCTTATCCCTAGAAACATGGGTGAAGCAATCACTTTGTGACTGGGTCCGAACCCAAAAACATAAAAATGGATAAAATAAAATATGTACTAAAAATAAAATATGTGAAAATCATAATAATAAAGTTTTACCCTTCCTTTCAAATCAAATCTTTTTCCTGATCTTTCTTTATCTTTTCCTATTTTCCTTAAAAATTAAAATTGGAATAAGTGAATAAAAAACTTCAGTTATAAATACTTTCTTAATGTTCTTGTTCTTAGTACAGCCCCTGATCCTTTCCTTGTCTTCTTTGCAGGGAAATGTCGAATGGGCGGTTGGTCCTAAACTTTAAAAATGGCGTGAGTCTCGCACTCGATGAAAAGAGGGTGAAGGATGGAGCAGTGATAGAAATTGATTCTGACTTCACACCAGCCAGACCTACGGTATGAAGAAAATGATTGGGTCCCAGTGGACCGAGAAGAGCTTCATAGCCAGACAGTGATGAAGATGGGTGGCCCAAGCCGCCAATCCAGCAACAAGAAAAGAAAGGAAAACACCGAGGAAAGCAAGAAAATCAAGTCAGTAGTTGCCACGGCAGAGGGCAGGCTTGTCAGAGCCACGCCCGCAGAAATTCAAGAAGTAAGGAGAGCTACGCTCACTGCTACTCAAAGAAGGAATAAAAATCGCCGTATCCGCAAGATGTTGACTAAACTTGCAGCAGATCAACACGAGGAAACATCCACCTTCGCAGACACACACATTTCAAAGATACCGGTTCATCAGAAACCTGAAAAGAGAGAACAAGCGCCAAGAACAACAGAAAGGATAAGGGAAACTCTGAAAAGATCAGAGGCAGAGAGATCACCTCGACGTCAGATAGAGATACCATATATGAAGAACCTTGTTGCAGAAGTAACCCCGGAGGATGTCCCGACAGAGAAAATCCCCGAGGAGCCAAGGTACGCAAGAGAACGTGACGGGATTGAGCCATACATCCTGCAATACGTTACTAGGCCTCGTCACTTACAAATCATCCCAGAATATGAACTAGAAAGATTGCAAAATGTTGAGAAGAAGACTTTCGAATACTTTGAAAGGATTAGAGGCAGAAGAATCAACATTTTGGAAGGCCTTGAGTTACACACAGGTGTATTCTCGGAGTACGAGTAATAGCGAGTTGTGGATTGCATTTTAGAACTTCGGAAGATGGGTCGAGCGAGGCCGTGCGAGAGAAAAGACTTATTCGGAACCCCGGAAATGGATGCCGGGGAAAGGAAGAGTCACAATATAATGCGGATGTTGCTATAATTTCTCAGAGGATAGAAAAGGAAATCCACCAGGGATACTCCATCACGGTGAGGTGGATCCAATGCCGAGAATAATAAAAAGAATGGTGAAAAGAATGATAACGTGGAGGGTACGCGCAGATCGCATACCCAACAGTTGCATCATCAACATTTATCAGAAGAGCGACTGCATACCTCCACACATAGACCACCATGACTTTGTCAGACCTTTCTGCATAGTCTCGTTCGTCAACCAATGCAATATCATGTTCGGATCTGACCTCCGGCCCTGGTAAGTTCCAAGGGCTGGTGGAGATACCACTTCCGGTAGGTTCCGTCATGATATTACAAGGAAATGGAAAAGACTTCGCAAAACATTGTATACCGGGAGTACCAGTAGAGCGGATCTCTGTCACTTTTAGAAGGATGGACGACAGAAGGGCACCTTACCACTTCCAGCCAGATCCAGAATTGGAGAATCTCCGGCCCTACGAGCTGTGAGTTACATGGGGGATAGCACACCTCCAATGCACATCCATGCGGCATTCCTGCCAAGGATGGCTTGGAAGGTGATGTTATTGACCGTGCATCTCATTATTCAGACATGGATTTAACAGATACTTTTTGGATGGATCAACAAGAATCATACATAGTCCGTTTTGAGTCATGGATTGTATGAGAAATATTTCAGATCGAGTTGTATGATGTATCATCAACAAGATTGGAATGAAAGTGAACATGTCACATTTTGCCTTCACCTCTTTTTGTGCAAATTGACTGGGAAACACCATTAAAGTTAAATGAACTTCGAACAAAGAACAAAAAAGAAAAGGAAAATAAATAAGAACTCTAATCCATAAAAATCCAAACATTAAAAAGAATCTCAAATCCACATGAACACCAAATAAACAATAAAAAATGGGATAGTTAAAGAACAAACAAAACAAATCTAAAGCTTAAATTGAATTCCAGTTTACGTCCATCTTTTCAAATCCTCCAATCCTTCTTCAAATCAAGATCTATTCCAGACCTCCTCTGACCCTCTCTCAGGATGATTTCAGAATTACGAGGAATCTTCAATTTGATTCGGATGGCATAGGTTCGTACCCTTCGCCAAGTAATCAGACTTTGATTGATTCCCATGGGATATGGAGCACTTTCGTATCTCATTTCGATCTCAGCATAATCCAAATCTCAGTAAAATTCTTCATAGTCATAGCATAAATCAAATATCAACAAAATCTTTCACAACCACTGCATAAACAAAATCTCAGCATTCGGGATAGGCTTCCGCCCTACTCCCATCTCAGTAATCTCAGCATTCGGGATAGGCTTCCGCCCTACTCCCATCTCAGCAATCTCAGCATTCGGGGTAGGCTTCCGCCCTACTCCCATCTCAGCAAATCTCAGCATTCGGGATAGGCTTCCGCCGTACTCCCATCTCAGCAAATCTCGACATTCGGGATAGGCTTCCGCCGTACTCCCATCTCGACGAATCTCGGCATTCGGGATAGGCTTCCGCCCTACTCCCATCTCGGCGATCTCGACAATCTCGGCATTCGGGATAGGCTTCCGCTCTACTCCCATCTCGGCAGATCTCGGCATTCGGGATAGGCTTCCGCCCTACTCCCATCTCAGCGATCTCGGCATTCGGGATAGGCTTCCGCCCTACTCCCATCTCGGCAATCTCGGCATTCGGGATAAGCTTCCGCCCTACTCCCATCTCAGCAAATCTCAGCATTCGGGATAGGCTTTCGCCCTACTCCCATCTCAGCAATCTCAGCATTCGGGATAGGTGTCGGCATATTTTTACGTTTGTGTGTTTAATTTTGAAAAGGGGGTCGCCTACAGAAATTGTCGGCGAATTTTTTATATTTTAAATTTAATTTAAATATATAGTTTAAAAGATAACATTTGATTTTGAAAGTAATTTTAAGTTTAAAAGTTTTAAGATATGAAATCAAACCGATCTCACATCCCAAATAGTTTATATAAACGAGCACCGCACCACAAACCGTGTATCTATCCCGAAGAATAGACACCGCTTGCTTGATGATGGGGCTCGATTAAATAAACTATGAGATTTGTGACATCCGTTTGGTCCGCGAACCAATTTTATAAGCCTACGAGTTCCCACGCTTAATATAAATGAATTAAGCGGGGTTTATGTTACTCGGGTTCTTAAAGTTCCCTATAAGGGCAAGCCCCTATAGTTAATTACATCTTAAGTGACGGGAATCACCTAAGAAAACTCTCGATAATAATCGGTAGTTCTGCTCTCAAGAATTTCAAAGTTTAAGTTTTCGAGGATTGAATATTGGAATTTCAATAGGGATCGGATCAAATTTGGAACATTTTATTTTGGGAATTCAAAGGAAGAAAGGTAGGAGAAATCACGGATTCGAAGCGAACTTCGGTGATTTCCGACTATCCTATTGTTTGGCTTGAATTTAGGAAAGTCCTAATGTTTATTTAATGTTTGATCTTGCCAATTTTAATTAATTAGGACTTATATTTGTATGATAAAATCATACAAATAGCCTCGAAGATGTGAGGGTTTATGTCGTATCGGACGACTACCTCGGAAATCCTAAGACCGAGTTAGGGCTTAATTTACATGATATGATCATGCAAATGCCTAACGAAGAATCGAGGATTTATGTTGCACTAGGAAAACTACCTCGAAGTCCTACGGCTTGGTTATTTAATTCTAAGGAAAGTTTTGCTTGAATTAGACTCGGGTTTTGTCGATGATGATGGCCGTCTTTGCCCACCATGCTCCGAGCGCCTTGTTGTTGCAGAGGTTTAGTTTTAGAAGTCATAAATCGAGAGATGAGAGAAGTGTTTGGTTTTAGAGAAAGTCTTAATTTCCATGTGTCTTTAATATTTTAATTAAAACGAGGTCTTAGAGTTGATTAAACGAAGCCGATTAAGATCCCACGGTTCCGTCATCCAGACACAGTTATTTTCATCGAATTCACTTAGTCCGGATGAATTTGCTAAACTCAACTAAATGAGTTCCGCACTTTCATTTAGACCGCGGGAAATCCCGTTAGCAACACGTGGGTTACATCATCCGAGGTATTCCCGATCATTCAATGAGACGTTTTAATTTAGTTGTACTTGTAGTTTTGTTGTTACGTTTGTGATTAAATTTTGAGTTGTCTTATATTTTGAAATGTTGTGGCGGTGAATTTTATCTTGTAGTGTCTTTTAATTTAGTTTATGGGTTTCAGTTTTGGTTTCTGTCCTAAAGGTGTAGGTTTTCATGCAACTGTTGTTTATCATGCAAGAAAGGTAAAATACAACATGAATAAATAAATTGCGGTAAGATAAATTGCAATAAAATAAAGGCGTACTGGAGGGTCTTCCCGTCATACCAAGCTGCACTTAAAATACAATTTAGAGCATTTAAGCATTTATAGCAATTTCTAGGTAAAAGCTAAGGGAAAGGTTATGGTTTTCTACCAAAATCTAATCCTATAGCTAGTCATTCCTATGACGTCTAGGTCTTCGATTTTGGTTTTAAGGATGATTTTCTTCACCAAAGAACAATTAAGCTCAATTTGTTCTTAAGGACATTCCATCATATAGAGGAAGTGTTTAAGACGAATCTTAAACATCTTTTCAATATTTCGGGAATTGTCCTAAGTCCAAATGAATTCTATTGTGCAAGTGAATTAATCATCCGAGGTGTCCGAGTTAAGTTTTATTTCTTGCTCGATGAATTAGGATGTTTGAATATCCTTATGAGTGAAGTGTCATTTCACTTGATACTCCATTTAAGAGTTATAATAGTAAAGGCTCCTAAGGCGAAAATGATATTTAATGATTTGTGATTCAAATTTAAGTTCAAATTAATGATTTAAGTTTGGAATAGTGTTATTCATTTTTGAATTCTTCATGTCTTAGGTGATGTCATTTAATTCAATTTAATTTAACTTTGATTTAATTTAATTTAATTTAATTTAGTTTAGTTTTAATTTTAATTTAATTCTGATTTAATCCAATTTAGTTTAACTTGATGTGAATTAATTTAATTTAATTTAACTTGATTAAATTTAATTTGATTTAATTTAATTTAATTTAATTTAATTTGATTTAATTTAATTTAATTTAATTTGATTTAATTTAATTTAATTTAATTTGTTTTAATTTAATTTAATTTAATTTAACATTTTTTAACTTAATTTAGTTTAATTTAATTTAATTTAATTTATTTATTTAACTTAATTTAATTTAATTTAATTATTAAATTAAATTTAATTTATTTATTCAATTTAATTTAATTTAGTTTTATTATTTTTTTAATTTAATTTTAATTTAATTTAATTTTTAATTTAATTTTATTTTTAATTTTAATTTTAATTGAAAATTTAAAAAGAGTTTAATAATTTAACTTTAATTCAATTTAAATGATTGAGTCTTTTAACATTTTAAAACTTAAATTTGAATTATCATTTTAATTAAGAATTAAATATTATTGAGATGATTAATTTAGGGATCTTTAGATTAAAGAATAAATCTCTTCCTAATAATATCCCTATTTTAATAATTCCAATTTTATTATTCTTCCAAATTTAATCAATTATTTAATTAAGGTTTATTTCAATTATTTTAAATTGTTTAGTAGGTTTCTACCCTTTAATTATTTAAATTTCAATCATCCAAATCAGATTAAGATCAAATATTTTACTTGTTAATTTTATTAAACCTAAAGTTTTAACCAAGGGTAAAAATTTTTAATTACCATTTTGCCCTTCAAGCTTAATAATTTCATAACTCACTAAATTGAGCTTAAATGAACTTGAGATTTTTATGTGACTTCACTCATATGCCAATAAAGACATGAGAGGAGAAAATGTGATTTTTCTGTATTTAATTTATTTATGTAATTATTTTTGGTGAAAAATAGGAATTTCCAACGAAAATTTAATAATATGACCAAGGGAAAGTTTCTGTCCTTAAGAAAATTATGGGATATTCCTAATGACCAGAGGACCACTTGGACCAATTTTTGTGATTTTTTGAATTATATTTTATTTATTAAAATTATTTTAAGTTCTGGAGTATTAATTAATTTAAAAATAGAATATAAGTTGAAAAATGAATTTTATAATTTTTAAAATTCTCTCTGATATCAAGGATTCCAGAGAACCAAATTCTACAATTTTCTGATTTTTCTTTGATTTATTATAATTATTTTAGTGAAAATGCTAGAAAATACATTTTTTTATTTTAGAATTACCCTAGGGCTTTAAAATTTAATATCTCATTAAATAGACCTAAGAAAAATATGGGGTTTGTTCCTAAGTGATTAAATTTCAAAATATGACATTTTGGTGAATTTTATTATTTTTGTGATTTTTATTATTTTTTAATTATTAAAATATTAAGATAATACTAAAAAATTAACTTTTTTAGAAAATTGAAATTTTAATTTTCTTAAATTTCCCTGATATCAGAGAGGCTCCAAAACCAATTTGGTGAATTTTTGAAAGGTATTTTGAAAGTTATGAATTTTTAAAGTTTAAAATGACTAAATGACTTAATCAACCCATTTAGTAGGGCTAACCAAGTCCAATTGACTTCAAATTTTTATGGTGGGTTCCTTTGATCCTAAAGGTCAGTGGAGAATTGATTTCAAGTCAATTTGATCTATGGCTAATTCTAATTAATTAAAGTTCAATTTTGGGTATTTAGGCCAATTAGGGTTAATCTGAGTGAATTAACTCAAGTCCTATTTTTCCTAGGGTTATCTAGTCATAAGGAACATCACCAAATTTTCCTAGAATTTATTTCACAACATGCTAATTTTTGGAATTAAAATACTCAAAACAACAACATGCATTTGAAAAATCAATAACTTTTCACAGAGATGGCCTCGACCTTGAAAAATTCGAGGAATGTTCCCAAGTTCGGAGGCTTCAAAGCCCTATGGTCTCATGCCATGGTGAATTGTATGAATGCATGGAGAATTAAAACAATGCAGGGAGTAAATAATTAATTAAAAATAAAGTACTTGGGCAAAATTAATTAATTTCTTTTCCACATTATTCTCCTCCGTTCACTCGAGCAAGAGGGTATTTTTATTTTTTTTGTGATTTTTCTACACAAAGATATGGATTTTTGAAGTTACGGTATTTAAATAAATCAGAAAATACCCTATTTATCTACTTATCCACGCGGCGCCGACTCGACCTCGGCGGCTCCGAATCGACACGCGTCGCTCCCCGGTTCGGCGCCGCCATCCGACTCGGCCGTCCGGGGCCCCGTGGTTCACGTACCATCCGCCAGGTCCGACGCAATCCAAGCCGTCCATCCAATACACGTGTGATCCGACGGTTCTCGGTCATCGTCTACGACCGGGTGCGATCCCGTGATCGTCCACCCTCTAACCACTAAGAACTCTCTCGATTCTCGACGGATTTTCGTGTTCTTATGCTCTATGGATTCATCTTGAAGAGACGAACACATCCATACGGTGAACATGCTATGAAATCAAGCCAATCAAAATGGAGAATTGACTGAAGCTCGGGAAGAGGGGGGAGTTCATACCTTTACTCTGAGAAGTGAAGCTTCGATCTGAGAGTTGTGTCACCTTCGATTGGGTCCAAGCAAGCTCCGGATGAAGTCCCTTGGCACAGTGAATTGTCTCAGCTATGAAAGTGACCACGGCTCGATCACAAAGCTTGGAGGCCGGAGCAACTCGGGTGGCTCCGGAGATGGGGCTTTCGGTGGGAAACTTCTCCTCTTAGTCCGGTGAAGGTGTAGGACCAATCAATTTGGGGATTGGCTCACCGTGAAGAAGTGTCCTGGTTTTGGGCTGAAGTTTGAGCTCAAAATTGGGCTCAGCTGGAGTGAATTGGGGCTGGAATTCAGTGGGGAACAAGTGCTCTATGTGTGGAGAGTGATCTGGAGTGATTTTGGCAGAGTTTCCTTAAGGTTTTTGTTCAGCACCTCCTTTGGCCGAGAGGGTGAGGGGTTTAAATAGGCATGGCTGGAGGCTCTCCCGGGGGGTTTAATGGTTGGGATCACTGCTTAGGTCGAGGGAAGAACGACTACAATGGCCACTGGGGATGGGGCGACTCGACGAGTGAGAATTCCAAGCTTGGGCTCACATGTGAGCTCTCGGCCATGGAGTTTTCCGGCGACCAGGCGGCTGGCCGGCAGGCATGGGTCACCCTCGAGTCCAGTGGGTCGTGGTGGGGTTTAGTGCGATCAATCGGGCCTTGCCATGTGTAAAGGAGATGGCTTGGAATGGAATGGGGAAGAGGCCATTTTGGCTAGGTTTGGGTCAACCCATCCTTTTGGGCTAGGTGCACCACCCAAGGTCCGGTTTTGGGCTGAAAAGAGTCACTTGGGTCGACTGCCATGGAGTGGTGAAGTCTCCATCCATGGTGAGGTGGCTAAGCATGGTTTAGTGTGTGACATGCTTAAGGTAAAAAAGGGTTTAAGAAGGATTAGGAAAGGGGGCACTCCTTTTGCTATTAATGGCTTGATCACATGTCAAACCTTCCATGGCTCCATGTGGCTTGTCCATGGCTTGCATGGCTTGTCTTTAGCTTGGGAAAAGTTGAGTCAATTTCATGGAAATGAATTTAAGAAAAATTTTGGTATTTTAGGGGTGATTTGGCATGAGGCTTGATTTGGAATTATTTGATGATGTGATTAGAACTTAGGGAATGGCTTTGATTAAGTGGATGGCAAATGGAAATGTCATGTGGGCTTTAGGGTAGGTTTTGGGCTCTTTGAAATGGTTTTAGATGGGCTTTTAAAATGGTTTAGGAAAGTGGGCTTTTGAATTTTAAAATGGATTTTGGGATGAAATTTTGGTAAAGGCTTGGGCCAAATAATTGTTGGGCTTAGCTCATAGATGTGTCATGAGTGACTTGGAGCAAATTGGGAGTGATTTGGGTTTGAATTGAGTTGAATTTGGGCTCCTTTGGTGAATGGGCCAATATAGGTCAAATTGGGCTAACTTGGGCCAATGTTGGGCTAGGGTTGAAATTGATGTAAAATTAATGTTGGGAAATGTTTATGGGAGTGTTTCAAAGAGGTTTTGGCTTTGGTTAGGTTTTGATTTTGGGATTTGGGCTCATTTGGGTTAAGTTTGGGTCATGGGTCCAAATTGGGCTTTAAGGCCAAAAGTGAAATTGGATCCAAATGTCAATCAAATTGGACTTGGATTTGGTCTAAATTGGTGTTGGGGATGTTGAATTGAAGTTTAGAATTGAATTGGACCAGAATTTGGGTCAATTGGGTAGGTTTGGTTTGACATTGGGTTCATTTTGGGTTAAAATGGGTCAAATTGGGGGTTTTGATAAAAGTGGGGTAAATTGGCAAAATTGGCCCATGATGTAGTTGAACAAAATGAAATTGGGAATATTTGGGATTTTCTGGAATTTTCTGGGAATTTTCTGAATTTTTGGATTTTTGGGTCAAGAGGGGTATTTTGGGTATTTGGAAGGTATTGGGAGGTATTTTTGGAATTTTGGTATTTTTGGGTATGGATGACCAATTTGAGTAATGTGGAAATGTTTGGGATTGATTTTGGGGAATTTTGGGTAATTTAGGTGATTTTGGAAATTTTGGGTAGTTTCAAGGGCATTTGGTAGGTTAGGCGGGTGTAGGGTCCCGGGGGTCAAAAATTGAAAATTTGGAAAATTGAAGATTGGGTGAATGTAAATAGAATGAAATCATTTTGGTTGAGCCATTAAGCCACATCAAGCCCATATGAGCCATGAAGGGACTCATTTGAGGCATTCACTATGTTGTTCCTAACCCTCTTAGCCAAGGGCTTAGGGGTTAAGGACCATCCATGCGAATCACCTACATGAGTCGGAGGTCAAGTTAGGTATGGGTGTGGTTTTAGGAGGTGTATGAAAGTGTAGTGTATGAGTGTAGTGTGTGTGTAAGTCAGCCCTTCACTGCACTGAGCCACCTGTGGGCGGTCCTAAGGCCAAAGAGTCCTATAGGAACTCATCCTTTAAACTTCCACATTTGATTTCAACCCTCTAGGTGATTAGGGGTCTACGATCGAGTTTGTGGAGTTTGCGGGGAGTTAAGAAGTGGTTTGAAGTTCTAGATGGTGGATCCCAATTCTAGTCCTCTAAGATAGTCAAAGGAAAAGCCTAAGGCTAGATCCTAAGTACTAAAGAGAAGAAGAGAAGACCTCATCAAAAATGAGGTCAACAATGAGCTTTCGCCCTACTCCCATCTCGACGAATCTCGAGCAATCTCAGCAAACTCGACATTCGGGATAGGCTTCCGCCCTACTCCCATCTCGACAAATCTCAGCACTCGGGATAGGCTTCCGCCCTACTCCCTTCTCAGCAATTCTCAGCACTCGGGATAGGCTTCCGCCGTACTCCCATCTCAACAAATCTCAGCATTCGGAATAGGCTTCCGCCCTACTCCCATCTAAGCAATCTCAGCATTCGGGATAGGCTTCCGCCCTACTCCCTCTCAGCAATCTCAGCATTCGGGATAGGCTTTCGCCCTACTCCCATCTCAGCAATCTCAGCATTCGGGATACGCTTCCGCCCTACTCCCATCTCAGCAAATCTCAACACCCGGGATAGGCTTCCGCCCTACTCCCTTCTCAGCAATTCTCAGCACTCGGGATAGGCTTCCGCCGTACTCCAATCTCATCATATTCTCTGTAATTCTCAGCTCTCGGGATAGGCTTCCGCCCTACTCCCTTCTCAGCGATTCTCAACACTCGAGATAGGCACAGTCCTACTCCTTTCTCAGCAATCTCAAAGTTTGATCCTCTCAGCAAGAAATTGAAATTAAAGCACTCTGCATTTGGGATAGGCTCAGTCCTAATCCTTCTCAGCATGCACATATGGCATAGGCTTTGTCCTATTCTTTCTCAGCATACAAATGCATTCGGGTGGGCCTTAGCCCTACTCTTTTCTCCGCATAAAACCAAAATTGAAACTCAAATCGAAATTCAAAATCAGAATTAAAGCTAGAAATAAAAAATGAAACGAATCTAAGATCCAATCTCTTAAAATCTTGTGATCTGAAATTCACCTCCTTTTTCCCCAGCGAAAGTTCTGGAATCTTCGATCTTGGAGATTTACCGATACTCCCCGACGAAAATTCTTCTACTTCGTCCTAAGTTTGTCACTTGGACATCTGTTTTGGTTTTGTTGATTTCTTCGGTCA
The DNA here is from genome assembly GCA_022702705.1 of Papilionanthe hookeriana x Papilionanthe teres. Lineage (NCBI taxonomy): Eukaryota > Viridiplantae > Streptophyta > Magnoliopsida > Asparagales > Orchidaceae > Papilionanthe > Papilionanthe hookeriana x Papilionanthe teres. The sequence goes on along the minus strand of CM040422.1, from coordinate 103,607,426 downwards.
ACGCTGATACGCGCGGTGAGCTTGGTTAGCACACCACACAAATCGGGGTCCATTTGTCGACCTCATTTTTTATGAGGTCTTCTCTTCCCTCTTTAGTGTTTAGGATCTAGCCTTAGGCTTTTCCTTTGACTATCTTAGAGGACTATAATTGGGACCCATCCCTTAGAAATTTGAACCACTTCTTGCCTCCCCTGCAAACCCCACAAGCTTGATCGTAGCCCCTAATCACCTAGAGGGTTGAGATAAAAGTGAAGGTTTAAAGGATGAGTTCCCTACAGGACTCTTTGGTCTTAGGAACACCCGAGTGGCTCAGTCCAGTGAGGGTTGACTTACACACTCACTACACTCATACTCTACACTCTCGCACACACAATCCAAATCCTAAAACCACACCTATACCCAATTTGACTCCTTGACTCATGAAGGTAATTCATATGGATGGACCTTAACCCCTAAGCCCCTGGTTAAGAGGGTTAGGAACAACATAGTGAATGCCTCAAATGAGTCCTCCCATGGCTCATATAGGCTTAACATGGCTTCATGGATCAATCAAAGTGATTCCATTTTACTCATATTTGATCAATCATCATTTTTCCAAAATTTCAATTTTTGGCCCCGGGGACCCTACACCTATCAAGTCTACCAAAAGCCCTTAAAATTGCCCAAATCCTCCAAAATTTCCAAATCACCCAAAATTCCCCAAAATTAACCTTGAACATTTTCTCACCAATCAAATTGATCATCCATAGCCAAAAATACCAAAAATTCCAAAAATACCCCCAATACTCTCCAAATACCCAAAATGCCCCTCTTAGCCAAAAAATCCCAATTTCATTTTGTCCAACTACACCACGGCCCAATTTTGTCAATTTACCCCACTTTTACCAAAACCCCCAATTTAGCCCAATTTGGACTCATGACCCAAACTTAGCCCAAACCAAATCAATTCAACTCCAATTGACCCCAAACCTTTTCTAAACCTTCCCTAACATCCCCACAAACAAAACACTAACATAATTTGCCCAAAATTTGGACCCAAACCCCACTCAAATTCAACCCAAAACCAAAATGCCCAATTTTAACCTAAACCCAAACCTAACCCAAATAAGCCCAAGTCCCAAAACCAAAACCCAACCAAAGTTAAAACCTCTTTGAAACACTCCCATAAATATTTCCCAACATTAATTTTACATCAACTTCAACCCTAGCCCAACATTGGCCAAGTTAGCCCAATTTGACCTACATTGGCCCATTTACCAAATAAACCCAAATTCAACCCAATTCAATTCCAAACCACCTCAAATTTGCTTCAAATCATTCAAGACACATCCTTAAACTAAACCCAACATTTATTTGGCATAGCCCTTTGCAAAATTTTCATCTAAAAGCCCACTTCCAAAGGACATTCAAAAGCCCATTCCTAACCAAACTCAAAAGCCCAAGCCCATCTTAAAGCCCACATTACAATCTCATCCCATCCTCACTTAATTAAAATCATTCCTAAGTCCTAAATCAGCAATCAAATCTTTCTAAACAAAGCCATATGACAAACCATCCAAATTTTACACCAAAATACCAAAATTCCTTGAACCCATTTCCATGAAACCAAGCCAACTTTTCCCAAGCCAAATATGAGCCATGAAGCCATTCTTAAGCCACATGCAAGCCATGTGAGTTGTTTACATGTGACCTTACCACATTGGGCAAAAGGAGTAGGTCCTTTAAGCACTTCCTAAAAGTCATTAACCTTACTCATGATTCCCCTTAACCCAAATTTAATCCAAATATTCTTGATGGAGACTTCTCCACTTAAGACCAGCTGACCCAACTGATTCACCCAGCCCAAAACCAGGTCATGGGGAGGTGAACCAAGCCCAAAATCATGGGTTGACCAATTTGAGCCCAAAATGACCCCTTACCCTTTCCATTTCAAGTCATCCTCTTTACACATGGCAACCATCAATCGAACTCACAGGAACCAAGCTCGACCTCCCCGACCCCGAGGGTGACCCATGCCCGGCCGGTCGGCCCCCACAGCCCGCTGGAAAACACCATGGCCGAGACCTTGGAAGGAGCCAAACATTGAAATTCTCTCTTGCTGAGCTGCCTCATGCCCAGTGGCCATTGGAGCTGTTCTTCCCTTGCCCAGAACAGCTGATCCCGGCCATTAACCCCCCTGGGAGGCCCTCCAGCCAGCTCTATTTAAACCCCCTCACCTCTCGGCCATGAGAGGAGTTGCACAAAACCATACAGAAACTCTGCCAAAATTGTTTCAGATCATCCTCCACACTTAGAGCAATTGATCCCCAGTGACAATTTGCCCTAATCCCCACCAACAGAGCCCAATTTCTCAGCCAAAATTCCACCCAAAACCAGGACATCTCCCAATTCTCCACCAAAATCAAATTAAACTCACCCACTCCTGCACAAGACCAAGAGAAGGAGTTCCCCAGTAAAAGCACCCTCTCCAGGCCACTCACCTGCTCTAGCCTCCAAAGGTTGTGATCCGGTATGGTGGAAATCAAGTCTAGGCAATTCCCCAGGGCCAGAGACTTCATTTGGAGCTTACTTGGACTCAATCGAAGGTGACACAACTCTCAGATCGAAGCCACACTTCTCTGAGCAAATGTATGAGCTCTCTCTCTTCTTCCTGAGCTTCCATGAATTCTCCATTTCTATTGCCTTAATTTCATGCCACATAAACCGTATGGATGTGTTCTTCTCTTCAAGAAGAATCCATAGAGCATAAGAACGTAGAAATCGGTTAAGTATCGAGGGAGATATTAAGCCTGGAAGACGGACGGTTCTCGGGCTTGGAAGCTTAGGGACGATGAACGGATGCCGTCCATTTGATACACGCGTGGGTGGACGGTCCAGATTGAGTCGTATGAGGAGACGGTACAATACAGCGGGCCGCGTGGCATCCCAGTCAGATGGCGGCGCCGAACCAGAAGACGACGCGTGGCCGTTAGGGGAGGCTAAGGTTGACGCGGCGCCGCGTGGATAAGTAGGAAAATAGGCTATTTTCTATTTATTTAATTCCCAGAACTTCAAATATCCTTAACTTTGTGAAGAAAAATCCTAAAAATAAAATAAAAATACCCTCTTGCTCAGTGAACAGAGGAGAATAATGTGGAAAAGAAATCAAGTAATTTCATTAAGTATTTTATTTTTAATGATTTATTTACTCTCTGCATTTTTTTAATTCTTCATTTGCATAGGCAATTCATCATGGCATGAGACCATAGGGCTTTTGAAGCCTCTGAACTTGGGAATATTCCCTAAATTTTCCAAGGTCAGAGGCCATCCTTATGTGAAGTTATTGACTTTCCAAGTTCATGTTACTGTTTTGAGTATTTTAATTCCAGTAATTAGTATGTTGAGAAATAAATTCTAGGAAAATTTGGTGATGTTTCTTGTGACCAGAGGAATCTAGGAAAAATAAGTTTTGAGATAATTCACTTGGAACAACCGTAATTGGCCTAAATACCCAAAATTGAACTTTAATTAATTAGGGTTAACCACACATCAAATTAACTTAAAAACAATTCTCCACTGTCCTCTAGGGATAGGAGAACACCACATAAAAATTTGAAACCAATTAGACTTGATTAACCCTACCAAATGGGTTGATTAAGCCTCTTAAGCAAAATGGGTAAAATTAAACTTTAAAAATTTATAACTCACAAAATACTTTTCAAAAAATTCACAAAAATGGTTTTGGAACTTCTCTGATATCAGAGGAACTTAGGAAAATTTAAAATTGTAATTTTCTAAAAAAGTTGATTTTGTCATTATTTTAATATTTTTAATAATTAAAAAATAATAAAAATCATAAAAATATTAAAAATCACCAAAATGTCACATTTTGACTCCTAATCATTTAGGAATATACCAAATATTTTTTCTAAGTCCCTAGGGTAAGATATTGAATTTTAAAGGCTTAATGTAATTTTTAATGTTAAAAAAATGTATTTTCCAACATTTTCACTAAAATAATTCTAATAAATCAAAGAAAAATTAGAAAAATATAAAATTTGTTTCTCTGAACTCCTTGAGGTCAGAGAGATTTAAGAAAATTATAAAATCCAATTTTCAACTTTAATTTTATTTTAAAATTAATTAATACTCCAAAACTCAAAACAATTCTAATAAATAAAATATAATTCTAAAAATCACCAAAATTGGTCCAAATGGTCCTCTGGTCATTAGGAATATCCCATAATTTTCTTAAAGACAGAAACATTTCCTTGGTCACATAAATAAATTAAATACAGAAAAATCACATTTTCTCCTCTAATGTCTTAATTGACATGTAAGTGAGGTCACACAAAAATTTCAATTTCATTTGAGCTTAATTTAGTGAGTTATAAAATTATTAAGCTTGGAGGGCAAAATGGTAATTGAAATTTTCAACCTTTAATTAAAATTTTAGGATTAATCAAAAGGGGAGGGTAAAATATTTGATTTAAAGCTGATTTTTGGATGATTGAAACTTAAAAGGTTAAGGGTAAGAACCCACCAATCATTTTAAGAATAATTAAAGTAAACCTTAATTAATTCATTAATCAAATTTGGAAGATTAATGGAAAATTGAAATTATTAAAGTAGGGATATTATTTAAGAGGATACTTATTCTTTAATTTAAAAATCCCTAAATAAATCACTTCAATAATACTTAAGTCTTAATTAAAAAAAATTAATTAAAAAATTAAAAGAATAATCTCAACTAAATTAAAATTGAGATTAAATTAAGATAAAATTTAATGAAATTAAAAGAAAACTAACTTGAGACCAAATTAAGTTAAAGTAAGTTAGATTAAACTAAATTAAATTAAATTAAAATTAAACCAAATTAAAATTAAAAATTAAATTTAAATTAAATTAAATTAAAATTAAATTGAAATTAATTTAAATTTAAATTAAATTAAATTAAATTAAATCAAAATTAAACTAAGTTGAATTAAATTAAATTAAAATCATTTAATAACAAACCTAAATGAAATCATTAAGAATTAAATCTAAAATAACTTGAACACTATTCCAAACTTAAACTAATTTTCTATAATTAAATCAAAATTAAAATTAAATCATTAAGTTTAAATCATTAAAATATTTAATGATTTGATTTGCCCTTTTAAAGCTCTTATTATTATAACTCTTAAATGAGGAATCAAGTGAAGTGTTGCATCACTTATAGGATATTCAAATATCCTAGTTCACCGAGCAAAAAGAACAAAACTTAAACTCCCGGATGATTAATTCACTTGTATAATTAAATTCTCTTGGACTTAAAACAATCCTAGAGATATTGAAAAGATGTTTAAGATTCGTCTTTGCATGAAAATCAAAAACTTTAGGATAGTCCCTGAACTGAAACCAAAACTAAATTAAAAGTCATTACAAGATAAAAATCACCGCCACAACATTTTAAAATATAAAACAACTCAAAATTTAATCACAAACGTAACACAAAACTACAATTACAACTAAATTAAAACGTCTCGTTGAATGATCGGGAATACCTCGGATGATGTAACCTACGTGTTGCTAACGGGATTTCCCACGGTCTAAATGAAGGTGTGGAACTCATTCAGTTGAGTTTAGCAAATTCATCTGGACTAAGTAAATTCGATGAAAATAATGGTGCTGGGATAACGGAACCATGGGATCTTAATCGGTTCTGTTTAATCAACCTTAAGATTTGTTTTAATTAAAATATATAAAAAAAACACTTGGATTTTAAGATTTTCTCTAAACCAAAACACTTTTCTCATCTCCTGATTTATGACTTCTAAAAACTAAACCTCTGCAACAACAACGAGCTCCGAGCATGGTGGGCAGCACGGCCATCGTCATCAGCAAAACTCGGATCTACTTCAGCAAAACATTCTTAGAATTAAATAACCAAGCCATAGAATTTTGAGGTGGTTTGCCTAGTGCAACATAAATCCTCAACTCTTCGTTAGGCATTTGCATGATCATGTCATGTAAATTAAGACCCTCACATTTTCTAGGCTGATTGTATGATTATGTCATACGAATATAAGTCCTAATTAACTAAAATTGGCAAGATTGAAATATCAGATAATATTAGGATTTTCTCAAATCTAAGCCAAACAATAGGATAGTTTGGGAAGTTGCCAAGATTCTTCTTAGATCCTCAGCTTCTCCTACTTCTCTTCCTTTGGATTCTCAAAAATAAATTGTTCCAATTTTTGAGTCATTCCCTTTTGAATTTCCAAAATCCGATCCTTTGAAAACCTTAAACTTTGAAATTCTTGAGAGCAAAACCACTGATCATTATCGAGAGTTTTCTTAAATGATTCCCGTCATTTAAGATGTAATTAACTATAGGAGCTTGCCCTTATAGGGAACTTTAAGAACCTGGGTAATATAAACCCTGCTTAATTCATTTATATTAAGCGAGGGAATTTGTCGGCTTATAAAATTGGTTCGCAGACCAAACGGATGTCACAAATCTCCTAGTTTATTTAATCGAGCCCCATCATCAAGTAGTGTGTCAATTCTTCGGGATAGATACACAGTTTGTGGTGCGGTGCTCGTTTATATAAACTATTTGGGATGTGAGATCGGTTTGATTTCACATCTTAAAACCTTTAAACTTAAAAATTATTTTCAAAATCAAATACTACTTTCTAAACCATATATACATATTTAAATTAAATTTAAAATCTAAAATTCACCGACAACTTCTGTAGGCGACCCCTTTTTCCAAAATAAAACACCTAACCTAAAAATATGCCGACAAGTTGTTCATCCATTGTTGATTAGCTGTATTATTATTCCAATTAAAATTTGGATGATTCTTCCAACCAGGATTATAATAATTCGCATAAGGATTATTGGGTCTATTATTAATAGCATTTATAGTTTCATAAGGAGATTGAGAATCTATAATTTTTCCAGATGAGTTTTCTTCTTATATAGTAGGAGAGTAATTCATTCCAAATGATCTAATTTCTTTGATATAGCAGTAATTTGAGAAGCTAACATAGATATTGCATCATTTTCATGAACACTAGCTATCTTTTTAGGATTTAATCTTTCAGCAGGCCATTAAAAATTGTTAGTAGCCATTTCTTCGATTAACGCATAGGCTTCATCAAACGGCTTTGACATTAATGAACCTCCAACAGCAGCATCAATGATAGACCTAAGAGATCCTACTAATCCATTGTAAAAAGTTTGTATAATTAACCAATCTGGTAGTACATGATGTGGGCATTTCCTAAGAAGTTCTTTAAATCTCTCCCAAGCTTCATATAAGGATTCTCCATCAAACTGACTAAAAGATGTTATATCATTTCTAAGCTTTGCAGTTTTCGAAGGAGGAAAATATTTGGATAGAAATTTTTGTGATAATTCTCCCCAAGTTTTAATAGATCCAGGTGCTAATGAATTTATCCACATCTTAGCCTTATCCCTTAAAGAAAAAGGAAAAAGCTTAAGTCTAATAGCATCATTAGATACTCCTTCATATTAAAAGTAGCACATAGTTCCAAAAAACTAGCAAGATGTAAATTAGGATCTTCATTAGGTGAACCACTAAATTGATTATTCTGTACCATTTGGATAATTGCAGGTTTAAGTTCGAATGAGTTAGCAGCTACATCAGGGTTTTGAATAGTTAGGTGAATTTCATCTAATGTAGGGTTGTCATAATCTCTTAATGGTCTTTGTTAGTTTATATTTTCAATTTCTGGATTATTTGCCATTTGTATTAAATTTATAACTTCTCTCTTTTGTTTTCTAATTCTTTTAATTGTGCTCTCTAATTCTGAATCGTAAGGTATTAAATTTTGGTTTCCAAATTTACACATACAATTTTTAAGTAATATTTAAAATAGTCTGTTACTCTAGTAATTATTTTAATAATTCTATTAACTACCTTAATAATTACTTTACTTCACTTCTCCGGCAACGACGCCAAAAACATGATCCACTGTTCGATATTTATACTTACAATGGTGATATAAAAAGTTAGCAACGGCACCAAAAACTTGATCCGCACTGAATATATACTGATGATAACGTTATGGATTTTATGATTTATATTGTGGATACTACGCAAGTATACGCATCGTTATCAAGTAATATAAGGCTCAAATGGAGTCCTAGATATCGATCCCATAGGGAAGTTAGAAAATTTCAAATACAAATTAAAGTAAACTTACTTACTAATCTAGTATACGGAAATTAAGAATACTTAGACTAAAATAAACTAATGCTTAAAGGTTGAATATAAGATTTCAGAAAAGTATCTTTCTCCTTGTTTTAGAGAATTAAGTGAATGAGGAATTAAATAAGTTTTTAATTGTATTGTGCCAAATAGGAGCATTTCTATTCTTTACCCTTTGGTCCAGGTGCAAAGAACATTGACTAGTCTTATGTTTGATTACTGAATCTATGGCTAGGCTGGAAGGATACCGACTGCCACTTCAGAGCTCCCATGTTCCCCTCGCCTGAGGGCTAACATCTACACTTTAGCTCTCAAACAATAAGACCGAATTGAATATTTTAGTCTGTCACATTAAAATGTCCAATTCTACGCCCGATAGTTAATATTTCCTTATTTATTTGCACCATCCTTCCAAGGCTTTTGACTTCCCTGAATCTTGGATGTAATCTTTACTATAGTTGATACTTCAACATATGTTAACAAATTAATAAGCCAGATTGAAAGTAAATTAAGATTTAAGTTAAAGATCAGCACAATTTCTATTTTCATATTTTTAGGCTCAACTACTTTAATTCATCATTTCACGAAATCTCGATAACAAGGAGAAAGACTAAGGAAACTACTCAGAATGCATGGGAAAAAATAATACAAAGCATGGATTTCATTAAAGTTAACAAAGAAATAACAAATATACTTATCTCAATTCTTCTCCCCAAGCAGACTCTTTGAAGTTCCTTTGACTCTTCCTTCCAGTACAGCACACCAAAACGCTAAACACTTTATCTACTCACTCAAAAGACTCTTAAATTACACTTAACTTCAACACAAATGACACAAAACTGACACACAAATAACTAAAATTCATCTCTCTTTATAGAAGGCGTCAATTCTCCAATGGTTGCTTAAGCACCTCTTCAAAAAGCGTCCAGGTTCAATGTATTTTGAGTCTTTTCAACTGTCTCGCCGTTGGCGGGCTTCTAGAAGATAGGCTAACCGCGCTGATCTCGCTGTCGGCGGGCTCGATCTCACCGTCAGCGAGCTCCTTATAATATATTAAAAATCTTTCAGGAAAAACTCACCGTCGGCGGCCTAAATCTCGCCGTCGGATGGACAATTCAATTTTTATCAAATTGAGTCATTTTGCTCCAAATTTGCTTCTTTTGTGCTTTTTGCTTTAAGTACTTATAAATCTTCATTCCTGCAATAAAATAAAGAAAATATATTTCTTTAAAGTGCAATTTCATATAAAATTGGTATGAAATTCTTAATATATTTTCTAGTGATCATTATGCCCTGAGTACTTCCTCAATCTAATGGGTTATTCTAGAAGAAAAATTAGATTTCATTATTCTTTGATCAAGAAAATCATCCTTAACATACTTTGGGGACCCACCAAGTTATGAGATATAATTCCCTGTTGGGCTTAAAACTCTGAACTCTAATTATCACTTTTATACCTGCTTTAAAATGCTAAACATTTCAGCGGATGTACTCAAAGACTGCCAGGTATGCATTTATGATTCTTGCAATTTACACTACTTTAATTAAATGTTCTACAACATCTTTCATGTCATACTTGTGACAATTATTAAAATAACAAAACCGAACTTGCATGTCAAAACTTAAACTTTTAGGATAGCCATAAAAATAAAATGAAACTAAAAATCAACTCACAACAATCAAAATATAAGATAACTCGAAATTTAATAATAAAAAAATAACAAAACAACATTGTAATTAAATTAAAATGTCTCTATCGGATCAGGAATCCCTCGGAAGAGGTAATCTTTGGTTACTAAAGAGATTTCCCACGATCCGGATGAAATTATGGAACTCATTAATTTAATTTTAGTAAATTCATCCAGACTAAGCGAATCCGAAGAAAATTGTGTTGCCGGAAAGAGGGAAATGTGGGATTCTAACCGGTGTCGCTATAAGTAACTTAAACTCCCTCCTTAATTAGGGCACCTAATAAACTCGCCCTTAATTAAAATACATAATGACAACAAAACAAAACTTGAACTCCAAAACTTGACACTTCTCTCATCTCTGCAATTTAACATTTCTATAGCTAAATCTGCTGCGATGAGGAGCTTGGAGCAAATACTGTGGGCATCATAATGATCTTCAACAATAAAACAGGTCTACAACAGCAAATCTTCTTAGAAATAAACAACAAGCCATAAGATTTTGAGGTTGTTCGTCTAGCACCCTAACTCTTTAGGCCTTTGTACCTCTTGTAATATGAGCCCTAACTCGTCGTAGGATTCCGAGGTTATCTTTTGGTATGACATAAATTCTCCTACATTTCAGGCTATCTGAATGATCGGTTTCATGTAGATACGACATAAATTCTCCTACATTCTAGGCTATCTGAATGATCAATTTCATGCAGATGTAAGCCCTAAAAAATAAAATTGGCCTGATGAAATATTAAATATTCTTCTCTTTAAAATTAAAGCCGCACAATAAGATAGTTGGGAGGTCATTTGAGGTTCCCCTCAAAGTCTGTGAAATCCTCTACTTCTTCGTTCCTTTGGACTCTTAAAAACAATTGTTCCTATTTGTACCAATCCCATTTGATATTCTTCAAGTCCATCGTTGAAAACTTTAAACATTGGAAATCTTGAGAGCAAAACAATTGATCTTTATCAAGAGTTTTCTTGAGTGACTTCGGTCATTTAGGATGTAATTAACTATAGGGGCTTGTCTTTATAAGGAACTTTGGAACCCAAGTAAAAATAGAGAAACTTGTTAACCTATAAAAAAAGATTTTGCACACCAAACAGATATCATAAATATATTATTATATTTAATTGAGCCTCACTAACAGGTAATATTTTTATCCCTCGGGATTGGTGCATGGCTTGCGGTCTATGATTCGTTTATTTAAACTATTAAGGATATGGGATCGATTTGGTCTCATATTTTCAAAAATCAAAACACTACTTTCTAAATTATTTAAAATTATATATATGCTTAAATTAAATTAAAATAAAAAAATGCATGGCTTCCGTTGTTATAACTCGCTCATTTCTGCCTTGAACATGTATAGTCAACTCTTCTTGGATTTTGAGCCACTGTTTAGACATCCCTAAACAGGGAGGTTCTGGGATCCTTTCGCCTATCAAAAATGGGGTGGACCCCCAATAGGTGTGTTAGAGAAGCGGTCTATCGAAGCGAGTTTGATGTGAAATTGATCCTCTCTAAATCTTTGACCGAGTTCTATGCTTCATTCCTCTTTGATTTTGACTTGTTGCGAACAAGTTAAACCGAAATTCCACTCTCACAACTTTCCATTTAAAACTTTAAACATGACTCCACTAAAACACTATAACAAAATAAAATACAAAATTGTAAAGAACAAAATTAACATAAAAAAGGTATCAGCCATTTTAAAATAGATTTTTAATTTAATGTATATATAAATCTTGAAAAATATCATTTTAATTTTTGAAAATATGAACTCAAACTGATCTCATATATGTTGTAGTTTAAATAATCAAGCGCTTCATTACGAGCAATGTATCTATCCCGAAGAATGAATAAATTGCTTGGTGATGAGGCTTGATCAAATAACCCAAAGAATTCATGACATCTGTTTGGTCTGCGAACCAATTATGTTGACCGACAACTTTCCCTACCTAATATGAAACAATTAGATATGATTTATATTAATCTGGGGTCTTTAAGTTTCCTATAAGGGCAAGCCCCTATAGTTAATTAAATCTTAGATAACCTAAGTCACCTAAGAAAACTCTTGATATATATCAAGAAATATTATTTTCATCACTTCCAAGGAGTAGGCTCTTTAAGAAAATGTGGTAATGGGAAATCCAATAGGTGAATGGCTCAAGTTTGGAACTAGTATTGTAGGAATCCAAAGAAAGAGAAAGTTAGGGGAAAGCAAAGCTCCAAGAAAAAAATCTTGGTGTTTTCCCAAACTATCCTATGGTTTGGCTCCAATTTAAGAAAATTTATTTTATGTTCCATCCTGTCAATTTTATTATTTAGGGATTACATTCACTTGATACCGATCATGTTAATAGCCTGGAAGATAGAAGGCTTTATGTCATACCGGCTTACAACATCGAAAACCTAAGACGAGTTAGGGCTTATATTGCATAACACAGTGCAAAGGCCTAAAGAGATAAAGTAAGGATTTATGCTGCACTAGGAAAACTACCTCGAAGTTCTATGGCTTGTTGTTTATTCTAAGGAGTTTTGTTGTTGAAGATGGTCATGCTGCCCACTGTGCATGCTCCAAGATCCTCATCGTAGCAGGTTTAGTTTAAAGAAATGTCAATTGAAGAGAAGAGAGAAGTGTCATGTTTTGGAAATGTTTAAATGGAGATGTCTTAATGTCTTATTAGGGAAATACTTAAGTTGATTATAGCGACACTGGTTAGGATCCCACGGTTCCCTCATTCCGGCACCATTATTTTCTTCAGATCAACTTAGTCTGGTTGAATTTACCAAATTCAACTAAATGAATTCAGTACTTTTATTCAGGTCGTGGGAAATCTCGTTAGCAGCTGTAGATTGCCTCCTCCAAGGTATTAACGATCACCCAAAGAGACGTTTTAATTTAGTTGCAATTGTGATTTTGCTATATTTGTGATTAAATTTTAAGTTTTTTTTTATATTTTGATTGTTGTGGCAGTGGATTTAATTTTTTTTTTTGTTTTGATTTTAGTTTTGGTTTTGCGGCTATCCTAAAATTTTTGGTTTTCATGTAGGGTGACATTGTTATTTATCATGCAAGCTTGTAAGAAAGAAAAGTACTGTAAAGGAAGTACAGCAAGCTAGGTACTATATACTTATAGAAGCGTACCTGGCTAGTCCTTTCGTTCCTCGACCTGACTTTAGTATCTTTTATAGTAAATATTTATAGTTTACAGGAAAGTAAAACCTATATATAGGTTCTTCACAAGCCTATCAAACTCTATGTCATAAGTTGGTGGGCTTTATTTATTCATTTGAGAGATGCCTTCCTTTAATAAGTATAACAGGTTCAGTTGTCCTACAAGATGTCCAGAATACTTATGAAAAGATCCAGAGAGTACCTAGATATTTCACAATCCTTTTGAACTTTATTTAGTTCATTTGAACTTATCATACTTACTAATTTGTTCATCCATTTCATACCCTTATGCTCAATTAATTAATGTTTTGATCATCCAATAAATGGGGTAATTATTAGTTGAAATTTCATTTATAAATTATGTGAGTAAAGGCCCTTAGGGGTAAGTTGGTATATTAAGAAAATTAGCAAAATTGATCTTTAAGGTTAGGCTTGTAGTGTTTCAAATATATTCACCATTAATCTTATCATCTTTTCTAATCCATATTATTCAAATTTGATTAAGCCTAGCTCATTGTCAAGCCCTTAAGACTTAGGTGAGTATATTTGCAATTTTAGAAAAGTTAGGTTATATGATTATGATTCTTGTTAAATTAATGAACTATCATTTAAACACCAAATAGGGGTATTGATTTGATGAATTATTAACTTCCAAAGTCAAACTCCTAACCTTAAGGATCTTTTGGTTTAATTTTCTTCCAAATTAATGCAATTAAGGAAATTACAATTTTATCTCTTAATATGACAAAAGTGAAGTTGGTTTCTACCACTTATCTCATCATGTGCCAATCATTTTAATATGCTTATTAAGATCATCCATTACCCATTTACCCTTTAATTAGACCTAAATGTCAATTAAGTTTAAATTAATCAAAATTACAACTTTGCTCCTAAGGCCTTAATACTTCATAATTAATCAAATTCAACTTAAATGACTTTGAAATTTTTATGCTATCCCACTTATGGGTCAATTAAAACATCAGAGGAGAAAATACAATTTTTCTAGATTTTATTTAATTTTTACAATTATTTTCATGCAAAAATAAGGATTTTCATAGATAATTCAATAACTTAATCAAAACAAATTATTTATCCTTGAGAAAATTATTGGAGATGCACCTAGACCAGTGGACCACTTGGACCAAATTTCATGTTTTTCTGAAATTTAATTTAATTATTATAACTATTTTAATTTTTAGAGTATCAATTAAATATAAATTATTATTTATGTTGAAAATTAAGTTTTATATTTTTCATAAATGTCTCCGTATATATTTTTTTTTCATATTTTTTATTATTAGAATTATTTTAGTGATAAATTAAGAAAATTTCATTTTTAAGCTTTAAAAATTATTATTAACCATTTAAAATTTAATATCTTCACTTAGAAAATTAGAAAAATTATTCCAATTACTCCTAAGTGTTCAGGAGACGATTTAGAACATTTTCACAAGATTTTTATTAATTTTATAATTTTTATGAATATTTAATTATTTAAAAATTTAAGATAGCCTTAAAAAAGAAAGTATTATTTTAATTCCTATCTTATTTTTCTTTTGTTGCTCTAAACATAAGGAACTCCCAAAACTAATTTCATAATTTTCCAACTGATATTTTAATCATTAGAATTATTTTAATACGAAAAATGTTATTTAACTTGAAAATCCCATTTAAGAGGTCAAATTTACCCCCAAATGACTTCCAAATTAATGTGAGAATTCCTCTGACCCTAAAACACAGTGGAGAATTATTTTTAAGCCATTTACATTTATATTTAGTCCAATTTAATTTTCTTTTAGTTTTAGGTTTTGATTACCATTAGGGTAATATTTAATGAGTTAAATTAAATTATAATTTTCCTTTTGTCCTTTGGTTACAGTGAAAATTCCAAAACTTACTTCACATTTTTCTGATCAATATTTTAATTATCATAATTTTAATACCAAAATAGGGGTGATTATCTTGAAAATTAGGAATCTCTACATAGAGATCTCCCCTGACCTTAGAATAATCAGGGAAGATCCCTCATGATAGAGGGAACAAAATCCTTAATTTTTAAGCCATGGTAAAATATAAATGCAAATGGAGAATTAAAATACTAAATATTGTATTAAATTAATTAAAAATCAAATATGCATCAAATAAACTTGAAACCATTTCCACATTATTCTCTGTTCACTGAGCAAGTCGGTATTTTTCTTTTATTATTCTAATTTTTCTACACCAAGTTATGAATTTTTAAAAGTTGGTTGATTTAATTAATTCAAAATTTTCATATTTTCTTACTTATCCAGCAAGGCGCCAGCGCAACATAGGTAGCTGCTAAAGCCTACGCGTCTCCTCCTTGTTAGGTGTCTTCGTCTGAGTCAGCCAACACTTTATGTCTCGTAGTTTTGTCCGACACAATCTCGGCTGTCCAAGTGATACACGCGTGATCCAATGGTCCCTGGCCTTCGTCCCAAGTTGGTTCTTCCCGCAGATCATCCATACTCTAGACTTAATATCTCGCTCGATACTCAACCAAATTACTTCGGGTTTATTTCTATGGACTCATCTGATCTAGACAGACCTATCTATACAGCTAATTTAACCTAAAATCAACTCAATGTGCATGGAGAATCGAAATAAGCTCGAGAGAGTGGGAGATTTCAATACATTTGTCTGAGAGGGGAGGCCTCAATCAGATGGTTGTAGTAGCTTCGATTGGACCCAACAAACCTCCAGATGAAGCCTCTTACTGTGGTGAAGTTTCTAGACCCAAGTTCAACCAGGCCCGATTTCAGGTGTTGATCAAAGTCTATGCTAGAGGCTCTTTGTGATAGGGCTTTGATGGGGGAACTTCCTCTTTCATTGTGGGGATGGTTTGGGAGTAATTAATTTAATTTTGGTGCAGCGTGGAGGTTTGGTGGAGTTTTTCCTGGTTTCGGCTGAGAATTGAGCTTTAAAATTAGCTCTGAGCAATGGGATTCAATGGCTAATGATGGTGGGCTTGCACTTAAGAGTCTTCGAGAAGCTTGAAGCAATTTGGCAGAGTTTCCTTAAGAATATTTCAGCACCCCCTCTTGGCCGTGAAGGATGGCTTTTATAGCCGTGGTCATTGAGCTGAGCTTAGGGCTTGGCTATAGGTAGAATCAACGACTTAGGTGGAGTGCTGAAGAGCTGTAATGGCCAATTAGAGTTGGAAAAGTTAAGTGGGTGAATTTGGGTGTTGCTCATGGGATGTGGCTCTCGGTTTTGTCTCCTTCGGCGACTAGACCGGCCGATGTGGCCATGGGAGGTGGCCAGGTGGGCAGGCCATAATGGTGAGGAGCTTAAGTGGTAGGTGATTCATTGTAAATCTTCCTTAGGTTAACATATTTAAGGAAGGGGATCCCCTAATCTGAGTGACCCTTGGTCCATAGTTTGAGTAGAGTGGGCTTAGTGGATCTAGCTCAGTCCCTAAGTTCAACTTGGTGGTTGTGGAAAGTTTGGTTAGATCAATTTGGCTCATTGGTTTAATTTGGTTCATTTGGGTTTATGTTGGGCTAGGTTGGGTTCAATCTTGGGTTAGGTCCAATTGATTGTTCAATATGGTGTGTATGATTCTCATAAAGTTTTTGGGAGGGGATTGGAGTGGTTTTGAATTGGTTTGGGGGGTTAATTTGGCTTGATTTGGTCATTTGGCCAATTTGGGGACATTTGGGCTAACTTAAGTTTAGGTTAGGCTAGGGTTTGGATCCAAGGCCAATTAAAGTTTCAAAATGTTCTACATAGATGTTTTAAAGAGTTCCCAACATTAATTGGGTGGAAATTTTAGGGTTGGGCTACTTAATTTGGTAGCATTTGGTCATGTGGCTAATTTGGGGCAAATTTTGGGATTTTAGGTTTGTTTGGACTTGGGTGAGGTTTGGGATCAAATTTAGGGCAATTTAGGGTTCAAAATGGTTTAGTGGAATGTCTTGAAGAGTTTAAAATTAAAATTTTTGGGGAAATTGTTTGGCATTGGGTTTAATTTGGGGAGATTTAGTCATATGGTCAAAATTGGGGTATTTTGGTTTGGGTCCAAATTGGGTTTACAATTTGGTCAAATTGGACTTGAATTTGGTTTAGGTTTGGATTAGGGATGTTGAATTTTGGTTTGGAGTGGAAATTGCGAATGATTGAGGTCAATTGGGTTGACATTGGGTGTAATTTGAGCATTTGGTCTTAAAGGACAAATTTGGGGTTTTTGGTCAAATTGGATCAATTTAGTAAAATTGGGTCCATGTGGTGGTTCAAAATTGAAATTGATAATATTTGGAAGGTTTTGGGAATTTTTGTGATTTTTTGGAATTTTTGGGCTAGGAGGGGCATTTTGGTACTTTTGGGGGGGTATTTTGGGGATTTTGGTACTTTTGGGGGGTATTTTGAGGATTTTGGTAAATTTGAGGTACTTTGGGTATTTTGAGTGGTGAGGAACGTTTTGGGATGATTTTTGGGAGATTTTGGTAATTTTGGTTGATTTGGGGAATTTTTCGCAAAATTAGGGTTTTAGGGGTAACTTGGTCATTTGGTGGAGTTTAGGGGTAAGGGGGTCAAAAGTTGGGATTTTGGGTGAAATTTAGGATGAGTTAGATTGATAACCTATTTGAGCCATGGACCAAGGGTATCTCCATTTGAATCCTCCATGTGCTGGTACTTGCCAAACCCTACCCCAAGGCTAAGAGCTAGGGGAAACCACCCAATAAGTTTCCAAAAGAGTAGGGGATCAAGCCTTAGGGAAATTTTTGGTATGGAATTGTGAGGTAGTGTGTGAGAGTGTAATGTGCAAGTGTGTGTGTGTTAGCTCCAAACCAAACAGGTTCAATCATAGGGCTTAGCCATCCTACAGGGAACTCCTCTTGAGCTTCCTTATGCTTGGTCTCATCCTCATAGGTACTTAGAGGTTATACTTTAAACACTTAAAAACTCTAAGTTAAGCATAGAACTGTTTTGATTTTCTATGAGGTAAGGGTTCCATTGCTAATCTTTTAAGATAGTCACCAGGAAGGTTTTATGGCTAGACCTACAGGCTATTCTAAAGAAAGACTAGACCTCAACAAAAGTGAGGTCAACAAATGGACCCTTAATAGGTGTGGTGTGCTGGACAAGCACACCGCACGTATTGGTGTTGACCGACAAGATCAACAAAACCAACACAAGTATTTAAGGCAAAACTTAAGACAAAATGTAGAATTCAAAGGGAAAGTTTCTGCTGAGGATTATCAGGTAGAAAACTTCAAAGTCGAGAACTCTCACTAGGGAAAGCAGGTGGAACACCTTCATTATGAAGTTATGAATTTCAACCCTCCAAATTCTAAAGGAGTCCAATCCGATTTGATTTGATTTGAAATTTGAATTTCAAAATTAGAATTTGATTTCAAATTTGTATTTTTTTGGGATTTTAATTTAAATTTTGATTTGATTCTGAATTTGAATTTGATTTTGAGTTTTGAATTTATAGGAATTTGAGTTTATGGAATTTTTAACTTGTGAAATTTTACTTTGATTTGAAAGTTTTAATTTTGTGGGAATCTTTGAGTTTAAGTAAGTGCAGAGGGAGAGTCGGAATTTAGGTACTGACATTGGAAGATGGGAATCAGAATTTAGGTACTAACCCCGAAGGATGAGAACTGAAATTTAGGTATCAGTCTCGGAAATGAGAATTGGAATTTTGGTACCGACCTCGGAAGATGGGAATCAAAATTTAGGTACAAACCCCGAAGGATGAGAACTGGAATTTAGGTACAAGCTCAAAAATGAGAATCAGAATTTCGGTGCTGACCTCGAAATTTCACTGATGTGGAAAATTTTTCAAATAGGTTGCGGAAAATAGGGAATATGAAGGAATCTGACAACCATGCTCCAACCCTAGACTTTCATGGAATACGGAAAATTTCTCAGAAAAGATGCAGTAAATTTAGGGAATTTGAAGGAATCAGACGACCATTCTCCGAGTCTGGAATTTTATGGAAGGTGGAAAATTTCTCGAAAAAGATGCAGCAAATTTAGGGAATTTGAAGGAATCAGACGACCATGCTTCTACCCCAAAATTTCATGGAAGGTGAAAAATTTCTTGGAAAGGATGCGACAAATTTAAGGAATTTAAAAGAATCTTAGGAAGGAAATCTCAATGGCTCACTTCCATCACAAGGGGTGACAGAAGGGGAAACAAAATTTAGTTACTAATCCCAGAATTTCATGTAAAAAGATTTAGAGAAAATCTGAAATTAGAATTGTGCAATTCGACCAAGACTGGTAGCCATTGCAAGATTTGTAGAATTTTGTGACATTTTGAATTTCGTGGAGTGCTTCTGGAAATAAAGAATCTGAGAATGAGTGCAGAGACTCAGATTCTCAAGAAAGAGTTAGCTTATCATTTGTTTTCAAATTATCATTTCTCAATTTGTTTCATTTCATTGTATTTCATTTAACTTTGGGAATATCCGATTGCAGATTCGATTTTCTTTTATTTCATTTTATTTTAACCTTTTTTCATTTGTCATTATTTTCTTTTTAATCTTATCTTGTATCATTCTTTATTCATTTTAATTAGGGACTGGTATGTGGTCCTGTGGCTTTTTGACTATTGCACCAAAAGAAACATTTCAGAAAAACACAATGAGTTGAAGCAGAAATCTTTTCTAATCTTGTTGAAAGTAGTAGTACAACTGATCACATGCTGACAAGCATCCAAAATTAGATCGAGCATACATAGCTGAACAAAACTGACATATCACGTCATGCTGGTACAAAAAGCGGTGACAACTACCGTAAACTGGTGCAGGAGGTAGTAAAACTATCGTCTGAGGCTGCCTCATGAACAAGCCAACCTACCAAGGCTACGCTCTGGAACAAAAGTTCCCTTGCGAACACCCAGAGGTACTACTGTCATAGTGGCAAGGGATGAAGGCTTTCCAACTCGGAGTCTGGCTCGTAGTGGAAGGGTGCCTTGTCTTTGTCCATTCTTCTGAAAGTAACTGAAACTGTTTATCCTCTGACTCCTGGAATGCAGTGCTTTGCAAGATCTACTCCATTTCTTTTTAGCACTAACACTATTCCAACTGGTAGAGGGATCTTGACGGAATCTTGGAGCACATTGCTTTAGGATCATTTTCCATCGCAATGGTTTAAATCACAATTCTTAAGATGTGTGTAAGCCCTTAAATGGATTAAGGCTTCTGATTCTTATCCCGAGGCTGATACCTAAATTCCAGTCCTCAACTCAAAACTTCAACCAAAATAAAAAATTTTAAGAATCGATCTCAAATCAAACTCAAATCCAAATTCAAACTTCAATTAAAATCAAAATCAAAATTTAAAATCAAGAAAAATATCGAATACGTTGTAACCGTTAGTTCCCTTGATGGTTATCTTTTTAAAATTCATAAAACACCCATTTGAAAGGTTTAATGAACATGAAATCAAAATGCAACGAATCTAAATTCAAACTTTGAGATCTTGCAATTTGAAAATTCACCTCTTAAGCCCCAACAAGAATTCTAGAGTCTTCAATTTCGGAGATTTACCTGCTACTCCTCAGCAAAAACTATTCTCACTCAATTCTATGCTTGGTTCTAAGTGTGAAAATTAGACGTTTGTGTTAGTTTTGTTGGCCTCTTTGGTTAATGATAATATGTGAGGTGGTCTTGGTTAGCACACCACACCTATTAGGGGTCCATTTGTTGAATTCATATTTGGTGAGATCTAATCTTCCTCTTAGTACTTAGGTTCTAGCCATAGGGTAGAGGACTGGAGATGAAGCTCACCACCAAGAAATTTAAACCACTTCCTAGCTTTTCTTGAAGTCCTACATAGATGGTTACAAACCTCCAAAGCCCTTGGAAGGTTGAAAAGCAACATGTTGACGTTCAAAGATGAGTTCCCATAGGAATGATTGAACTTAGGGCAACCCTGGGTGACTAGGGCTTGGTCTTGACACACACCCGTAATCCTTCTAATTCCCCACTTGTTCTAAATTCCTAATCCAATTCCCATCTACTCCTTTAGGAAACTCACATGGGTGGTCCCAAGCCTCTGGTCTTTGATCAAGATGGCTAGGCATGGTCCCAAAGTGGTTAGGCATGGTCCCAAAGTGGTTAGGCATGGCTAAGACCCATGGTCAAATACCCCAAAACCCTAATTCCACCCTAAACCCTAAAATTCAAACCAAAACCCCAAAATTTATCAAAACCTCCAAAACTATTCCAAAACCTCAACCAAATCATTGTAAACAAAAATTGGCCCAAAATCGCCCAAACCTATCAAAATTGGCCAAATTACCAAAAAACCCTTAAAATACCAAAAATTTTGAAAAACCAAATTTTAACCAGTTAAATTCTAAAAATCATTTGAAACTTCCCCACATCAACCATTTTTTCCAAATGTACCAAATTTGACCAAACTAACAACTTTGACAAAAATCCTAATTTTGCTCCTAAATTGCCAAATCCCCAAATCAACCCCAATTTTTATTAAATTGATCTCAAATTTCCCCAATTTTAATTCTAAAACCCTAATTCAATATGCCCACACATAATTGAAACCAAAATAAAACCCAATTGAAGCCAATTACAAGCCCAAATCCAACCCAAAACCAAATACCTTCCCCAAATTGAACCTTATGTCCAATCTAAATGCCCCAATTTCAAGTTCACGTCAAATTTCAATATGTCTAAATCCAATTTCAACCAATTCCAATCCAATTTGATTGTTCCATGATCAATTTTAAAAATCCAAATCATCACATGCATGTTTAAAAAGCTCATCCTTTTATGCATTTTTAAAAGCCCATGACATAAATTTTAAAAGCCCAACTTGAGCCCACATTATAAGGTACTAACCCTTTCATCATCCCATGGCATTTGAATCATCTCATCATGGAATTATATCAAGCATACCATACAAACACATCAAACTTTACTCAAATTCGGCATGTTAACGTTTTGCATTTAAAAATTCATAAAATCCAAATTCCTTTCTCATAAAACATTCTCATGGCATGGCATTACTCATGGAGCCTTTCATGGGCATACTAAAGTCAATTTTGCCAAAAATGGCAAAGGGAGGTGACCACTCCCTCATTCCCACTCACTTGGATTTACCCCACATATGAGGCATTTAAACTTTTGCCCAAACCCCCAAACCAACCATTTGACTTCACCAAAACCAACTTAAGGATTTTAGGAGTTTTTCTAACCATTTTGGGACTTGATTTACCCAAGTGACCAAGGAGCTAAACCCAAGCCTAGCCAAATTACCCAAACCTCTAATCCACTTTAGATTTTCACCATGGAGCCATGCTAAACCCAAATTGCCTCCACCACTCAACCTCCCTAGCTCACTTGACCCGGAGGGTGACCTGACTTTGGGCGGCCAACCACCCTAGCCACCAGAAAACAACATACTCAAGAGGTCAAATATGGCCAAAACCAAAAGTTGAACCCATTTGAGCTGGCTAAGGCCCATTGGCAACTTGAGCACTTCTTCCCTCCACAAAAGCAGCCTCGCTGCCACCTCAGCTTGCTCTTGTGACCACTACATCCATGGCTATAGAAGAACCACCATCCACAGCCAAAGTGAATGATGAAACAAACCTTAGCCAAACTCTGTCAAATTTTTCTCAATTAATTCCCACGGCCCAGAGAAGCTCAGCCCCACCGTCTTCCAGCCTTCATTTCCTCTCCCTGAGCTCAATTTCAGAGCCCAAAATTAGGCCAGAAACAGGACATCCCCCCACATTCGATAAATTCCCAAAATGAGCTGCTCCTAAGCTTCACCAGAGTAAGGGAGGAAGTTCTCCATCAAAATCCTCCTCTATCCAGCTCTCTGCACCAGTGTTAGATCAAGCTTGAATCACCCTCTGACCACTTTCATATATAGACCTTTGAAGAGTTCAAATTGGTACTTGGAGGAGCTTCACAAGGTTACAATGAATGTTCAGACCACTTTTAATTGAGACCTCACCTCTCAGACAAAGGTATTAAACCCTCTCCCTAATTCGAGCTTCATTCAATTCTCTATGCATGTAGGCTTGATTCAAGACTTGATTAACCGTATAGATAGGTTCGTCTCACTTATATGAAGCTCTAGGATTAAACCCCATTTGATTTGGTTAAGAATCTAGAGAGATATTAGGTTTAGAAAATGTGTGGTTCTCAATTTAAACTAGATGGGGACGATAAACAAGAACCATCTGATCACACGTGTATCGAACGGACCACACTGATGAAATCGGACAAAGGAGTGGAGTGTACACAGCGGGCCATGTGGCGCTGAATCAGATGGGGGCTTTGAATCAGACCACGCTGTGTGGAGTCTTCGACCCGCTGTAGGTTGTGCTGGATAAGTAAGAAATTAAGGATTAATTATATTTATTTCATTCTGTTAATTTCAATATTGCATAACTTGGTGTAGAAATTCAAAAAAATAAAATAAAAATTCCTTCTTGCTCAGTGAATTGAGGAGAATAATGTGGAACAAAAATTAAAATTATTTGAAGTGTCTCCAATTTTTAATTAATTAAATACCATCTAGGGTGTTTTAATCATAACTCAATAAATAATAACCACCATTGCTTGAAACTTTAGGAGTTGATTCCTCATGATAAATGGGGTATCCTCTTATTTTTTTTCCAAAGTCAGAGGGTACCTCTGGTTAAAAAAACCCTAATTTTCAAGATTAATCATCTCGGTTTAATTAAAAATTCATAAAAATTAAGAGATAAATTAGAAAAATGTAAAGTTTGCTTTGGTCGGTTCATTAGGGTCAGAGGATTATAAGAAAAATATAAAATGTATTTCATTAAGTAAAAATAGTACTATAAGTATTGAACTCATTAAAATGAAAGAAAAAAATAAATAATTAAAACATGTTAAGAAAATCATGAAAACTAATCCACACTAAATGAAATGGTCAGGGGAACTCCCCATAAAAATTTGAGCTCAGTATGAATTCATCTAACCACTAAACTTGATTTTTCAAGTAAAATGATATTTTTTAACATTAAAATAATTATAATAATTAAAATACAAGTCAAAAAAATTATAAAATGGTTTTAGAAGTTCCTTATTACCAGAGGAATTTAAGAAAAATAAAATTAAAATTAAAGAAAATAGTTCATTTTTAATCTATTTCTTAATTTTATGATAATTAAAATATTAAAAAAATAAAAAATCACTAAAATATTAAAAATGCACAAAAATGTTCCATATTGCTTCCTAGTCACCTAAGAACAATTAGAATATTTTTCTTAATTTTAAAAATATATTTATAAATTTTTAAAGTCTTAAAATGAATTTTAAAAGCTTAAAGTGGATTTTCCTTAATTTTGCATTAAAATAATTCCAATAAATCATAGAAAAATCTCAAAAATATGAAAATTGTTTCTCAAGATTTCTTAAACTCAGAGGAATTTAAGAAAACTATAAAACTTATTTTTCCACTTATATAAAATTTTATATTTAATTAATAATCTAAATCAACAAATAATTATAATAATTAAAATAATAATAAAAAATATGAAAGTTGCTTTAAAAATGGTCCTCTAGGCTAGGTAATCCTTCAATAGTTGTCCTAAGATCATATGATTAGTCTTGGATTATTAAATGAATTAACATGGAAACTACCCAATTTTTTGCTAAAATAATTATAAAGAATAAAATAAAAAATCAAAAAATACATTTTCTCCTTTGATATTTTAATTGACTCATAAGTGGGGTAACATAAAATTTCAAAGTCATTTTAGTTAAATTTAAAATGTTATGAAGTGATAAGCCTAACAAGGTAAAGTGGTAATTATGGAATTTATTCTTTAATTAATATTTAGGCATAACCAAGGGATAAATGGGCAATGAACAATCTCAACTTACCTTCTTAGGTGATTAAAACAGAAGGAGCTAAGAGGTAGATACCAATTTACCACTTTTCTACATTAAGGGTAAAATTGTAATTTTGTAATTTATTAAAATTTGGAAGTAAATCAAATTTAATGATTCTAAAGTAAGGGGTTTGATCTAGAAGGATAATAACTCATTAATTTAACACCCAAATGCAATGATTGAATGATAATGCAATTTTTGATAACAAAGCAATGGTAGTATTGACCATAAATAAAATTTTACACTTTAAAGGTGATTGGGCCTCTTAGATTTTGATAACAATGCAATGGTAGCTCAAGTTAAGTACTTCATAGTTCTGTAAGGAAGAAGTGTTTCGCTAGTAATTTCTTCTAAAAATAAATTTCTATAGAAATTTTAGTTAAGGGAAGGACCATGAGACTATGTTGATGTGATAAATAATAGAACTGATAAATCTTAGCTCTTTAAATGACTCTAATGAGAAGCAATTTGATAAATTTGCTCAATATATCTATGCATATTTCTCATCATTTGATCTTCGATTTGATTGATCCACCAAGATGTTTTGAATTTCATTTTTTAGATTGAAGTGGCGTTTCTCTTTTAACAAGAATTTTCATGGCTTAATTTCTTGTCTTGGACATCCCCCACACTTATTTTTTTTTAAGGATGTTAGA
Organism: Papilionanthe hookeriana x Papilionanthe teres; assembly: GCA_022702705.1. Classification (NCBI taxonomy): domain Eukaryota; kingdom Viridiplantae; phylum Streptophyta; class Magnoliopsida; order Asparagales; family Orchidaceae; genus Papilionanthe; species Papilionanthe hookeriana x Papilionanthe teres. The sequence continues at coordinate 103,581,827 of CM040422.1, read as the reverse complement.
TCTAAATAGTATCCAGGTGACATCAAAAAATCTTACTAACAAGTATGATTTAACATTAAATCTAAGAAGCATCCTTGAAAATGATATTATATATCACAATGTTTAGATTTATATATCGCAATGTTATGAAATAATTGTGATTGAATTTATTCATTCACTATTTAATAGTTTAAATCAAGAATCATATCTAACTAAATAACTACAAGCATCAAAAAAGAAGTAATTTTACTCGGAAATGTTTCAAATGCTTTCTTAGTAGTCAACAAATATGACTAGCTAATGGCTATGCAAGTGACTTCCAATGAACTCTAGATTAAAAGGCAAGTTCTTTGATTGGTGAATTCTATGGGATGAATTTTCATGATGAATTCTTCTAATTAATAAGTGATATACCTAAAAATATATATATTTTTATACACATTTTTATACCTATTTTTTTATAATATTTCATTTTAATGTAAGATATTTGTGTGTTTTTCTTTCAAGTACACTTAAATGGACTAAATATGTCACAAGGAGTGAAAAAGGATCAAATTTGGAGCAAAAATTAAGAATGTGTTAAAATGAACTAGGGCGCCTAAGCGCCCAGATCTGGTACTTAAGCGCCAGCAGACAGAGAAAGCCAAGCCTATGTGCCAGAAACCCTGCACTTATGCTTTAGGTAGTTACTTTGCAATTTCAAGGAATTTTTTGGGACTTTTAAAAAGGTTTTTGAGGCATCCTTTGGTACAAACGCGGCTAACTGGTCAAGGGCGCCAGAAGATATTTAAATTTCACTTGAAAGGATGCATCTCTTGGGTAGATTCATTGAATATGGATACATTTTGAAGAGACGCCAAGGAACCTTTTGAGAAAGTTTAAAAGAAAGGAATTGAAGGAGAGAGGAGAGTTCTTTTAGAGAGAGGAAAATTAGAGAGTCATTATAGGTTGTAGAGAGAAGTTAAAGTAAGAAGTTGTTGGATTTTTACTTAGGGTTTCTTCACACTTTTCTCATTATAGTGAAAGAGAAGGTGAGTACAGATTCCTAAGTAAACATCCATTATTGTAGAGAGATTTAAACTCTCTTGGATTGGGCAACTAGTCCAAGGGAGTCTTGTAAGAGAAATGAAGAGATTAGAAGGAACTTCAAGAGTTTGGTGCAGAGGAACTTGAGATAAGTTTTATCTTTATACTTCATTTGGTTTTAATTAAGACTTCTTGTATTTTATACATGATTTCTATTTTTAAAACTACTTGTTGTTGTGTTTTTTCCATAGATTCTAAGTAGTCTTCCTTATATTTTTTTCATAAAATGAAAAGTAATTAAGTGTTGGATGATAGTTGTGGAAGTATTGATCTTTAATGTTGGCAGAAGCTGTGTTAATTTAATCCTTGCACTTCATTTATTTCTTGATCTGGCCAATAAAGATGTTAACATTTGTTGTGAGAACATGTAAGATCCTAGTAGGTATTGCCCCAATTAATAGTAGGTAGAAATCACATGAGATTATATGGATGAGAAAGTAATTCATATATTTTTTTTGCAAATAAATAGGGAAATATACTTTGATGAGTGTAGAATTAGAGACTTTAGGGTGACGACTAATGCCCTTAATTTGGTTTATTATTTTAGGTTTTGATGCGAGATGTTAGACCCCAAGAGGAGGGAAAGGAGGGAACTCTAGACTGAGAGCTAGTATCTTCCCTACCTAACTCATCTTCAAAACTATTCAAATTTTAAACTAGCCAATATTCATTATAGCATCTCTAGTAAGGGTAAAGAATAAAATTTCTCCTATTTGACACAACACATTTTGAATACTCCCATAATAGAACTCATGTACTTATTACTCATTCATGATAAGAAAAAAAAAATTCATCTATACTTCTTTAATCTTACAAAAAGCTCATTTAAGTTAGTAAATTGTTTACTTTATTTCACAATTTAAGAAAATACCAAAAAGAATCATATCTTAAAGTTTTCTGATATTCAAAGCTGTTTAAGTAAGTGTCTTTTTCTAAATAGAACTTGTGATCTTAAAACTTTCTTATCTTTTAAATTTCCAAAAATTTTTCGCGTGGGATCGGTTTTTCGGTGCTTAATTAGAAAATCCTATGTTACTTGATAACGATATGTATACTTGTGTAGAATCCCTAAATTTAAATATCACTGTTGCATTCTTATTTACATTAGAATCAAGTTTTTGGTACTGTTATAAAGAAGAAAAAATTATATTAAAAATATAAGTATAATCTAATTACTACAAGTATAAATATACCAATATTAGTCTGGTAGTAAAAGCTTGGGATCAAGTTTTTGGCGTTGTTGCCGGGGAAAAATTTAATTTTCTTTAGATTAAAAAGAAAAATTAAAAAGAATTTTTAGAAAAATAAAATTTCTATTTTTAGAAAATCTTATTTAAACCTTATCTGTTTATGTGTGTTTTATTTTTTATTTTTTATTTTATTGTTGTGTTGTAATAGTTTATGCAAAGTTCAGGTTCAGAAGGACTTGTGCACTACGATTCTGAATTAGAACGAACTATTAGAAAAATTAAAAATTAAAAATAAAGAAAAAATTTAAAAATTTCAAGAAATAGCAAATCAAATTAATCAATATGCTGAAATTCATTAGTAATTAAGACCTTTAAGAGTTATGCTAACCTTACAGTGGATGAACTACATGGTAGTATTCAAAATCATGCTGTAGCTGCTAATTCATTTGAACTTAAACCTGCTATTATCCAAATTGTATCTAATAATCAATTTGGGGGAGCACCAACTGAAGATCCAAATTTACATCTTGCCAATATTCTAGAATTGTGTGCTACATTTTAATATGATGTGTTTCTGATGATGTTATCAGGCTTAGGATCTTTCCATTCTCACTTAGGGATAAAGCTAAGATATGGTTGAATTCTTTAGCAGCTGGATCTATTAAAACTTGGGGTGATTCAGCAAAGAAATTCCTTGCTAAATATTTTCCATCATCAGAAACTGCGCAGCTTAGAAATGATATTACTTCTTTTTTTTCAGTTTGAAGGGAAATCTATTTCTAAAACTTTAGAATGATTTAAAGAACTCCTAAGAAAGTTTCCTCACCATGTTGTGCTAAATTGGTTAATTATTCAAACTTTTCATAATGGATTAGCTGGACTTCTTAGATTTATTATCGATGCCACTGTTGGTGGTTCATTGATGTTGAAACCATTTTCTGAAGCTTATGCTTTAATTGAAGAAATGACTGCTAATAATTTTTGATGGCCTTATGAAAGGGTAAATTCTAAAAAGGTAGCCAATATTCATGATTCTGAAGCTTTTTCCATGTTAGCAAATCAAGTTGTTATAATTTCAAGGAAGATAGACCAATTTGGAATGAATTTTTCTCAACCAATTCCAATGATTGAAGAGAATTCATTAGGCCAAATGGTAGATTCTCAAACATCAATTGAGACTTTAAATGCTATAAATAACAAGTCAAATAACCCATATTTGAACTACTATAATCTAGGTTGGAAAACCCATCCTAATTTTAACTAGAATAACAATTCGGGTGGTACTAACCAGCAATGGGGGAGCAACCAAGTAAACCCATTGGGGAACTGGATCAACCAAGGTAATAGTAATTATAGACCTACCTATCCTCCAGGTGTTAATAATAATCCACAATTTAAAGATAAGAAGTTATCTATAGAAGAAGTGGTGTTACAAATGGGAAATCAATTACAAAGTCAAGGAGCTATTATAAAAAATATTGAGAATCAGTTGAGACAAATTACAAATTCACTAAGTAATAGAACTTGAGGAATACTTTCTAGTAATACAGAAGTAAATCCAAAAGACCAAAATAAAGAGAAAGTAAAGGTTTTTTAGCTTAGAAGTGGAAGAGAGTTGGAAGACAGAGTTCAAAAAGAGATTGAAGTAGAAAAAGAAGAAATTAAAAAACCTAAAGAGGACGCTCCAGAAGGTTTTGAGAGACCTATTTCTCCACTTAAAATTGATTTAGAAAAACTGCCACCACCTCCATTTCCTTTAAGACTTCTTCAATAAAAGTTGGATAAATAATTTTTAAAATTTTTAGAAATCTTTAAAAAGCTTACAATTAATATTCCTTTTGCTGAAGCTTTAGAACAAATACCAAGCTATGTGAAGTTTATGAAGGATATTCTCAATAGAAAAAGAAAGTTTGAAGATAATGAGAAAGATGCACTTAGTGAGGAGAGTAGTGCTATGATTCAGAAAAAACTTCGTGAAAAGCTTAAAGATCCTGAAAGCTTCACAATTCCATGTGCAACTGGAGACAGATTTTTGGAAAAGTTTTATGTGATTTGTGTGCAAGTATTAACCTTATGTCATTATCTATATTTAAAAGCTGGGATTAGGAGAAATATCTTCTACAACTGTAACCTTACAATTAGCACATCGTTCTATAACATATCCTAAGAGAATTGTAGAAGATGTTTTGGTGAAAGCGAATCGATTTATCTTTCCTTTTGATTTCATTGTGTTAGATATGGAGGATGATAAAAAGATATCTATCATTTTAGAGAGACATTTCCTAGCAACAGGCAGAGCAATGATAAATGTGAAAAAAAGGAAAGTAACTATGTGTGTTAATAATCAAACAATTACTTTTAATATTTCCAAATCAATGAAATACCCTGCAAAAGGTAAAGATGATGAATGTTTCATTATTGATGTAATGATATATCCAACTGAATTCCATTTTAAAATAACTTATAAAGAGAATTTAGAAAATATATAATTAGAATACAAGAAAGAAGAGGAATTAGAACATCTTAATGATTTTATTGAAGAATATTAAAATTTTGTTTAAGAAAGTTTTGAAGTTTTGGACATGACAGAAAAAGACAAATCGTTTTGTCCATCAATTGAGAAAACCTCTTGAACTTGAAGTGAGGTTAATTTTGAAATATTTAAAATATTCCTTTTTAGGTGATTCCTCAATTTTGTCGGTTGTATTTTCCTCGAACTTAACTTTAGAAGAAGAAGAGTGTTTGCTGAAAATTTTAAAGAAATATAAGAAAGTCTTTGGATGGACAATTGCTAATATTAAAGGAATCAGTCCTTCAATTTGTATGCATAGAATCCTGATGGAAGAAAACTGCAAAACCAGGGCTGATCCTCAAAGGAGATTAAATCCCATTATAAAAGAAGTTGTAAAAAAAAATTTAAGTGGTCAAATGTTGGGATTATCTATCCTATTTCAGATAGTGCATGGGTTAATCAAATACATTGTGTTCCTAAGAAAGGAGGAGTGACTGTAACTATTAATGAAAAGAATAAACTAATACCAACAAGACAAGTTACAGGATGGCGAATATGCATTAATTATAGAAAATTAAAACTTTCCACAAGGAAAGATCATTTTCCATTACCCTTTCTGGATCAAATATTTCATAGACTATCTGGGCATAAATCTTTTATTTTTTTGGATGGATATATTGGTTATCACGAAATACAAATTGCTCCAGAGGATCAAGAGAAAACAACATTTACCAGTCCTTATGGTACATTTTCTTTTAGAAGAATACCTTTTGGTTTATGTAATGCCCCTGCTACATTTCAAAGATGTATGATGGCTATTTTTGTGATTTTACTGATAAAGGAATTAAAGTTTTTATGGATGATTTTTTGGTATTTGGAACTTCATCTGAATCATGTTTAGAACCTTTATCACGAGTTCTTAAACGTTGTGAAGAAACAAATTTAGTCCTTAATTGGAAAAAATGCCAATTTATGGTAGCAGGAGGAATTGTTTTAGGACATCACATTTCAGAGAAAGTTATGGAAGTAGATCGTGAAAAATTCAAGTGATCACTAATTTATCTCATCCAACAAATGTGAGGGAAATTAGGTGTTTTTTAGGACATGCTGGATTCTTTAGGCGATATATTAAAGATTTTTAAAAAAATGCTAAGCCACTTTACCATTTTCTCGAAAAAGATATGATTTTTAATTTTGATGAAGATTGCCAAAAAGCTTTTGAATCTTCAAAAGAAAAATTTGTCACTACACCAGTTATTTTTTCACTGGATTGGAAAAAACCATTTGAATTGAGGTGTGATGCAAGTGATTATGCTATTAGAGTTGTTTTGGGACAGAAATATGATAAAATTTTCAAAGTAATTTACTATGCTAGTAAAACTCTTAATGAAGCTTAAATTAATTATACCACAACGGAAAAAGAGTTATTGACAATAGTATTTGCCTTTGATAATTTTAGATCATATTGTCGATGTAAAGAGTTTATTTAGATTTAATTTATATAAATATAGATAGAAGCTTGGAAATATTAATTTAATTTTAAAATACGAGACCAAACCGATCTCATATATGAAATAGTTTAAATAATCAATCAAGTCACCACAAGCCATGTATCTAATCTAAAGAATAGATGCATTGCTTGAGAGTGAAGCTTGATCAAATAAACTAAAGACTTAGGACATTTATTTGGTTTGCAAACCATTTATGTTGACTGACAACTTCCCCTATCTAGTACAAAGTAACAAGATATGGTTTATAGTAATCTGGGATCTTTAAGTTTTTTTAAGGACAAGCTCCTATAGTTAATTACATCTTAGATGACCAAGGTCATCTAAGAAAACTCTTGATATAGATCAAGAAATATTATTTTCATAACTTCCAAAGGTAGGATCTTCAAAGTAATGTGGTAATGGGAAATCCAATAGGTGAGTAGCTCAAGTTTCAGAACAGTTATTGTAAGAATCCAATGGGAAAGAAGGCTAGGGGAAAGGCATAGATCCAAGAAGAATCTTGGTGTTTTCCCTAATTTTATGGTTTGGCTCCAATTTGAGATAGTTATTTAGTGTTTTATCCTACCAATTTTATTTTTTAAGGCTTACATTCACTTGATGTCAATCATGTGAATATCATGGAAGATAGGAGGACTTATAGCATACCCGATGACAACCTCAGAACCTAAGATGAGTTGAGGCTTATATTGCACTGGGTGTAAAGGCTTAAAGAGATAAAGTAAGGATTTATGTTGCACTAGGCAAACTACCTCGAAGTCCTATGGCTTGTTGTTTTATTTCTAAGGAGTTTTGCTGTTGAAGATGGTCGTGCTGCCCACTGTGCATGTTTCAATTTCCTCGTCGAAGCAGGTTTAGTTTTAGAAGTGTTAAATTGAAGAGATTGAGAGGAGTAGCATGTTTTGGACATTTTTAAATTGAGATGTCTTAATGTCTTATTAGGAGAATATTTAAGTTGATTATAATGACACCGGTTAGGATCCCACGGTTCCCTCATTCCGTATGAATTTACCAAATTCAACTAAATGAATTCAGTACTTTCATTCAGACCATGGAAAATCTCCTTAAAAGCCGTAGGTTGCCTCCTCAAAGGTATTCCCAATCATCCAAAGAGATATTTTAATTTAGTTGTAATTGTGATTTTTGTTTTGTTTGTGATTAAATTTTGAGTTGTCTTATATTTTTAACTATTGTGGTGGTGGATTTTCTCTTTTTCTTTGTTTTAATTTTAATTTTAGTTTTGGTTTTCGGCTATCCTAGAAGTTTTTGTTTTCATGCAGCTTGACATTGTTGTTTAGCATGCAAGCTTGTAAGCAAGAAAAGTACAATCAAAAAAGTGCAGGAATAGAAGGTATTGTAAACTATAAAAGCAATCTATGGAGTCTTATCGTTCCTCCACTTGAAACTTTAGTATATTTTGTAGCAAACAATTATAATTTGCAGGAAAGTAAAGCCTATATGTTTGTCACAAGCCAACCAAATCCTATGTCATAACTTGGTGGGCCCTATTTATTTAATAGAGAGAGGCCTTCCCTTAATAAGTATAATAGGTTCAGTTGTCCTACAAGATGTCTAGAAGACTTATGAAAAGATTTGGGGAGTGCATAGATATGTCACAACTCTTTTGAACTTTCTTTCGGTTCATTTAAAATTATCATACATACTGGTGCAACTTTTTAAATTTTCCAAAATTTAGGAACTCGTATTTAGATATATATATATATATATATATATATATATATATATATATATATATATATATATATATATATATTGATTTAGTTTGATAATGAATCATACAATTAACGCAAGTATACAAATCGCTCAATTAATACAGGGCTCTAGTGGAGTCCTGGTTATCGATCCCACAGGGAGGCTTTAATTTTATGGCATAACACAGAAATCACTAATCAAATCACAACACAATTGCAATTAGTTTAATTCTTAAAGTAAAGACATACAGATTCAGTTATTATTTCTACCAAAGCACGTTCTAGACTTTAGCAAGTTAAAATATCATAAGACTAAATTTATAACAAAGATCAGTTGCAAGAAAGAGTCTTCCTCCTTTCCAATCATAATGTTATGATTATTGTGACATAGATCAGTGATGCAAATGTATTGTGCCAAATAGAAGCAATCTTATTATTTACTCATATTTCAGCATATAAAGAACATTGGTTAATCTTAATTTTAGTCCCCAAATCCGTGGTTAGACTGGGAGGATACTGACTCTCACTCCAGAGCTCCCACTTTGCTTCACCTGAAGGCTAACTCTCACTTCAGTTTCTAAACATTATGACCAAATTGAGGATTTCAACCTGTCACTCTGAAATCTCCAATTCTACGCCCATCAAAGTATATTTCCCTATTTATTTGTACTTAATCCCCATGAACTACATCTCTCATTCATGGACATTGGATGTGACCTTCACTTTTGTTTTGAAACTCATAATCCTTTTGGAACATATGTTTCCCAATAAGTTTTAACAATTCAATTAGCCAAATCAAAAAGTAAATTAAGTTCGAAGTGAAAAGGTCATCACAAATTCTTCATAATAAATCAACACATCATTTCCATTTCACAATATCAACACATCACATGAAAAAGAGAAAGACAAAGAAATCTACTCAAGAATCATGAGGAAAACATGACAAAACATGGATTTTATATATAAAAAGAAAGTCATACAAACAGAGTAAAGTAAAGACAACTTATCTCAAACTCTTCCCCAAGCGAATATCAAGGAATTCCTTTGACTCCTCTTCTTTCTACACAACAACACACAATTTTCTCTTTAGATGAGTAAGGAAGAAGAAATCTCTCATTTTCCCTCTCCTCTCACACTCCTTAGAAGAGAAAACACAAAACATAATTTCCTACACAAAATAGAAAGAAACACTCTCTAAACTCTAAACACTTCTCTTCTTTTCTCTCTCTCTTCTAAACATGGCTCCAAAAGTGTTTAAATTCGAACAAAACTGAATTCCTAAGAGTTTCCCCAAGAAAACCTTCAAAATCCGGCCAAATACATTGAATATAGTTTGAATTCGGGATAGAGCGTTGACCGGCGCTAGATAGGGCACCATTCAACACATTATTCTGCCAAAACAGTCGTAACTCTCTGTAAACTGGCGCGGTCCAACACTGGTGACAGTGTCATTCGGCATAAGTTCAATAAAATGCACTTTTGTCCTTTTTCGCTCCAAATTTGCTCCTTTTCGCTTCCTTTTTCTCCAAAGTTCTAAAATCATTGTAACTGCATGAAATCATGAAAAACACTTTTCTTTAAAGTGCAATATCATCAAAAACAGGTATGAAATGGATAGTAAAAAGCTATCAAATTTTAAGTGGATCACTTACTAAATGGTTCATCCATTTCATAACCTTATGCCTAGTGAATTAATGTTTTGATCATCCCAAAATTGGGGTAATTATCACTTGATATTCTATTTATAAATTATGTGAGTGAAGGCCCTCAGGGGCAAGTTGGTTTATAAAGAAATTTATCCAAATTTAGTTTGGAAGTGGACTTGTAGTGTTTCAAAAATGTTTGATATTAATTAAACTTTCTTTTCTAAACCTCATTAGTTAAATTTGATTAAGCCTAGCTCCTACCAAGCCCTTAAGACTTAATGAATATATTTGTAATTTTAAGAAAAGCTAAATATGTGAGTGTGATTCTTATCAAATTATCAAACCATCATTTGAATACCACTTAGGAGTACTAGATTGATGGATTATTAACTTCGAAAGTCAACCCCTAACCTTAAGGATCATTTAATTTTGATTATCTTCCAGGTCAAAACAATTACAAGAATAACAATTTTACTTTTGAATGTGACAAAAGTGATATGGGTTTCTACCTTTTACCCCTTCATGTACCAATCATCCAATCATGTTAATTAAGATCCTTCATTACCCATTTATCCTTTAATTAGACCTAAATATTAATTAAGGCTAAATTCTTCAAAATTACAACTTTGCTCCTAAGGTCTTAATACTTTATAATTAATCAAATTTAACTCAAATGACTTTGAAATTTTTATTTTACCCCACTTATGGGTCAATTAGAACATCACAGGAGAAAATATGATTTTTCTAAGTTTTATTTAATTTTTGTAATTATTTTTAAGTAAAATAGGGCTTTTCAAAGATAATTAAACAACTTGATCAAAGCAAACCTATTTTTCTTAAGAATATTATTGGAGTTTCACATAGACCAGGGGACCAGTTGGACCAAATTTCATGATTTTTAAATTTTAAATTTAATTATTATAATTATTCTAAATTTCTGGAGTATTAATTAAATATAAATATTTTTTATTATAAAATTAAGTTTTATTTTTTTTTTAAACCTCCCTGAGGTCAAGGGACCTAAAGAAACAACTTTCATATCTTTGTGATTTATATTTCAATTTTTAGAATTATTTTTGTGAGAAATTAGGAAAAATCCATTTTGAGCTTTAAAAATTAATTTAACCCTTTAAAAGTTAATTTCTTCACTTAGGGAATTTGGGAAATTATTTTAATTTTTCCTAAGTGATCAAGAGAAAAGTCAGAACATTTCCACGAATTTTATTATTTTTTTATTTTTATGAATTTTTAATTATTTAATTATTTAAAATATCCTTAAAATGAAAGTTTTATTTTAGTTCCAATTTTATTTTTCTTATGTTTTTCTGATCATAAGGAACTCCCAAAACCAATTCATAATTTTCCAACTTATATTTTAATTATTAGAATTATTTTAATGCCAAAAATGTCATTTAACTTAGAAATCAAATTTAGTAGGTTAATTAACTCCATTTGACTTAAAAATTTTATGGGGACTTCCCCTTACCTTAAGTTACAATAGGGAGTGATTTTTATGCCATTTCCTTTTATATTTAGCCCAAATTAATTTTCTTTTGTTTTTGGGGTTTAATGGGCATTACGATTTTTTTTAGTGAGTTAAACCAAATTTTTATTTTTCCTAGGCTCATTTGATCACAGTGAACCTACCAAAACAAGTTTTGTATTTTTCTGAACAAAATAATAATTATTATAATTACTTTAGCAAAATAGTTATCATAAGTTTGAAAATTAGGGATCTCCCTCTGACTTTGGAAAAATTAGAGCCGGTCCCTCATGACAAGGAGATTAAAACCAATAAAAATCAAACCATGGTGAAATGTTCAAGTGCATGGAGAATCAAAATACTAGAAATAGTATTTAATTAATTAAAAATAAACCATGAATCAAATGAACATCAAACCATTTTCACATTATTCTCCTCAATTTCTTGAGCACTAGGATACATTTATTTTATTTTATTGATTTTTCTACACCAAGTTATGGATTTTTGAAGGTAGGGGCGAATTAATTATTTCATTTTAATCCCATTTTCTTCCTTATCCGATGCAGCACCACCTCATCCTTAATAGCTATGAAGTGCTACGCATCGTCTCCCCATTTAGTGCCACCATCTGACTCAGCTTCACATTTTATACAACAAGCATTCATCAAGCGCGATCCTGGCCATCCATCTGATACACACGTGATCCAACGACTCTGGCTCTTCATCCCCAATTGGTGTGAACTGTTAACCGCACACACTTAAACCCTAATATCTCCCTCTACACTCAACCAAATCACATGGGGTTTGTTTCTATGGACTCATCTGACCCAAACAAACCTATTTATACGGCTAACCTAGCCTGAAATCAACCCAATGTGCATGGAGAATCAAAACAAGCTCGGGAGGGTGAGAGAGTTTAATACCTTTGTCTGGGAGGGGAGGCCTCAATAAGATGGTTTTGGCAGCTTCGATTGGACCCAACGAGGCTCCAGATGAAGCCTTTTATTGTGGTGAAGTTTCTAGACCTATGTTTGACCAGGCCCGATTTCAAGTGTTGATCAAAGACTATGTTATAGGCTCTCTATGATGGGGCTTTGATGGAGAACTTCTTCATTCAGTGTGAGGATAGTGTGGGTGCAATTAATTTGATTTTGGTGCAGTGTGGAAGTGTGGTGAAGTTTGTCCTGGTTTCGGCTAAGAATTGAGCTCTGTAATTAGCTCTGGGCAGTGGGATTCAATGGCTGAGGATGGTGTGCCTGCACTCAACGGGTCTTAAGGAAGCTTTGGAAGCAATTTGACACAGTTTCCTTAGAAAAATTTTACCACCCCTTTGGCCGCAAAGGATGGCTTTTATAGTCATGGCCATTGGGCTGAGCTCAGGGTTTGACTACGGGTGGAATCAAGTGCTTATGTGAAGTGTTGAAAAGCTGTAATTGTCAATCCGAGTTGGACAAGTTATGTGGGTGAATTTGGGCTTTGCCCATTGGAGGTGGTTCTCAGTTTTGTCTACTCCGGCTAGGTCAGGGTAGGTGGCCAATGGTCAGGTGGGTAAGCCATGAGTGAGGTAAGCTTAAATGGTTTGTGATTCATTGCAAATCTCTCTTAAGTTAACCCATTTAAGGAAGGGGATCCCTGATTTGAGGGACCCTTGGTCCATGGATCCCCTAGAGTGGGCTAGGTGGATCTAGCTCAGTCTCTAGGGTTAACTTAGTGGCTGTGGGAGGCTTGGTTTGATCAATTTGGCTAGGTTTGGTCAATTTGGCTCATGGGTTCAATTTTGGGTCGTGTGGGTTCAAGTTGGGCTAGGTTAGTTTTAAGATTGGTTTTGGTTCAATTGATTGAGCACTATTGTGTGTATGATTGTCATGGAGCATTTAGAAGAGGATTGGAGTAGTTTTGAATTGATTTGGGGGGCAATTTTGTGGAAATTGGATATTTGGCCAATCTTGAGCATGTTGGGTTAGCTTGGGCCTAAGTTAGGTTAGGTTTGGGTCAAAGGCCAATTGATGGTTCCAAATGGCCTACGGGGATGTTATGAAAGCTCTCAACATTAATTGGGTGGGAATGTAGGGGTAGGCTATTAAAATTAATGGGTTTTGGACATGTGACCAATTTGGGATAAAATTGGGAAATTTAGCTTTGGTTGAACTTGAGAGAGGTTTGGGCTCACATTGGGGGCAATTGATGGTTCAATATTGTTTGGGGGGGATGTCATAATGAGTTTAGAATTCAAAATTAGGGGAAATGGATTGACATTAGTTTTGATTTGTGGAGATTTGGTCATATGGTCAAAGTTGGGGCTTTTTGCTTTGGATTGAAATTGTGCTTGAAATTGGGTCAAATTGGACTTGGATTTGGTTTTACTTGAGCTTAAGCATGGTGAATTTAAGTTAGAATTGAAATTAGGCAGGATTGGGATCAATTGGATGGACATTGGGGGTAATTTGGGCATTTTGAGCTTAAAGGGGAAATTAGGGGCTTTTGGTTAAATTCGGCTAATTTGGTCAAATTGGGTGTGGTGGTCAAAATTTAGATTGGAAATATTTGGAGGGTTTTGGGAATTTTTGGGAATTTTTGAAAGTTTTAGAATTTTTTTAGGAGGGGCATTTTGGTAATTTTAGGTATTTTGGAAAATTTTTTAAATTTGAGGTTTTTGAGTATTTTGAGTGTGAGGAGTGTTTTGGGATGCTTTTTGGAGAGAATTTTGGTAATTTTGGGATTTTTGGTCAAAATTAAGGTTGAATGGCAATTTTGGTAATTTGGTGGAGTTTAGGGGCAAGGGAGTCAAATTTGGAGCTTTTTGTTAAAATTGGGGTGAAATGGGATTGATAACCCATTTGGGCCATGGACCAAGGGAATTTTCCATTTGGATCTTCCATGTGATGGTACTCGCCAAACCCTAGCCAGGGGCTAGAGCTTGGGGAAACCACTCACATGAGTTTCCAAAAGAGTAGGGGATTAAGCCTCAGGGAAATTTGGTATGGAATTGTGAGGTAGTGAGTGAGAGTGTAATGTGCAAGTGTGTGTATGTCAGCTCCAGACCACCCAGGGTAAGTCCTAAGGCTTGACCATCTTATAGGGAACTCCTCTTGAGCTTTCTTATGCTTGGTCTCATCCTCCTAAGTGCTTAGAGGTTAGACTTTAAACATTTGAAAACTCCAAGTGAAGCAAAGAAGTGTTTTGATTTTCTATGGGGTAAGGGTTCCATCACTAGTCTTCTAAGATAGTTACCAGGAAAGTCCTATGGCTACACCCCAGTCTATTCTAAAAAAATACTAGACCTCAACAAAATTGAGGTCAACACATTTAATTGGAACTAAATGTGTGGTGCATACAGATCATTCTACTAATAAGTATTTAATGAAAAAGAAGGATGCAAAACCAAGGCTGATAAGATGGGTTCTTCTATTGCGAGAATTTGACTTTGAATTAGTAGATAGAAAGGGAGCTGATAATCAAATTGCTGATCATCTATCTAGGCTCTCTGAGAAATCACTTTGTTCTGAAGAAAAAATTAATGAACATTTTCCAAATGAAAAATTGTACTATATTAACGAATGGTGTGTTCCATGGTATGCAGACATTGTGAAGTTTATTGTAAGTAACATTATACCTTATGGTTTGACACAACAATAAAAGAGGAAATTTTTGTCTGAAGCCAAAACTCATTTTTTTGACGACCTATTTTTGTATAAATGGTGGAGGGATCTAATTATTCGAAGATCTGTGCCTTTAGAAGAGACTTTTGAAATTATCCAAAAATGTCATGATTCTGATTTTGGAGGACATTTTGGTGTTGATAAAGCAGCATACAAAATCTTGCAATCTGGATTTTATTGGCCTACTATCTTTAGAGATTTTAATGCTTATATTAAAAATTGTGATCGCTTTCAATGTGTAGGTAATATTTCTAGATGAGATGAGATGTCCCTGAATTATATTTTGGAAGTTGAAATATTTGACGTTTGGGGATTAGATTTCATGGGACCTTTTAAACCATCATTCAGAAGTTTATATATACTATTAGCAGTAGATTATGTGTCTAAATGGATAGAAGTTGTTGCTTTACTTCGATGTAATGCTCAAAGTTTTGCAAAGTTCTTAAAAATGAACATATTTTACAGATTTGGAATGTTGAGAGTTATCATAACTGATGGGGGAAGTCATTTAAAAAATGCGTTAATTAAAAAATTATTGAAGAAATATCGTATCTATCATCGAATTTATACTGCTTATCATCCTCAGACAAGTGGTTTGATTGGTTTCCAATCAAAAAATTAAAAGAATTTTGGAAAAATCTATAAATCCAACAAAAATGGATTGGTCAGTTAAACTTTATTTTGCTTTATGGGCTTATAAGACTGCAGACAGAACTCCTGTCTGAATGTCACCATTCAGATTAATTTATGGGAAAGCTTTTCATTTACCAATGGAACTTGAGCATAAACCTTATTGGGCTATTAAGAAATTGAACTATAATTTGATGGATGCTTGTAAAAAAATATTATTACAATTAAAAGAGCTAGAGAGATTAGGAGTGAGTCTTATGAGAATGCTAGGAGTTATAAAGATAAGATGATAAAGTGGCATGATCCGAGTATTCTTACTAAAAATTTTGAGCTAGGGCAATAATTTTTGTTTTATAATGCAAAGTTGAGGTTATTTTCAGGCAAACTTAAGTCCATGTGGATGGGCACATTTATTGTGATAAAGGTTTACCTCTATGGAGCTATGGATATTAAGGATCCTAAAGCCCTAAAAATTTTCAAAGTGAATGTTCATAGGGTGAAACCCTATTTTTTAGGGGATCAGACTAAATTAAATGATGTTTTGATGTTGGTTCACCCAGAATAAGCTTTGCGTACATCGGGCTGACGACGTAAAACCAAGCGCTCTATGGGAGGCAACCCATAGTTATCGTTGTGATTTTCTTTTGATTGTTGTTTTTGTGTTTGATTTAGAAAATTTTGGTAGTATTTTTAACTTTTGGTGATAATTTTAAGACTTTATATGATGTATTAGACGTGTAAGAATGAGTATTTGGACGTTAAGCTGACCTGTGCTAAATTGAGCACTGGCGCCTAGGCGCCCAAAACTGGCGTTTCAGCGCCAGAGTTATAAAAATGTGCCTAAATGATGTTCCTAAAAGAATTAAATGTGGGAAAGCAGCCCGGAATGTTATTTGTGGTTTTTAGACGTGGGAAGTGGGTATAGGCTCTACTAAAGTTTATAAATATCATAAATTTAAAGTGAATATTTGCCCCTTTCAAAATTTTCATTCTAAAGTCTAAGAGAAGAAAGATTTGAATTGTTAAAAGAATAAAGATAGCAAAGATGTATTCTTGGGAGAATGATTTGAAGAAAAAGGAGGAAGCTGTCAAGAAGAAGTTTGTAAGTCAAAGTGCACAAGAGTTATATAACGGATTCCTAGCCGTTAGTATTGAAGGAATAGCGAAGAAGATTGCAAAAATTGAGGCTGATGTGGCTACAATTGAGGCAAAGGTAAATGAAACAAACGTACATTTAGCGTATATTGGTTGTTATCTCAAATTGAAATTTAGTCATTCAAGTTAAATTGAAGAAGCGGATAAGGCAAAGTATCTGAAAAATAAGTGGATTGAAGAGGATTCTATCAGAGTACTTCATCATCGTCCATTTTATCAAATCTACGTGTTAAATGGTTCAGAAGGAACAAATGAAGGCCAAGGATAATTTCCACCTAATGGAGAACGAAATTAAGTCTTTGTTTAGTTTGTTTGTTTATTTTGTCTGTGTTTGTTTGCTTCTTTGATTGTGTGTGTTTGTTTTATGTGTTTATGTACATTTGTCTTGCATTATGATGAATTTAGAGGGTATCTCATCCAAAACTTTTTGGAGTAGAGATTAGACATGTGAAGTGTATTTTTACTTGTTGATTATATGTTAATGAAAGTGTTTTGTTCGTGTTAAAGTATTCGTGTTATTATGATTGAATCTAAGTTGTGAAAAGTTTAGAATTTTTTAGAAAGAAGAGAGAAGAAGGGAAAGAAATTGTTATTATGATTTATAAAGACCATGCAAGGGTGGTTGACTTAGGAAGTTGTGAATTTGAATCAAAATTTAGAAATTTCAAAATTTGTGCACTGGCTCCTAAGCGGCAAAACCCGAGCTTAAGCGCTGGCATACTGCGAGCATGGCGCCTAAGAGTTGAAATAGTCGCGCTTAAGCACTGGTTCAAGAAAACTAGTTCATGATGGTTTTAAGTGCAGAAAACCACCATTTTCTCCTCATTTCATCTTCTTCTTCCTCAAGAGTTCACGGTTTAGCATTTAAGGCATCCCTATAAGTGAAGATTACTTGGTGGATTTGAGCCAAATTTGTAGGATTTAATCTTCTCAATGTTAGAGCTTCTCTTTTACGTAAAATTTTTTTATTTTCACCATGGATTTGGAGTTTATTTTGGAAAATCTTAAAATTTACTATTCATGATGAAAATTTGATGAAAATTGATGGATTTTACATGGAAAAGTGAGTTTAAGATTTTAGAAGTTAAATCTAGTGGATTAGGGTTGATTTTGGAATTTATTGTGAATTTTTGTAATTTTTAGAAATGACACCAAGAATGAAAAGGAGCAAGGGGAAGGTCACGTTTGATTCGAGTAAGTTTGTGAGTTCTAAGGCTCAGGATAGTTATATTGATGCATTACAATCGAGGAAGTTAATTCATGAGCGTTGTTGTAGAAATCCGGGTGGAGAAGTAGAAGACTTAATTTTCCACCGACAGTGGGATCGATTCTGCTGTTTTTATGTTGTTGCAGTGATTTCTGTAGTTAGGGAGTTTTATGCAAATCTACTTGAATCAGAGGACAATCTGGTGATGATTAAAGGGAAGACAGTAGCGTTTTCACCAGAGGTAATCAATTCATTTTACCAACTACCTACGGATACGTTGTTTTTTTATTCTAATTACAATCGTACTTAGGAGGAGTTAGATGAGATTATTTCTTCGTTAACTGCTGGAAGAGGTCTATGGAAGATTACCAGTGGTAGAAGGGTAAACTTTCCTACATCAAAGATGGATGCCACAGCGAAAGCATGGTATTATTTTATTTATGCCTGTCTACTCCCCACAAATCATGTTAGCGAAGTAACCAGAGAGAGGGCTACACTAAACTACTACGTACAAAAGTACAAGCCGATCAATATTGGATCTCTTATTTATCAGATTATTACCAGTTTTGCCAGAGCCACCACTACTGCAGGTTTAGGATTACCTTCCTTAATCATTTCTTTATGTGAGCAAGCTGGTGTTAGATTTGATAGTTGAGAGGAGATTCTTCAACCTCTGAAGCCCATTACTAGTGTGAATGTGAAGACACCGTTGACCTCATTTTTGGTGAAGTCTTTTCTTTCCTCTTAGTGCTTAGGATCTAGCCATAGGACTTCTCCTTGACTATCCTAGAAGACTAGAGATGGAACTCACCTTTTAGAAATTCAAACCAAATCTTGGTTCTCTTTAAAATCCTACATAGATGGTCATCAACCTCCAAATCACTTGGAAGGTTGGGACCAATGTGCGAGAAGACAAAGATGAACTCCTATAGGATGTTCGAAGCCTTAGACCGCCACTGGGTGGCCTGGTCTTGGTGAGGTCTAGCTTGCACACACTGCACTCCCACACCCATCCTAAACCCTGAACCATCCCTACCTAATCTTGACCCTGGTTCATGGGAGCACTCATGTGGCTAAGTCCAAACCCGAACTCCTTGGCTAAGAGGTTTAGGAACAACCCATTAGATGTTCAAAATGGACATTTATTGGTCCATGGCTCACTCTAAGTTATTCCACTCCCTCAATCATACCCAAATTTCACTTTTGCCAAAATTTCTGGTTTTGACATTGGGCCCTCAAGCCTACTCAAGATTACCTAAATTACCCCCACAACCACCAAACTCTCCAAAATTTCCCAAAAAATTACACAAAATTTCCAAAAATCCTAAAAATCATTTAAAAACAAATACCACCTTTTAAATCCACTAAAATACCCCAATACCCTCCAAATAACCTCTCAATACCCTAAATACCCTTTTGGCCCAAAAAATCCAAAAACTCCAAAAATTCCCAAAAATTCCAAAAAATCCCAAATATTCTCAATTTCATTTTTTCCAACTACACCATAAGCCAATTTTGTTAAAATAACCCACTTTTATCAAAATCCCTAATTTGACCCATTTTCAACATAAAAGGACCCAATGTCAAACCAAACCAACCCATTCGACCTCAATCTTGCCCAATTTCAATTATAAACTCTAATTAAACATCTCCACTACCAATATAAACCAAATCTAAGTCCAAATTGATTCACATTTGAGTTCAATTGCATTTGAAACCTAAATCCCCAAATTTGCCAAATTAATTCAAAATTCCCCAATTAACCTAATGTCAACTTTTTCCCTTTCCAATTTTAATCATAAACCTTCCATGGAACTCCCATGAAACCCATGCAACCTTCAATTGTCTCAATTTGAGCCTAAGAGTAACCTAAATCCATTTGAAAACCAAAAATACCCCATTTTAACCTAAAGTGAATTCATGCCCAAAACCTACCAAATTGATTGGCCTAATCCTAAAATTTCTTCCCAATTGATATTTGGAACTCTTCAATACATTTCCCTAGACCATTTAAAACTTTCAATTGGGTTTAAACTCCACCTTAAACCAACTTGGGCCCAACTTGATCCAACCTTGCCCAAAATTAACCAAAAATCCCAAAACCCACCTAATTGACCTTTCAATTGAACTCAAAACCTTTCCATGTCTTCATGAAAGTTATTCATGGAAATCATTTCTACAATGTTGCTCAAGACACTTGGACCTAAATCAAACCCAAACTCAAGTTAATCCAACCTAAACCCAAGTGAGCCAAATTGAACCTATGGCCTAACCAAACCAAACTGAACCAAATGTAGCTAAACCAAATCTTCCATAACCACCATTTGAACCCTAGGAACGACCCTAGATCCACCTAGCCCAAGCTAAGTGAGCCATGGACCAAGGGTCCCCCATTTTAAGGGATCTCATCCCTTAAGTGGATAAATCTTCTTTTGCCTTGCCCCAAATCCTTCCCCTAACTGATTAATCACCATTAAACCTCTCCTTGACTCACCTCACCTCAGAGGCCAGCTCCCCTATCCTTGCCGGCAGGCCTTGTCGTCGGAGGGGGTCAAAATCGAGAGCCACCACTAGCCTATACACACCCAAACTTACCCAATTGGCCACCTCGGCCAAATTAAACTTTGGAGCTCCACCGCCCTCCTCCTAAGCAACTGAATCCACCCCTCAATTGAACCCAAGCTCAGACCAATGGCTTTGGCCATTTAAACACCTCTCCTCGGCCATGAGAAGGGTGTTAAAATTTTTCCCAACAGAACCCCCCAAATCATCCCTAGAGCTTCTCCCAGTCTAGAGAACAAGAACCCCACTGCTTTCCAGCCTTCATCCCCACTGGTTGAGCTCAATTTCAGAGCTCAATCTCAGGCCAGAAACATGACAACCCTTGCAACTCCACAGAAACCCAATTAACTCTTCCCACACCTTCACCGGAGGTAGAGAAGAAGTTCCCCAGTGAAAGCCCCCTCACTAGGCCAGCCATTGGCTCTAGACGTGAAAACACTAAATCGAGTTTGGACGATGTCATACCTAGGTGATTCACCAGGACCAGAGGCTTCATCCGTAGGCTCCTCTAGCTCCAACTAACGTGTCGAACACATTCAATCGAGGCTACACCTCTTGAACCAAGGTATGGAAATTTCTCTTGCTCCCGAGCTTCCAGTGATTCTCCATTTTGTTACACTTGATTTCAATGTACATTAGCCGCATGGATTTGTAGCCCTTGTTTAGACGAGCATGTAGGAAGAAACCTCGTGCGATTTGGTTGAGAAATGAGTGAGATCTTAGGGCTAGAAGGTGGACGGTTCTCGGCTCACACTAGTTGGGACGATGAACGGATGTCGTCGGATCGCGCGTGTATCGGATGGATGGCCAGGATCAAGCCAGACAGAAGGATGAAACTGAACCGTGGGCCACGTGGCTGCCAAGTCAAATGGCGCCGAATCAGGAGGAGATGCGTGGAGCTTCGGCCTGCCGTAGGTTGAGGTGGCGCTGACTGGTTTAAGTAGATAAATAGTGTATTTCTTATTTATTTAAATACCCAGAACTTCAAAAATGCATATCTTTGTGTAAAAAATCACAAAAATAAACTAAAAATACCCTCTTGCTCAGTGAACAGAGGAAAATAATGTGGAAAAAGAATTAATCTATTGTTGAGTATTTTTTTATTAATTTAACACTGATTTAAGTATTTTAATTCTCCATTCACACATACAATTCTCCATGGCATGAGACCATAGGGCTTTTGTAGCCTCTGTTCTTGGAAACATTCCCTGAATTTTCCAAGGTCAGAGACCACGCCTATGACAAGTTATTTATTTTCCAAATTTTTATGCCTATTTTGGTACTTTAATTCCAGTAATGAGCATACTGTTTGGAAAATTCTAGAAAAATTAGAATATGTTCCCTATGACCAGAGGGACTTGGGATAATTATTTCATGGCTTAAAACATTATAAATAATCTTAATGGTTCACTTAACCTAAAATCAACCTTGAATTAATAAGGGCAAATAAAAAATAAAAATGACTTGAAATCTTTTCTCCAATGATCTTTAGGATCAGAGGAAGCCCCATAATAATTTTGAAATCAATTGGAAATATTTTAACCCACTAAATGGAATTTCTAAGTAACAAGGCCTTTTAAATGTTAAAAATTCATAAAACCCAAAATGAATTTCAAAACTCACCAAATTCATTTTGAGGCCTCTCTAGGATTAGAGAAGTCTATGAAAATTAAAATTGTATTTTTTCTAAAATTTTCATTTTTTTACATATTTTTGAATATTTTAATAATTAAAAAATAATAAAAATAAAAAAATAATAATAAAATTCACAAAAATGTTACATTTTGCTCTCTAATCACTTAAGAACCAACCAAATATTTTCCCTAAGTCTGAAAACAAAGATATTGAATTTTAAAGGCTTAATGCATTTTTTTAATATTAAAAATGGATTTCTCAACCTTTCCCACTAAAATAATTCTAAAAATACAAAGAAAGATCAAGAAAAGATAAAATTTGTTTCTCCGAGTTCCTTGAGGTCAGAGAGATTTATGAAAAATATAAAACTTAATTTTCAACTTTAATTTTATTTTATAATTAATTAATACTCCAAAACTTAAAATAATTATAATAAATAAAATAGAATTAAACAAATCACCAAAATTGGTCCAAGTGGTCCTCTAGTTAGTAAGAACCTCTCATAATTTTTCTAAGGACAGAAACTTTGTCTTGGTCATGTTGTTGAATTTTCATTAAAAATCCTTTTTTTTCCTTAAAATAATTATATAAATTAAATAAAAAATAAAAAAATCACATTTTTCTCCTCTAATGTCTTAATTGACAAGTGGGTGGAGTGACATAAAAATTTCAAGTTCAATTGAGCTAATTTAATGAGTTATGAGATGAATATGTTTAAGATGGCATAAAGGTAATTAAGGAATGTTAACCCTAATTAATATTTTAGGCTTAATCAAAGGGAGGGATGAATATTTGATCCTAATTTTCTTTCTCTTGGATGATTGAAACTAGGGGATTAAGAGGTAGAAACCCATTGATCACCTACAACATAAAAATGAAATCTTAATTAATTAAGCCATTTAGATTTTGGAGGAACAATTAAATTTTGGACTATTAAAATTGGGGACATGACTTGAGAGGATATCAATTCTTTAATTTAAAGTCCCTAATTGAATTAATTTAGCTCTTAATTAATTTTAATAATAATGATTGAAACTAATTAAAAAAAGAAAGAAATATTTAATTAAATTAATGTTTAAAACATTAGCTTATTTAAATTAAAATGAACCCGAAACACTAAAGTTAATTTGAAATCAATGCAAATTTGAAAGGTTAAAAAAATTAATTAATCTAAAAAACAAGTTACAATTAAAATGTAATAATCAAATCAATCTAAAAAATATATATTTGTAACAAATTTGAATTATCAAAACTTAATGGAATTAAGTGGTCTAAACACCTCTTTAACTTGAACAACTTTAAAACTCATAAAAATCAACATGAGATTTTATAACTAAGCTAAACTGTTTTCAAACAACAATTCAATCTTAATGGTTAAATCTCTTAACTAATTTGCCCCTGAAGGCTTTTTATTATCATAACTCTCAAATGAAACATCAAGTGAAATGTCACTCCACTCATCGGATAATCAAATGTCCAAGTTCACTGAGCAAGAAACAAAATTCAACTAAATTTTTGGATGATCAATTCACCTGAACAACGAAACTCATTTGGACTCGAAATAATCCCAGAAAAATTGAAAAGATGTGTAGGATTTGTCCTAAGCACTTTCTCAATATGAGGGGATGTTTTAGAAGAACAATTGAACTTAATTGTTCTTTAGTGAAGAAAATCGTCTTTAACAAAACACGAGAACCTAGACGTCATCGGAATTGACTAGCAATAGGATTAGAATTTTTGTAAACAACCAGAACCTTCCCTTAGCTTTAACTAGATGTTTTCTTGTTGCAAATATATAAATGCCTTGACATGTGTTTTAAGTGCAGCCTGAAATGACGGGACTGTCCACCAGGTACGCATTTAAGTTTATTACGATTTACTTTCTGCAATTTATTAAATGTCCTACTTTCCTGTAATTATAAATGCATGAAAAGGATTGAACCCAGCATGTTTAAACAACTCAAAATTTAATCACCAACAAAAAAAACTGCAATTACAACTAAAATTAAAACGTCTCATTGGATGATCGGGAATCCCTCGGATGATGTAACCCACGTGTTGCTAACGAGATTTCCCACTGTCTAAATGAAAGTGTGTAACTCATTCAGTTGAGTTTAGCAAATTCATTTGGACTAAGTGAATCCGATGAAAATAGCGGTGCCGGGATGACGGAATCGTGGGATCTTAATCAGTTCTGCTTAATCAACTTGAAGATTTGTTTTAATTAAAATACTAAGGCATCTCAATTTTTCAACCTCTCTAAACCAAAACACTTCTCTCATCTCTTGATTGTCACTTTCTAAAACTAAACCTCTGCAACAACAAGGAGCTTGGAGCACGGTGGGCAGCACGACCATCTTCGTCAGCAAAACTTGAGTCTACTTCAGCAAAACCTTTCTTAGTATTAAATAACCAAGCCATAGGATTTAGAGGTAGTTTTTTTAGTGCAACATAAATCCTCAACTTTTTGTTAGGCGTTTGCATAATCATATTATGCAAATTAAGCCCTAACCGGTCTTAGGACTTCGAGGTAGTCGTTTGGTTCGAAATAAACCCTCACATCTTCGAGGTTATTTGTGTGATTATGTCATACAAGTATAAGTCCTAATTAACTGAAATTGGCAAGATTGAAACATTAAATAAACTCTCAAATTGAAGCCAAACCATAGGATAGTTGGGAAGTCACCAAAGTTCACTTCGGGTCCATGACATCCCCTACTTCTCTTCATTTGGATTTTAAAATAAACTGTTCCAAATTTGAGCTATTTCCTATTGAAATTTCCAAAATCCAGTTTGTTTGAAACATTAAACTTTAAAATTCTTGAGAGCAAAACCACTGATCATTGTCGAGAGTTTTCTTAAATGATTCCCATCATTTAAGATGTAATTAACTATAGGGGCTTGCCCTTATAGGGAACTTTAAGAACCCAGGTAATATAAACCCTACTTAATTCATTTATATTAAGTAGGGGAACTTGTCGGCTTATAAAATTGGTTCGCAGACCAAACGGATGTCACAAATCTTCTAGTTTATTTAATCGAGCCCCATCATCAAGCAATGTGTCCATTCCTCGGGATAGATACACGGTTTGTGGTGCGGTGCTCGTTTATATAAACTATTTGGGATGTGAGATCGGTTTGATTTCATATCTTAAAGTTTTCAAACTTAAAATTATTTAAAAAAAAAATCAAATGTTACTTTTCAAACTATATATATTTAAATCAAATTTAAAATTTAAAATTCACCGACAATTTCTGTAGGCGACCCCCTTTTCAAAACACTTGACCTAAAAATATGCCGACAGACATATTTTGAACATTCAATTTTTTGCTGGAGAGGGGGATTTTCTAGAAGTTCTGGTACTTCAACATCGCATGCTTCTACATCTCGAGCGTCCACATCTCGTGGCAGATCCAGTCCTGATTCATAAACTCAAATAATGCAAAGGATGATGGAAAAAATTGATTATGCTATGGATAAGGTATCAAATCTTGAAAACTATGTTGATCATATTGATTCTTACTTAGGGAGACATAGTGATTATAAAGAGAAATACAACACATCTATGGAGAGACTTGTTAGAGGTGATCAGAGTGTGGTATTTCCTCCATATCCATGATACACTCATTTTGATATGCTAGTTTTTGGGATGATTATGATGATGAAGATGACGACGGTGATAAAGATGAGTAGAGATTAGGTTATGTTATGTTCTATTTGAACTATTATTTGTGCTGATGTCTAGACTACTATATGTGTTATTATTTGTGGTTGTGGTGAACATTGTTGTTATTGTTAGTTGTCATGTGTATCTGTGTGATGTTGATGATGTAGTATGTACTTGAACTCGTTTATTTTAAATGTGTTTGTTGGCTTTGTTGAACTTATTCCCACTGCTTTAGGAAGTTTAGAATAGAGCTAACCTTTATTTAAAATTTATGTTTAAATTTTAATTTATTACCATGAATTTTTGTTGTGGTTGTGATATTATGTTATTTTGTGTGATTTGGTTTTATGTTAGCCTCTACTGCATATAAGTCTTTTGAATCTCATATATGCTAAAATCAAAAAAAAACTTTTATCATTTTTACTCGTGTTTTTAATTTTTCGTACTTGTATAATTAGGATATGAAAATTCCTATAAACATAAGTTTTATTTTTCATTCCTGTCTTCATATATTATATGTTAAAATGTTTAATCTTTGTAAAAATTTAAGTTTGGGAGGATGAAAAAAATCAATTTTTAAAACTTAAAATTTATTTGTTCTCAAATATGCTACAAATAAATTTGATTTTTGATTTAAAATATGATTATGTGTATGAAGTTATATTAGGGTAATTGAATATATAAATGTGTAAGAAAATTTAGCTAAAAAGTTTATAGTGATGAAAAAAATTTTCAAGTTATAATTTTTTCTTAGTGAAGAGATGTTAAATATGGTATAACTATTTTTAGTAAGAAATATTGTATTTTTGAAAAATTGAGAAGAATTAGACTTTTATTTTCAATACTTAAATTTTTGTTATTAAAAGTAATTTTCAAAAACTATTAATATATTTTTAAGTAAAGGATTTATATCAGACCTTTGCTTTAGGAAAGGAAGAGTGGAATTCAAAATCATTAAAGGCCTATCCAGATATAGTAATCATTTATTAATAAAAGAAAAAAAAAGAAAAAGAAGAAAAGAAAGAGAAAAGAAAAGAAAAAAAGGGAAGTATAGTATGGAAGGAGAATCTTGAGGATTAGTGCCTAATAAAAAATTGGTTCCACATCTGATCTTTTTAATGCATAAGATTTAAGAAACTTTTAAGGTTAAGAATATAATATTGTGAGTATAATTATTTTTAATGAAAATTTTTTAGTAAAGAAGATAGAATTTCTAAACTCTATATTTGGAAAATCTACAAATATTTCTGCATTAGATAGGAGCTCATATTTTTATACATTTTCACTTTAGAAATTTTCTAAACTTTAAATTGATATCATTCACTAAAGTTTTTTTTTAAAATTGGAACACTACATTTCTAGAGTAAAATTTTAGAATCTCCTAAAGAAACTCAATCACATAACTTTCTTATGTTGGTTTTGAAATATTGTAGTGTCACTTTAAGATAAGTAACATTTTAAGTTTGAAGGAATTTGATATCCCTAAAATATATAATATTTTTATACACCTTTTTATACCTATTTTTGATAATATTGCACTTTAATGGAAGGTATTTGTGTGTTTTTTTCCGGTACACTTAAATGGACTAAATATGTCAAAATAAGTGAAAAAATATCAAATTTGGAGCAAATATGAAGAAGGTGTTAGAATTAACTGTGGCGTCTAAGCACCCAGATTTGGCGCCTAACTGCCAGCAGACATAGAAGGTCACACCTAAGCGCCAGAAACCCTGCGCTTAAGTGCCAGGTAGTTACTTTGCAATTTCAAAGAATTTTTTGAAAATTTTGAAGAGGTGTTAGAGATATCCTTTGGTACAAATGTGGGTAACTAATCAAGGGCGCCAAAAAATATCAAATTTCACTTTAAATGATGCATCTCGTGGGTAGATTCATTGAATATGGACACATTTTAAAGAGCCACCGAGGCACCTTTTGAGAAAGTTTAAAAGAAATGACTTGAAGGAGAGTGGAGAGTTCTTTTAGAGAGAGAAAAATTAGTGAGTCATTAGAGGTTGTAGATAGAAGTTAAAGTAAGAAGTTGTAAGATTCTTACTTAGGGTTTCTTCACACTTTTCTCATTCTTAGTGAAAGAGAAGGTGAGTAAGGCTTCCAAAGTAAAAATCCATTGAGAGAACTATACCCTCTTGGGTTGTCCAAGAGAGTCTTATAAGAGAAAGTAAGAGATTAAAAGGAACTTCAAGGGTTTGGTGAAGAGGAACTTGAGATAATTTTTATCTTTGTACTTCATTTGGTTTTAATTGAGACTTTTTATGTTTTCTACATGATTTTTATTTTTAAAACTACTTGTTGTTGTGTTTTCTCCATGGATTATTAGTAGTCTTCTTTATCTTTTTACTTAAAATGAAAAGTAATTAAGTGTTGTATGATAGTTGTGAAAGTATTGATCTTTAATGTTGAAAGAAGTTGTGTTGATTTAATCCTTGTACTTCATTTACTTCTTGATTTGACCAATAAAGATGTTAACATTTATTGTGAGAACATGTAAGATTCTAGTAGGTATTGTCTCAATCAACAATAGGTAGAAATCACATGAGATTATTGATGCGAACTTTTTATATTGCAAGAACTTATGAACCCAAATTTATATATTTATAATGATTTTGTAAAGTCCAAACTTCAACACAAGTATACGTATCGTATCAAGTAATACAGGGCTCTAATGGATTCCTGGTTATCGATCCCACAGGGAAGGCACATTCCATACAATAAATTGTGTAATATTGAAATTGAATACTCGAATCGCAATTAAAGTTTAAGTTTACTTCTACTAACAAGATGCAGAAAATAGTAACAGTTAAGCAAACTACAATTACTTCCAATATTTTTTAAACAAAATTAACTAACACACACACTAAGCTTGTATTTGAAAGGTTTTAATATGTCTTTCCACTTGCAACGAGTATAAGATGTATGAATGATGTAGAATGATTATTTATTGTATTGTGCCAAATAGGAGCATAAATGTTTCTTTACCCTCAAAAGAGTACCCCCTCTTCTAAGCATGAAAAGAACATTGACATATCCTAAGTTTAGTCACTAAATCTAAGGCTAGGCTGGGAGAATACTGACTGTCACTACGGAGCTCTCCTTCACCCTAAAGGCTAACCTTCGACTTTAGTCACTAATCTTAAGACTAAATTGGGGATCTCAACCTGTTGATGCACCAAAAATATATACCGTTTTTGCTATATAATTTGACTCATTTTTGTAATATTACACTTTAAAAGAAGGTATTTTCATGATTTGTTGCAAATATGACGATTTTAGGTAATTGGAGCAAAAAGAAGCAAAAAAGGTGCAATTTGGAGCAAAAACGAGCAAGAAAATAAATTTTGGCTTGACACCTTTCGGTAAGTTTTTTATGCTTAATCACTTTTACACTTCTTGCAGATTTTTTAATGCAATTACACTTTAAAGAAAGGTTATTTTTATGCTTATTTTGTAGGGTTATTTGTTAGGAACGCAACACAACTGAAACGGGGCGAATTAGAGCTGAAACGGAGCCAAACGAAACAAAATGGTAGAGTAGCGCAGAGCGGAGCCAGAAACCCGAGACCACAAAAAATAGGGAGCCAGCAGTGCCTTATTTAGTGTCAGCGGCGCCCAAGATGGTCTGGATGCAAAATTGAGCGGTTATTGGCCATATACATCGAATCTGGATGCATTTTGGAAGGTTTCTTCATGCACCTCTTGGGAAATTCGCCCCTACACTATTTTAAACCGAATTTCAAGCCAAAGAAGGAGGAGATGTTATGAAAAATTTGGAGAATGATTAGAGATCTTAGAATAGGAGTAGAAACGTAGATTTCTATCTTTTTGGAGAGATTGGTGAGGGGATTTTGAGAGAATCTGTAAGGGAATGTTCTAACATTCTATGGATCCGCGAGAGACTTTGTGAGAGAGATTTTTATCTTTCTTTTAAGGGGAAAAAGCTAAGTATTGTGTTCTTCATTATCTTATGATTTTGTAAACACTTATTTTGTGGATTTTCTTTGAAATGAAGTTTTTCGTTGTGTTTTATTCATTCTTTATGATGTCTTTCTCTTACTCTTTCTTCTTGTTTGGAAATAGTGGCATAAGAAAATTATGTCATTGTTTTCATTCTACTTTTCTTTTGAAATGAGTAGGATTCATGTTTAGGATATTGGAATGCTTTCTAAAAAAATTTTAATTATAAATGTGATGGTTTTTACTTGCGCTTCATTTACATTAAAAAAAGGGCCCATTGCATTGTTAAAATTTGTTGTAATTGCATTAACCCAAAAGGCCAGTGTAATTATCAACAAAGTGGAACCACATTCAATGTCCGTGAATGAATTGCATAGATCATAGGGATTGAGTGCAAATAAATAGGGAAATACGGTTTCATGGGCATCAAATTGGAGGTTTTAGGGTGACAGGCTGAGATCCCTAATTTAGACCTAAAGTTTGGTAACTAAAGCTAGGGTTAGCCTTCAGGTGAAGGGCAGTGGGAGCTCTGAAGTGAGAGCCAGTATCCTCCCAGCCTAACCTTGGATTTATGGACTAAGCCTAGGATTTATCAATGTTCTTTATAGAACTCTGAAGAGGGGGTACTCGGAAGAGGGTAAAGAATAGGATTGCTCCTATTTGGCACATACAATATTTAATGCATCTTATTCCTAAACTTTATCCAATTTATTACATAGGAATAATAGTTTTCATTATCTCAAAATTCACCAATCCAATTTATCCAAAAAGGGTTATCCTTAGAAGTAATCTTTGCATTTTGGAGTAATTATTATTCTTACATATAATCATCTACCTTTAGGAGTACTTGTTAGAAAAACCACTTATATCGACCTTCCAATCTATAGTCTGATAATTGTACAATAGAATTTAACTAATAACCTCTTACCTCGCTTCCCTGTGGGATCGATAAACGGGACTCCATTAGAGCTCTATATTACTTCATACGATATGTATACTTGCAATGGATCATTGTGACTTTATAAAAATTTCTATAAATCTCTTGTTCATAAATCCTTGCATATAAAAAAAATTCGCATCACCTGTTGATGCACCAAAAATATATACAGTTTTTGCTATCTAATTTTACCCATTTTTGGTGATATTACAATTTAAAGAAAGGTATTTTTCATTATTTGTTGCAGGTATGGTGATTTTAGGTGATTGGAACGAAAAGATGCAATAAGGAACAAATTTGGAGCAAAAAGGAGCAAAATTGTGAAAAAGTGTTCTGGCGCTGCCGGCACTGCGAATGGGCACCGTCGGCGCCCAAATCCAGAGACTCCAGAATTAATTGGCACGATAGAGCGCCATAGGCGCCCTATCTGGCGCACTAGCTCCCAAAGTCGATGGAATTCAAAATTTGAGAGTTTTGGCGAAAGTTTGAAGGGAAGCCTATGGAATCTCTTGTGATTTCATCCCTGACTCTTAAATAACTAATTTTGGAAGAGAGAAGGGGGATCTCTTACATTCTATTTCTCTCGCTTAGTGATTTAGTGTGTGTTAAGTGTTAGGGTTTAGTAGAGTAGTGTGTAGAAGAGAGGATTTGAGAGGAATTCTTCTCTAAGGAGTGAAGGAGAAGAAGTAAAGTGAGAGATTGCTTCTTCCTTTCCATTCTAAAGAGAAAATCAAGTGTTGTAAAGAAGAGAGAAGAGGATTCAAAGGAACTTCAAAGGGATTGCATTGGGGAAGAGAAAGAGATAAGTTGTATTTTCTTTTGTGATTTGCATGACTTTTCTTTTATATATAAAATCCATGTTTTATTATATCTTCTCCATGAATTCTGAGTAGTCTTCTTTGTCTTTCTTCTTGCTTAGAGATGTGATGATGGTTTGATGTGTATTTGATGTGCTTTTAATGTATTGAAAAGTTTGTGATGGTTTTTCATTTAGAACTTAATTTACTTTCGATTTGGCCAATTAAAATGTTAAAATATGTTATTGAACATTAAGTTTGAAAGGATTTAATGTCCTACAACAATAATGAAAGATCCATTCAATTTCCATGGATGAATTACATAGTTCGCGAGAAATGCGTGCAAATAAATAGGGAAATGTGTTTTGAAGGACTTCAATGTGGAGATTTCAGGGTGACAGGCTGAAATCACCAAATTGGTTCTAAGATTCATAATTAATATCAAAGGTTAGCCTTCGGGTGAAGGGTGAGTGAGAGCTCCGAAGTGAGAGCCAATATCCTCCCAGCCTAGCCTTAGAGTTAATGACTAAACTTAGAATATGTTAATGTTCTTTTCATATTTAGAGGAAACGGTACTCTTCTAAAGATAAAAAATCATTTATGCTCCTATTTGACACAATAAATTAGATAACTAATCCATATCAATCCACACATCATATTCTCATTGCAAGAAGAAAGATAGTTTTCTAATATATATCAAAAACCTTTCAAATACATATTTTAATGTGTTTGTTAGATAATTCTGTTTTCCAGTAATTAGAAGTAATTGTAGTTTAGTTAGTTGTTACTGTTTTCTGCATAGTAGTAGTAGAAGTAAGAATTGAACTTTAATCGTAATTAAAGTATAAGATTTAGTTGCTTTATTATAACTTGTGAAACTTTTTACTTTACTTCAAATTAAAACCTCCCTCTGGGATCGATAACCAGGACTCCATTAGAGCCCTATATTACTTGATACGATATACGTATACTTGTGTTGAGTACACAGACTTTACAAAATCATTATAAAAATATAAATTGAGTTCATAAATTATTACATATATATAAGCCCCTCACAATCAAGTTTTTGGTGTCGTTACTGAAGCTTAAAATCTTTTTACAGTGGTAACAAATTCTTGCATATGAATATATTCAATTAAAGTCCACGTGTGTCAAGTTTTTAGCGCCGTTGCCGGGGAAGTAACGAATTCAAAGTAAAGTAAAAGAAAAAGTATTTGTGTTATTGTATATGCGTCTTAGTGGATCTATAGGTTTAGTGCCTTACGATTCAGAGTTAAAGCGTACTGTCATAAAGATTAGAAAAAAATAAAAACAAATAAAAAATCATTGTGAAATGGCGAATATTCAAGATAATCAGAGAAATGGTTTTGGAAATTTGTCAAGACCTTTAAGAGATTATGCTAACCCAATAGTAGATGAAATTCATATAACTTTTCAAAATCCTGGTGCTGTTGCTAATTCATTTGAACTTAAACCTGCTATTATCCAAATTATACAAAACAATCAATTTGCTGGAACACCTAATGATTATTCAATTTTACATCTCGCTAGTTTTTTAGAACTATGTGCTACTTTTAAATATGATGGAGTGTCTAGTGACGGTGTCAGACTTAGACTTTTTCCTTTCTCGTTAAGGGATAAAGCTAAGGCGTGGTTAAACTCATTAGCACTTGGATCTATTAGAACTTGGGGAGAATTATCTCAAAAGTTTCTATCAAAATATTTCCCTCCATCAAAGACTGCTAAGCTAAGAAATGATATTACATCTTTTTGTCAGTTTGAAGGAGAGTCAATATATGAAGCTTGGGTGAGATTGAAAGATCTTCCTAGGAATTTTCCACATAATGCTTTACCAGATTGGTTAATAATTCAAACATTTTATAATGGATTAGTGGGATCATTGAGATTTATTATAGATGCTGCTGCTGGTAGATCATTAATGTCAAAACCTTTTGATGAAGCATACGCATTAATTGAAGAAATGACCACTAATAATTTTCAATGTCCCTCCGAACGGGTAAATCCTAAGAGAGTAGCTAGTGTTCATGATTCAGATATGATGATTATGGTAGTTTCTCAAATTGCAGCCCTTTCTAAAAAAATAGATCAATATTAAATGAATTATTCTCAACCACCTCAAGTGTTAGAGTAAAATTCATTTGGACAAATAACTGAATCTCAAATGCCTTATGAGACTATAAATGCTATTAATAGACCTAGCAAT
The DNA here is from genome assembly GCA_022702705.1 of Papilionanthe hookeriana x Papilionanthe teres. NCBI lineage: Eukaryota > Viridiplantae > Streptophyta > Magnoliopsida > Asparagales > Orchidaceae > Papilionanthe > Papilionanthe hookeriana x Papilionanthe teres. The sequence goes on along the minus strand of CM040422.1, from coordinate 103,548,268 downwards.
CCTTATTTAAATTATTATAATCCTGGTTAGAATAATCACCCAAATTTTAATTGGAATAATAACAATGCAAATGTTAACACGCACAGGGCTAACAATTCTATGAATCCAATTGGAAATTCAAACAATCAAGGAAATACTAATTTTAGACCATCTTATCCCCCTAGATTCAATAGTAACCCACAATTTAAGGATAAGAAGTTGTCCGCTAAAGAAATGATTCTGAATATGGGAAATCAATTACAAGCTCAAGGTGTTGCTATGAAAAATATTAAAAATCAATTAGGACATATTTTCACTACACTTAATAATAGACCTTCTGGAACACTTTCAAGCAATGTTGAGATCAATCCAAAAGATCAAAACAAGGAACAACATAAGGCTATTCAATTAAGGAGTGAAAAATAATTGGAAACTAGAGTGCAAAAAGAAGTTAAAATAGAAAAGGAGAAGGTGGAAATTGAAAAAGGTTCAAACAAAATTTATCCAGACTTGGATTATCCTCTTGAGCCAATGAAGATAACTGTTGAAAAATCACCACCTCCATTTCCTCAAAGATTGAGGAAACCAAATAGGGATTACAAATTTGTAAAATTTTTGGAAATCCTTAAGAAATTAACGATAAATATTCCTTTTGTTGAAGCATTAGAACAAATGCCTGACTATGCCAAGTTTATGAAGGATATTTTGAGAAAGAAAAGAAATTTTATAGATCATGAAACTGTTGCACTTAGCAGAGAGTGTAGTGCAATAATTCAGAAGAAGCCTCCTGAGAAACTTAAAGATCCTAGTAGTTTCATTATTCCATGTGCTATAGGTGAAAAATTTTTTGGAAAGGCTTTATGTGATATGAGAGCGAGTATTAATCTTATGCCTTTATTAACTTTCAAATGGTTAGGAATAGGAGAATTTTCTCCTACATTTGTGACTCTTCAGTTGGTTGATCGTTCCATTACTTACCCTAAATGAGTGGTGGAAGATGTGTTAGTGAAAGTGGATAAATTTATCTTTCCTATGGATTTTATTGTACTTGATATGGAGGAAGATAAAGAAATTCCAATCATTTTAGGAAGACAATTCCTTGTTACTGGAAGAGCGGTAATTGATGTTCAAAAAGAAAAATTAACTATGAGAGTTAATGATCAAGAGGTGACTTTTAATATTTTAAAATCTATGAAGTATCCCTCAATGGAAAAAGATAATGAATGTTTTAAGATGGATGTCTGTGATTATCTGAGAAACGATCATTTCAAAAATATATTTGAAAAAGAAGAAGAATATAAAAAAATATTTGAAGAAGAAATTAAAGATGTGAAAATTCAGATAATGAGAAGAATGAAGATTTGGAGTATGTTCAGGAGAGATTCGAAATATGAGACACTATGGAAGGTAGAAATAAAAGCTTAATTCCATCTATCATAAAACCTCCTGAACTTGAGATGAAAATTCTCCCTAATCATTTAAAGTATATGTTTTTAGGAGAATCTTCAACCTTGCCAGAAACTGTTGGAAACTTTAAAAAGATACAAGAAAGCTTTTGGATGACCTTTGGCAGATATTAAACGAGTTAGTCCTCGATTTGTATGTACAGAATTTTATTATATGAAGAACATAAACCAAGAGTTGATCCGCAAAGGAAATTGAATCCTATAATGAAAGAAGCTATTAAGAAAGAGATTTTAAAATGGCTGGATGCTGGAATTATTTATCCTATTTCGGATAGTGCTTTGGTAAGTCCAATACATTGTGTACTTAAAAAGGGAGGAGTGACTGTTGAAGTAAATGAAAGTAATGAAATTATAACCACAAGACAAATTAATGGATGGCGAATTTGTATTGACTATAGGAAATTAAATGCCGCCACCAGAAAAGATCACTTTCCTCTACCTTTTCTTGATCAAATGCTAGATCGACTTGCTGGACACAAGTACTACTGTTTTCTGGATGGATATACTGGTTACCACCAAATACCTATTGCTCCTGAGGATCAAGAAAAGACAACATTTAGTAGCCCTTACGGAACCTTTGCTTTTCAAAGAATGCCTTTTGGACTGTGTAATACACCTGCAACATTTCAAAGATGTATGATGTCTATATTCAGTAGTATGATAGATAATGGAATAGAAGTTTTTTATGGATGATTCCTCTGTATTCGGGACTTCATTTGAAATTTGTTTGGAAAACATAGCCAAAGTTTTGGAGCTTCGTGAGAAAACAAATCTAGTTCTAAATTGGGAGAAATGTCAATTTATGGTTGTAGAAGGAATTGTGCTTGGGCATAAAATTTCTAAACATGGTATGGAGGTCAATCCTACTAAAATTAGAGTGATTGAGAGATTGTCGCCACCCACTACTGTGAGAGAGGTGAGGAGTTTCTTAGGACACGCTGGATTTTACAGGCGATATATTAAAGATTTTTCTAAAATTACTAAACCTTTATGCCAACTTTTAGAAAATGATAGAAAGTTTGATTTTAAAGATGAATGCTTAAGAGCTTTCAAATTATTAAAAGAAAAGTTAATCACTGCACCTATAATTGTTTCACCCGATTGGGAGAAACCATTTGAACTGATGTGTGATGCTAGTGATTATGCAATCGTAGTAGCATTGGGGCAAAGGTATGATAAAGTTTTCAAAGTTATTTACTATGCTAGTAAAACTCTTAATGAGGCTCAAATTAATTATACCACAACAGAAAGAGAATTATTAGCTATAGTATTTGCTTTTGAAAAATTTAGACCTTATTTAATTGAAACTAAAGTATTGTGCATACAGACCATTTGGCTATCAAATATTTAATGCAAAAGAAGGATGCAAAACCTAGACTCATTAGATGGATACTTCTTCTGCAAGAATTTGATTTTATGATAGTTGATAGGAAGAGAACCGATAACTAAATAGCTGATCCTTTGTCCAGAATAGAAAATGATAAATTATCTGAATTTGAAAAAGAAGTTATAGAAACTTTCCCTGATGAGCAAATTTATATTATTATGGAAAGAAATTTGCCTTGGTAAGCTGATATTATGAATTATATTGTAAGTGATATTATACCACCTGATTTAATAAGGCAACAACAAAAGAAGTTTAATTATGATGCAAAATTCTATTTTTGGGATGAGCCCTATCTATATAAACAGTGTAAGGATTTGATTATTAGGAAATGTGTGCCACAAGAAGAAACAAATTTAATTATTCAACAATCTCATGATTCTTAATTTGGATGTCATTATGGTGTTGATAAAACTGCTTTTAAGTTTTTACAATCTGGATTTTATTGGCCTACTCTATTTAGAGAAGTTTATAGATATATTAAATCATGTGATCGATGTCAGAGAGTAGGTAATATATCTAAAAGAAATGAAATGCCTCTAAATTATAATTTGGAAGTTGAAATTTTCGATGTATGGTGATGCGATGCGACTTTATATATGCTTTAAAATACAAGAATTTGATACCACATTTTTAGAATATTTAATTCCTGGAAAATTTCTTCAAAAACTTGATGTGCGAGGTTTACTTTTATAATTTTATATTTAGATTTTATTATAATTATTGTAAAAGTAACAATTTTAAACGCAAGTATACGTATCGTTCAAGTAATACATGGCTCTAGTGGAGTCCTGGTTATCGATTCCACAGGGATAGTGAATTTATAAAAAGTAAGAAATATAAGTAATATTTTGGAAATTTTCAAATTAAATGAAATTTATACTTACTTTTTTTATGTTTTATATATATTTTTTTAAAATTTAATTTACTAATAATTTTTACTATAAGCAAGTATGCAGTAAGCAGTAAAGTAAGCAGTAATTAAATTTCAATGCAAGTATAAAAATGACTTTCTCCTTTTCAACTAATCCAAGAATTATAGAATAATTATCTTTTGTAGGGAATTTAGATTATGGTATTGTGTCAAATAGAAACATTCATATTCTTTACCCTTTGGTCCAGGTGCAAAGAACATTGACTAATCTATAGATCGGCTCGGGATGTTTTATTAGTAGAATGGGTTAATCTGGGCTCACACTGCTAGATGTCTAAGGGTGGCTATGGTCGGCCCTACCAGTGACCCGATACCTTTCAATAAACCAAATTATTAGAATTTAGTCTGTCACTCTAAAAACTAATTAATTTTACGTCCAATAAATATTATTTTCCTATTTATTTGTACTTCACCTTAAATAAGCCGTATAAAGCCTGCGATTACCTAAGGATTCATGTGATATCTACTAGTTAAGAATTTATCTCCGGATAGGTCTCAAAATTCTTCAACATGTTTTAACAATTTAAATGGCAAATTTAAAAAGTAAACTAAGATCAAGTATTAGTATCATCACAATGTTTTAAAATATTTTAAATTTAATTCCCCTACAAAATTTAATTAATTTATAAACTTTTTCATAGTTGAAAGGAGAAAGATAACTAATTACTTAGAACACATTGAAATAACACAACAAAATATATTTATAAAACTTTAAACTAAAGTACAAATACTTATCTGAAGTGTTCCTTCAAGTGATCCGCTGACTTCTACTGACTCCAAAGCAATGATGAAAGATTCTAACAGCAACAACACACAATAAACACTCAAAATAAACTCACTAGATACAAAATAAAGTGGCACCCTAAGTATGGAAAAGACTAAATAAAACTAAAGAGGAGAGAGAAGATGCTAAAATGGGTATGTGTGCTAAGAGGGGGGTTGGTGCGATTTTCTCTATAGAATGGGCTCCTATTTATAAAGCCCTAAATTTGAGCAGCGGTTGCTTAAGGCACCTCTTCAAAATATGTCTAAATTCAATGTATCTTCTAAAAGGTAACTGTCGTGCCTAAGCGCCGGGATCTGGCTCCTAGGCGCCGGACTCCGTGACTAGGTCTTTCGCACCTCTTCACTTTGGGTCGCACCTCTTCGCGATCCAGACCATTTCCTTGTGTCCAAATACATTGTATCACATGTCCAATATATTAAGAGTAACTTCCAGTCTTCTAGAAGCTCCAATAACCGGTTAACACCGTTAAAATAACTGCCCAAAGTCTTCAAAAATCTTGACAGCGTCTGCATCGAACTGGTGCTTAGGCGCCAGGCCAATAATTCCAAAATTTTGCTCCATAAGCTCCATTTTTGCTCCTTTTTGCTTCTTTTTCCTTCATTTTTTTTTTGGACTCTTTTTAAATCATCTACATCCAAAAACATGAATATACTTTTCATTAAAGCATAATATCCTTAAAAATTGAATCATAAATAAAGCATAAAAATGAGTATTTTTTAGGTAGATCAAATTCCCCCAAACTTAAACGTTACTTGTCCTTAAGTAACCCTTCTATTTACATAAAATAGATAACATTTGGAATGAAGTTAAAATATTTAAGATTCCATGTAATTTTTGGTTTTATAAATGCTTTAGTGAATCATTAACCAAATTTCACTAATTAAGTTTAATTTTAAGAATTAAAGAGTATTTAACTACCAAATCATAAGACTTCCAATTTTTCATTTATTTCAAGAATAATTGTAGTTCATCATATTAAGGTCACATAGAATATTTACAAGAAAAAGATTTTCATGAAATATTTTTCTAGTAAAAAAAATATATTTACGTAGAAGTTAAGTTAAAAATGTAATCAGTTTTCTTCCTATAAGAAAATTCAAATGAAGCCAATTTTTGATTAGGCATTTCCTCAAGCTTTTCCTCACTTTTTTTTTAGTGAGGATTACTATTTTTGGATAGCCTGTTAATGATTTTGAACTTCACTATCCTAAACTTATTTTCAAAAACTTATACATTCTTACTTAATAAGTATGACATTAATAATTTATTATTTTTCAAAACTTATTTCAATCTTTTCTTTTTTCAAGCAATAATCTTGATTTTTTAGTATTTTAAAAATACAATTCTCTTTACTATAAATAAAAAAAATTTGATATTATTATTCTTTAAGCTAAATAATTCTATTCTTAAAATCAATCAAAAATTTTGAAATTTTAGTTAAGTTTACTAAATTATTTATAAATTCAAAAATTTAGGTAATCTTAAACGATTTTTCATTCCTTATGTTATGTTAATATATTTGTAAAGAAAATATTAGTTCTTTAAGGACAAATAATATTTAAATTTGATAAATGTTTTCCCTTCCCCAAACTTCAGCTTTAGTATAAATATGAATCATGAAATTTTCTAAAGCACGAGAGAAAGAAATAAACAGGAATTAATCGAAGTACAATAATGATGTAGTGAAGAAAAACTAACTTCTACTTCTACACATGCTTCAATATGAATATAACAGAAATGATTAAGCATATATAGAAAAGTTTTGCAGAGCAGGAGTTAATTTCTAAAAAAATAAATCTTTTTTTTGTTTTTAAACATGCAAATTTACTAACTATTCCTGAACACTAAATAGTAGGCTGAAACAAAAATAAACTTTTATAAAATTCGTTCACATTTCAGTCTTAAACACACATCAGATAATCTAAAAATAGTTTTAACATAGAAATTTCACATAAACACTAACAACTAACATCACACTAAACAGCACAAGAAACAAGAAAACACACTAAAAACAAAATCAACAATCTCTAGAGGTAAGTCAAGCTACTAATCACTGTCTGTAGCTTCATCATCGTCATCATTAAAAGAAAATTCCATATCCTTTGGATCAACATATGGTGAAAATCTGGGAAAAGTAGGGAACTGAACATCGTGCTCACCCTTCAGAAATCTCACTAAAGGCTCAGAATACTCAGCATCGTAATGACTATTTCTTTGTGAATACTCAGAAAGATGATCGATCTTCTTATCTATCGTATCTACTCTACAATGAGTTAAGAATAACTCATTTTGTTGCTCTATAAACTGATCATGCATGGTTTTCCAAAAAGTAGATGGTGGCTAAACAGAAGTAGATGGTCTAGAAGTAGAAGCTCTACCTGAAGTAGGTAATGAACTAGAAGGTGCAGTAGAACTCTTACCTCAAATTTGATCATAGATACTGACGCTTTATCTTCATATAGGCTTTATCGACTTAAGCTTTTCCTTAGAAAGCTCAGTAACTACTCCAGCACTTTGACATAGAGAATAGATCAGAGATGGAAAACCAAGTCCAATAGAAGTGCTAGAAAGAGCAGTAGCCTCTACAGAATTGTAAATTATGCTCCCTACATCAATAAACTTCCTCTCTTGAATGTAGTAGTTGAGGATAGCTCTATCTTTGGTAACCTCGCTCAGATGATTGGATGGAAGGAGACGAGCATATATAAAGTAGTGTCATGCCTTTGAAACACCATTAAGCTTAGAAGATGAAAAATTTACCCTTTTTCCATTCTGAATCTTCCAGGCTTCAGTACTATCAGTCAGGTAGTCAATGATCATATCCAAATCTCCCTCAGATGGAGATAATCCTGAGTAATAACACTCTATGTTTGGCGGCAAGCCATAAAAAATATTGATGCGTTCAAGAGTGAATCCTACTCCAACTCCTCAAACAAAAATCTCGTATTCTTCAGCATCCACGAAATTAGCATAAAATTCTCGAACAACCGGGATAACGGCAACAGCAGTGAAAAAGCAGAATCGTTGCCAGTTAAGCGCAACGATAGTCTCCTCAATTCTTCCTCCAGGATTATAAAAACTTCACTCTGAGATAAATTTCCGAGTCGTAGAAAAATCATTGTATTGGAAGTGTGCAAAGAGTGGTGACGAACTTGCTACGATCAAAATTTTCTCGTTCCATTCCTCGCTTAGATTTGGGTGCCATCTAAACGTGAAATAAAAACGCAAAATAAATTCAACGGATCTAGGAAAATAAACTAATTTAAGCTTTTCAAGCTTGAAAGAGCTTAAAAATTCATGGATTTAACCTTAAAAATCAAAATTTTTCTCAAATTTTCAATTTTTCTCAATGAGAACAAAATCCATGGTGAAAATAAAAAATAATGAGTTTATAATGTAGATCTGATCTCAGGATGAAGAAATCTAGTGATTTCAAGCTCAAAAACTTGAAAATCCGGCTTTAAATGTGATCTTCAGGGGTTATTTTCGCAAAACAGTGGAGAAGGAAGCTTGGGCGTCAAAAATGGCGTGGGGGTGTTTAAGAAGATGAGTTTTCGGGTTCAGGCCGAACCGGCACGTAGGCGCCAGACTCACCTTTCCAAAAATTTGATTTAAATTAAATATTTTCCACCAAATCTTATTAAATTTGACTCCTAATTACTCTTATGAGAGTATTAATCTAATTTATATCCTCCAAATATTTTCACAATCAATTTAAAATGATAGTATAGATCCACAAAAAGTGTATCCAAATTCTTCAATTATAGTCCCTAACTTCTATTCCAAATTCAATAAATTTCATTACAAGACTGTATCAAGGTTCATCGTTTTATAAATAACACAAACAACAACATATTCAAAATAAACATTCAAATCCAACAACACACATTGAACAATTAAGCAAACACAGAAATTCGATATTCAACACACTAACACAAGACTCGATCACACCTAAAACACAAATAGGATCTATTTAACACCGATCTTCAATTACCATCTCTTTCGCAATGAAGTTCGCTGGGATCGAAGGGATAGAACACCAACGCCCTTGGAAATTCCAAAGTTGTCTTTTCATCGATCCACTTGTTCTTCAAGTGCATTTCTACTTGAGCGTCATGATAGGCAGCCATATGATCAGATTGAAGTTTGGATTGTCATTCTAAATGTTCGTATTGGTGGTACATCTCATAGAGATGATTACCAATACTTTGAAGTTCCGCTTCAATCTTCTATAATCAACTAACCATTTTCTCCATACTAACAACAATAAAACCATTAAAATAAGGCTGAGGATCTTTAGGAGATTTGTATCTTATCTTAATTCCATGATTTCCTCTATCCATTGCCTCCAAATCCTTCTTAACTCCTCCAAAATGGATTGCTCTGGTCGAAATTAGTGTTTCTATCGGATTGGGGACGAAGAATAGGCTATATATAAAGAGATTTCGTGTGAAAAACTGAAGAATTTCAGTTTTTCCAAGATCTGTAACCATGGCGCTTAGGTGCCGGAACCTCATTCGACTCTGATTCGCCTATCATCAAATTTTACAAGTTTCGGTCGTAAAAATAGGTCTAATAAACGGATATGATCAACACACAAACACAATTACGAAAATTTAAAATCACAAACAATCACAAACGAAGGTTAACTTGATCTCCTTTTTACTCACATTTGACATGGAGTGGTCCAAGTCCAAATTCTATATACTTCAAGAATATGTTTAGCTTAAGCCAATACAGACTTGTTAGCCTTCTATTTCCAGAAGTTATATACAAAATCAGTCAAGACCAAGGCATAACCTTACAGAAATAATTATACTCACACTAATAATTATGGGTTGCCTCCCACAAAGCGCTTGGTTTAATGTCGTCAGCCCGACCAAATTGATTGAATTAATCGGGTAGACTCAGCTCATAAGCATCTTTGTAATTTAATTTCATTTCTCCCATATAAGGCTTCAGTCTTAATCCGTTAACTTTAAACACTTTTCCAGTTCTGGGATCTTTAATATCTACAGCTCCATAAGGGTATAATTTCTCAATTATAAATGGTCCCATCCATTTAGATTTTAATTTTCGAGGGAAGAGTTTTAAACGAGCATTAAATAATAATACTTCTTGTCCAGGCTCGAATATTTTCCTTGAAATCATTTTGTCATGCAATTTCTTCATTCTTTCCTTATAAATTCTTGCATTTTCATAAGACTCATTTCTTATCTCAATTGTAATAATTGTTTTTCTCCTGTAGTATTCAAATTATAATTGAACTCCTTTATCGCCCAATAAGCTTTATGTTCAAGTTCAACAGGTAAGTAACAATGTTTACCATAAATTAACCGATAAGGTGACATTTTGATAGGTGTCTTATAAGCTGTTCTATAAGCCCATAATGCATAATCAAGTCTATCAACCCAGCCAGTTCTTTTAGGATTAACAGTCTTTTCTAATATTCTTTTAATTTCTCTATTTAACACTTCAGCCATTCCACTTGTTTGAGGATGATAAGCCATTCCACTTGTTTGAGATCTAATCAACGGGTATGATCAACACACAAACACAATTACGAAAATTTCAAATCACAAATAATCACAAACGAATGTTAACTTGATCTCCTTTTTACTCACATTTGACATGGAGTGGTCCAAGTCCAAATTCTATATACTTCAAGAAAATGTTTAGCTTAAGCCAATACAGACTTGTTAGCCTTATATTTCCAGAAGTTATATACAAATTCAGTCAAGACCAAGGCATAACCTTGCAGCAATAATTAATCTCACGCTAATAATTATGGGTTGCCTCCCACAAAGCGCTTGGTTTAACGTCGTCAGCCCGACCTAATTAATTGAATTAATCGGGTAGACTCAGCTCATAAGCCTCTTTGTAATTTGATTTCATTTCTCCCATATAAGGCTTTAGTCTTAATCCGTTAACTTTAAATACTTTTCCAGTTTTGGGATCTTTAATATCCACAACTCCATAAGGGTATACTTTCTCAATTATAAATGGTCCCATCCATTTAGATTTTAATTTTCCAGGGAAAAGTTTTAAACGAACATTAAATAATAATACTTCTTGTCCAGGCTCGAATATTTTCCTTGAAATCATTTTGTCATGCAATTTCTTCATTCTTTCCTTATAAATTCTTGCATTTTCATAAGACTCATTTCTTATCTCTTACATTTCATTCAGTTGTAATAATCGTTTTTCTCCTGCAGTATTCAAATTATAATTGAACTCCTTTATCGCCCAATAAGCTTTATGTTCAAGTTCAACAGGTAAGTGACAATGTTTACCATAAATTAAATAATAAGGTGACATTCCGATGGGTGTCTTATAAGTTGTTCTATAAGCCCATAATGTAGAATCAAGTCTATCAACCCAGTCAGTTCTTTTAGGATTAACAATCTTTTCTAATATTCTTTTAATTTCTCTATTTGACACTTCAGCCATTCCACTTGTTTGAGGATGCTAAGCCATTCCACTTGTTTGAGATCTAATAAACGGGTATGATCAATACACAAACACAATTACGAAAAATTCAAATCACAAGCAATAACAAACGAATGTTAACTTGATCTCCTTTTTACTCACATTTGACATGGAGTGGTCCAAGTCCAAATTCTATATACTTCAAGAAAATGTTTAGCTTAAGCCAATACAGTCTTGTTAGCCTTCTATTTCCAGAATTTATATACAAATTCAGTCAAGACCAAGGCATAACCTTACAGCAATAATTAAACTCACACTAATAATTATGGGTTGCCTCCCACAAAGTGCTTGGTTTAAAGTCGTCACCTAACCGAATTAATTGAATTAATCGGTAGCACTCAGACTCATAAGCCTCTTTGTAATTTAATTTCATTTCTCCCATATAAGGCTTCAGTCTTAATCCATTAACTTTAAATACTTTTCCAGTTTTGGGATCTTTAATATCCACAGCTCCATAAGGGCATACTTTCTCAATTATAAATGGTCCCATCCATTTAGATTTTAATTTTCCAGGGAAAAGTTTTAAACGAGCATTAAATAATAATTCTTGTCCAGGCTCGAATATTTTCCTTGAAATCATTTTGCATGCAATTTCTTCATTCTTCCTTGTAAATTCTTGCATTTTCATAAGACTCATTTCTTATCTCTTCCATTTCATTTAGTTGTAATAATCATTTTTCTCCTGCAGTATTCAAGTTATAATTGAACTCCTTTATTGTCCAATAAGCTTTATGTTCAAGTTCCACTGGTAAGTGATAATGTTTACCATAAATTAACCGATAAGGTAACATTCCGATAAGTGTCTTATAAGTTGTTCTATAAGCCCATAATGCATAATCAAGTCTATCAACCCAGTCAATTCTTTTAGGATTAACAGTTTTTTCTAATATTCCTTTAATTTCTCTGTTTGACACTTCAGCCATTCCACTTTTTTGAGAATGATAAGCATTTACAATTCTATGTTTAATTCCAAATTTTTCCGGCAATGATTGAATTCTTATATTTCTGAAATGACTTCCCCCATTATTGATAATTATCCTGGGCATTCCAAATCTTGTAAAAATTATCTTCTTTAAAAATTTCAAAAGACTTTTGGAATCACAGTTAGGTAAAGCTACAGCTTCAATCCACTTTGAAACATAATCAACTGCTAATAAAATATAAATCTTTCTAGATGATGGTATGAAAGGTCCCATAAAATCTAAACCCCATACATCAAAAATTTTGATTTTTAATATAAAGTTGTTGATCTCATTTTTGATGAGGTCTTCTCTTCTTCTCTCTAGTGCTTAGGATCTAGCCTTAGGCTTTTCCTTTGACTATCTTAGAGGATTAGAATTGGGACCCACCTTTTAGAAATTCAAACCACTTCTAAACTCCCCGCAAACTCCACAAACTCGACCGTAGACCCCTAATCACCTAGAGGGTTGAAATCAAATGTGGAAGTTTAAAGGATGAGTTCCTATAGGACTCTTTGGCCTTAGGACTGCCCTGGGTGGCCTGGTCTGGTGAAGGGGCTGACTTACACACACACTACACTCATACACTACACTTTCACACACTTCCTAAAAACACACCCATACCCGACTTGACCTCCTGACTCATGTAGGTGATTCACATGGATGGTCCTTAACCCCTAAGCCCTCGCTAGCAGGGTTAGTGAACAACATAGATGAATGCCTCAAATGAGTCCCTTTATGGCTCATGTGGGCTTGATATGGCTTCATGGCTCAACCAAAATGACTTCTTTCCACTTACATCCACCCAATCTTCAATTTTCCAAATTTTCAATTTTTGACCCCCGGGACCCTACACCCGCCAACCTACCAAATGCCCTTGAAACTACCCAAAATCTCCAAAATCACCTAAATTACCCAAAATTTCTCAAAATCAATCCTAAACATTTCCACATCACTCAAATTGATCATCTATACCCAAAAATGCCAAAAACTCCAAGAAAACCTCCCAATACCCTCCAAATACCCAAAATACCCCTCTTAGCCAAAAAATCCAAAAATTCAGAAAATTCCCAGAAAATTCCAGAAAATCCCAAATATTCCCAATTTCATTTTGTTCAACTACACTATGGGCCAATTTTGTCAATTTACCCCACTTTTATCAAAATCCCCAATTTGACCCATTTTAACCTAAAGTAAACCCAATGTCAAACCTAACCTACCCAATTGACCCAAATTCTGGTCCAATTCAATTCTAAACTTCAATTCAACATTCCCAACACCAATCTAGACCAAATCCAAGCCCAATTTGATTGAAATTTGGATCCAATTTCACTTTTGGCCTTAAAGCCCAATTTGGACCTATGACCCAAACCTAACCCAAACTCACCCAATTCAATTCCAATTAAACCCAAATCTTTTCTAAACCTTCCTTGACATCCCCATAAACAAAACACTAACATGATTTGCCCAAAATTTAGACCCAAACCCCACTCAAATTCAACCCAAAATCAAAAAACCCAATTTTGACCTAAACCCAAACCTAACCCAAATAGGCCCAAACCCCAAAATCAAAACCCAACCAAAGCCAAAACCTCTTTGAAACACTCCCAAAAACATTTCCCAATATTTATTTTACATCAATTTCAACTCTAGCCCAACATTGGCCCAAGTTAGCCCATTTTGGCCCACCTTAGCCTCTTTACCAAAAGGCCCATACCCAACCCAATTCAAACCCAAATCACCTCAAGTTTGTTTCAAACCACTCATGACACATCCCTAAACCAAACTCAACAATTATTTGGCCCAACCTCTTTACAAAATTTCCATCCATAAATTCATTTTTAAACTTAAAGGCCCATTCCTTAAACCATTTTAAAAGCCCATCTTTTACCACATCCAAAGGCCCAAAATTGGTCCCAAAGCCCATATGATATTTCCCCTCGTCATACTTTCAATTAAACTCAATACCTAAGTCCTAAATTCATCATCAAATCATTCCAAATCAAGTTTCATACAAATTTCCATCAAATTACCAAAAAATTCCTAAAATCCATTTTCATGAAATTGACTAAACTTTTCCCTAAGCCAAAGACAAGCCATGCAAGCCATGGACAAGCCACATGAAGCCATGGAGAGTTTGACATGTGATCAAGCCATTAATGGAAAAAGGAGGACCCCTTTCCTAATCCTTCTTAAGCCTTTTTTTACCTTAAGCATGTCACACTCTAAACCATGCTTTGCCACCTAATCCTTGATGGAGACTCCACCACACATGGGAGATTGACCCACCCGACCTCCTCGACCCAAAACCAGGTCTTGGGGAGGTGCACCCAACCCATTTGCATGGGTTGACCAAAATAAGCTAAAATAGCCCCTTCCCCTTTCTACTTTGATTCAACCACTTTACACATGTCAAACCTCAATTGAATGCACCAAACCCCAGCCACGACCCACCCGAACAAGATGGTGACCGGTGCTCGGCCGGCCGACCACCGGGCCGCCGGAAAACACCATGGCCGAGACCTCGGGAGGAGCCAAACTTTGGAATTCTCCCTTGCTGAGCTGCCCCATGCCCAATGGCCACCATGGCTGTTCTTCACATGCCAAGAGCAGCTGATCCCAGCCCTCAACTCCCCCTGGGAGGCCCTCCAGCCTCTCCTATTTAAACCCCTCACCCTCTCGGCCATGAGGAAGTGCTCGAACCGGACCTTACTCGAAACTCGCCAAAATTGCTCCGGATCATTCTCCATACTTAGAGCACTTGATCCCCGGTGAGATCCCCCTGCCATTTCTTCTCCGCGAGCTCAATTTCAGAGTTGAAATTCCACCCAAAACCGGGACACTTCTCCACAAGTGAGCCAATCCCCAAATTGATTGGTTCTACACCTTCACCGTACCAAGGGAAGGTGTCCACCAAACAAAAGCCCCATCTCCAGGCCACCCAGTTGCTCCAGCCTCCAAGCTTTGTGATCGGGCTTGGTCGAAATCACATCTAGACAATTCACCAGACCAGGAGACTTCATCTGGAGCTTGCTGGGATCCAATCGAAGGTGCAACAACTCTCAGATCGAAGCCACACTTCTCTGAGCAAAGGTATGAACTAATTCTTCATCCCGAGCTTCTGGAGATTCTCCATTTCAAATGCCTTAATTTCAATGCATGATAACCGTATAGATGTGTTCTTCTCTTCAAGACGAATCCATGTAGCATAAGAACATGAAAATCCATTGAGTATCGAGTGAGATATTAAGGATTTAGTGTGGACGGCTCTCGGGCGAGGACACTTGGGGACGATGAACGGATGCCGTCCATTTAATACACGCGCGGACGGACGGCCGGGATCGCGTCGGATCAGAGGACGGAGCGATACAGCGGGTCCCGGGAGCGCTGACGCGGAAGGCGGCGTCGAATGGGAGCGCGCCACGCGGCACTTCGGAGCTGCCGATGTTTCGCTGGCGCCGCGTGGATAAGTAGGAAATTAGGGATTTTTCTGATTTATTTAAATACCAGAACTTTGAAAATTCATATCTTTGTGTAGAAAAATCCTAAAAATAAAATAAAAATACCCTCTTGCTCAGTGAACAGAGGAGAATAATGTGGAAAAGAAATTAATTAATTTTGTCCAAGTATTTTATTTTTAATTAATTATTTACTCCCCGCATTATTTTAATTCTCCATGCATTCATACAATTCACCATGGCATGAGACTATAGGGCTTTTGAAGCCTCTGAACTTAGGAACATTCCCCGAATTTTCCAAGGTCGGAGGCCATCTCTGTGAAAAGTTATTGATTTTTCAAATGCATGTTGTTGTTTTAAGTATTTTAATTTCAAAAATTAGCATGTTGTGAAATAAATTCTAGGAAAATTTGGTGATGTTCCTTATGACCAGAGAACCCTAGAAAAAATAGGACTTGGGTTAATTCACTTAAGATAACCCTAATTGGCTTAAACATCCAAAATAGACCCCTAATTAATTAGAGCTAACCATACATCAAATTGACTTGAAATCAATTCTCCACTGACCTTTAGGATCAGAGGAACCCACCATAAAAATTTGAGGTCAATTGGACTTGGTTAGCCCCACTAATTGGGTTGATTAAGCCACTTAGTCATTTTAATCTTTAAAAATTCATAACTTTCAAAATATCTTTCAAAAAATTCACCAAATTGGTTTTGGAGCCTCTCTGATATCAGGGGAATTTAAGAAAATTAAAATTTCAATTTTCTAAAAAAGTTGATTTTTAATATTATTTTAATATTTTTAATAATTAAAAAATAATAAAAATCACAAAAATAATAAAATTCACCAAAATGTCACATTTTGAATTTTAATCACTTAGGAACAAACCCCATATTTTTCTTAGGTCTATTTGGTGAGATATTAATTTTTAAAGCTCTAGGGTAATTTTAAAATTAAAAAATGTATTTTCTAGCATTTTCACCAAAATAATTATAATAAATCAAAGAAAAATCAGAAAATTGTAAAATTTGGTTCTCGGGAATCCTTGATATTAGAGAGAATTTTAAAAATTATAAAATTTATTTTTCAATATTTATTTTATTTTTAAATTAATTAATACTCCAGAACTTAAAATAATTCTAATAAATAAAATATAATTCAAAAAATTACAAAAATTAGTCCAAGTGGTCCTCTGGTCATTAGGAATGTCCCCTAATTTTCTTAAGGACAGAAACTTTCCCTTGGTCATGTTATCAAATTTTCCTTGAAAATCTCTATTTTCTACTAAAAATGATTATATAAATAAATTAAATACAGAAAAATCACATTTTCTCCTCTCATGTCTTTATTGACATATGAGTGAAGTCACATAAAAATTTCAAGTTCATTTGAGTTCAATTTAGTGAGTTATAAAATTATTAAGCTTAAAGGGTAAAATGGTAATTAAAATTTTAACCCTTAATTAAAACTTTAGGTTTAATAAAAAATTAACAAGTAAAATATTTGATCCTAATCTGATTTGGATGATTGAAATTTAAATAATTAAAGGGTAGAAACCCATTAAGCAATTTAAAATGATTAAACCTTAATTAAATAATCGATTAAATTTGGAAGAATAATAAAATTGGAATTATTAAAATAGGGATATTATTAGGAAGAGATTTATTCTTTAATTTAAAAAATCCCTAAATTAATCATCTCATTAATATTCAACTCTTAATTAAAATGATAACTCAAATTTAAAATATTAAAAGACTTAATCATTAAACTAAAATTAAATCATTAAACTCTTTCAAAAATTTCAATTAAAATTAAATTAAATTAAAAATTAAATTAAATTAAGTAAATTAAATTAAAATTAAATTAAATTAAATTAAGATTAAAAGTTGAATTAAATTAAATTAAATTAAATTAAATTAAATAAACAAATTAAATTAAATTAAATGAATTAAATAAATTAAATTAAATTAATAAATTAAATTAAATTAAATAAATAAATAAAATTAAATAAATAAATAAATTAAATTAAATTAAATAAATTAAATTAAATTAAATTAAATTAAATTAAATTAAATTGAATTAAGTTGAATTAAATAACATCACCTAAGACATAAAGAACTCAAAAATAAATCTAAGATAACTTCAACACTATTCCAAACTTAAATCATTAATTTGAACTTAAAATTGCATCACAAATCATTAAGTATCATTTTGCCCTTAGGAGCTTTTACTATCATAACTCCTAAACAGAATATAAAATGAAATGTTACTTCACTTATAGGATATTCAAATGTCCTAGTTCACTGAGCAAGTTAATAAAATTTGAAAACCTCGGACGATCGATTCATCTACATAATTAAATTCTCTTGACTTAAAACAATCCTAGAAATATTGAAAAGATGTTTAGGATCCTTCCTAAGCACTTCCTCAATATGATAGGACATTTATAAGAACAATCGAACTTAGTTATTCTTCGATGAAGAAAATCGTCCTCAAACACAAAGAACCTGAGACGTCATAGAAATGACTAACTATAGGATTAGAACTTGGTAGAAAACCATAACCCTTTCCCTTAGCTTTACCTAGGAAATTGCTATGAATGCTTAAATGCTCTAAATTGTGTTTTAAGTGCAACTTGGGATGACGGGAAGACCCTCCAGGTACGCTTTTATTTTATTGCAATTTATTTTATCGCAATTTATTTAATCGCATCGCACTTATTTTTCTTGTATGATAAACAACAGCTTGCATGAAAACCTACACCTTTAGGATAGAAACCAAAACTGAAACCCATAACTAAATTAAAAGACACTACAAGATAAAATTCACCTCCACAACATTTCAAAATATAAGACAACTCAAAATTTAATCACAAACGTAACACAAAACTACAATTACAACTAAATTAAAACGTCCTCGTTGGATGATCGGAATACCTCGGATGATGTAACCTACGTGTTGCTAACGGGATTTCCCACGGTCTAAATGAAAGTGTGGAACTCATTCAGTTGAGTTTAGCAAATTCATCCGGACTAAGTGAATCCGATAAAAATAATGATGCCTAAGGATGGAACCGCGGGATCTTAACCGTGTCGTTATAATCAACTTTAAGATTTGTTTTAATTAAAACACAAAAAACACTTGGAAATTAAGACTTCTCTAAACCAAAACACTTTTCTCATCCCCCGATTTATGATTTCTAAAACTAAACCTCTGCAACAACAAGGAGCTCGGAGCATGGTAGGCAAGACGGCCATCGTCGTCAAGAAAACTCGAACCTACTTCAAAGAAAACTTTCCTAGAATTAAACAACAAAGCCATAGGACTTCGAGGTAGTTTGCCTAGTGCAACATAAATCCTCCACTCTTCGTTAGGCATTTGCATTGCAAATTAAGCCCTAACCGGTCTTAGGATTCCGAGGTAGTCGTCCGATACGACATAAACCCTCATATCTTCCAGTGCTATTTCGTATGATTCTATCATATAAATATAAGCCCTAATTAATTAAAATTGGCAAGATTAAAACATTAAATAAACATTAGGACTTTCCTAAATCCAAGCCAAACAATAGGATAGTCGGGAAATTACCGAAGTCCGCTTCGGATCCGTAATTTCTCCTACTTTTCTTCCTTTGAATTTCCAAAATAAAATGTTCCAAATTTGAGCTAATCCCTTTTGAAATTTCAAAAATTCAATCCTTTGAAAACTTAAAATTTGAAATTCTTGAGAGCAGAATTATTGATTATTATCGAGAGTTTTCTTAGGTGATTCCCGTCACTTAAGATGTAATTAACTATAGGGGCTTGCCCTTATAGGGAATTTTAAAGAACCTGTGTAATATAAACCCCGTTTAATGTTTTCATATTAAGCGAGGGAATTTGTCGGCTTATAAAATTGGTTCGCGGACCAAACGGATGTCACAAATCTTCTAGTTTATTTAACCGAGCCCCACCGTCATGCGTATGTCTATCCTTAGGGATAGATACACGGCTTGCGGTGCGGTGCTCGTTTATATAAACTATTTGGGATGTGAGATCGGTTTGATTTCATATCTTAAAATCTTCAAATTTAAAATTATTTTCAAAATCAAATATTACTTTCTAAATTATATCTATATTTAAATTTAAAATTCGCCGACAACTTCTGTTAGGCGACCCCTTTTTAAAATATCACACAACCTAAAAATATGCCGACAAAAGTTTAGAGGCATTTTATCTTTTCTGGATATATTTCCCATTCTTTGACATTGATTACAAGTTTTCACATAATGTCCAACATCTTTAAATAAAGTAGGCCAATAAAATACAGAATTTAAAATTTTAAATGCAGTTTTATTAACTCCAAAGTGTCCTCCAAATTCAGAATCGTGACATTTTTGAATAATTGCAAAAGTTTCTTCATAAGGTACACATCTTTGAATCACAGAATCTCTTCCTAATTTAAATAAATGAGGATCTTCCTAAATATATGATTTACAATCATTCTTGAATTTCTTAATGTATTTACTATTCATCCCATATGGTAAAATATTGCTAACCAAGTAGTTAACTATATCTGCATACCACAACATTTATAATTCTTGAATGACATATAATTTCTCATCTGGGAATTTCTCATTTATATTTTCTTCATAAATCTTCTCAATATTGTTTTTGATTCTTGATAAATGATCAGCAATTTGGTTGTCAGTCCCTCTTTTGTTCACAATTTCAAAATCAAATTCTTGCAAAAGTAAAACCCATCTAATCAATCTAGGTTTAACATCCTTTTTAGATATCAAATACTTAATAGCAGAATGATCAGTATGCACAATACATTTTGTTCCAAGAAAATATGGTCTAAATTTATCAAAGGCATATACTATTGCTGACAGCTCTTTTTCAGTAGTTGTGTAATTTACTTGAGTTTCATTAAGAGTTTTTCTAGCATAGTATATAACTTTAAAAATCTTCTCATATTTTTGTCCTAATACAGCTCTGATTGCATAATCACTTGCATCACACATTAATTTAAAAGGTTTATCCCAATCAGGTGCAACAATGACAGGTGCAGTGATTAAATTTTCTTTCAGAATGTTGAACGCATTCAGACAATCTTCTTTAAATTCAAATTTAGCTTCTTTTACCAATAAATGGCAAAGAGGTTTAGCAATTTTAGAAAAATCCTTTATATATCTCCTACAAAATTCAGCATGACCCAGAAAAGTTCTTACATCAATAACAGTAGTAGGTGGTTGCAGTTCAGCAATAATTTTCACTTTTTCTTGATCAACTTCCATCCCTATTTGTGAAACTTTATGTCCAAGTACAATGCCTTCTGTGACCATAAATTGACATTTTTCCAGTTTAGAACTAAATTTGTTTCTTCACATCTCTTCAAAACTTTAGTTATATTTTCCAAGCAAGATTCAAAAGAAGTTCCAAAAACTGAAAAATCGTCCATAAATACTTCAATTTCTTTATCAATCAAATCACAGAATATTAACGTCATACATCTTTGAAAAGTTGCATGTGCATTGCATAAACTGAAAGGCATTCTTCTAAAGGTAAATGTTCCATAAGGACTTGTAAATGTTGTCTTTTCTTAATCCTTAGGAGCAACGGGTAATTGATGATAACCAAAATATCCATCCAGAAAACAGAAATATGAGTATCCAGCTAGTTTATCCAGCATTTGATCCAAAAAAGGTAAAGGAAAATGATCCTTTCTAGTGACGTTGTCTAATTTTCGATAGTCAACGCAAATTTGTCATCCAGTAACTTGTCTTGTTGGGATTAATTCATTTTTTTCATTAACAATGACAGTTACTCCTCCTTTCTTCAGAACACAATGAATAGGACTCACCCATTGTCTATTTGAAATATGATAAGGAATTCCAGCATCTAACCATTTCAAAATCTCTTTCTTGACAACCTCTTCATAATTGGATTTAATTCTTTGAGGTTCAATAGTGGGTTTACAAATTTCTTCCATTAAAAACCTATGCATACAGATTGAAGGGCTTATTCCTTTTATATCTGCAATAGTCCAACCAAAAGCTTTCTTAGAATTCTTCAGAACTCATATTAATTTCTCTTCTTGATCTTTGTTTAATTCTAAAGATATAATTATAGGTAAAGTTAATGAATTTCCAAAAAATGCATACTTTAAATGTGCAAGTAACATTTTTAATTCCAGTTCAGGGGCTTTTTCAATTGAGGGTAAAAGTATATCATTTTTAGTTGTGTCTAAAATTTCCCAATTTTCATGAATATAATGAGTTTCTTCAGATAAATTTTCTTCATTTAATGACTCATTATATAACATAGATTCTTTATCTTTATCATCAGAAATGACCTTACATTTTTCTTGATAATGCTTTTCAATTATATAATAAAAAATATCTATTCGATAGCATTTTTCTTTATCAGGATACCTCATTGATTTCTAAACATTGAATGTTATCTCTTGATCATTAACTCTCATCGTTAATTCTCCTTTTTGCACATCAATCATAGCTCGATCGGTAGCTAGAAAAGTTCTCCCTAAAATGATAGGTATTTCTTTATCTTCTTCCATATCTAGAATAATGAAATCCACAGGGAAGATAAATTTATCTATCTTAACAAAAACATCTGCTATAACTCCTTTAGGATAAGTGATCGATCGATCAGCTAACTGAAGAGTTACAGTGGTAGGAGAAATCTCTCCTAGATTTAACCTTCGAAAGATTGAAAATGGCATGAGATTAATACTAGCTCCTAAATCACATAAGGCTTTTCCACAGAATTTTTCTCCAATACCACAGGGTATAGTGAAACATCCAGGATCTTTAAGTTTCTGAGTTAATTTCATCTGAATTATTGCACTACATTCTTCACTTAATGCAACAATTTCATAAGCTTCAAATTTTCTCTTCTTGCTTAAAATATCCTTCATAAATTTTGCATAGCTTAGCATTTGCTCTAAAGCTTCAGTAAAAGGAATGTTGATGGTAAGTTTCTTAAAAATTTCAAAGAACTTAGAAAATTGATGGTCAAGCTTCTGCTGTTTATGTCTTTGAGGAAAAGGTGGTGGTGGTCTTTCAACTTCCACTCCAATAGGTACAACAGTCTGATCTTTACTTGGAGAAAGGGTATCTTTAAGTTTTTCAATCTCTTCAACTTCTTTCTCTTTTTCAATCTCATTCCGTGTTTTCTCTTTTAATTACTTTCCACTTCTGAGTTGTATAGCTTTTGCATGTTCATGTTCTTTTCTAGATCCTTTAGGATTAATTTCGACATTGCTAGGCAGTGTTCCTTGAGGTCTGTAATAAATGAAATTAGCGATTTGACCCATCTAATTCTCACTATTACAAATAATAGTGTTTTGACTTTGTAGCTGACTGCTTAGTTGCAAGATCAATTCTTCTACAAACAACTTTTTCTGCTGATTGTTATAACGAGGAGGATAAGTTGGTCTATAGTTTGAATTTTCTTGATTGTTCCAATTTGGATTAGCTTGATGTCCATTACTCCAATTAAAATTAGGATGATTTTTCCAACGAGGATTATAATAATTAGAATAAGTGTTGATAGTTTTACTTGCAATAGCTTACAAAATTTCTATTATTTGAGAATCATCAAAATTTACAGAATTATCATTACTTACATGCGATTTATTAATTGAAAAATTATCTAATTTCTTAGATATCACAGCCACTTGTGAAGCTAAAAAGAAAAGGCTTCATTATCATGAATACTGGCCATTCTTTTAGGATTAACCGTTTCAGAAGGCCGTTAAAAATTGTTATTAGTCATTTCTTCAATTAAGGTGTAGGCTTCTCCAAATGTCTTAGCCATTAAAGAACCACCAGCAACAGCATCAATAATAGATCTAAGTGATCCAATAAGTCCATTATAAAATATTTTAATAATTAACCAATCTGGTAAAGCATGATGAGGACATTTTCTTAATAATTCTTTAAATCTTTCCCAAGCTTCATAAATTGTTTTTCCATCAAATTGCGTAAATGAAGTAATGTCATTTCTCAATTTAGCTGTTTTAGAAGGAGGAAAATATTTAACAAGGAATTTTTGTGTCATAGCTGCCCATGTTTTAATAGAACAAGATGTTAATGAATTAAGCCACTTCTTTGCTTTATCTTTTAAGGAAAAAGGAAAGAGTCTAAGCCTAATAGCATCATCAGAAACATTATTATATTTAAAAGTAGCACAAAGTTCTAAAAAACTAACAAGATTTAAATTTGGATTCTCATTAGGTGTTCTTCCAAATTGATTGTTTTGAACAATTTGAATAATAGAAAGTTTAAGCTCAAAAAATAGCGTCTACAGCTGGTATTTGAATACTAAAATGAAGTTCATCAACTGTAGGATTTACATATTCCCATAATGGTTTATAAATATTTTTTTCATTAATTTTCATTGGATTTTGATTATTATTATGTAAGTTAGCCATTTCTTGATGTTTTGAAATTTGTTTTCCTTTTTTAATTCTTTTAATTGTTTTTTCTAATTCAGAATCAAAAGGTAGTAATCCTTCAGATCCAGAACTACACATAAAATTTAAAATATTTTTGTTTTGTTTTTATATTTTTTATGTTATATATATATATATATATATATATATATATATATATATATATATATATATATATATATTATTTATTTTATTTTCTTTTTACTTTTTATTATATTCTATCATATCCCCGGTGACGGAGCTAAAAACTTGATGCGATGCGACTTTATATATGCTTAAAAATACAAGAATTTGATCCCACTTTTTTAGAATATTTAATTCCTGGCAAATGGCTTCAAAAACTTGATGTGCGAGGTTTCTTTTTATAATTTTATATTTAGATTTTATTATAATTATTGTAAAAGTCAAAATTTTAAACGCAAGTATACGTATCGTTCAAGTAAGAAATATAAAAAGTAAGAAATATAAGTAATATTTTGGAATTTTTCAAATTAAATGCAATTTATACTTACTTTTTTTGTATATATATATATATATATATATATATATATATATATATATATATATATATATATATATATATATATATATATATATATATTTTAATTTAATTTACTAAAAATTTTTACTATAAACAAGTAAGCGAGTAATTAAAATTCAATGCAAGTATAAAAATGACTTTCTCCTTTTCAACTAATCCAAGATTTATAGAATAATTATCTTTTGTAGGGAATTTAGATTATGGTATTGTGCCAAATAGAAGCATTCCTATTCTTTATCCTTTGGTCCAGGTGCAAAGAATTTTGACTAATCTCAAGATCGCCTCAGGATGTTTTATTAGTAGAATGGGTTAATCTAGGCTCACACTACTACATGTCCAAGGGTGGCTATGGTTGGCCCTACTGACCCGACCGCAAATAACGCAGTAATATTCACTTCCAAAATATAGCCAAAAACTTTAACTCAATTTATAAATAGCGGCTAGTGTATAAAATTAATATGATGTAAATTTAGAAAATATTTTTACACACTAGGGGTACTACGCAAGTATACGTATCGTTTCAAATAATATAGGGCTTTGAAACAAACACCTCGAATATCGATCCCACTCGGGAAGAATTATAGTGATAAATTTTCTAAATAAAAAAATAATTTTTTATCTTTTAATTTAATTATAAATTACTATTAATTTACTAGATGCAAATAAAGAAAACAATAATAAGAAAATGATTTATGAAAACTATATAAAATAAACAACTTTCTTTCCTTCAATTAATCTAAGATTTTTAAGATAATTTAATATTCGTTGGAGAATTTGATTTATGGTATTGTGCCAAATAGAAGCATTCCTATTCTTTACCCTTTGATCCAGTGCGCAAAGAACATTGGCTAATTTACAGAATAGGTCTGGATGTATTGTTAGTAGAATGTGTTAATCTAGGCTCACACTTCTAGATGTCCAAGGGTGGCTATGGTCAGCCATACTAGTGACTTTTTCCTAATCTATAAATCAAATTATAAGAATTTAGTCTGTCACTCTAAAAACTTATCAATTCTACGCCCTTTAAATCTTAACTTCCTATTTATTTGTACTTCACCTTGAATAGCCCGCACATGGCCTTCGACTACCCAAGGATTCATGTGACATTTACAAGTTAAGAGTTCTTCTCCTTCAAGGTCTCAAAACTCTTCAAAAGGTTTTAACAATTTAAATGGCCAATCTAAAAAGTAAAGTAAGATCAGGTATTAATGTCATCACAATATTTTGAAAGTATTTTGAATTTCAATTCTCCATCGAATCTTTATATTATCTTATCTATCTCTTCATAATTGAAGGAATAAAGTAAACTAACTACTCAGAACACATTGAAAATAAATAGCAAAACATGATAAATAAACTTTGAATCAAATATAAAAATACTTATCTCAAATATTTCTTCTACAGATCTTCTGATTCCTACTGACTCCACAGTGTAATGAACTCCAGATGCAACAACTTGAAAATAAACTCACTAAACTAAATAAAAGTGGCCCTAAACTTCTCTCTCTATTTCTCTCTCTAAGGATGAGAGATCCTAAAGTGGATAAGAGAAAGGGTTACAATGGGAGGGGCACGTTTTCTGAAGAAATGGACCCCTATTTATAGGCTTCAAGGGTTGCCTTGAGGCACCTCTTCAAAACATGTCCACATTCAATGAATCTTCTAGAAGGTCGGTCTGGCGCCTAGGTGCCGAAATCTGGCGCCTAGGCGCCGGACACCGCGTCCAGTTCTTCGCACCTCTTCACTTTGGCTCGCACCTCTTCGCGTTTAAAACCGTTTTGGAGAGTCCAAATGCAATGTATCACATGTCCTATTATCAAGGAACAACTGCCAGTCTTCTAGAATGTCCAATAACAGCTCACTCCGTCAAAATAACTGATCAAACATTGTCAAAAACTTGACAGTTTTTGTATCGAGTCTAGCGCTTAGGCGCCAGACCATTTTTTTTATACTTTTTGTATTTTGCTCCATTTTTGCTCTTTTTTGCTCCTTTTTCCTTTTTAGACCTTTTTACATTACCTACATCCAAAAACACAAAAAATACCTTTCATTAAAGCATAATATCATTAGAAATTAATAAGAATTAAGACATAAAGAAATAGGTATTTTTTTATAGATCAAAATCCCCCAAACTTAAATGTTACTTGTCCTCAAGTAACTCTTTCTACTATATAAAATATATAACCTTTGGAATAAAAGATAAATATTTAAGATTCCTTATAATTTTTTATTTTATAAAGTCTTTAGTAAGTTATTAACCCAATTTCACTAACTAGGTTTAATTTTAAGAATTTAAAGAATATTTAACTAACAAATCATAAGATTTCAAACTTTCCATCCATTTTGAAAATAATAGAAGTCTATTATATTAAGCTTTCATAGATTATTTACAAGAAAAAGATATTCTTGAAAAATCTTTTCTAAAAAAATATTTATGTATAAAAATTAAGTAAAGTATGTAACTAGTTTTCTTCCTATAAGATAATTCAAGTGAAGCCAATTTTTGATTAGACATTTCCTCAAGCTTCTCCTCTCTTCTCTTTTTTTTTCTTCTTTTTTTTTAATTTTTTATATATATATAGATAGAGGATTACTATAACTGGATAGCCTGTTAATGGTTTTGAACTTCACTATCCTTAACTTAAATTTTCAAAACTTATACATTTCCACTTAATTATTATAACATAAATAAGAATTCAAAAAGATTTCCAATCTTTTCTTTTTCAAGTGATAATTTTTTATTACTTAATATTTCTAAAATTCTATTATTTCTATCATGAATAGAAAAAATTCTTTATCTTATTCTTCTTTAAGTTAAATATTTCTATTCTTAAAATCAATCAAAGTTAGTAAAATTTTGGTTAATTTTCACTAAATTGTTTATAAATTCAAAAATAAAAGTGATCTCAAATAAATTCTTCATTCCTTAAGTTATGTTAAAGAGTTTTTTTTTTATTTTTATGAAAATATTAGCTCTTTAAGGACAGAAAAAATTTAATTTTGAATGGATTTTCCCTTCCCCCAAACTTAAGTTTTGGTATACTATGATAATTTGAAAGTATGAGAGAAAGAAAATCATAAGAATTTTTAATAAGTATGTAAAAACAATCTTAAAAAGAAAAATTAACTTTTATCATGCTTTTATGAATAATTAAGATAAAATTTAAGCATGTATAAAAAGTAAGCAGGCTAATTTTATGATGATACAAAATTTGAAACAGAATTAAAACAGAGCAAAATTACTAAATACTAAACAAGTAGACTAAAACAAAATATAAATTAATTCTAACTTCAGTCACAACACAATATACTAAGAATATTTTAACAACAGAATCTTAACACTAATCAATCAACATACATCAAACACAAAACTAAACAAACAAAACAAACAAAACAAACTAACAGAGTAGCTCAACATAAAGATCTATAACTACTAGTCACTAGTTGTAGCCTCATCATCATCATCATCACCAAAGGAAAATTCTACGTCCTTAGGATAAACAAATGGTGTGAATCTAGGAAAAGTAGTAAAACTAACATCATGTTCACCCTTTAGAAATCTGACTAGGGCTTCATCATACTCGAGCATCATAACTACTCTTCCTCCGGGTATAATCGGATAAATGATCTAGTTTTCTATCAATAGTATCAATCTCGCAGTGAGTTTGAAATAACTCCTCGCCGTCGCTCTAAAAACTGATCATGCATTGATTCCCAGAAATCTGATGGTGGCTCAGGAGAAGTAGAGGGTCGAGAAGTAGAAGGTCTACCTGAAGTATGTGCAGAAGTAGAAGGAGCACTCGATCTCTTCCCTCGAACACGATCATAGATACTAACACTCTCCTGCCCAATTAGCTTGGTAGACTTTAACTTCTCAGAAATATCAGCAGTGACTCCATTACTAACAAATAGTGAATAGATCAGAGATGGAAATCCCAATCCAACAGAAGTGCTGGACCTCACAGTAGAATCCACAGAATCATAAATAATGCTCCCGACATCAATAGGCTTCCACTCCTGAATGCAGTAGTTTAAGATCGCTCGATCTCTAGTCACTTCACTCAGGTGGTTGGAAGGTAACAATCTTGCAAAAATAAAATAGTGTCATGCTTTAGAAATACCATTTAATTCAGAGGATTTGAAGTTTACCCTTTTTCCGTTCCTGATCTTCCAAGATCCAGTACCGTCAGTCAGATAAGCAATGATCATATCCAAATCGTCCTCAGATGGTGATAATCCAGAATAATAGCA
This sequence comes from Papilionanthe hookeriana x Papilionanthe teres, assembly GCA_022702705.1. Classification (NCBI taxonomy): domain Eukaryota; kingdom Viridiplantae; phylum Streptophyta; class Magnoliopsida; order Asparagales; family Orchidaceae; genus Papilionanthe; species Papilionanthe hookeriana x Papilionanthe teres. Next base: position 103,519,559 of record CM040422.1, on the reverse strand, counting down.
CTCAATAGTCGATGGTAGACCATAAAATATGTTGATTCTTTCTGGACTAAATCCTACTCTGATTCCTCTAACAAAGACTTCATAATCCTCGGCATCCAGAAAATTTGCATAAAATTCTCAATCAATCGGGATAACAGCAACAGCAGTAAAATAACAAAATCGTTGTCAATTGTGTGCAACAATAGTTTTTTCGATCATTTCTCCAGGATGATAGAAACTTCGTTCAAAAATGAACTTTCTGGACGTCGCAAATTCATGGAAGCGAAAATGCGCAGCCGCAGAAGAAAATTTGTTGCTATCAAAGTTATCTCGTGTCTTCCCGCGTTTAGATTTTGGAGCCATCTAAACGTGAAAGAAAACAAGAACAAATTTAGGAATCAAAGATTTAAACTCTTTTTAAGTTTATAAAACTTAAAATAAGTTTAGAAATCCAAAGAAATCACTAAAAATCGAAAAAAAATTCAAAATTTCGGTTCTTAGCAAAACCTAGGGAAATCTATGGTGAAAATCTAAAATAAATGGTTTAAAGTGTAGATCTGACCTTGAGACGAAGAAATCGAGTGGTTTCGCGCTCAAATCCTTGATGTTTTGACCTCAAAATGTATCTAGAGGATGTATTTTCGTGAAAATGGGGAAGAAGATGAAGCTTAGGCGTCAAAAATGGCTTTTGGGGGTTATTTAAGTAAATTCTCGGGTACAAGCCGAACTGGCGTTTAGGCGCCGAATTCTGGCGCCTAGGCGCCAGACTCGCCTTTCACAAAAAATTTTTTTTAAATTTAATTTTTCACCAAAATTCATAAATTCAACTTCCAATTACTCATATCAGAGTAGGGCTTCAGTTTCTAACTTCCACAACATTTTTCAAAAATTTATAAAAATTAAATATTAAATCCACCAATCAAACATAAGGTTTCAATCAAACTCACCAAATTCCATTTATAACCTTCAATATTGACTCAATACATTCCAGATAAGTACTATATTTGATTCAAGTTCCTAATACACACTCAAACATATCAAATTCTAAGCAACAACAACACACATTGAACATGAAAGCAAATACACAAACAAACACAATCGATTTTCTAAATCGATACAACGACTCAACAAACCATAAACTATCTCATTACCATAATATTCTAATCTTCACAAGGGAAATTGTGTATTCCACTTGAAAAGAATACTAACGCTCTCGGGAAATCCATAGCCGTCTTTTCGTCAATCCACTTGTTCTTCACATACATTTCAACTTAAGCATCTTGATAAGCTGCAAAATGATCAAATTGAAGTTTCATTTGCCATTCTAGATGTTCAACTTGATGAAACATCTCATGAAGGCGATCTCCAATGCTTTTAAACTCCGCTTCAAACTTATCCAAACGACTAGAAATTTTCTCTAAACTTACAGCGATGAAACCATTGAAGTAGGGTTGAGGATCTTTTGAAACCTTGTCCCTAGCTTCTTCTCCATGATTTCTTCCTTCCATTTCTTCAAAAATTTCTCAAATCTCTCAAGAATGAAGTGCAAGGGACGTAATTTTGATTGCTTGATTGTTAGGGAAGAAGATAGGTTGATTTAAAGGGGAAAATCGTGTGAAAAACTGAAAATTTTTAGTTTTTGCACGACCCAGTAACCGTGGAGCTTAGGCGCCGAATCTGGCACCTAGGCGTCGGATCTATTGATACATAGTTGATTCTGGCGCTTAAGAGACGAATTCTGGCGCCCAGGCGCTGGAACTATGTTCAACTCTGTTTCGCCTAATCGTCAAATTTCAAAATTTCGTTCTCCAAGATAGGTAAATTATACTGGTAAGAGTAATTTAGACTCAATAACACTCATTGTAAACAATCATAATGAAGGTTAATTTGATCTCCTTTTTACTCATATTCAAAATAGAGTGATCCTATTTTTAAATCTTACATACTTCAAAATAATTTTTAGCCTAAGTCATCAAAGACTTATAAGCATCAAATTTTTCTGAAGTAATATAAAATTAATCAAGATCGAGGCATAACCTTACATCAAAACACAAAAACATTCAAAACACGAGGTAATTATGGGTTGCTTCCCACAAAGCGCTTGGTTTAACGTCGTCAGCCCGACTTATGTAAATCTTTAATAAGGTTGACTCAATTCATAAGCCTCTTTATAAAGCTTTTTAATATCTCCCAAATAAGGCTTCAATCTTACTCCATTTACTTTAAAAATTTTTCTGTTTTGGGATCTTTAATATCCATGACTCCATAATGGTATACTTTCTCAACTAAATAGGGTCCAATCCATTTAGATCTTAATTTTCCAGGAAAAAGTCTTAAACGAGAATAAAACAGTAATACTTTTTGTCCAGGCTCAAAAATTTTTCCTGAAATTTTCTTATCATGCAACATCTTCATTTTCTCTTTATAAATTCTCGCATTTTCATATGATTCGTTTCTAATTTCTTCCATCTCATTTAGTTGCAATAATCATTTTTCTCCTGCTTTATTCAAATTAAAATTAAACTCCTTTATCGCCCACTAAGCTTTATGTTCAAGTTCTACAGGTAAGTGACAATGTTTACCATAATTTATTCGGTAAGGTGACATTCCGATTGGTGTCTTATAAGCTGTTCTATAAGCACATAATGCAGAATCAAGTCTATCAACCCAATCAGTTCTTTTAGGATTAACAGTTTTCTCTAAAAATTTTTTACTTTCTCTGTTTGATACTTCAGCCATTCCACTAGTTTGTGGGTGATAAGCAGTTGTAATTCTATGTTTGATTCCAAATTTTTGTAGTAATGATTGATTTCTTATATTCCTAAAATGACTTCCACCATCAGTGATAATTACCTTAGGCATTCCAAATCTTGAAAATATCATTTTCTTTAAAAATTTAGAAACACTTTTGGAATCACGAGTTTAGTAAAGCAACAACTTCGATCCACTTTGAAACATAATCAACTGCTTAATAAAATATAAATTTTTCCAGATGATGGAACAAATGGTCCCATAAATTCTAAACCCCATATATCAAAAATTTCAACTTCCAATATATAGTTTAAAGGCATTTCATCTTTCTTAGATATATTTCCCATCCTTTGACATCGATCACATGTTCTCACATATTGTCTCACATCTTTAAATAAGTTAGGCCAATAAAATCCAGAATTTAAAATTTTAAATGCAGTTTTATCTATGCCAAAGTGTCCTCCAAAATCAGAATCATGACATTTTTGAATAATAGCAAAAGTTTCCTCATAAGGTACACATCTTAGAATCATAGAATCTTTACCAATTTTAAATAAATGAGGTTTTTCCCAAATATAAGATTTAGCATCATATTTAAATTTCTTAATAAATTTTTTATCTCAGTCATAAGGAAAAATATTGCTAACTAAATAATTAACAATATCAGCATACCAAGGTGTTTTGCATCTTTGAATAACATATAAAGATTCATCAGGGAATTTTTCATTTATATTTTCTTTCGAAATAATATCATTTTTAATTCTAAACAAATGATCAGCAATTTGGTTTTCACTTCCTTTTCTATCTACTATTTGAAAATCAAATTCTTGTAGAAGTAAAACCCATCTTATAAGTCTAGGTTTAGAATCCTTCTTAGATAATAGATATTTAATAGCGGAATGATCGGTATGAACTATGCATTTAGTACCAAAAAGATAAGGTCTAAATTTATCAAAGGCATATACTATAGCTAGAAGCTCTTTCTCGGTGGTAGTGTAATTTCTTTGTGTTTCGGTGAGAGTTTTACTAGCATAATATACAACTTTGAAAACTTTCTCATATTTTTGTCCTAATACAGACTCCAATTGCAAAATCACTTGCATCACACATTAATTCAAAAGATTTATTCCGAGTTAGGTGCAACAATGATAGGTGCAGTTATTAATTTTTCTTTTAGAATATGAAAAGCATTAATACATTCTTTATTAAATTCAAATTTTGCATCTTTTTCTAATAAATGACAAAGAGGTTTAGCAAGTTTAGAAAAATCCTTTATGTATATTCTATAAAATCCAGCATGACCTAGAAAACTTCTCACATCAGTAACAGTAGTAGGTGGTTGCAATTCAGCAATAGTTTTTACTTTTGCTTGATCTACTTCCATCCCTTTTTGTGGGAAAAATATTACATCCGGACTACGCACGTAGAGGTACGTGCGGAGCCCAATCCACGAAAGACACGTGGAATCCCGGTGGAATCCCGCAATAACGCGCAATAACACGGGAATAACACGAGAGAATATTCCTCGTGTTACTTTGCAGTTAGCGGTATTTTGGGCGGAATAACTCGGGGAATATTCCTCCGTGTTATTCCGCGTTATTCATGTGTTATTGCGGTAGTATTGTAACATAGAGAATATTCCCCCGTGTTATTCCGCGTTATTCTCGTGTTATTCCGTGTAGTATTGATGTGTTATTGTGGTGGTGTTACAATACCACCACAATAACGCGGAATAACACGGGAATAACACGAAGAATATTCTCCGTGTTATTCCGCATTATTCCCCGATTTATTCCGCCCAGAACACCGCTAACCACGGAATAACACGAGGAATTTTTCTTCGTGTTATTCCTGTGTTATTGTGTGTTATTGCGTGTTATTGCGGGATTCTGCGTGTCTCCCATGGATTGGACTCCGCACGTACCTCTACGTCGTAGTCCGGACATAATATTTTCCCTTTTTGTGATACTTTGTGACCAAGTATAATGCCTTCTGTGATAATGAATTGACATTTTTCCCAGTTAAGAACTAAATTTGTTTCTTCACATCTTTTCAGAACTTTGGCTATGTTTTCCAAACAAGATTCAAAAGAAGTTCCAAAGACTGAAAAATCGTCCATGAATATTTCAATTCCTTTGTCAATCAAATCACAAAATATTGACATCATACATCTTTGAAAAGTTGCAGGTGCATTACATAAACTAAAAGGCATTCTTCTAAAAGCAAATGTTCCATAAGGACTTGTAAATGTTGTCTTTTCTTGGTCCTCAGGAGCAATAGGTAATTGATGATAACCATAATATCCATCCAGAAAATAGAAATATGAGTGTCCAGCTAATTTATCGAGCATTTGATCTAAGAAAGGTAAAGGAAAATGATCCTTTCTAGTGGCTTTATTTAATTTCCTATAGTCAATACAAATTCGCCATCCAGTAACTTGTCTTGTATGAATAAGTTCATTTTTATCATTAACAATGACAGTTAGATCTCCTTTCTTCGGAACACAATGAATAGGACTTACCCATTGAATATCCGAAATAGGATAAATAATACCAGCATCCAACCATTTAATAATTTCTTTTTTAATAACCTCTTTCATGATAGGATTTAATCTTCTTTGTGATTCTATAGTAGGTTTAAAATTTTCTTCCATTAAGATTCTATGCATGCAAATGGAAGGGCATATTCCTCTTATATCAGCAATAGTCCAACCAAAAGCTTTCTTATAATTCTTTAACACACCTAGTAATTTTTCTTCTTGATCTTTACTCAGTTCATAAGAAATAATAACATGTAAAGTTAACGAATTTCCAAGAAACGCATATTTTAAATGGTAAGGTAATATTTTTAATTCCAGCTCAAGGGCTTTTTTAATTGAGGGTAAAAGAATATCATTTTGAGTTATGTCTAAAGTTTCCCAATTATCTTTAATAAAATGAGTCTCTTCTTGTTCTACTACTTCATCTTCATCAGTTAAAAATTCAAATTTTTCTTCGAAATGACTTTACATTTTTCTTGATAATGTTTTTCAATTAAATAATCAATTATATCCATTCGATAATATTTCTCTTTATCAGGGTACTTTATTGATTTAAGAACATTGAATTTAATTTCTTGATCATTAACTCTTATGGTTAGTTCTCCTTTTTGCACATCAATCATAGCTCGTCCGGTAGCTAGAAAGGTCTCCCTAAAATAATAGGTATCTCTTTATCTTCTTCCATATCAAGTACTATGAAATCTACAGGGAAGATAAATTTATCCACTTTAACAAGGACATCCTCTATAACTCCTTTAGGATAAGTGATAGATCTATCAGCTCAACTTAAGGGTTACGGTGGTGGGAGTAATATCTCCTAAATCCAATCTTCGAAAGATAGAAAATGGCATGAGATTAATACTTGCTCCTAAATCACATAAAGCTTTTCCACAAAATTTTTCTCCAATAGCACAGGGTATAGTGAAACTTCCAGGATCCTTAAGCTTTTCAGGTAATTTCTTTTGAATTATTGCACTGCATTCTTCACTTAATGCAACAGTTTTAAAAGCTTCAAAGTTTTGTTTTTTGCTTAAAATATCCTTCATAAATTTTGCGTAAGTTGGCATTTGTTCCAAAGCTTCGGCAAAAGGTATGTTAATAGTAAGTTTCTTAAAAATTTCAAAGAACTTAAAAAATTGATGATCTAATTTCTGTTGTTTAAGTCTTTCAGGAAAAGGTGGTGGTGGTTTTTTAACTTCCACATTAACAGGTATAACAGTCTGATCTTGATTAGGAGAGAGAGTTTCTTTAGGTTTTTCAATCTCTTCAACCTCAATCTCTTTTTCAATTTCATTTTGCTTTCTTTCTTTTAATTCCTTTCCACTTCTAAGTTGCACAGCTTTAACTTGTCCATGTTCTTTTCCAGTTTCCTTTGGATTAATTTCAACATAACTAGGAAGTGTTCCTACAGGTCTGTTATTAATTAAAGTAGCAATTTGCCCCCATTTGATTTTCAATATTACGAATAGCAGTATTTTGATTTTTTAATTGATTATTCATTTGCATAATTAATTCTTCTATTGATAACTTTTTCTATTGATTATTAAATCTAGGAGGTTTATAATTTGAATTAACTTGATTATTCCAATTTCTAGTGGGATGAGATTGATTATTACCCCATTGTTTTTGTGAATTATTCTTGTTAAAATTAGGATGATTTTTTCACTCAGGATTATAATAATTTGAATAAGGATTATTTTTACTTGCAATAGCTTGTAAAGTTTCAATAGTTTGAGAATCTTCAATATTAGCAGAGTTATTATGTGAAATATTAATTGCAAAATTATCTAATTTCTTAGACATTGTCTCAACTTGTGAAGCTAAGATAGGAAAGGCTTCATTATTGTGAATACTGGCCATCTTTTTAGGATTAATCTTTTCGAAAGGCCATTGAAAATTGTTATTAGCCATTTCTTCAATTAAAGTGTAAGCTTCTTCAAATGATTTAGACATTAAAGAACCTCCAAAGTGACAGACATCAATAATTGATTTTAAAGATCCAATTAATCCATTATAAAATGTTTGAATAATCAACCAATCGGGTAAAGCATGATGAGGACATTTTCTTAATAGTTCTTTAAATCTTTCTCATGTTTCATAAATTGTCTCCTCGTCAAATTGACTAAATGAAGTAATATCATTTCTTAATTTAGCGAGTTTTAGAAGGAGGAAAATATTTAGTAAGGAATTTTTGTGCCATTTCAGACTCATGTTTTAATAGAACCAGTCGCTAATGAGTTTAACCACATCTTTGCTTTTTCTCTTAAAGAAAAAGGAAAGAGTCTAAGTCTAATAGCATCATCAGAAACATTGTTATATTTAAAGGTAGCACAAAGTTCTAAAAAACTAACAAGATGTAAATTTGGATCCTCATTTGGTGATCCACCAAATTGATTGTTTTACACCATTTGAATAATGGACGGTTTAAGTTCAAAAGAATTAGCATCTACAGTAGGTATTTGAATACTACTATGAAGTTCATCAACTGTAGGGTTAGCATAATCCCTTAATGGTTTATAAACATTTTGATCATTAAGTTCAATTGGATTTTGTAAAGTGGCCATTTCTTGAAATTTTTGAATTTGTTTTCCCTTTTTAATTTTTCTAATTGTTCTTTCTAATTCAGAATCTAAAGGTATTAATCCTTCAGAACCAAATCTTCGCATAAAACAAGGAATAAAATATATATCTTTTTTTTATTTTTTAATTATTTTTTTATAAGAAAATTTATACTATTTTATTTCTTTCTTCCCCGGCAACAGCGCCAAAAACTTGATCCGACTGCAATTAACGCAGTAATATTCGCTTCCAAAAGATAGCCAAAAACTTTGACTCAATTTATAAATAACGGCTAGTGTATAAAATTAATATGATGTAAATTTAGAAAATATTTTTACACACTAGGAGTACTACGCAAGTATACGTATCGTTTCAAGTAATATAGGGCTTTGAAACAAAGACCCCGAGTATCGATCCCACAGGGAAGAATTATAGTGATAAATTTTCTAAATAAAAAAATATTTTTTTATCTTTTAATTTAATTATAAATTACTATTAATTTACTAGATGCAAATAAAGAAAACAATAATAAGAAAATGATTTATGAAAACTATATAAAATAAACAACTTTCTTTCCTTCAACTAATCTAAGATTTTTAAGATAATTTAATATTCGTTGGAGAATTTGATTTATGGTATTGTGCCAAATAGAAGCATTCCTATTCTTTACCCTGTGATCCGGGCGCAAAGAACATTAGCTAATTTGACGTAATAGGTCTGGATGTATTGTTAGTAGAATGGGTTAATCTAGGCTCACACTTCTAGATGTCCAAGGGTGGCTATGGTCAGCCCTACTAGTGACCTTTTCCTAATCTATAAATCAAATTATAAGAATTTAGTCTGTCACTCTAAAAACTTATCAATTCTACGCCTTTTAAATCTTATCTTCCTATTTATTTGCACTTCACCTTGAATAGCCCGCACATGGCCTTCGACTACCCAAGGATTCATGTGACATTTACAAGTTAAGAGTTCTTCTCCTTCAAGGTCTCAAAACTCTTCAACAGGTTTTAACAATTTAAATGGCCAATCTAAAAAGTAAAGTAAGATCAGGTATTAATGTCATCAAAATATTTGAAAATATTTTGAATTTCAATTCTCCATCGAATCTTTATATTATCTTATCTATCTCTTCATAATTGAAGGAAGAAAGTAAACTAACTACTCAAAACACATTGAAAATAAATAGTAAAACATGATAAATAAACTTTGAATCAAATATAAAAATACTTATCTCAAATATTTCTTCTACAGATCTTCTGATTCCTACTGACTCCACAGTGTAATGAACTCCGGATGCAACAACTTGAAAATAAACTCACTAAACTAAATAAAAGTGGCCCTAAATTTCTCTCTCATTTCTCTCTCTAAGGATGAGAGATCCTAAAGTGGATAAGAGAAAGGGTTACAATGGGAGGGGTACGTTTTCTGAAGAAATGGACCCCTATTTATAGGCTTCAAGGGTTGTCTTGAGGCACCTCTTCAAAACATGTCCACATTCAATGAATCTTTGAGAAGGTTAGTCTGGCGCCTAGGCGCCGGAATCTGGCGCCTAGGCGCCGGACACCGCGTCCAGTTCTTCGCACCTCTTCACTTTGGCTCGCACCTCTTCGCATTTAAAACTGTTTTGGAGCATCCAAATGCAATGTATCACATGTCCTATTATCAAGGAACAACTGCCAGTCTTCTAGAATGTCCAATAACCGCTCACTCCGTCAAAATAACTGATCAAACGTTGTCAAAAACTTGACAGTTTTTTTATCGAGTCTGGCGCTTAGACTCCAGCTTCTGGCGCCTAGGCGCCAGGCCATATTTTTTTATACTTTTTGTATTTTGCTCCATTTTTGCTCCTTTTTGCTCCTTTTTCCTTTTTAGACCTTTTTACATTACCAACATCCAAAAACACAAAAAATACCTTTCATTAAAGCATAATATCCTTAGAAATTAATAAGAATTAAGACATAAAGAAATAGGTATTTTTTTATAGATCACCTACCAGTGACCCGTTACCTTTCTATAAACCAAATTATTAGAATTTAGTCTGTCACTCTAAAAACTAATTAATTTTACGCCCAATAAATATTATCTTCCTATTTATTTGCACTTCACCTTAAATAATCCGCGTATAGCCTGCAATTACCTAAGGATTCATGTGATATCTACAAGTTAAGAATTTATCTCCGGATAGGTCTCAAAATTCTTCAACAGGTTTTAACAATTTAAATGGCCAATTTAAAAAGTAAACTAAGATCAGGTATTAATATCATCACAATGTTTTAAAATATTTTAAATTTAATTCTCCTACGAAATTTACTTAATTTATAAACTTTTCATAGTTGAAAGGAGAAAGATAACTAACTACTTAGAACACATTTAAATAACACAACAAAATATATTTATAAAACTTTGAACCAAAGTACAAATACTTATCTGAAGTGTTCCTTTAAGTGATCCGCTGACTTCTACTAACTTCAAAGCAATGATGAAAGATGCCAACAGCAATAACACACAATAAACACTCAAAATAAACTCACTAGATACAAAATAAAGTGGCACCCAAAGTATGGAAGAGACTAAATAAAACTAAAGAGGAAAGAGAAGATGCTAAAATGGGTATGTGTACTAAGAGGGGGGGTTGGTGAGATTTTTCTCTGTAGAATGGGCTACTATTTATAGAGCTCTGAATTTGACCAGGGGTTGCTTAAGGCACCTCTTCAAAATTCATCCAAATTCAATGTATCTTCTAGAAGTTAACTGTCGCACCTAGGCGCCGGGATCTGGCTCCTAAGCACCGGACTCCGTGACCAGGTCTTTCGCACCTCTTCACTTTGGGTCACACCTCTTCACGATCCAGACTGTTTCCTTTTGTCCAAATACATTGTATCACATGTCCTATATATTAGGAGTAACTCCCAGTCTTCTAGAAGCTTCAATAACCACTTAACACAGTCAAAATAACTGCCCAAAGTTGTCAAAAATCTTGACAGCGTCTGTATCGAACTAGCGCTTAGGCACCAAATTTTGGCGCTTAAGCGCCAGGCCAATAATTCCAAAACTTTGCTCAATAAGCTCCATTTTTGCTCATTTCTGCTTCTTTTTCCTTCTTTTTCTATCTTGGACTCTTTTTAAATCATCTTAGTCCAAAAACATGAAAATACCTTTCATTAAAGCATAATATCCTTAAAAATAGAATCATAAATAAGGCATAAAAGTGGGTATTTTTTAGGTTGATTAATGGGGATTAGATTTCATGGGACCATTTACTCCTTCATTTGGAAATCTATATATATTTGTTGTTGATTATGTCTCGAAATGTATTGAAGCTGTTGCTTTACCAAGATGTGATGCTCGGAGTGTTTCAAAATTTTTAAAGAAAAATATATTTACAAGATATGGAATGCCGAGAGTGATCATTACTGATGGTGGATCCCATTTCAGGAATAATCAAATTAAGAGATTAAGTGAGAAGTATAATATTATTCATAGAATCTCTACTGCTTATCATCCCTAGACTAGTGGTTTAGCAGAAGTATCTAATCATGAAATTAAAAGAAATTTGGAGAAAACTGTGGATAATCATAAATTAGATTGGTCTGCTCGATTAGGTACTACTTTATGGGCTAATAGAACTGCTTTTAAAACCCTTATTGGAATGTCTCCTTATAGACTAGTGTTTGGTAAGACTTGTCATTTACCAATTGAGTTGGCGCATAAAGCATATTGGGCGATAAAAGAGTTAAATTTTAATTTAAAAAACACTGGAGAGAAAAGATTTATGCAATTAAATGAATTGGAAGAGATTAGAAATGCATCTTATCACAATGATAGGATTTATAAAGAGAAAATGAAATTATGGCATGATCGGAAAATATTGAAAAAGAACTTGGAATTTGGACAAAAAGTTTTAATATACAACACAAGATTGAAGTTATTTCCTAGAAAGCTCAAGTCTAAATGGTTAGGACCTTTTACAGTTGTAAAAGTTCACTCTTTTGGAGCTGTTGATATTAAAGATCCTAATACTGGAAAGATTTTCAAGGTTAATGGGCATCAATTAAAGCCTTACTTTGACGGGTTCCAACCTGATTTCAAAGAGGTTTTAATGCTGAGTCATCCCGATTAACTGAATGGTTTGTCGGGCTGACGACGTTAAACCAAGCACTTTGTGGGAGGCAACCCATATGTATCTTTGTGGTGTGTTTGCTTGTCTGTTGTAGTTATGTTTTTTTAAATTTTTTTTTTAATCCTAATTACTCATAAATATTTAAAAATTTGATAAATGATGGATCGAATCGAGATATTGGAATATTTTGGATCAAAAGAAGTTCGGTGAAAGTTTTTGACCACTAGCGCCGCCGGCGCCCTATCGTTTTTACCCTACTGAACTTATCTATTCGAGCGCTGCCGGCGCCCAAATTCTGCTTGACGGTTTTTAAGTTTCAAAACACGAGTTTTGGCAATTTTTGGTGGGATCTTCGTCCTTATAACTCCAAAAACTCCATTTTTTACTTCTTAACTCCAGAAAAATGAAAACTACCAATACCAATTCGGTTCTTATGGATTCCTATGCCATTGAAACCTCTCGATCTCGCATTTGTAATAGAAGGAAGTTCATAAGTTTCGAAGCGCAGCGTTTGTTCAACAAATTGATGATAAAAAGTCAGATTATTAAGGAAAGGGGCTTCATAAATCTTGGTATGGATAATCTTACAACTAGAACTGAAGAAATTATTAAGGAGAGACGTTGGGAAGTCCTTTGTTTCACTACCGCCGCTGTTGTTGTTCCTGTCGTGAAAGAATTCTATGCAAATCTTCATGGGATCAACCAAGGGTTTGTATTTGTACGTGGTAGATTCGTGCAATTCACTCCTGCACTAATCAACGATCTCTTCATGATTGAAAACGTTCATATTTGTCATTATTCTAATTTCAATGCCAGGAAGGATAATATGAATGATGTGTATCGATATTTAGCGGATGAGAATGAAGAATGGAAAATCAAGGAGAATGGATATATTAGTTTCTCATCTGCATCTCTAAATCTAGTATCGAAGCAGTGGCATTACTTCATTTCGGCAAAATTTCTTCCGATGTTGAAGATAAGCAAGGCAACTAAGGAAAGCGCCATTTTGAATTTATGCATTCAAACTAGAAGATCGGTTGACATTGGTAATCTTATTGTGAAATCAGTACTTGGATTAATTGTGCATGGATCTAAATATGGGCTTGGACACCCGTCTACCATATTCCAGTTATGTAGTCAGTCACAAGTTCCATATGAAAGTTGGGAAAAGGTTATTCTTCCATGGAGACCTATTGATCCAACCAATCTCTACGACTACCAGGAAGTTGGAGATGAAGATGATATGAATCTACTTACTGATCAACCGATGCAGACTTCGCGTACCGATTCAACCTTACTTTCCTTAAGGTTATAGAATTATATTGCAGAGGATCAAGCAATTGGAGAAAGAGGTACGAAACGTTATGAACGCGATCAATAAAATTTCTGATTTGTTTGATCATATAGATTGGAGAATGAAAGAACAGTTCAATCATACTGGTCGAATTGAGATGGGATTGATCAATTTGATTAAGAAGAACACGATGATTGCTGAAGAATTGTCTGATGAATTTCCATTTCGTTCATTCTATAACTTTTTTGTGCATCAGCAATCAATTCTAGACATTAGAGGAGTGGATAGTTCTAAAACTGACATGGAGACTTTTGATGGAATCTACTTATATATGTTGTGTTTAGTTTGCTTTGCTTAATTATGTTTGGTTTGTATAGTGTTTGCTTTGCTTTAAACTTGGATTTGGATGTGCTTGCTTTCATTGTGTGCTTAGATATTAATGCTTGCCTATCATAGAGTATTTGCTGCACTAAATATCTAAAAATAGTTGGTTTGAATGAACGTATTTGGTGTGTTTGATGTAACTTGGATTATACATATATAATATTGTTGTGTGTTGATTGTGTGAAGAAATGTGTTAATTATTGCTTATGGGATGATGTAAATGCTTATTGAAGTGTTAAACATCATTGTGGACGTCGAAACGATCAAAATTATGAAAAAATTTTCGGACCCAGAAAATATTTTGGACTGGCACCGGCGGCGCCCAAATCCAGTGAGTTTGGCCAATATTTTTAAATAGAGCACCGCCGGCGCTCGCCTAAACCCAGAAATTGATCTTAAACCCTCGATTTCGCGATTTTTGCCCTGGGACGTGCAAATTTTTCCATTTCCTTCGTCTTCTTCTTCCATTTTCGCGATTTTGAATATCTAGAGCTTACTAGATCCCAGATTTAAGGAGTTTTTAAGGCCTTTTGACACCAAATTTGCACTTCTCTTAGTAAGAGCTTCACTTTAAGTTAAACTTTTTGGATTTTCACCATAGAAATCTCTCACATTGCTTATGTTGGAATTTTTGGAGTTTTAGAGAGATTTTGAGATTTCCATGATGAAATTTGCTCTTACTTATTTAAGATAGTGTTTGGAGTTGATACATTGTGAATTTGAGATTTATTGGAATTATTTTTGCGAATTTTAGAAATTCACATGGCTCCAAGAGGAAAGAGAAAATTGGATTTTTGATGAGGAGAGATTTGTCAATATCAAAGCCCAATTTCGCTATAACTCTATCCTTCACAACAAGAAGTGTATCCAGGATCGAGCTTTTGATAGTCCTAGTAGATTTGTAGAACAATTAATTGCATAGCAAAATTGGGAAAGATTTTGTTATTTCACTACGAATGCTGTTATGGGAGTTGTTCGAGAATTCTATGCGAACATACTCTGGACTGAGACTGAGTATGTGCTTGTTAGAGGAAAGATGGTTAAGTTTACTCGTCAATGCATCAATGCTTTTTATCAGACTTGGAAACCATTCGTGTGTGAGTACGAAAACTTTCACACTGGAAGGGAGAATATGAGAGAAGTTATTGCTTTTCTGACTAACGGGCGAGGAGAATGGAAAGTAAGTCAAAAACAGTTGATAAATTTCCCCGCCTCCACTTTGAATGTTGCTTCAAAGGTCTGGCATTATTTCATTTCTGCAAGGCTATTACCATCTTATCACCACAGTGAAGTTACTAGAGATAGAGTGATTCTGAACTACTGTATACAGAAGATGAAAAAGATTGATATTGGATCTATTATTTACAAGAATATTCAGACGATTGCGAAAGGCGAGACGACTGGAGGATTAGGACATCCTGCTTTAATCCATGCCTTGTGTGTTCAGTCTGGAGTGGAGTTCAGTAGTTCTGAGGAAGTTGTTATACTATTGAGAAATATTACAAAGAATATTGTTCATACTTATGAGTCTCATGTAGGAGCCAGAGTTGAGTGTAGGAGTACTGATATTCCTACTACGAGTTATGATGTTCCATCTACATCTGAGCCACCTACCTTATTTGATATTATGGAGCAGCTGAGACTACAGAGTACTAGTATGGATAGACTATATGGTCGGATGGATGTATTTGAGGCGAGGAGTGATGTGAACGAAGATTATCTGCAAAGGAGAGTAGAGTTTGATATTGCTTATTATGATGCTCAGGTCAGATTTATGAGGGGGAGTCTGATGTGATTTTTCCTACTTGCCCTAGCTATACACCATATAGACCTGACCCTTCTGATGACCCTGGTGATGACCCTATTGATGACCCTGCTGCTGATTCTGGTGATGGAGACTGGTAGATTGTTTGTTTGTTTGTTTTTATTTATGTTAATCTTGTTGTGTTGTGTTGTACTGATGTGATTTAATGGATATTTACTTTTCATGTGATGTGTAACCCTGTGTTGTACTGTGTGATGTAGTGTTATTTACTATTCATGATGTATTGTTATGTTGTACTGAGATTTTAAAACTCTTAGTTGTATTGTTAGTAGTGTGATTGTTTTGTTTCATGTTGTACTGTTCTGTTAGATGTTTGGATGTTTAATGTTAATTTCTCTTTACCCATGCAAATATTTAAAATTGTTATATCACTGCTACTAATTGTTTCATGCCTGCTAGTTGTAAATTTCGATTAATGCCAGATAGCTATTGAAGATTTCAGAATCCCAGCACAAAAAGGTTAGTTTTCTTATACTCTCAACTATTTTAAAATTTATTGAAAAACTTAAGTTTGGGGGAGGGTAGAGAAATACTAAACTTTTACTTATTCTCAACAATTATATATTTTAAAAAAAAATTAATAGCATAACTTCAGGCAATTGAACTTCATTGTAAGATAACTAAAACTTTTTATTTCTGTTGAATATTAGGAAGGATAAGATGAAAATTTTTAGTAATAAAAGTTGATTTTATAGAAGTAAGATATTTGGTATGAAAGGATTTGATTATAGTTAACTATTGAAAGTAAAGAAAACTGTATTTTTGAAATGTTAAGGGACTTAAAGTATTGTGTATTAAGAAGAGATTGTGACTTTATGAAAAATAATAAAGCTTGTACCTAACTATAAAGTAAGGTGATGTTTCAAGTTTAAACTTTAGAAAGAGGAAAGTGAAGTTCAAAATCATTAAAGGCTATCCAGATATAGTAATCCTCAAGAAAATAAAAGAAAAGAAAAGAAAAGATGGATTGAAAAACAATCCCTAAAAAAAAGAGAAAAGAAAAAAAATAAAGAAAAATGTTTATGAGGAGAAGCTTGAGGAGATGCCTAGTCAAAAATTGGCTTCACTAGAATCATCCTAAAGGGAAAACTTGATTTCATTTCTGAATTTATATTTAAAGTACTAGCCTACATTCTAGTAAAGTTTGAATGAACTCCTTTTTCACATATTCTTTTAAGGCACTCTTAATGTGACAAATTATGGTTTATCTTGAAATAAATAGAAGACTAGAACTCTTAGACTTGATTACTGAATATTCTTATACCTGTAATGTTGACCTGAGTTACTAAACTTTTTCTGAAAATCTAACCAATATATTCTTTTAAATGAAAATTTTAGTGCCTTACAGTTGAAAAGTACATTACCTAGAGTTATATTTTATGTAGTAAAAGGATTACTTAAGGACAAGTAATAGTTTAAGTTTGGGGGATTTTGATGCACCAAAAATATATACGGTTTTTGCTATCTAATTTTACCAATTTTTGGTGATATTGCACTTTAAAGAAATGTATTTTTCATGATTTATTGTGGTTATGATGATTTTAGGTGATTGGAACGAAAAGATGCAAAAAGGAACAAATTTGAAGCAAAAAGGAGCAAAATGGTGAAAAAGTGTTCTGGCACCGCCGGCGCCAGAATCCAGAAACTCCAAAATTAATTGGCACAATAGAGTGTTGTCGGCGCCCTATCTGGCGCCGCCAGCACCCAAAGTCGGTGGAATTCAAAATTTGAGAGTTTTGGTTAAATTTTGAAGGGATGCCTATGGAATCTCTTGGGATTTTGTCCCAAACTCTTAAATAACTGATTTTGGACGAGAGAAGGGGGCTCTCTTGCATTCTATTGCTCTCTCTTAGTGATTTAGTGTGTGTTAAGTGTTAGGGTTTAGTAGAGTAGTGTGTAGAAGAAAGGATTTGAGAGGAATTCTTCTCTAAGGAGTGAAGGAGAAGAAGTAAAGTGAGATATTGCTTCTTCCTTTCCATTCTAAAGAGAGAATCAAGTGTTGTAAAGAAGAGAGAAGAGGATTCAAAGGAATTTCAAAGGGATTGCACTGGGGAAGAGAAATAGATAAGTTGTATTTTCTTATGTAGTTTGTATGATTTTTCTTTTATATATAAAATTCATGTTTTATTATATCTTCTCCATGAATTCTGAGTAGTCTTCTTTGTCTTTCTTCTTGCTTAGAGATGTGATGATGGTTTGATGTGGATTTGATGTGCTTTTAATGTATTGAAACGATTGTGATGGTTTTTCATTTAGAACTTAATTTACTTTCGATTTGGCCAATTGAAATGTTAAAATATGTTGTTGAACATTAAGTTTGAAAGGATTTAATGTCCTATAACAATAATGAAAGATCCATTCAATTTCCATGGATAAATTATGTAGTTCTTGGGAATTGCGTGCAAATAAATAAGGAAATGTGTTTTGAAGGACTTTAATGTGGAGATTTCAGGGTGACAAGCTGAAATCCCCAAATTGGTTCTAAGATTAGTAATTAATATCAAAGGTTAGCCTTCGAGTGAAGGGTGAGTGGGAGCTCCAAAGTGAGAACCGGTATCCTCCCAGCCTAGCCTTAGAGTTAATGACTAAACTTAGAATATGTCACTATTCTTTTCATATTTAGAGGAGGGGATACTCTTCTAAAGGTAAAGAATCATCTATGCTCCTATTTGGCACAAAAAATTAGATAACTAATCCATATCAATCCACACATCATATTCTCATTGCAAGAAGAAAGATACTTTTCTCATATATATCAAAAACCTTTCAAATACTTAGTTTAGTGTGTCTGTTAGATAATTCTGTTTTCAAGTAATTAGAAGTAATTGTAGTTTAGTTAGTTGTTACTATTTTCTGCATAGTACTAGTAGAAGTAAGAATTGAACT
This sequence comes from Papilionanthe hookeriana x Papilionanthe teres, assembly GCA_022702705.1. Lineage (NCBI taxonomy): Eukaryota > Viridiplantae > Streptophyta > Magnoliopsida > Asparagales > Orchidaceae > Papilionanthe > Papilionanthe hookeriana x Papilionanthe teres. The sequence continues at coordinate 103,501,219 of CM040422.1, read as the reverse complement.
TTAATCGTAATTAGAGTATAAGATTTAGGTGCTTTATTATAATTGTGAAACTTTTTTACTTTACTTCAACTTAAAACCTCCCTATGAGATCGATAACCAGGACTCCATTAGAGCCCTGTATTACTTGATACGATACGTATACTTGCGTTGAGTACACAGACTTTACAAAATAATTCTAAAAATATAAATTGAGTTCATAAATTATTACATATATATGAGGCCCTCACGATCAAGTTTTTGGTGTCGTTACTGAAGCTTAAAATCTTCTTACAGTGGTAACAAATTCTTGCATATAAATATATTAAATTAAAGTCCACGTGTGTCACCTGTCACCCTAAAACCTCTAATTTGAAGTCCATCAAAACACATTTCCCTATTTAGTTGCACTCAATTCCCATGAACTACGCAATTCATTCATGGACATTGAATGGATTCTTCTTTATTGTTGTAGGACACTAAATCCTTTCAGAGTTAATGTACAACAACAGATTTTAACAATGCAATTAGCCAGATCGACAGTAAATTAAGTTTGAAATGAAAAACCATCACAATTTATTCAATACTTTAAGAGAACTTTAAATCCACATCATCACATCATCACATCTCTATGCAAGAAGAAAGACAAAGGAGACTACTCAGAATTCATAGAGAAGACACAATAAAACATGGATTTATATATAAAAGAAAAGTCATACAAACCACAAAAGCAAGTACAACTTATCTCTTTCTCTTCCCCAAGCAAATCCCTTGAAGTTCCTTTGAATCCTTTTTCTATTCTGTGCAACACTATATTCCCTCTTTAGAATGGAAAGGAAGAAGCAATCTCTCACTTTACTCCTTCTCCTTCACTCCTTAGAGAAGAATCCCTCTCAAATTCCCACTCCTACACTCACTCTTCTAAACCCTAACACTCAACACACTCACACACACTAGAACTCTCACTACCACCACTTTCGCCCCTTCTCTTCCACACAAATTTCGTCCAAAAACAGTTAAATATATGTTAGAAATGAAATCCTAAGATTTTTCTTAAGCATCCCTTTAAAAAGTTGTCAAAACTCTTCAAATTTGAATTGTACCGACTTGGGCGTTGGCGGCGCCTGATAGGGCGTCGGCGGCGCTTTATCGTCCCATTATTTTCTGGAGCTCTAGGGAAAATGGTGTCGGCGGTGCCCATTCTGGCGCCAGCAGTGCCAGAAGCTGTTTTTCTCCATTTTGCTCCTTTTTTCTCTGAATTCGTTCCTTTTCGCTTATTTTCGCTCCAATCACCTAAAATCATCATACATGCAATAAATCATGAAAAATACTTGTCTTTAAAGTGCAATATCACCAAAAATGAGTAAAATTATATAGCAAAAATAGTATATATTTTTGGTGCATCAAAATCCCCCAAACTTAACTATTACTTGTCCTCAAGTAATCCTTTTACTACATAAATATATAACTCAAGGAAATGTATTTTTCACCTGTAGGACACTAAAATTTTTCATTCAAAAGAATATATTGGTAAGACTTTTAGAAAGAAATTCAGTAACTCAAGTCAACACTACAGGTATAAGAATATTCAACAATCAAGTCTAATGGTTCTAGTCTTCTATTTATTTCAAGATGAACCATAATTTGTCACATTAAGAGTGCCTTTAAAGACTATGTGAAAAGGAGTTCACGCAAACTTCATCATAATGTAGGCCAATACTTTAAATATAAATTCAGAAATGAAATCAAGTTCTCCCTTTAGGGTGACTCAAGTGAAGTCAATTTTTGATTAGGCATCTCCTCAAGCTTCTCCTCATAAATATTTTTCTTTATTTTTCTTTTCTTTTTCTTTTTTTATTTTTGGGATTGTTTTTTAATCCTTCTTTTCTTTTCTTTTCTTTTTCTCTTTTTTTTATATGAGGATTACTACATTTAGATAACCTTTAATGATTTTGAACTTCACTCTCCTCTTTATAAAGTTCAAACTTGAAACACCTTCTTACTATATAATTAGGTATGAGCTTTATTATTCATCATAAAGTCACAATCTCTTCTTAACACACAAAACTTTAAGTCTCTTAACATTTCAAAAATACAGTTTTCTTTACTTTAAATAGTTAACTATAATCAAATCCTTTCATACCAAATATCATACCCCTATAAAATTATCCTTTATTACTAAAAACTTTCATCCAATCCTTCCATAATATTCAACTGAAATAAAAAGTTTTAGTTATCTAAAGTGAGGTTCAACTGCTAGAAGTTATGCTAATAATTTTTTAAAATATAATAATTGAGAACAAATAAGATTTAATATTTTTCTACTCTCTCCCAAACTTAAATAACAGTAGAGGGTAAAAGAAACTAACCTTTTTTGTGCTGGAATCTTGAAATCTTTAAAAACTATCTGGTATTAGTCAAAATTTATAGCTAGCAGGCATGAAACAGTTAGTAACAGTGATATAAAATTTTTTAAAACATTTGCAGGGTAAAGAGATATCAACTTTAAACATCTAAACATCCAACAAAACACCATAACTACTAACAAACTATCACAACACTACACAGTTCATTTAACAATTTTAACTTTTCATTACAACATAACAGTACATCAACAGGTTTACACGTCACATGGAAAGTAAATAACTACTACATCACAAAAACACTACACATAACAAGAAAAACAGAAATATAAACAAACAAACTACCACTCTTCATCACCAGGTTCATCAGCGGGGTCAGCATGATCAACAGGACCAGGTCTATACAGTGTATAGCTGGGGCAAGTAGGGAATATCACATCAGTCTCCCCCCTCATGAATTAGACCTGGGCGTCATGATAGGCAATATCAAACTCAATTCTTCTTCTCATATAATCTTCATTCACATCACTTCTATCCTTAAACACATTCATCCTACCATTGAGTCTATCCATACTAGCACTCTGTAATCTCGGCTGCTCCATAATATCGGACAAAGTAGGGAGCTCAGACGTAGATGGAATGTCATAACTCGTAGTAGGAATATCAGTACTCCTACTCTCATCTCGTGCTCCCACATGAGACTCATAAGTACGAATAATAGTCTTGGTAATGGGTCTCTGTGGTATAGCTACCTCTTCAGAATTGTTGAACTCTACTCCAAACTGTACACACAGGGCATGAACTAAAGTAGGATGTCCTAATCCTCCAGTTGTCTCTCCTCTAGCAATAAATTGAATGTTCTTGAAGACAATAGCTCCAATATCAATCTTCTTCATATTCTGAATACAATAGTTCAAAATTGCTTTATCCCTTGTAACTTCACTGTGGTGATAAGAAGGTAACAGTCTTGTAGAGATGAAATAGTGCCAGACTTTAGATGCAACATTTAACTTGGAAGCAGGGAAGTTAATAATCTGTTTTTGACTTACTTTCCATTCCCCTTTTCCGTCTGTCAGAAAAGCAATCACTTCCTTCATATTCGCCTCTCGGGTAACAAAATTTTCATATTCGCAAACAAAACGTTCCCAAGTCTAATAAAATGCATTGATACACTGAGGGGTCAATTCAACCATTTTTCCTCTAACTAGCACATATTCAGTCTCAGTCCAGGACACATTTGCATAGAACTCTCTCACAACACCCAAAACAGCATTCACAATAAAATAACAAAATCTTTCTCATTTCTGCTCAGCAATTAATTGTTCAACAGATCCACCAAGATTGTCAAAAGCTCGATCCTGAATACACTTCCTATTATAAAAGTAAGAGTTAAAATGAAATTGTGCCTTGACATTGACATAGCTTTCTTCATCATAATCAAATTTTATCTTCCTTTTACTCATCCTTGGAGTCATGTGAATTTCTAAAAATTACAAGAAATTTCCAATAAATTCCAAATTCACAATGTAACAAACTCCAAATACTATTCTAAACAAGTAAGAGCAAATTTCATCATAGGAAATCTCAAAATTTCTTCAAAAATCCCAAAATTCCAATCTAAGCAATGTGAGAGATTCCTATGGTGAAAATAAAAAATATTTAACTTAAAATGAAGCTCTTACCAAGAGAAGTGTAGATCCAGTCTCGAAAAGCCTTGAAATAGCTTCAAATCCCAGATCTAGCAAGCACTAGGTCTTCAAAGTTGCAAAAATGGAGGAGGAAGACGAAAGAAAGGGAAAAAATCACGGGTCCCACAGTCAAAATCGCGAAATAAAGGGTTTATGGCCTTTTTCTGTATTCGGGAGCCGGCGGCGCTCGATAGGGCACCGGCGGTGCTCTATTTTTTTAAATTGACCAAATTCTCTGGATTTGGGTGCTGGCGGCTCTAGTACAAAAATTTTTCTGGGTCCGAAAATTTTTTCGTAATTTCAATCGTTTCATCCTCCACAGTGACATTTAATACTTCATTAAGCATCTATTTCATCTCACAAGCAATGACTAACACAATTCTTACATAAACAACACAAAACATCACTTCTATATATAAAATCCACATTACAACATAAACACTAATATGTTCATCAAATTAAATTAACAACCCTTAGATTTTTATTGTTGCAAGTACACAACGATAAGCAAACACTAAAATTTAGGCACACACAACAAAATTAAGCATAGAAAATCTAAATGCAAACTACAAAGCAAAGTAAATCAAATACTAAGCACACTAAATAAAATTAAGCAAAGTAAAGCAAACACTCATCAAACACAAGCAGAATCCAGTAGTCACTCCTCATCGGTCTCAGAACTATCTTCCTCTCTGATATCGCCAATAGATTGTTGATGCACGAACAAATTGTAGAAGGGACAAAATGGGATTTCATCAGATGAATCCTCAGCAATCACAGCCTGTCACCCTGAAACCTCCAATTTGAAGTCAATCAAAACTCATTTCTCTATTTATTTGCACTCAATTCCCATGAGTTACTTAATTCTTTCATGAACATTGAATTGATTCTTCATTATTGTTGTAGGACACTAAATCCTTTTAGATTTAATGTACAACAACAGATTTTAATAATGCAATTGGCCAGATCAAAAAGTAAATTAAGTTCGAAATGAAATACCATCACAATTTCTTCAATACTTTAAAAGCACTTCAAATCCACATCATCACATCATCACATCTCTATGCAAGAAGAAAGACAAAGGAGACTACTCAGAATTCATAGAGAAGACACAATAAGATATGGATTTTATATATAAAAGAAAAGTCATATAAACCACAAAAGCAAATACAACTTATCTCTTTCTCTTCCCCAAGCAAATCCATTGAAGTTTCTTTGAATCCTTTTCTCTCTTCTTTGCAACACTCAATTCCCTCTTTATAATGGAAAGGAAGAAGAAATCTCTCACTTTAATCCTTCTCCTTCACTCCTTAGAGAAGAAACCATCTCAAATTCTCACATCTACACTCACTCTTCTAAACCCTAACACTCAACACACTCACACACACTAGAACTCTCACTAACACCACTTTCTCCCCTTCTTTTCCACACAAATTTCATCCAAAAACAGTTACATATATGTTAAAAATGAAATCCCAAGAGTTTCCTTAAGCATCCCTTCAAAAAGTTGCCAAAACTCTTCAAATTTGAATTGCACCGACATTGGGCACCGGCGGCGCTCTATCGTTCCATTATTTTTTGGAGCTCTAGGGAAAATGGCGCCAGCGGTGCCCATTCTGGTGCTAGCGGCGCCAGAAGCTGTTTTTCTTCATTTTGCTTCTTTTCGCTCCAAATTTGTTCCTTTTCACTTCTTTTCACTTCAATCACCTAAAATCATCGTACCTGCAACACATCATGAAAAATACCTTTCTTTAAAGTGCAATATCACCAAAAATGAGTAAAATAATATAGCAAAAACAGTATATATTTTTGGTGCATCAATTATATGGATGAGAAAGTAAATTATATAATTTTGTGCAAATAAATAGAGAAATATATTTTGATTGGTGTAGAATTAGAGGACTTTAGGGTGACAGACTAAAGTCCCTAATTTGGTTTATTTTTTTAGGTTTTGATGCGAGATGTTAGCCCCCAAGTGGAGAGAAATGAGGAAACTTTATAGTGAGAGCTAGTATCTTCCCTACCTAACCCGTCTTCAAAACTATTCAAATTTTAAACTAGTCAATGTTCTTTATAGCATCTCTAGTAAGGGTAAAGAATAAAATTGCTCATATTTGACACAACACATTTTGAATACTTCCACAACAGAACTCTTATACTTATTACTCATTCATGATAAGAAAAAATATATTTTCATCTATACTTCTTTAATCTTACAAAAATCTCATTATAGTTAGTAAATTATTTACTTTATTTCATAATTTAATAAAATACCAAAAAAAATCATATCTTAAAGTTTTATGACATCCAAATCTGTTTAAGTGTCTTTTCTAAATAGACTTTGCGATCTGAAAACTTTTTTTATCTTTTAAATTTCCAAAAATTTTCCACGTGTGATCGATATTTCGGGGCTTAATCAAAAAGTCTTATATTACTTAATAACAATATGTATACTTGCGTAGAATCTTCAAATTTAAAAAATCACTGTTGCATTCTTATTTACATCGGAAACAAACTTTTTGGTACTGTTGTAAAGAGGAAAATTTTATATTAAAAATTTAAGTATAATCTGATTATCAAGTATAAATGTACCAGTTTTCATCTGGTAGTAAAAGATTTGGATCAATAAGCAAGTTAATTGACATGTTAATTTCTTCGCATGATTTAGCGAGAAAATTGGTGAGTTTGGCAACTTTGTTATTTTCAAGTCTTAAGGCAAAGTAGAGCTTAATCATTCACCACTTTGACAATCAACTTGTGACCCTAAACAAAATAAAATAATATTGAGTGGCTTTAATTTTTGCCTAGATTAATTCTATTTAAGCATGCAACTTAATAAAAGTGATTTAGGCTTTTATTCATCACCCTTCACATGGAATTGAAGTCTCACAATGCCAATACTTTTTTTTTAAGTTCGGCTTTAAAACGAAATAGTAAATGCTTGGTTAAAGATGAAGAGTCTTTTCTAACATTATGTATTATTTTTTGTTCATATTGATTTACATATGTTTATTTATTTGATACCAAGTTATATTTCCTTGTAGAATATATAAATCTTTAAATATATCAAAAAATATCATTCATATTAGCTTATGTATTTTGAAATATATCTTTTCCTACTATTTTTACTTGAGGGCAATAATTAGAAACCAAGACTAGGAGAAATAACACACTCTTATCAAAAAGAAAAAAGGAAGACAGTTTCTTCTCTAGGCACAAAGCCTATATCTTTGCACACATGATCATATTTTGATATAATTTAGAACTGAAATAATGTATTAAAAAAAATAAAAAATTTAGTTATACGCTATGTTGATGTCCATAAAATTTTTTGTCTCTTGACTTAGTGCTAAAAGTATACCAAAGAGAGTTCCTTGCTCATTTCATTTGTAAGTAGGCAAATGTAAAAATAAACTAATAATAATAATGAATAAAAGGGGAATTTGGTTTCTTACTGAATTAAAAGGTATTTTTTATTTTTATTTTTTACTTCTTGCCAAAATCTCTCTGTCAAGCTAGTGAATCTTTTCTATTTAAAAATTGTCTTAATTAATACAATAAAAACCTCTTCTCCTCAAGTCAATTGAATATTACATGCACAAGATGAATATGTCATTATGATAAGTAGCTCATTGTCAATGGAAGCGGAAGTTTCAAAGGCGAACATAAATTATATGATATTTAAATTTTGTGTAGTTCCCTTTGGACAAAATTCCTTTTTTTATTCCCGAAAAAATTTTAGTCTTTTTTTGTTGGAGTGTGCTAATTTGGGAAAATAATTGTGTGCGTCAATCCTACGTAGGAGTTGCGTACGTAGTAGATTACACGGGATTTACACGGGGGTTATAAACCCCTTGTACCCTACGTGTAACTCCTGTGTAACCCTCCTTAACTTTGTAACATCTGTAACCTATAAATGGATGAAATAGAAGTACGCGGGTTACAAGTGAGTTACACGGTAGTTACAAGGAGGTTATCACACGCTTGTAACCCCCTTGTAATCCCCGCATAACCCTTATATAATCTATTACGTACGCAGCTCCTGCGTACATGCGTACAATTTCCGTACGTAATTTTTTTCCACTAATTTGACCCGCAAAACCAGCACTATGATAATGCTGCTCCAAAAATCATAAACACAGTGCATTAGAAAGTGATGATCGAAAATATTAATATACAATCTGTTGTAGAAAATAAGGAAAGTCGATAAAAATAAGGACATCAGACTAATATAATTAGTGGTTGAATTTTATAAATTACGTGTTACCTCTCCTGGAGGGTAGGAGTAGGGCTGTCAAAAAAACTCGTTGTTCGCAAGGAGTTCGAGTTCAGTTCGTCAAGTAGTTCGTGTTCGATTCGTTCGATAAGTAAACGAGACGAACACGAACAAATTTTTTTTCGTTCGGTAAGTTAAATGAACCAAACATGAACAATGATGTGTTCGTTCGTGCTCGAATCGTTATTGTTCGAAATATAAAATAATTTAAAATAATTATATATAAAAAATTTATAATATTTTAAAAAATTAAATTTTATAAATTATAATATATAATAAATTAATAATAATAATAATATATTAATATACTATATTAGTAATATACTAATATAGATATTATATATTTATATAATATAAGTTATATAATTAATATAATATATTATTTATATATATTAATATTAGGGTTGTCAAATTGACTCGTCGTTCGCGAACAACTCATGTTCGACTCGTTCGTTAAGAAAAGAACACGATCAGTGACTTCACCAACAATCTCGAACACGAGCTTATTTCAAACAAACTAAATTTCAAACGAACCGAACACGAACAGTAGATCTGTTCGTTCGTGTTCCGTTCGTTTACACCCCTAGGTAGGAGTCAAAAAATTAATATTTGATGTTCCTTGCATTCTATACAAAATTTCTAATCTTTCAAATTATGAGCTCAATGTATAAGAAATTAATCATAAACCAGGCATTAATTAGAGTGCTTTCCTCTTTTATTCTATGTCATGCAGGAATCCTTTCTGACTAGGTTATTTCTTAACTATTAAATTAATAATAAAATTATTTTCTTAAAAGAGGAGTGCTTATATTTGAATTTTAAGAAAAATGTTCAACATCCTTATTTCGTATGTGGTAATTTTGCATCCCCATCTAACTTCTAAATGAAGCCGTATTAATGCCCTGATTTGTCATGTAAATATGGAAAAATTATTCCGTCCGGAGTCCGGACGTAGAGCTGCGTCCGGACGACGGCTGTGAAACAACGGAGGTCGGATTCGTCCGGACGCTGCTCGCATCCGGACTCCGAACGGAATAATTTTTCGTAAATCTGATGGTACCTTTAACTTAAATTCCCTTTTTTAAATATGATATCACCATCTAATTGTAATTCACTAAGAATTTCATTAACAGTGAAAATTTGATATGATTTCAACTTGAAAATCCACAAACAATCCCTAGTTATTATCTTTTCTATGATGAAAGAGTTGATGCTTGAATGAATAACTCCTAAATCTATCATGACCATCATTTTTATTTCAAATTTATATCTTTTGATAATATGGATAATTATGAGGTTTTATTCCCAAATGATTTAATTTCGTTCGTATGTGCATGTAGTGCTATCTATTCATGAAAGCAGGGATAGAGTACTTAATGAACAAATCAAATATTAAGATAACATCTTTTAGAGGTGCAATAATAAATTAGTCAAGCAAAGGATCAATTGGTCTGCCAATGTTAATGGATAAAAGTTGGATATAAAATGCACGCCCTAGTTTGCTGTGAATCCTCAAGTTGATTTAATGAAATGCCCACAGATGTTGATACAAATTTCAGTGATGTTTCATTGTTTATCTATTCCATTAAAATTGTATTGCAAGGGTCTTATAATTAATTAAGATGTCACCCAATGGTTCTAACCATTGAATACCAAGAGCAAAACTAATACCTTGAGTTGATTAAAAAAAAGAATTTCAACATGGGTGTAGGTCTTTAAAACTATAAATTCATATTAGAATATTTATGTCTAGAGCAATCCCTCTCTATTACTAATCATCACTTTAAAAAATTTTAGTTGAGTGAGATTCAATCCAAAGTCGTCCATGAGATGTTCTTGTATGAAATTATATATGGTGTACATGTCAATAAAAACTTAAACGATTATTATGAACAAATATTACTTTTGGTAGATGTACCTAAAAGAAGGTTGTCCAATTAAGGCATAATGGTTGATAATAGATAGCTTCTCACTTTCTTATAAACTCAGGTTTGATTCTAACAGTATTAAAGTTTATTGAAAATCATGTGTAAAATTCAATTCTTCTCGTAATATTATGATTGTCATCTTAAAAATGTCAAACATGATTACTATGATAAGTTTTCATCATAGCTATTATAGAGCTTGTTAACTTTTGGTCACTATTCTTTATAATTGTTTAACTTAATCACTAACAATGCCAGTATTCTAAAGAATGTGATGCATAATTTTAATAGGGTTTTTAGAATAATAAAGTATTAGCTAGTGTAGTAGGTGCAAGAAGCTTCACAAAGTTTATCTTTTGCTAAATATGTTGCATAATCAAGAGGAGTTGTGTAATTATCACAAACCAAGTTGATAACAGCTTTGCAAGAAAACATCATCCACCTTAGGATGGATAATGAATAATTATTCAATTTTTAATTGGTCATTTTGAATAAAAGAGTGTTATAATCATTTGGTTATTTATCCTCTAAAGTCTCTATACTATGAAGTTGAAAACTTACACAAACTTTATGTTGAAATTTATATAGTATTCACATCCATTGAAATCTTTCTTTAGCATGACTATTCATGTGGAAGGAGATCAATGGTTACTTATAAGGATTCAAAAGGTTGTGAAAGTCATAAAAAATTCTAAATGCTTAAAAGATTTAAGTTGTTTTGAATGGGTTTTAAATTGTTTTGAGTTTTTAAATGTTTAAGAGTCTTAGTTATTTTAAAGAAGATTTATAATTTCAAAGTTTAAAATGTTTTAAAGAGTTTTGAAATTTTAAATTTTAAAGTATTTCAGAGGTTTAAAAGATTTTGAATTTTAAAATTTAAGAATTTTTTACAAGAATTGAAAGTTACTTAAATTGTTTAGAATTTTAGTTGACTTCATTTAAACTTAACTTCTACGAAAATAATTTTGATAATTTTTACCTTATCATATTTAAGCTTAATAAAACTTTAACTTACACCTTTTTTTGGGATTTACAGGAACTTAGGTTTAATTCATTTGAATTTATAAAACAACATATCTTAACTATTTAAGCTTGCAAATGACACACCCTAAGTACATAAATATGCATACTTGCACATTACACACAATTTACACATGAGAATTTCCCTTATCCTTTTTTTATCTGCATGATTAGCATATGAAAAACTACATAACACATGGAAAAGATTTCACATAAAGAGAATTTCACATGGAGGATAACACATATAAAAAAATTACATATGAAAATGTCTACACATGCATGGAAACTAAACATGATAAGGTCTTTCCATAAAGGAAATTTCTCATGAAACAAACTACACATGGAGAAGTGTATAAATGGAGTAAACTACACATAAACATACCAAACATGGGGAAATTTATACATGGAGTAAACTACACATGAAACATACTAAACATGGGGTAGTGTATACATAAAGTAAACTACACATGAATTATATCAAACATGGGAAAGCTCACATGAAAATCCTTAAACTTCATACACTAGTGTATGGATAAAGCCCCTTGCACATGAAATTCACATCACTTTCATACACTTAACTTATAAAGAAAACTACACATGGAGCACACTACACATTGATGAGATTATACATGAAGACTATATATGGGGCATTCTAAGCATAGAAAGAATAAAAATGAATGCATGATACACATGGAAATCCTACATTTAAAAGAAAACTACAGATTGACTAAAATTACACATGGTTAAGACTACATATACATGGAAATCATGCATATAAAAGAAAACTACAAATGAAAATACTACATGTGAAGGTTCACATGGAAATCCTACATATATAAGAAAAATACACATGGAATCACATTACCCATAATGATGATTTCATGCACATGGAAATCCTAAATATAAAAGAAACTACACAAGGAAATACTACATATGTTGGTTGCATACACATTGAAATCTTACCTATGAAAGCAAAATACACATGGAATGAAATTACACATACTTAAGATTACATATACATGAAATCCTACATATGAAGGTTGGATTGACATGGAAATCTTACATATGAAAGAAAATCATAGAGGTAAATAACTTCATTCGATATAAATTTCATGTAAGGAAATAATTTACTTAAATAAATGAAATGTGCAAACTAATCTCACATAATGAGATCACATAAACAAAATTCTTATAAGTTAAAATTCACATTAAGGAAGCCACATTAAAGAAATGCACGAAGAAAGAACAAGAATGTAGTGGTGTTAAAGGTTTAATTTTGATAAGAAGAAGAGGAAGGCTGTGGTTATGTAAAGGTTTGGTTAGGAGGAGGAAGACTGTGGTTTTGGGAAAAAAAGTAGTAGAAGAAGAAGAATAAGAGAAGAATATAGTGCAGTAGGAAGAAGAGAAAAAGAAGAAGACGAAGATGACGATGATGATGAAGAAGAAGAGAAGAAGAAGTGTGGTGTGGTGTAGTGGGAAGAAGAGGAAGAAGTAGAGTGTAGTAGAAAGAAGAGAAGAATAAGTGGTGTAGTGGGAATAGAAGAAGAAGTGTAGTGTAGTGGTGAGAAGAGGAGGATGAGGAGGATGAGGAGGAGGATTAGGAGGATGAGGAGGATGAGGAGGAGAAGAAGATGAAGAAGAAGAATAAGAAGAAGAAGAAGAAAAGAATAAGAGAGGAAGAATAGTGTAATGGGGGATAAGAGAAGAAGAAGAATAAGAATAAGAAGAAGAAGAAGAAAAGAATAAGAGAGGAAGAATAGTGTAATGGGGGATAAGAGGAGAAGAAGAATACGAATAAGAAATTAGAATGAAGTCAAAGAACACTAGAGAAGAAGAACGACCAAGAGAGCGCCATAGTTAGAGACCAAATGGAGTGAAAGGAGGAGAGTTCTTTGTGATTTTTGTGTCTATTTCTTCCAAATGAGGTTTTTAGACTCTTTTTAATGCCATTGAATGAAAGGGGAAAAGGTGGGCCGATTATGGCTTCAAAAATGAGCATGAGGAGGTAGAAAAGACTGGTAGCAAAGCTGCACTACCTTGTTATATATAATTATACTGCTTTGTTAGGTGCAGTAGCATAATTAAGCCATAAGCTGGAATGGCTACACCATCCAATGCCCATAGGTGCCTCCCGAAGTGGTGCCAAATAGGTGGTGTAACTACACTACTACTGGCGGAGCTGCACTAATAGCGGCATAACTACGTCAGAATGTGGCAAAGCTACACTGGTCAGGGAACTTTGAGGGATCAAGTTCTATTGAGCTCCTTCAAAGCCCATACATTTTATTTTGCATGTAACACACCCAAGGAAGGATAGATGAAGATTTTTGGTAAGATAAGGTTGATAGAATGTGAGGTCAATAAAAGGACCCTCAATATGTGCGGTGGAATCTTCAAAGTATTACCCTGCTCCCCATCTCATGATGGAGTGTGATCAATTCAGATGACTCACCCGCTTCCTTCGGTCCCTCCACCTTTTGTTTTTTTTATGGTCCATTTATTTGACTCATTTCTTTCTCTTTGGTCAGTTCCCTTCATCCTATCTCTTTGTGTCGACTAATCAAACTCTTCCCTCAATCTTTGTTTATGTTACTGACCAGCCTTCTCCCTCCAACCTCTTTTTTAATGTCAATTGGCCCTCGTCCCCTTGTTTCTTCTTTATATGTCTTGGATACTCTTTGGTTTTCTTTTTTGCCCTGCATCCTTAGAAGGGCTGAATTTTCAGTTGAAAGTGGCCACCACATTTATAGATGGATTCTACTACTTTTCATAACTCTCTCCTCTTAACAATAATGAAGGGCAGGGAATTCAGAAAGAGTGATGGAGAAGTGTTGATCACACCCTATTTATATGGACTATGGGCACAGAAATCTTGGAAGCTCAATTAAAAAAAGTACTTATTACATAATAATTTAGATAATTTTTTCATTTAATTCTCTTATTCTTATCGCAGTTATTGCCTTCAAAAAGTAAGAGAATCAGATAACTAAATATGTACATAAAAATACAACCACATGAATCTTGAGGAGATCCAATGGGTCACACTTACAAACACCAAAGGATGGTGTATCTGGATAGTCAAAAGACAGAAACGCCAAGTATTGTTTCTTTCAGTTGAAACACTGAGCCAATCGAGTGGAAGCACAACGGAACAAATGAATATAAGGGACCCATTCTGAGGGACAATAATTCATGACCAGTTCCCTCAATTGATCTCAAAATTCTTTAAAAACCTAACCAAAGGGCCTTCGCGACACCTTTCTGGTCATCTGATAAGGACCATTGTTTAAGGAGAGCTACCCGTTAGATTATGATTATACAGCCTCTTCCTGACAGCTTAAGTTAACCCTAACGACAAGACAACATCTACTTAGGATTCCATTGAGAGGCCCGATCGATGACCTTTTAAGTCGACCGAATGTATGCAGGCTGACCAAAGGTTTTCAGTCAACCAAATGATAAGATTAACGGGTTATTAAATGCCATCTTTAAACAGTTATGAATGTGAAATAGTGTTAATGTCAGTTATGAATATGAAGAGGTGTCGGAGTTGGTTACAAATGTAATAATGTTTCATAATAATTTGTAAAGTCTCCATTAAAATAGGGACAAAAATGTAAATTTACACTAAATACACCTGAGACCAATAAATAGGGGATCATTTCTCCAATAAAGGACTACTTAATTTGCTCTATCAAAGCAGGTATTACCGTGCACTTTATTTCCTATCTCTCTCTCTCTCTCTCACAGATATTATATATATATATATATATATATATATATATATATATATATATATATATATATATATATATATATATATGTATATATATATATATATGTATCTATATATATATATATATGTATCTATATATATATATATGTATCTATATATATGTATGTATGTATGTATGTATGTATGTATGTACATATATATATAGAAGTATATATATATATATATATATATATATATATATATATATATATATATATATATGTATGTATGTATGTATGTATGTATGTATATATGTTTTTTGTGACTCTGTTGGTAGAGCTGTCTTTTGAAGGTCGTAAGTCTCCTCAGGTCACGGGTTCGAATCTCCCGGTGGCACGTTGTCGCCTTAAACCATGTGGTACTCAAATTATTTGCATAATGGGTTACCCCCGAACCTAGCGGAGGTTCGAGCCAAAAGGAGGGGTTGAGGACCTCATGCCCCGACCCATTCTTTTAAGAAGAAATATATATATATATATATATATATATATATATATATATATATATATATATATATATATATATATTATTGCACACAAAAAAAGAGTACACCGAAAGGCAAGAAGAACATACAATACACCCCAAAAAACTCATAAAAAAAATTAAAACCTAAGGTTCACAAAAAAAAAGAGAAAACAACTCACCCCACCCATGAACACAAAGAAAAAACAACAAAAAGAAGTAAATAAACTAAAGTAACTCCAGTTGAACAAGTTAATTAAGAGCTTAAGGAACCTTCTTAGATATTAAAGCTGAATTAAGGTGATTTCCCAATTTAGCAACCCGGTTAGCCACTTTATTACAATCTCTTTTGGTGTGGGTTCAACAGAGCACAAGTTCTTAGACAAATCAATAATAATTCTTTTCATCTGAATATTGATGCTCCAATGATGATATTTCAAAAACCTGCAATAATTTCAAAGTAATAAAGAATTTGTCATTAAAATGATGTAATTACAACCATACTTTCTAGCTATCATCAAACCAAACACTACAACTTTTGCTTTAGTCACCAATGGAGAAACATGAACAACAACAGCCATAAACCAAAAAATGAAAACACTTAAAAAAAACCCTACAAACCCCTCCAACACCATTATTTGCCTTCCAGCTACCATCAATATTAATTTTAATGTAAGGAGTAGCAGGTCTAGACTAAGCCACACAAGTATTCAGCTTTACAGTAGGATTATCAACAATCTTTAATTTAAAGAAAACCTCCTTCAGCTTACTATTGGCTTTGTTTTTATTTCCATTGAAAGTAAGGCTATTAAACAGATAATTAATTATCATACAAACTGTATTTTTAACCTTTGGTATATCACCTTGAAACTTAATTTTATTCCGAGTCAACCAAATAAATGAACCGCCCGCGCACTTTGCGTTAATTTAAAATTTCTTTTATTTGATAAAGATGTGTACAAAGATATTCAATAATCGTAAAGTTATCTTTTAACGCAAGTATATGTATCGCTCAATTAATACAGGGCTCTAATGGAGTCCTAGATATCGATCCCACAAGGATATTTTCGAAGCAACTGACTAGGATTATAGAAACTAATTTAGAATCACAACTTTGTAAATCGTATTTCCTATCTGTCACTAATATGCAATCGAAAGTAATATGGGATTTTTAAAATCAACTAATGTTGACCTCATTTTTAATGAGGTCTTTTCTCTTCTCTCTCCTTAGTACTTAGGATCCAGCCATAGAGCTTCTCCTTGACTATCTTAAAGGACTAGAAATGGGACCCATCACTTAGAAATTTAAACACTTCTTGGCTCCCTTCAAACCCCACAAGTTTGATTGTAAACCCCTAAGCCACTTGGAGGGTTAAAATCAAATGTGGAGGTTTAAAGGATGAGTTTCCTATAGGACTCTTTGGCCTTAGGATTACCCTGGGTGTCCTGGTCTGGTGAGGGTTAACTTGCACACACCACACTCTCACACACATTCCAAACTCTAAAACTACCTTTAACCAATTTGACTCCCTGACTCATGTAGGTAACTCATATGGATGGACCTCAACCCCTAGGCCCCTGGCTAAGAGGGTTAGGAACAACATATTAAGTGCCTAAGATGAGTCCTCTCATGGCTCTTGTGAGCTTAATATGGCCTCATGGCTCAGCCAAAATGATTTCATTTCACTCACACTTGATCAACCTTCATTTTTCCAAAATTTCAATTTTTGACCCTCGGGAGCCTACACCCACCAAACCTACTAAATATCCTTAAAAATGCCCAAAATTTGCAAAATTACCTAAGTTACCCAAAATCCCTCAAAATCAATCTTAAACATTCCACACCACTCAAATTGATCATCCATGACCAAATATACCAAAATTCCCAAAAATACCCCCCAAAACCCTCCAAATACCCAAAAAACCCTTTTAGCCCAAAAATCCAAAAAATTCCAAAATTTTCTAGAAAATTCCAGAAAATCGCAAATATTCCCACCATCATTTTCTTAAACTACACCATAGGCCAATTTTGTCAATTTAACCTTGTTTGATTAAAATAAATTCCAAATGGGCCTTTAAGGCCCAAAATGACCAACCAACCCAATCCATCCCAAATTCAACTCAATGGTTACCCAATTTTCCCCAAATTTATTTTTAAATCTTCATAACATTCCCACAAACAAAAATCTGACTTAATTTGCCCCAAAGTTCGACCCAAACTCCACCCAAGCTTAACCCAAACCCAAAATCCCCAATTTGGCCTAAACCCATCATGAACCCAAACCTAGCCCAAATCCCAAAATCAAAACCCAGCCAAAATTGAAAACTCTTTTTCAAACCCTCATAAACATTTTTCAACATTAATTTTACATCAAAATCAACATTAACCCAACCTTAGCCCAAGTTAGCCCAATTTGGTCCACTTTGACCCTATTACTAAAAGGCCCAAATTAAATCCAATTCAACTCAAAATCACCCCAAACTTGTTTCAAACCTTTCATGGCACACCCCTAAACCAAATGCAACATTCATTTGGCATAGCCCTTCACAAAATTTCTATCCACTAATTCATTTTAAAACTTAAAAGCCCACCTCCTTAAACCATTTTAAAAGCCCATCTCTCACCAAATCCAAAAAGCCCAAAATTGATTCTAAAGCCCATATGGCAAAACCCGCCCCCCCTTTCATCCATTTAATATAAATCAATCCCTAAGTTCCAAAACAATGATTAAATCAACCTAAATCAAGCTTCATCCAAATCTTCCACCAAAATGCCAAAATCCCTAAAATCTATTTTCATGAAACTAAGCCAAGTCATCCCCAAGCTAAATGGAGTCATGAAGCCATGTATAAGTCACATGCAAGCCATGGAAGACACTTTCCACATTACCAATACATTTATGGAAAAGGAGGGAATCCCTTTCTAAGCTTCCCCTTAAGCTTTTTTTAACCTCTTTGATGTCACACCCTAATCCAAAATTAACTTAAACAATCTTGATAGGGACTTTACCACACATGTGAGGCTGACCCAAGTGATTCTTTTCAGGCCAAAATCAGGCATTGGGTGGTGCACAAAGCCTAAAACCATGAGTTGAACAAATTGAACCCAAAATAAGCCTCCCCCCATTCCATTTCAATTCAGCCCCTTTACACTTTGCCAACTCCAATTGACTTCACCAAATTCAAGCCCTGGCCCTCCTGATCAGGATGGTGACCTGACCCTAGCCGGCCAGCCACCACAGCCGTCGGAAAACACCAGGCCGAGAGCACCCATTTGATTCAAAAATTCAAATTAAATTGGCTGAGTTGTCCTAACTCAATTGAACTCCATGGCTATTCTTCCCTTACATAGAGCAGCTGATCCCAAACCCTAAACCCCCTGGAAAGCCCTCCAGCCACCTCTATTTAAACTCACCACCCTCTCAGCCAAATGAGGTGTTGAACCAAACCTTACCAAAACTCTACCAAAATTGCTCCACACTCCCCTCCATACATAAAGCACTTGATCCCCACTGAAATCTAGCCCTAATTCCCTCTAGCTGAGCTCAATTTCTCAGCTCAAAATCCACCCAAAAAACATAACACTTCACTACAGTGAGCCAATCCTCAAATTGATAGACCCTACAACTTCACCGGACCAAGAGAAGAAGCTCCCAAAGCAAAAGCCCCTCTCCGAGCCAGCCATTTCTTTTATCGGCCAAGCTTTGAAATCGGGCTTGGTGGAAGTCTGGTCTAGACAATTCACCAGGGCCAGAGGCTTCAACGAACATGCCAAGCACATTCAGTCGAGGCCTCACCTCCTGAACCAAGGTATGGGGACTTCTCCTTAACCCGAGCTTCCAGCGATTCTCCATTTCATTTGAGTTAATTTCAATGCATGTTAGCCGTATAAATGTGTTCGTCTCTTCAAGACAAGTTCATAGAGCATAAGAACATGAGATTTGGTGGAGAGATGAGGGAGATCTTAGGTTTTTAGTGTGGAAGGCTCTCAGAACACACCAGTCGAAGACGATGACCAGCAGCCGTTGGATCGCGCGTGTATCGGATGGATGGTCCAGATCGAGCCGGACGAGGAGATGAAACGAGACCGTGGGACGTGTGGCTGCTGACTCAGGTGGCGGCGTCGAATAGGAGCGCGCCGCGTGGGCGTCGGTGCCGCGTGGATAAATAGAAAATTAGGGGTATTTTTGATTTATTTAAATACCTAGAACTTTAAAAATGCATATCTTTGCATAGAAAAATCACAAAAATAAAATAAAAATACCCTCTTGCTCAATGAACAGAGGAGAACAATGTGGAAAAAGAATTAAGTTATTTTGATGAGTATTTTATTCTTAATTAATTATTTACTAATTTCAGTATTTTAATTCTCCATGCATTTATAAAATTTATCATGGCAGAGACCATAGGGCTTTTGTAGCCTCTGTTCTTGGGAATATTCCTTGAATTTTCCAAGGTTAGAAGCCATCTCTATGACAAGTTAATGATTTTTCAAGTTTAAGTGTCTGTTTTGGCATTTTAATTCCAATAATTAGCATGTTGATCAATAAATCCTAGAAAAATTAAGGGAGGTATCTTATGACCAGAGGACCCTAAGAAAAATATATTTTGAGTTAACTCATTAAGAATAACCCTAATTGGCCTAAACATTCAAAACTGAATTTTAATTAAATATGGCTAACCATAAATCAAAATCACTTGAAAATAATTCTTCACTAATCTTTAGGGTCAGAAGAGTCACACATAAAATTTTGAAATCAATTGGAAATGATTTGACCCACTAAATGGATTAATTAAGTCACATAACCAAAATTAAACTTTAAAAATTCATAAAACCCAAAATATATTTCAAAAACTCACCAAATTGGTTTTAGGACTTCTCTGATATTAGAGAAGTCTGGGAAAATTAAAATAGGAGTTTTCTAAAAATTTTCATTTTTAACCATATTTTCAATATTTTAATAATTAAAAAATAATAAAAATCACAAAAATATTAAAAATCATAAAAATGTCATATTTTGACTCATAATCACTTAGGAATAAACCAAATATTTTTCCTAAGTCTATAGGTTAAGATATTGAATTTTAAAGGCTTAAAACAATTTTTAATATTAAAAAATGGATTTTTCAATATTTTCACTAAATTAATTCTAGTAAATCAAAGAAAAATCAAAAAAATATAAAATTTGTTTCTCTGAATTCCTTGAGGTCAGTGAGATTTATGAAAAATATAAAATTCATTTTTCAACCTTAATTTTATTTTATAATTAATTAACACTCCAAAATTCAAAATAATTATAATAAATTAAAAATAATTCAAAAAATCACCAAAATTGGTCCAAATGGTTCTCTGGTCAGTAGAAACATCTCATAATTTTCCTAAGGACAGAAACCTTACCTTGGTCATGTTGTTGAATTTTCATTGAAAACCTTCATTTTCTCACAAAAATAAATATATAAATTAAATTAAATTCAGAAAAATCACATGTTCTCCTCTAATGTCTTAATTGACATGTGAGTGAAGTGACATAGAAATTTTAAGTTTATTTGAGCTTAATTTGATGAGTTATGAAATGAACATGCTTAAAAGGACATAAAGGTAATTAAAGAATTTTAACCCTAATTAATATTTAGGTTTAATCAAGGGGAGGGTAAAATATCTGATCTTAATTTTCATTAGATGATTGAAACCTAGGGAATTAAGGGGTAGAAACCCATTAATTATCTTGAAAATATTTAAAGTAAACTTTAATTAATTAAACAATTTGAATTTTGGAAGAATAATCAAATTTGAATTATTAAGATTAGGGATATGATTTAAGAAGATATCAATTCTTTAATTTAAAATCCCTAAATGAATCACTTTAATAATGTTCAACTCTTAATCAAACTCAAAAATGATAATTGAAATTAATAATTAAATAATTAAAAGGAAAATAAACCTTAATTAAATTAAAAAACTTAAAACATTAAGTGATTTGATAATCAAATTGAAATAAATTTAAAACATTAAAATTAATTTGAAATCACTTAAAAAATAAATCTAAAACAAATTTGAAACATTAAAGAAAATCAACCTTAAGACAATTCATAATTAAAAACATTAAAAATCAAACCATGTAAAATTGACCTAAAGTGTTACAATTAAGTCAAATTAAATTTAAATCATTAAAAGTTTAATTAAATTGAATAATCTAAATACCTCTTTCAAATCAAACAATTTAAAACACTTAAGAGAAAATCAACTTGAATTTTGAAACTAAATTAAATCATCCTAAATCATCAATTCAACTTTAATCAAAGCGGTTAAAATCTTTAACAAACTAATTTGCCCCCTAAAGACTTTCATTATTATACTCTTAAGTAAAGCATTAAGTGAAATGTCACTTTACTCATAGGATAATCAAACACCCTAATTCACTGAGCAAGAGACAAAACTCAACTAAACTTTGGATGATTAATTCACCAGTACAATAAAATTCATTTGGACTCAAAATAAACTCAGAAGTATTGAAAAGATGTTTAGGACTCGTCCTAAGCTTTTTCTCAATACGATAAGATGTTTTAGAAGAACAACTGAACTTAATTGTTCTTTGATGAAGAAAATCATCCTTAATAAAACACAAGAACCTATACGTCATAGGAATTGACTAGCTATAGGATTAGGACTTTGGTAGACAACCAAAACCTCCCCTTAGTTTTACCTAGGTGTTTCTTGCAAATATATAAATGCTCTAACATGTGTTTTAAGTGTAGCTTGGAATGACGGGAAGACTCTCCAAGTACGCTTTCATTTTATTGCAATTTACCTACCTGTACTGTACTTTACTTTTCTTGCATGTTATACAAGAATGTCACCCTGCATGAAAACTAAAACCTTTAGGGTAGCTACAAAACTGAAACCAAAAACTAAATTAAAAGTCACAACAAGATAAAATTCACCGCCACAACATTTCAAAATATAAAATAACTCAAAATCTAATCACAAACAGAACAACAAAACCACAACTATAACTAAATTAAAACATCTTGTTGGATGATCGGGAATACCTCGGATGATGTAACCTACGTGTTGCTAACGAGATTTCCCACGGTCTAAATGAAAGTCTGGAACTCATTCAGTTGAGTTTAGAAATTTCATTTGGACTAAGTGAAACCGATAAAAATAACGGTGCCAAAATGATGGAACCGTGGGATCTTAACCAGTGTTGTTATAATCAACTTTAAGATTCTCCTAACAAAATATTAAATCACCTGAACCTTAAGACTTTTCTAAACAAAAACACTTCTCTCATCCCATGATTGCCACTTTCTAAAACTAAACCTCTGCAGCAACAAGGAGCTTGGAGCATAGTGGACAGCACGGCCATCGTCATCAAGCAAACTGGAATCTACATCAGCGAAACCTTTCTTAGAATTAAATAACAAAGCCATAAGATTTCGAGGTAGTTTGCCTAGTGCAACATAAATCCTCAACTTTCTGTTAGACATTTGCATAATCATGTTATGTAAATTAAGCCCTAACTGGTCTTAGGACTCCGAGGTAGTCGTTTGGTACGATATAAACCCTCGCATCTTTGAGGCTATTTATATGATCATGTCATATAAATATAAGTCCTAATTAATTAAAATTGACAGGATTACAACATTAAATAAACTCTTAAATTGAAGCCAAACAATAGGATATTTTGGGAAGTTGCCAAGATTCTTCTTGGATACTCAGCTTCTCCTACTTCTCTTCCTTTTGACTCCTAAATTTAATTGCTCCAAATTTGAGCTAATCCCTTTTGAAATTTCAAAATTCAATCCTTTGAAAACCTTAAACTTTGAAATTCTTGAGAGCAAAACCACTGATCATTATCGAGAGTTTTCTTAAATGATTCCCGTCATTTAAGATGTAATTAACTATAGAGGCTCGCCCTTATAGGGAACTTTAAGAACCCAGGTAATATAATTCCTTTATATTAAACAGGGGAACTTATCGGCTTATAAAATTGGTTTGCATACCAAACAGATGTCACAAATCTCCTAGTTTATTTAGTCGAGCCCCATCATTAAGCAGTGTGTCTATTATTCGGGATAGATACACTGTTTGTGACGCGGTGCTCGTTTATATAAACTATTTGGGATGTGAGATCGATTCAATTTCATATCTTAAAATTTTCAAACTTCAAATTATTTTCAAATAATCAAATGCTACCTTTCAAATTATATATTTTAAATTAAATTTAAAATTTAAAAATTTCGCCTACAACTTCTGTAGGCGACCTTTTTTTTAAAATACAACACACAAACCTAAAAATATGCCGACAACTAATTCTACTAACAATTAACTAATTCTACTAATAAAGTGAAGTTCAAATATATAAACAAGAATCATTCTCCTTGTTAAGAAATCTAAGTGAATAGATAATTAGAATTAGTTTAAAATGTGTTGTGTCAAATAGGAGCATACATATTTTTTACCCTTTGGTCCAGGCATAAAGAACATTAACTAATTCTATGTTTGGTTCCTGAATCTGCGACTAGGCTAGGAGGATACCGGCTCTCACTTTGGAGCTCTCACGTTCCTCTCGCTTGAGCGCTAACATCTACACTTCAGCACCCAAACGATATAACCGAATTGAGGATTTTAGTCTGTCACTCTAAAATCTCCAATTCTACGCCCGATGAATATTATTTCCCTATTTATTTGCACCCTACTTTCAAGGACTTTGACTTCCCCGAATCTCAGATGTAATCTTCACTATAGTTGTTAAACTCAACATATTTTAACTAATCAATTGGCCAGATTGAAAGTAAATTACGATTTAAGTGAAAAGATTATCACAACTTCTTTTAAAATTTTCTTGACACACTAATTTTAAACTACCATTTCACGAAAATATCAAAACCAGGAGAAAGACAGAAAAACTACTCAGATTTCATGGAGAGCATATATAAAAACAAGGTATTACAGACTAAAATAAGTAAATACAATTTATCTTAAATTCCTCCCCAAGCAAACTCCTTGAAGTTCCTCTGAATCTCTTCCTTTCTTTTCAACACGCAGAATTCTTCTTCGAAATGGCAAGAAGGAAGAAATCTCTCACTTCCCACTCTTTCAATCTCTCGAAGAATTTCTCACTAAATATCACTAATTGAACTCACTATCTAAAACTCTAATGGAAACAAAACACTAACTAACACTCACTGAAAATAACAGATAACAACAATGGACATTAATTGACTCTCTTTTTGACACTATGTGACACACTTTTCGGCCCCAAATTGTTTCTTTTAAAGTAGTTGAAGAGTTTTCAAGAGTTTTCCAAGCATCCCTTCAAAAATCGTCCACATTCGATGTACCTCGTGAGAGAACCATCGATCACACTGTCGGCAGCCTCTAGCGTGCCGTTGGCGGCCTTCTAGAATACTTATCCTTGAACCCTCTTCATAAGGCTCCGCTGTCAGCGGCCTCGATCTCGCCGTCGGCAAGCTTCCTTGTAATATTTTTTGAACTTTCGGGAAAAACACGTCGTCGGCGCCCTATATCAAATTTTCTTCTTTTTGGTCCTTTTTGCTCCAAATTCGCTTATTTTTGCATTTTTTTGCTCTATTGTCCATAAATCAACATACCTGCAAAAAAACATCAAAATTACCCTTCTTTAAAGTGCAATATCATCAAAATCAATATAAAATAGGCATTAAAATCTTAACATTTTTTCATTGGGTCAATAAATCAAAATATAACAAATGGAATGTTAGAGAAAAAAGCATGACCAAGTGATTTCCAATCATCATAGATTTTATCAATATCCTTACAGTTACCCACAGTCCAAATTCTGTTAAGGAAGATGAAGACTTTACACCAAATCTTCTCACTTCCCCTCTCTACAAGTTTTTTTTAGATACTAGGGCAGCTTTGATTTCACTTGGCTTCGACGAACATAAGCTTTGGTTCAATCGCCGCAATGTTTGTGAGGTATTTGGATCAGCTTCAATGAACATGTCTCATTCTCAAGTTGCAACAAAAAAGCTTACGATTTCTGCTTTAACTGTTGCAGGTTTGACTTCAATGAACAAAATGAAATACAATGCTCGGCTTTAACCAATGTTAGATGGACATTTGATTCTCGACTTCGACAAATAAAAAAGTGAACAACAAATGATTGGCTTAAATGAATATTGGATGCACCTTCAATGCTAAATTGTAATGAATGTTAGAGGGAGCTTTGACATGATAAGAAAGGAGAAGACTTCGACTGTGGTAAAATTTTGGCTTTTTATATATTTATAATTTTCTACTTCTCATATCTAGTTTTTCTCTAAATCATCTTATGCTCATATCTCAGCATTGTCTAGGAGAGTCACGAATGTTTGAAAAAAATTTAATTGCACTTTTTATAGTACCTTTAATAGTGTTAGATAAGTGTCGGGACATCTCCATTCTGATCCGTGCTGCAACAAATTTTTAGGAATATTTGTGCCACCTAAATGGATATGCAAACCCTAATTTTTTTACGCAACAAAATTTCTTTTATTTGCTCTAAACAATTAGCTTCTTTTGAATTAGAGTGTTTATTTTAATTAAAAATTTTGCATCAAACTTAGGAAAAGAAAAAAAAAACAAGTTTATTTAATAGCCATATGCTCAAAGTTTCCACCCATCTTATCTACTCGGATATTAAAAATCCTAAGAAACCAGCTCCTTGCTTCACACTCCACGAAGAAATATATATGGCTTTCTTCGTTCTCATTTGAATGTACCTCCATTTCCTGGACGTAGACTCCTCTCGCCGTTTTGTCTGGTACCCAGAAAATAAAGGTCTCCGTCTTTCTCCTGCAAACCATTAACTCGGAGATCCCAGGGTTTTAAAGAAGGTGACCGAATCCGGGAAAGATCATGATTGAATTCGAAAAGAGAGCAAAGATGATACCGTTCTCTTATTGATCTTTTTTTATCAGATCTCTGACTATCCCCCGCGTGATGGAAAGGATCTGTCGAAGAAGAATGAGAAGAGATGGATCAAATAGTGAGCTTGTAGACGGAGAAGTGAGGAAGCTAAGTCGCCCTAGACAAATCTGGTTATGCCCTAGCAGCCGACCGCCGGGTTCCTGAGTTCTATAAGATTTGATTGTCTGGTATTTGATTCTCTTGCGGTGGTTTCAGTTTTCGCTTCTGGGTCCTGGTGGGGAGATGGATCCGATCCCACTTGGAGATATAAGGGCTTTTGGGGGATTTCTGGATGGTGGTATGTTTCGTGTTGGTACTTCGTCTGTAGCGGCACTAATTCTGGATGGGGAGAGCGGAGAGTTGGTTCAAGCGCCGGTCAAGTTGGGGAAGAGGGGAGGAGGAGGCGTTGCTGATGCGAGGTCAGCAATGGCTTTGAAGAGTCATAGCGAAGCTGAGAGGAGGAGGAGGGAGAGGATTAATGGCCATCTTACTACGCTCAGGAGGATGACCCCGTGCGCTGATAAGGTTAGTCCCGTTGTTCTCTTACGCCCAGAATCTCTTGTTTGGCTTACTTTTTTTTAACGGATGTACAGAGTATTAGTTGTTTTGTGTTATTTTTTGCATCATCTTTGTGTGCTTTTGTTTTTATCTAGTGTGATGAGCTGAGTTATTGCTTTCTTTATTATTGTTTAAATGGTGGATCTGCTCGGAAGAGACATGCTTAACTGATAGATTAATTAATGGATTGCCTGGGCTAATATTTAGTCGTCTTCTACACTTATTGCATTTCATATTGAGTGGTATCCATAGATAAATCTTTTGCTTTTACTTTTTATGGAGATGAAATGTTTGAGGACTTTTGAATTGAAGATTACTGTTCAAATTTGCTCTGCAGAGGTATGGGGGTTTTCTTTATTTCGGACTATTTTTTTAAGAAAAAAACACTGCCTTTGATTTCGAGAGCATCTGTGGAGTTTCTAAGTTAGTTTACATTATTTGTGATAATGCTAATCCAACAAATTTTCTTAAGAAGAATAATGGCAACGTTTTTCAAAACAATTCTGAATTCTAATGCATTGTATTTAGAGGATAAACAATTGGTTTTTCGAGATTTATACTTTGGTAATTTAGGTTCTCTCGCTTCTTCTGTTAATTTTATAACACGACTATCTACGATTGATCCATTCATCTTGGTATTTGACCAGCTGTTATGAAGATAATCTGATCACAAAGTGTAGCTCATAGAATGTTTCACTCAAATTATATTTGTGGCGCTTTTCTCAATGTTTGTTAGATTTATTGTTTTGTAGACTATTCGCTAGTGTGCTTGTGTGAATTCAAGCCCCATCCCAATACCTGAAAATAAAAAAATAATTAAAATATAAGCACCAGCTTTCAGAACTTTGATGAAGGGGCTCCACAGTAGTTAGTGATGGAATTAGTGATACTTGATTATTTGGTTCTCTTTCTGCGTTACTTAATGCTGGTTTTGAGATAACTTATTTTAGGGTCTTATTTCAAGTATGCTGAGTTTGAAATTTTTTTAATCAACTTATAGCAATTGACTTTTTGTCCTTAATTATTATTGAAGCATTCATTGTGAGTTTTTTTTTTTAATGGATGAATTATTACTTAGTTAAATTTTATGGTGTTATCTTGTTTTTTTTTTTTTCTATAAGATTAAGTTTTATGTTGTTATCTTGTCAATTTTTTGTAAACAAAGATGTTTTTGTTGTAATTTCCATGATATATTTACTCTGTTAAACCTTTTTTGTGAAGTAGTCCTCGAAAAAATTATGTTGGTTACTCGTCTTTTTTAATCAAATCTAGTAAGAACTTGGCATAACTGTTAGCTTTTACCATTGACACGGCAGCGGAAACTACTATGGCTAATTGATAGACCATGACACCATTTCTTCTTACTGGCACGAATTCCTATTCCTATTTTATATTTCCTGTTTAATTGAATAAATTTCATCTGCTACATGCCCAAATGTGCACAAAAGCAGTTTTTTTTTTCTTATATTTGTTTCCTTGATTTTCTTTTGTTCATCTTTCCTTGTATCATTTAATTAAAATTTCTTCGCTTTGCAATGCTGAGGAACAATTTGGTACTTCATTCCTTTTAAAATGATAAGAGGGATAGTCTAACTCTTTATTTTATTCAGTTGGACAAAGCTGGGCTGCTTGCTGAAGTGATTAACCACATTAAGAATCTGAAGAGTGCTGCTGTCGAGATTGGCAAATTTTGTACCATCCCATCTGACACTGACGAACTAAAGGTTGAGGTCGATTGTGTGGGCGCAAGCAACAACAGCTTATCCATCAAAGCATCCTTCTGCTGTGATGACCGTCTGGGACTTCTAGCAGATTTAAAGCATACTCTTGAGTCATTACAGCTAACGACTATAAGTGCTGAGATCTCATCTCTTGGTGGCAGAGTCAAATTTGTCTTTGTGATGACTGGTGAAGGACTCAATAATGATCTTGAGAGGCATTTATTGATAACAACTATTCACCAGGCTCTCAAATCTGTACTTTACAGGGCCAGTTCTACGGATTTCCTGCCAAATGCCTGCTTTCTTGGCAAAAAGCGCAGGATTTCACTATTCGAATCTTCATCTTCATCTTCATGAGATATTAATATACTTATTTGGAATATTTGGGGTTATGTTTGAGATAAAGGGAAGTGAGAGAAATCAAATTAAAGCTCGAATAGCAGCCATTAAATTCATTTTCATTTCCTTAACACTCGTTTTCCTTGCATCCAAACATGATCTTGGTGCTATTTCTGGGTTTCAAGTGTTTGTTGGAATGCTTTGGATTGCTGTGATCATCAATGCTGCGGTCGATGAAAAGAGTCTTTGCCGTACATTCCAGGCAAGGCTTTGTTAGAGGGGGCATAAGTTTGCATTTTAGTCATGAAAAGCATTAAGGCACTGATTGCAGTGTTTACAAGTACTGGAGTTATAAACATCCTATGTGTGATAGAAATATAACTATCAATTAAGATTTGGGATTCTTATAGTGTGCTTCAAAAGTCCTATATGCTCTTGTTTAGGGTAAATTGTTTTTCTTGGTTGCTTTGTGTAGGTCGAGTCAGTCGATAAATTTCATCCTATTGGTCTTCCAAACAAAATTAATACTTCGACAGTATGTTTGCTGCAGCAGGAGACAGTGAAGCTCAGGTTGCCTGCAATTTTTTTTCTTTAGCTTTTGTTGAGATTTGGATCATAAATAATGTATATTACTGTGATTTTTCTCTTTACTTTTTTATTTTGCATTTCGGACTTATATGACTGGGAGATTTGTGTGTATATAAATGTTATGTTCTTACTTGTTAAATTTATCTTTTGTGATATACTTATAGATTTATATTACCTTGGGTGATTTGTTTGTGCATATCATTTTTGGCTTAGATGCTTAGAAGAACTCGGCAATAAATTCACGGGCAATTAGGTATTATTTAATCTGAATTAGTTGATCATATCTACAATGTAGTTTTTGGTTTCTTAAATTTTTAGCAGAACTCGACAGGGTTCCCATTCTCCATATATTTTTTGCATTGTGATAGATGATCATTCCAATTATTTTGAGAAGAATATTACTTCAAATTATTTATAAGGATTGGTATTTTCTGCATTCATTTATCTCACTTATTATATGTATATGACCTTATTATTTTTGGAAGAGTTAATTTTAATAATATTCAGGGGCTCAAATCTTTTTTTTTTTTAATTTTGAAGTTGCTTTTGGCTTACATAACAATCTTGGCAAAAAGTTTTTAGATGGGAGAACAGAAGCCCTATCCTTTGTAAGTCATTTGTAACTTATTAATTTCTTCGTATGGAGTTTCATCTCTTATTGGATTAAGATTTTCTTATGTGTTTAAGCTTTGTCTAGAGATTATTAGCATATATTGCTCCAAATTTTTATTTCTTTGGGATTATTGATGTGAAACAGTTCCATCTTGTCTCTTGGGATAAAACTTGTAAGCTTAAAGTCTATGAGGACTCGAGATTTCTTTCTACCATTATTATTTTTTGTTTATGGTTGGAGAATTCTCAATTGATATATTCTGCTTTCTACATTGTGGAAACATAAATATTGCTCCTTATGGAGATTTTGGGATCCCTTGTTTAATGGAAAGTCACAATTTTTGGGCATAAATTCATCTCTTCTTCGTCTCTCTCCAACTTCTAATAACTTTGAGTTCTTTATGCACTTGGCTATAACTGAATTTAATAGGTATATTCTTGAAGTCCCACTCTCCTCTCAGAGCACAGATTTGATATTATGGAGAGGTGACTCAAATCCAACCTTACAAAGTATTCTTATTTGAATTCTTAACCTCCGCACCTACTGTGAATTGATAACATCTCATTTGGCAGAAGCGCTACACTATCAGTTTATCAACCTTAACATAGCTAATGTTCTGTTGATAAGGGAAATTGAAGCTAAACCTGCTTATGAATTTTATCCTTCGGAAGCTAAAACCGCCACCAGATCATATTTTGAACGTGAATAGCATCCCCATTGCTTGTATATTGGCTACTAATATCTTCTAAGACCTACTCTGCATTGCGTTCTCTTATATATATGAAACTTGTTGGAATCATTCATAAGGCTAATTACTATTATGTGCGATTTTTTATATTTCATTTGGACAGAAAAAAAACACGAAATTTGAAGTGAAATTCTTAGCTTTTCACTAATATCTCAGTAAATAGAAGTGAATCTCATAGAAAGTTGGTTGGATGGTCTTCTTTTCAAGTCTTCCCTTTCATTGCATCTACGAGTTTGATTTGTTCGACTTTCCTTCAGTAGTTGTTGCCTATAAACTACTTTCTCTGTCTTCTTTTGCCTGGACAATGATGATGGACTCTGCTGCCTTTACTAATATCTTAGCTTATTGCAATTGACTAACCTTTTTTTTTATTTATTTTGCGTCCTATTGTGGCAAATCCTCTTGGTTGGCCGTTGGGCAACATGATTAATATTTTTTGCCCTTAACTTGATGAGATACTTGCACTTTGAGTCCAATTTTATGTGATAAATTCTCATTTATTTAATGCTTTTAGATATCTGTTTTTCCTCGCAAGTTTTTGTGGTTGAGAGTTGTTATTCTGCATATTTATTATCAATATAAAAGCTCTTAAGAGAGGTGGGCAGCCCAGAATTTAAATACTGCTCTTCGGCTCTATACTTAGCCGATGTGAAATTTTTTGTCCGTGACAGTTTTCTCCATCAAATCAAATGACGCCCTCATCATGGATCGGCTCCTCTGAGGGTCTCACTGAACCATGAAGAGCCCATACATCTAGCAGACGGTAACCTGCTTACGATACCACTTGTCACGCTCCCAAAAGTGCTCTTAAGAGAGATGGGCAGCCCAGGACTTAAATACTGTTTTTCGGCCCTAAACTTAGCCGATGTGAGACTTTTTGTCTGCGACATAAGGCTCTCAATTTTCCTAAACTAATAATAATAAAAAAAAAGAACAAACATAGTAGAAGCTGTTGCTTATAGTGCAAATTAATGGAAATAAAATTTGGTGATACCTTAACTTTATGGAGTGTGAGAATGATTAAAGCTGTTGAAAATTCATACATGGAACACGAGTGAAAATTTTTCGAAGCACGGAGACTTGGGGCAAGTGCTCTTTTAGGACCCTTTGGTGGGATCGCTTTAAATATTTTTATTTTTTTGTTTTATTTTATTTTGTTAATATTTTAAAATAAAACAAAAGGGAAATTTGCATACATGCAACATAATTCCTATATATTTGCATATCTAGCAGCTGAACTCAATCCTTTTCATTTATACCACAAATCATTCATATCACACACACCAAAAAAAAAAAAAAAATAAAAAACCATTATTTTAACTTTTGAAAAATGAAATATACATATTCAAACATAAGTAAGGTGGCATATGAGTAAAAACAGAGAAGTTAAGGTATTAGATATGTATATACATAAAAATTAAGTGTTCTATTTATGTAAACCTTCCAAAACAAAAATATGTGTCGTCCTATAAATTTTTTGATTTTGAAAATAAAAAATTAATAACTTGTTTGATATTTTTATTAATTTTCAATTTGTTAAAATAAAGAATAATAAATATTTGATTTTTTTCGTTGTTTTTAATTTGTTTCATACTCTTACTCTTTTATTATTATTGTTATTATTTTAACTCAATATATATTATCTTAATATTGAATCATTTAAAAATATTGGAAGAATTTTGCTTATTTTTATAAAAATAATGATTAGATTATTTATTTGCACAATATTAGAATGATATACAATTATGAAGAAATAACTAATCTAACTTATTTATAGATTGCAATAATAATTTTTATTAAACAGACTAATTACAAAAAATGATAATAATATATTGACAATAATTTCAATATCATTTTTTTTATTTTAAAAAATATATAATTGAATTTCTATTTAATAAATAATTTATTATAATCACACGCCAATTCAAAAAAAAAAAAAAAAAAAAAAAAGAAGAAAAGACCAATGATTGAGCTTTGAAACAATAAAAAAAGGGATCGAAAAACTTGAAAAATATAAAGATATAATATTTTCAAAAATGTGCATTCCAAAAAGTCAATATAAAAAGAGTATAACATTACATTATTACAAATGTTGGAAAAATGTCAACATCTAAATAAATTACAAACGATACATGATGAATAAACTCTATTATGCGTGTAACTTCAAAGTTATCTTACAATATAATTATGAATAAGTGTTGAACTCAAAATTGTCTTGTGAATTACACAAATGAAATAGAGCCTAGAATAGGAGAGAGAAGATGAGAGAGAGAGAGAGCATAGTAGAGTACAATTTCTAGAGATTTAACACTTGATTAATTAGTCTTTTACCATAGAAATGATTCCTTATGCATAGGAAAAATAGGTACAAGAAGTACAACTTCTTACTTGCCCTGCTTAATAAAAGCACTACAAAATAATTTAGTCATAAATAAGTAAATAAATAAATAAGTAAATAAATAAAAAACTCTTTAGCCCGATCGTCCCACTGCTCGAGGGTGGTAATCCTTGGATCGACATGGCCCATTATGTAGACTTGTTGGTTTGTGTAGTCGGTCGACTTGAGTTATCTTTCTGTTGTTCAGATCTTTGCTCGGTTGGTTTGATCAGTCGGTCGGTTTCTTTGATCTGTCGGTTGATTTTAGACCCCTTAGGTGATACTCCTATGAACAGGATGGGGCTAGACAATCAGGCAGAGAATCACCATAATCTGAAAGGTAGATCACCCCTTCAGAAGAGAACCATCGGGGAGCTCTCATGGGTGTCATGATAAATGATTTCATAAACCATCGGGGAGCTCTCATGGGTGTCATGATAAATGATTTCATAAACTTGGCGAGTCTGGAGGGGAGGGTTTCTCTGAGATGACTCGTGATGTTGTGAGAATTGGGTTGATAGCTCATCTCGGTTAGATAGGTTGTCCTTCGAGCTTGGGAGAATTCTTTCGGTCGGCTTGGAATAGGCTTCAAGGGAATTGTGAGGCAATGAACCTTATAGGCTCGCGTGATGTATCATTTGATCCTTAATGGGCCATCTCTCACAATGCTTCTTTTGGTCCAGTAGATTTCTTCAAGATTCATGCTGACGTATTTTTGGCGTACATCTTAAAATTAATGATTCTCTTACTTTTTTACTATTACACTGTGATAAGAATAATATAATTTAATGTAAAAAAGTGAACAAAATTTATACTTACTTAATAATACAATAATCGAGCTCCTCTTGAATTTCGTGCTCATGATTCCTATAAATATAGAGTGAGGGTTGCGTTATTTCCATCTTCATTTAAATTTTTTGTTTGGACTATATGAACTCCGGCCACCAATATTAATAATGAGTCACTCCCCATGGTTAGCGAGAATGACAAAACTGGCTAGTAGATGGCTTTCAAAGATCTGAGGCGGGAGACTAGGTCCCTACCGATTGGAGAACAGAGACCAAAATTGTTAATGAAGAAATGAATTTGACTCAATCCGGAGGATCAGGGGGGATATTCTTACTTGGTATTTGGTCTCCCTGATGAGGAGTTGCAGGCAGAAGAATACAATCTGCGAGAGGGTACCTATAACGAGGAAGGTCACCAAGGAAATGCCCTGGGTGGAAGAGTGTGGTCATTCAATGGAATAGTCAGTCGCTTCATTGGTTCATGTTTATACTTCAGCTTTAAGAGCAAAGCAAGGACCTACAGGGGTACAATGCGAGACAATTTTGATGTTTCGATGCCTACTGGTGCGCAGGGTGTCATCGCCTTCCTCCATCAACCGATGGACGACCAACTGGTGAGAAAGGGTTCTCTTTCACATCTTTAAAGTGGTAATGAATCTCGGTTACAGAGGACATTTGTTAGATGAAATTTTTTTTTTTTGAACCCTGCGTTATATTATTTGTTTATGTAGATGACCTAATCACCAGAGAGGTGATCATCAGCTCTCCTTCGACAGTGTCGGTGTTGATATGGTCACCAAGATCATAGCAAACCAAGGGTCTGTTGAGGGCGCCTCACGTCAGGCTAAAGCTAAGAGCAGTCGCCTAATTCTTTCAGTAGAGGCCCAAACAGAAGTGGTTGAAAGGCCAAAATCTTCTAGCTCGAAAGGAAGACAACTATGTGAGATAGAAGATTCGTTCCTCCAAGAGGTTGGATTCCCTCTGGCTAGGGAGACACACCTGTTTGCTGAGCAGGTGCACATGTTAGAAACGCTAAAGGAGGAGATGGCCGCCACGAGCGCTCGGGAGGCGACCCTCAGCGAAGAAGTTACAGTTCTCCGGGTGAAGCTGCTAGCCATTTGGGAGGTGCCTTCGACCATCCAGGCTCACGGTGAAACAAATATAATAGATAGGTTTGACTAGGGGGCTAATTTTTGAATAAGTAAAGGCTACTAATAATTTTGTAAATATTCCAGCTCAGCCCGGCTTGTGGGACTGGAAAACAAGATCAAGGATGACAAGCAAAAGTTCCTGATTGGCTCCGCCCGAGCTAAGTAGGCTGCGGGGTCAGTGTCCAGCTCATTGCAAGCTCTCTCAAGAAGTTCAAGATCTTATCAGAGTTCAAGAGTGATTACGGGAGTATGATCAAGGGTAAAGAACTGAAATTGCATCTGTATCTAGACTCCAACGTTCTGAACAGTCCTATGGAAAGAGAGGTTCATTTACATGACCAATGACTTGTGGTAAGCCACAGGCGCTTAGGAGACAAAACAGTGAGAGCAGGCTACTGAGAAGATGACCAAGAAGAAATTGAGGGTGAAGGTTGTCGGCCCTGCTCCCTAACCGCAATGATCGTCGTTTCCTGTCGAGGCCATCATAAATGGTATGTATTTTATTTCTTATTTACTTTGAAAGTTAGTCATTTTCACATCTTTTGGAGAGTGGTTTCTTGTCAAATGTTGGGAATTCTGGAGCTCGCTGGGAAGTTCCCTAAAGCCACCGAGAGGGACTGGTATATGAAGATGCTCACGGCGGCTAACAATCCCTATCTTCTGACGGAGGTAGTCTGATCTGATTCTTTTGAGCAGCTGCTATAGAGCCTGGGTGGAGTAGAATTCAGTCAGTTGAGCGACTGTTTTCAGCTGATGGCATGGTCGGGAGATGGATGGATGAGAAGATGGAAGGGGGGCGCGGAGTGAAGGATGAACGGGGATGTCACTCAAAAGAAGGAAGCAGAACAGAGGGCTATCAGAACAAAGAAGAGGCTGAGGTTCTCTACCGAGAGTCGGGATATGAAGCAAGAACTTAAAATCGGAGATGGTCTGGATGGTTACCGTTGAGGAGCATCTTATGGGGTTCTCCCAACAATCCCAAGTGTTCATTTCGTTCGCCATCTTTAGTTTTGTAAAGGAGGGGTCCGATCGACCCAAAGTTAACCGATGTGAAGCATTTTGCTACTATTCTCTGTGACCTTGAGGAAGACAGTGAGAAATCTGTAGAAGCGGGTGGAGAAGGAGGTGGTAGCGACAGTGCATCGATTGTTCCTTACCTTCCTCTTTTCATTCTTTTTTTTTTTTTTTTTTTTGTTCCTGTACTAAAAAAAATTTGTTTTTCTCGGCCTTTGCTAATCGAACGTGATAGTCATGTCATGAAAACCTGTATATACATAATACATTTTTTTATAATGAAAATCTTGTCATTTTTTGTTACCTTTATGTGTGGTAGTGAGTCTTTGAATAGGGTTTGTTTGGTTAATTTTAGGGTGTCAGTCACTCGTCCCAAGTTTTATACTTCCTCTCACTCATTAGCTTGGTCAAATCACCACCCTTGACTTGGCTATAGGGTGGTTTACTTAGTATCTTTTGCAGAGCATGTCATTACTGGGCAGGGACCACCTCCACAGCATTGCTCGGCCCGAGTTGAGAGTCATAGGTTTGTGATGCTTGAGTGTTCATGATCGATCCTTACATGGATGTCGTTTGGATGTTTCACATCACTGTTGATTATTCTAAGTGTTTTTTATCGATCTCACGACTCACATCGATATCAGTTTTTGGTATTGGTGCTTGGCTTATGTTTTACCTTTTTGAGACTTGGCTGATTGATAGGATCTTCGCCTCAGGTGAAGTACCTCCAAGACTTGGTTTTAAGATGATTAGCACAGTACTCTTCACAAAGTTTATCGTTGTTGGAGAAGGAACCATCACCAAAATTTTAATCCAATTACAACTTGAGATGAGTTTGTGAAATTGCCATGTCTCGTTTGCTAGGTTGCATCAATTAATGCGCCACACAGAGAGTAGTCGTTAAGACTTGCTTCCGGGAGATTTGTGTGACATCGTTCGTTGAGCTTGTCATTGTTGGGTAGGGAACCACGTGTGGAGTTTCATCCGCTATAAATTTGGGGACAAGTTTAGGATGCGTAAGGCTGCATGCCAGTTTTTATGAATTATGTCTATCAAACGACTAAAGAGTCCCTGTCGACCCTCCTGAGGTTGAGTTCCCTGACTGTTGGCTAGACATTGAAGCACATGAACTCCAATTCCTTTATTATTAAGCTTTCACATTATAATACACAAAAAGGAGCCAAGGAAAAAGGCGCTTGAGGTCATCTTCACTCCATTCTGAGAGACTCCCTTATTCGTATAAGTCGTTAGCATGTATGCTCTGAGGCCAACCTGTTGGTTGACGATAAATGGGCTGGGGCAGGTCTGATCAAATTTGTCAACCAACTATCCACAAGTGGCTAGGTTGGCCTAATATGAGGTCTCTGAGCGCAAAGTCTTCTCTCAGACATGTCTATTGTAGCAGCGTGTAGTGCCCCTTTTTATTTCTTCTTCTCGAAGGGCAAAGTTGGTTTGATTTTATTTTTCTAGGTCTAGCGCAAGTTCTTATCCTTCATTATTCACTTCCTACAAGTCGGTCAAATTATCCTCCCCAAAAGCTGAAGTCGCTACCACCCACTAGATATGGTGGGTGTACTCTACTTGTAACTGTCACGACCTAGCCTGGGGTTTAGATTAACTAAGGGTCTGTTTGGCGCAGCTGCAGATTATCCAGATTATCGGGATAGCTGATTATCCCGATAATCTGACTGATCACGTAACTTATCCGGATAATCCGTCCGTCTCGTTTGGTTTGAAGTATTTGGAAAACGAACTTATTTGCGAGTGATTGTGGATAAATGACTATTATGCCCTCGAAATGAATAAGTTCGTTAAACTTGTTTGGTTTTACGTTTTAAGAACGAGCTTATTTGCATGTCATTGTAGAAAAAAACTGTTTCTACTCTTCTTTATTGCTAAAATTATTTTAAAATATAAAATCTTATTTTAAAATATAAAATCTTATTTTCAAATCTACAAAGAATTCATTTATTTAAAGCTTCATTTGTTAGAATTGAGCAAATCCTTACATCCTCGTTCATCCTTGGCACTCTATTATTAGGGAAGCCTCTATTTTTATACCTCCCAGTAGATAACAAGAGTAACATTTCTTTTTTTATACAAGATGGAAATAAATGAGGGCGATAAATTTATTATTTGCAGCTCTAACCTAAACATATCAAAATGCAAATTTCTACTTAAAAAATCTATTTTAATAATAAAAACTGTTTATGCTCATGTAGTGATTGTCAATCTTTGTATGAATTTTGTGTGTTCCGACCATTGTATTAGGAATAAATTCAAAAGATTATATTTACAACAAAAAAAAAGAACCACAAGAAAAGTTCTTAGTCATCAAAATTTTTCTGTTAATTTTATTTTATTTAAAAAACTAGCTCCCAAGCTTCACTTTAGTGGCGATCAAACAAATACCACACATTTCTTATGTATTTACATATATAAACCAATTGCAAAAGCAGTAATCGAGAAATAAAAAAGACAGGAGAGAAAAATAAGTAATGAGTCTAATATACTCCCTATTCAATAAACTTAAAAAAAAACAGTACACAGGAGTTTAGAGGAATAAAACATATAATCCTCACTCAATAGTGACTATCTACAAACCTATTAAAAAACAAGAAGTATAACAAAATTACAACCAAAATTATGATAATATTCATTTTAAAATGTAGAAGAGGCATGTCTGGAGCAACGTTCTCTGGTTGGGATGCCGTCGAACCCTGAGCAACATTATGCGCCTGGGATATTGTCGAGTCTCCATCGCTATGGGAAGCGGAATAGGTCGGAATGTCCGCCCACCTGAAGAACTGACACTTGTCGGAACCGTTTGCCCACCGTGGGCACCTGTAGAATGGCCGGTCGTAGCTATGTGGCTGGTGCGATGTGAGCAACACCGTAGGCAGTCCGCAACGACAAAATACTTGCTCGAAGTTCCTCGAAAACTTTGAGCTCATTTTCCCTGTAAAAATGCAAAAGACGGATATTGTTAGTGATGGAAGAATTTGTAGAAAGAAACTTGCATGATTTTTTTCTTTGGTTGTGATGAAAGAAAAAGTAGCAGAAAGCTCAACCCTTCATATTCAGATTTCACTGCACTTTGGTGCTGTTGCGAAGGAATCCTTCCAGAAATGATATATATTTATTTTTTCTCATGCAGACATCTACATTGGATTCATGACCTTCATATTGCTTGTTCTCCCTGCCATTAATATCTCAAATCCAACACATACCAATATATACAATCAAACTATCAAACTTTAGTAGAACAGACAAGCAAAGGATTGGCAATATTACTAACCGAACCGTGGATGCAACGGTTGCGAACAACAGAGTTGTGTGGCCATCCTAGTTGCTCCACAGCTGGCAAGGTAGTAATCATTAGTCGATGCCTTTGCTGCATTCCAAACCGAAGCCAACAACAAAGCCAAACATTGCCCTTTTGACAATATCAAAGCCCACGTGAAGGGAAATTTACATATGTACCTCCAAGTTCTGCTCCATATTTACATACATACCACACAATTCTTATGTATTGACAGAACTTAAACACCTAAACTTTAATATTTACATTTAATAACACGCACATCTTTAACATGACATCAACAATACCGACGTAATAACTTCTTAAAAATGAAATGCACATTTTTAATCATAAGAATTGTATGGTGAGTATGTAAATATCCAGAAATGTCCCCAGCCTCAGCAAAGAAGTGAGGAACCCTCACCAATGCACCAAACTAAACAAAGGAATAAATTCATCTAAAAAAACACAACAGCTTGAACTAATCTGTAAAAGGAATGAACTCAGCTTCTTTGATAATGAAAGCAAACTTGAATTGGCTCAAAGCCCGAATTGATTAGCATAATTATGCATAAAAGCAATGATGGATGCAATAATACTGAATCAACCCAATGCATTTGTACTTTTCAAAAAATTCCCACAGCCAAGTCTACAAAAATCCAGACATTTGAGAAATATGATTTGTTATGGATCAAATTAAAGAAGCAGTTTCATGCACGTCCTACATAAATTCTAACCACCAACTCTCACTCAGTGACAGTTGAAGTAGCGGTTACCCACAACAAACGCAGACCATCCAAGCAACTCCATTGCTAGCTTCATTTACGAATTGTATAGCAGGTCTCAAGATTCATCAAAGCATCAAAGCATACACCACCTGATAACTCAAAACATACTTCTTTAATATCCAATTCTAAGATTGCGATTAATTTGGCACAATTCCCATGTTATTTGTGGAGGAAGAAGAGAAATGCAAGTAGTACAGTTAGTTGGCAACTTGAAATACTAAGGGTAAATAGAGGAACATGGGAGTTCCATAGCAGCGGTTGCCCTTAAAAACATGGGCCATCCAAGCTGCTAAAAAGAGGAACATCTTATATTCAACACCTTCCAATTTCTTGTTGCATTTCTATACATCACCAAAATAGTCCCGAAAACCTCAAAAAACCACAGCCGAAATAAGCTACAAGCAGGCCCAAAACTGTGGCCAAATAAGAAGCAAGAAAGAGTTCCAAAGCCTCTCCAAACTATCAAAGTGACAGCATAAACAATTATTTAAACCTTAACTTTCAACGTCAGCTAACTAGGAGCAATGGAAAGCTCCCAAATATTTCCCTTTTACACATACCAAAGCTCATGCCAAAAATGTATTCTTATACATAATTCAGTAAATCAACAAAGAGAAGGACAGGTAAGGAGGAAGAATGGCTCCAAGATATCATTTAAGCATGTCGACGTAAAGCACCAAGTGCACTTAAGCATGATTCGACATAAACAGTGAAGTACAGAACAAATAAGAAGCGAGGAATGCTCCAAAATACTCTCCCAATCATGCCAACATAAATCTCTAGGTGGACTTAAACATAGCTTAGCAAAACTGTGAAATAAAGAGCATGTGACTTGTCATAAAGCTCCAAAACCAATACTCTAAGAATTTAACACTGAAAATTTAAGCATATCCAACATTTTTTAATTAAAAGAAAGCAATCTTTAAGTGCAAGGAAAAGAGGAATGGATGTCCCATAGATAAACACCAAGCATTTAAAATTGCACCAATTTCATATTTTGTCTTTAACAAAGAGATATAAATGAAGGATCAGTGGTAATAACACCTTGGAGCTCTTAACCAGGAATGAAATGGTAAGAAAAATTCAGCTTCAGCCTAACAATCTGAATCCCTGCCTTCACCAGGCCACACAGAACAGTATTGTATGCAATTACCACCATTCCATTATGCCCAAGCTTTCCTATCAAATTATTATAAGCCAAAACACTCCTAAAAGACAAAAAATTGCAAACTCTCGAAGAAGCCATAAGAGGAATACATATATTTCACACCTACATATCCAAATGTATTTCAGAATGAACAATAAACATAAACCAACTGAATTCATCCCAAGGTTACATAAAATCAACTGTTCAGCATGCACAATAAAAATAAACCAACTGAATACATATTTGAGGTGCACACCTCATCATCTACTACAACAAGGTTACATAAAGCATGCAAAATAAAAACAATGTGGAAATTCAGCTTTCACATATTGCATCTGTGATACGCTCTCTCAGAGCAGCCATCTACGATGCACCTTCTCCGTCCTAGGTTTCAAACTCTTCAGCTTCCATGAGGTCATCCGATGCACCTTCCCCGTCCTCGGGTGGGAAGTGCATGTCGTCAGTGTCAACCATATTAAAATCTGTGTCAAAACGGGATGGATGTCGTCTAATGAAATTATGCAGCGCCATCGTGGCCACTACAATATGAACCTGCTTACGAAATGGGTACGTAGGCATGTCGCGGAGGATGACCCATTTCTTCGACGCAAATTTAAAAAAGAACAGCAAAACATATACATTATATCACACAATTTTACCTTATTCATGCAGAAAAAAGTCCAACTTTTGCTAACATATATTCATCAAATGAACAGATAAATGGCCCTCCAGATAATTGTAAAGAACCTGCTCTACAAAGTTTATTTGATGGTACTAGAAATGCACATATCTGAATAACTTGTGCAATAGAAAACTTGTTTAAAACAGCCATTTGTGTTGTCTCTGCATGTAATAACAAGATTTATTGTATTTAATTTATTAAAGGAGAACTACAATACTTATTTTACATATCTGGGCTTCCTCATCTGTATCGCACTGGAAGAAACCAAGTGCATAAACATCTTTATGCATCACTGGAATAATTTGTACAAATAAAATGTTCAGATCCTGCACTGAAGACTACAAATAAAATGGAAAATTCCTTGAGTATTAGAAGATCTACAATCAAACCGCTCAATTCTTGAGGATTTACATATCTAACTCGTAAACATTTTTTTTAATTTCAGTTCATCATTTTATTGAAACTGAGAAAAGCACTTCAGAAAATTAGGGAAAAAAATAGGAAAGACAATCAGGTCCGAATGGTGCGAGAGATCTGCACAATTCTACCCATACATTATATACAGTCTTTTTTTATTAGCTTCCCATGATTGTAATATAAGATGTAATTGAAAATTACCTTGACAAAAACGCATAAAAATATCATTCATGAGACCCATTAACCCCAATATAAGAAAAGAACAATAAATTTCTCACCATGCAATACGAACATACCTTTTCTGTGATTTTGAGATGATTAATAGGTAACGACAAAAGAAAATGCAAAAACAAATAACACAAAATAAGACCCCTGTTGTTTTTTTTGGGAAATAAACAAAAAAATTATTTTTAACCAATGAAACTATCAAAGTTTAGTTAGGTATGAAAATTGTACGAATCTCACCACTGAAAATTCTTAAAAGGAAGCAAACAAATGACAATCAAACAGAATTGTCTCAATTTACTGGTAAGCCAATGAAAGAGCTGCCATAAGAACCAAGAAACTAAGCTCAAGCTTGAAAAGCAGCCAAAACTATCACAAGTCCAACAGAATTGCAGTAACTTTCTGAAAGTCATTGAAAAAACTGCCATGAAAGAATCCAAAGAGACAAACCCACGAAAAA
Source organism: Papilionanthe hookeriana x Papilionanthe teres (assembly GCA_022702705.1). NCBI lineage: Eukaryota > Viridiplantae > Streptophyta > Magnoliopsida > Asparagales > Orchidaceae > Papilionanthe > Papilionanthe hookeriana x Papilionanthe teres. Next base: position 103,457,881 of record CM040422.1, on the reverse strand, counting down.
ACCGCCACGAAAGAACCCAAAGAGATGGCAGAGAGAAGAGATGAAGAGATAGCAGGAGGCGGAGATGAAAAACCGAAATTATGAATTCAAGGCTTCGGGCATCGTTGAAGTGAGAACTTTACCTGAGAAGCCGGAGGAAACCGATTGCTGCGGGATCGGGGAAGGAAGCGGGTGTGCAGGATCGGCGAGGGATTTTGATCGCGACGCTTCTCTGGAGAGCGAGGAAGATGATCGCGCCGCGATAGATGCGAGGAAGGAGACAGATCGCGGCGGTCTCTGGATATCGAGGGAAGGAGACGGATCGCGCTGCTTAGGTTAGGGCTCGCGAGGGGCAAATATCGGAAGTGAAGAAATGAATCACGGATCGCGGGCAGGACCCCGCGATCCGCGACTAATGGAAATTTATATAATATGATGAATCACGATTTTAGATAATTTGATGAAACGTGCGTTCCAAACAAGTTTCAGCAGATAATCTGTACCAAACGTAGCCTAAGACGGGAACCAAGATTGGATGGTATTAACATTTCTATTCCATTCCACAAAATTTATAGAAAACTCTCAATATATAAACAAGCAATTAATAATCCACAAAGAACAATATACATAAATCAAAGCATCCAGAAATTATATAATATATAGAGAATATCTCTGACCAACACTAAACAATATAATCATAATATGAAAAAAAAATACTAAAAAGAAGCTACAACCATAATACCTAGCAGCAGTGATCTTCCTTCTTAAATTAAGTCTCTTCTATCAGGCATATCAACCTATGATATTTTCCTAAAAATAATTAATTCAACTATAATTTTGACTTAGTGAGCCATTATTATCTAAGATACATTAGATTATCATGTCAATGCTGTGTATGAATGGACAAAAGAAAATGCAGTTCAGTTCTTTATAAAACTTTAAACTTTTAAGTCAAATTTAATCAAAACTATAATAAAATTATTTCAGATTTGATGGTGAAGAAATTTGTGAAGCGAGCAAGGAAAGAGATCAATATGAAAGTGTATAAGATAAATGTTAATTCTTATGTTATTATTGAAATTAATAATATAGTTACTTAACTTGAATATTATTTTGTTAGGAAGTAAGGTAGGAGGCTGATAAATTCTTCAGATTTGAAGAAGGCAATAATCTTAAGGTTAAAAGAGGTCAGTGTTTTAATCATTCTTACATATTTAAATACGTTAACAACATTTAAGAATTCATTAGGATGAGAATCTTATAAAAATATGGACATTTAATTGATTTAGGTGTTAGTCAAAGAAGTGAGATAAAGAGTAAAAAAATATTTGAGGTTTTTTAAGGCTAAAGTAGGGGTATAAACGAGGCTCGCTCGTATTCGGCTCGTTTATATTTCGAGCCCAAAAAGTGTGTTCGTGTTCGGCTCGTTTGCTTAACGAGCTGAACACGAACTGTTCACGAACAAAGAGTCATTATGACAATCCTAATAACATAACCATAAGATGTTAAGAGTTGAGGCAAGAGTTAAGAATTATAGTTTATATTAAAATATCATTTGAATCTAATTTAATACTTTTTATTATATTTACTTAATTAATAATTTTAATTGATTATAAATCTTTTAAATTTTTAAAAAATACTACTCATTAATATATACCTACATACATGCATAGATACATACATAGATACATACATATACATATATATATATGTATATATATATATATATATATATATATATATATATATATATATATATATATATATATATATATATATAATTGAGGAATAGTATTTCGAGCCAAAACGAGCCGAATATGAACGAACAAACCTTTGTTCGTGTTAAGCTCTTTAAGGCTTGTTAACCTAGCGAATGAGCCAAACACGATCTTCTTAACGAGCCGAACACAAGCTGTTCACAAACAACGAGCCGTTTTGACAGCTCTAGGCTAAGGTGAGTAGTTATTTTCTTATTAATATTAAATTAATATTTATTTAATAAAAATTTTTTTGTAGTGGTTTAAACAGTCATTTTATAATTAAATATATTTTATGAATTTGAAAGTTTAAGTAAATGAAATGGGAAATGGGAAAATGGAAGAATGAACGTTTAATGTTTTTTTAAAAGGAGGTAATTTCTAGGACATGAAATTTAAAGATGTACCTCCTTTCTAGTATGTTTAATGTTTTTTTTATAAGAGCTGATTTAAGTCATATAGATTATTCCTAGATAGTACTAATAGAGGATGTGATATACCCATATATGTTAAATTAAATGGTAATCGTATACCATCTAGTGCAATTTGAGGGAAAGTTCGGGTACATTTTTTAAGGTAAATTTAGGTATATTTTTTAGGATAAATTCAAGTATGACAGCAATCCTATTATGACTCTTAGAGAGGTTTAAACGGTTAATACTTAAACTAAATTGAGAATGGATAAAGTTAACCTAAAATTTTAAAGTTTTATAAGAAAATGAACTGCAATTATTTGGTCATTCATACATAGCATTAACATGATAATTTAATGCATATTATATTATAATTGCTCACTAAATCAAACTCAAAGTTAAAATTAATATTGTTTTTTCAAGAATAGAAAATTTAAAGGTTCATATGTCTGAAATGAGAGACTTGACTTACATAAGGAGGATACCTGTTGCTAATTATTATGGTTGTAGCATCTTTGTACTTTTTTCTTTCGTTTTATGATTATATTATTAAGTGCTGCTTAGAGATGGTGTCTACAGATTATATGGTTTTTTTTTATGTTTTGATTTTTGTATATTGCACTTTGTAGGCCAAAATTTTAGGCTAAATCCAACCCATTAGCCCAAGCCCAAGCCCAAAAACCTAAAATCCAACCCAAAGCCTATGCCCCATGAAGCCCATAGCCCATTCTTAATGGGTTACCCATGACCCAAGACAAACCCACCATGTCATGTGGGTGCACTACAAGACAACCCAAGTTAAGTTCGAGCACTAGAGAATAAAATCACACACTTCGCCATAGGGGAGGCCATATGGCACTTTGGTCATATACCCTTTGACCTACTTTTGGAGAGGTTAAACTAGCCCTTGGGGAACCAAGACTAGACCAAACCTAGTCTTAGCGACCCACCAAAAGTCTCCCCAATCAATCCAAACCCTCCTTCATGCCTTCTTCTCCACCATTGGCACCACCATGGCCAAGTGTGGGAGATTGCAAATGCTCCTCCCCACTGCCCAAAAGCTTCTAAAAAACCCTCTGGAAATCCTGCTGAGCAAATGGATGTGTGTGGGTGTGCTGAATTGGCATAGGCACTTTACGATGGACACAAATGCTCCGTGTTATTGTAGGCAAACTGAGTTGCGCACGGGTGTGCTTGACCCATCTTCTATTTTGTGCTGTTTTCCGCTCTTTTTCACTCAAATTTCATGTCCACTCTGTCTCCTGCACAAATATGACAAAAATACCCTTCTCAACCATAATATTAGTAAGAAAAATGTAAAAACATGGTGAAATGTGTTATAGAAGTATCAAATATTTAGCTTTTATTATCATAGTTAACTCTAAGCCCTAAGCCAAGTCATGACAGTAACATGGCCTTCATCCCCATATGACAACATAAATGGTGTTTGCTTGGTAGTGGTTTATGGTGTGGTTATGGCCCCCATATGACAAATGGAAGTACATAAAACCATTTCCCCTTAGCTTCTTTGACCTTCTTCCTTAGTAGTTTAAGGATTATCTTATTGGCGGCTTCTGCTTGACCATTAGTTCTGCCGTGGTGCAAAGAAGTAAAATTCAAATCGGTTCCATACTTTGGAAAATTCTTTCACCCCCTTATATATGAATTAGGACCCATCATATGTGATAAGGATGAGCGGTATTTTGTATCAATAGATGAAATTCGAAGGAACCTTTGTTATTAAATAGGAAACTAGTTTCATCTTGATCCACTGTAATAAGCCATCCACCACAACCAAGAGGAACTTACTCCAACTTGTGGGTTGGCTGGTGCTGTAGTGATATATATTTCTATTATTAGGTGCAACTCCTTAAGAATTCTTTTGAATCTTTTATGAGAGTAGGATAGAAGTAGCCTTATCATTAAATCATTTGCTCCCATGTTTTTTTTCTTCCAGAGTGACGCCCTCATTCCTGAATTTATCTACTTTAAGAGACCTTTCGTTTCATTCTCTTCAACATACCATGAGTGAAGTGGGTGATTATTAAAAAGCTTCCTCTCAAACAGAAGGTCTTGTGCCGCCACTCACTTGAATCTCCTCGGGTCAATGACCTCGTCAGTCACTTTGCTAGTCTCTAGGAAGTGGATATAAGGATCCATTCAACTTCTTATTTTCTCTTTCTACACCTCTAACACCTAATGTTCTTCAATAGTCGATTTAATTAGCCTTTAAGGCATTCACTCCCCCAAGAAAATGCACTTAGAAAGGAGGTTAACCATCTGGTTGTTTTTCCTGGTGATATTTTCAATCCTGAAAACAGTGAACTTCCAGATCTCGCTCTTGACCTTGTTGAGATACTTCACATCATTTCATCTCTAGCATCAAACCTGATGTTCACCTGGTTCACCACTAGCTGGGAGTATGAATTCATTGTAGCTGTCAGGTGCCCATTTTGTAAGCAAGGAAAAGATCGATAATGAAGGGCTTTGTACCACGCCACATTGTTAGTAACTTTATACTTAATGACCACTAAGTGGTATAGGTGCTCCTTGATATGTCATTTGGCATGCTTAATTTTCTTTACTTTTTGCACCTACTTTTGAATGAAGTTACACTTTAAAGAAGTACATTTTTATGTTCTTGTTGCAGGTATAACATGTAGGACAATTGGAGCGAATTGAATCGAAAACGGAGCAAAATGGAGGAAACTGGAGCATATGGGGCTACTAACAGGCTGGTGAATAGACGTCAATTTCTGGGCGCCAAGGTGCTACTCCATTATGACTAGGCACTACAGACTTGGCTGCTAGGCGCCAGAGATCTCCCAGCAACCTGAGAAGGTGGTGCCTAGGCGCCGCAGACTGAGCGACTAGGACCAGAATTGGTCGGGTAGTTTCTCCAGTTGGTTATGTACGAATTTGGAAGTTAAGAAGCAGGGGAAGTAGTTCAAACAGATAGAGGATCTTTTGGGAAGCCTTGGAGAAAGTCTAAGGCGCAGGAAATGAGAGTTTAGAGTTAGGTTTTATATTTTTCTGCATTTTCTAAGAGAGTTTGAGAGAATATTGTAAGGGATTGTTGTTTGCAGTGCAAAAAACATTTGAAAATCACTTGGGGATGCGTTTTCACTTATTTTCTCAGGGAGAAAGTTAAGTGTTTCATTTTACATTGTCTTCTATTAGTTGCCAACTCATTTTTATGAATTGGCTCTATTATAAAATGATGAAATATAATGTTTTCTTCATGCACTGTGAGTAGATCCTTTATATCTTTCTCTTGTGATGAATTAGTATTATGTGTAGGGTATTTAGTTACATTTAGAAAAATTTTTTTTTCATTAAAGTATTGGTTTTGTACTTAATTTACTTATTATTCTAGCCATGTGATATGTTAAAAGTTGTTGTAACCCATAAAGACTCGAGAGGGCTATTGCATAAACAACTAGTTGAAACCACATTGCTCTATTGGGTGAAGGAAATGTAGTCCATAGGGCAATGCAAAGAGATAGAAAAATATGCTTTGCTATGTTCAAATTGGGGTTTCTAGGGCGACAGACAGAAACATTAACCAAGTTAGAACTAATCTTCTTTCTAAACTTAAAAGAGGGTAAAGAAGATGATTGCTTCTATTTGTCAGTTACTACAATCTAAATTCTAAATGTTCCATTTTTACGCACATTACTTATTTCAATGCAATGGAAGGGTACTTTTCATATATTGATCTTTCTTGACTTAATTAGCATTAGTAGAATTAACTTAAGATTAAAGAAATATGTTTAGTGATAATTTAGTAGGATTTCAAAACACAACTTGGATCGACTAAAATGTCAGGCTAAGACTCATTATAGTAGGTTGGAACTTTTCTTAAGCTTAAATAACAACCTTATCTGTGGGATCGATAATCCGGACTCAATAATCTGATATTATTTAAACAATACACACATTTTTATGAACCCCCTAGTGTGTAATGATAAATAGTTGTAAAACTCAAGTTTTAAAATTTATAATATATATTTAAGATTTCAAATATTTTATCCAAAAGCACTAGGTTAACCAAGAGGTCGGTTAAGTTTTTGGCACAGTTGCCAGGGAAGTGCGACGGTTTATTTGACTTAGGAAAATTTTAGTTGAATTAATTAGGCTTAGATTTGGAAAATGATATTGTAATTTTTTGTGTAGTTTTTGTTTGCGTTTAAGGTGGTAAAATTTATTAAAAAAATATATTATATTTGAGTATTTGTTTAGTGTGTTTTAGTGAAATTTACTCATTGAACTTTTAGTTGTGTTAGTGTAGTGCAGGATCTTCATGACTTGTACCCTACGATTCAAAACTAAAGAGAACAATTAAAAGAATTAGAAAACAAAAAGGAATTCACCAATTTGTAGAAGAAATGGTGAATATTCAACAAAATAATTTAGATGATCAAATACCAGATAATAAACATCATATCCCGCATAGACCATTAATGGATCACGTTAATCCTACGGTATATGAAATTTTTTGAAGTATACAAACTCCTACCGTAGAATCTAACACATTTGAAATGAAACTAATTGTTATCCAAATGGTGCAGAACAACTAATTTGGTGGAACTCAGTCTATGGATCCAAATTTACGCTTAGCAATTTTTTTAGAACTTTGTGCTACATTTCGTTATAACGATGTGTCAAATGACGATGTTAGACTTCAAATTTCTCCCTTTTCCTTAAAGAATAAAGCTAAAATGTCGTTGAATTCACATATATCTGAACTTGGAATGACTTACTCAGAAATTCCTAACTATGTATTTTCCACCTTCAAAAGCTGCTAAACTTAATAATGATATAACTTCCTTTTGCCAGTATGTAGATGAGTCAATGTATGAAGCAAGTGAAAATTTTAATGAACTTCTTAAGAAGTGTCCACATCTTGTTTTTCCTGATTAATTAATCATTCAAACTTTCTGTAATGGGTTAGTAGGATCCCTTAGATCTATCATTGACGTTGTCGCTGTTGTTTCACTCATATCGAAGCCATCTGATGAAGCTTTCTCTTTAATTGAAGAGATGGCTATAAACAATTTTCAATGACCTTCTAAAAGGCTAAATCCTAGAAAGGTAGCTAATGTTCATGATACGACGTGATTTCAATTCTTACTTCTCAAGTAGCAGCAATATCTAGGAAGTTAGATCTTTTTGGAATGAACTAACCTCAAATATCTCAAATAACTGAGGAAGATTTGTTAGTACTAATTGCTGATTTTAATACATCATCATTTGAGACTTTAAATGCAATTAAAAACATACCTAACAACCCTTATTCCGACTTCTATAACCCAGGTTAGAAGAACCATTCTAACTTTAACTGGAATAATAATTCTAGCAGGGGAAACCAAGATTGGGGAAATTATCAAGCAAATCCTTTAGTAAACTGGAATAACCAGGGTAGTACCAGCTATAGACCTTCTTATCCACTAGGCTTTAAAAATAATCCATAATTTAAAGAGATGAAGTTGTCACTATAGGAGGTCATGTTGCAAATGAAAAATCAACAACAAAGTCAAGTTACAACTATATGAAATATAGAGAATCAACTGGGATAAATTGCTAACTCACTCAGCAATCGAACCCAAGGAGTACTTCATATCAACACTGAGATAAACCCTAAGGAGAAGAATAGTCAGCAAGTTAAAGTTGTCCAACTAAGAAGTGGAAGAGAGATAAAGGATGTAGTTCAAAACATGACTGAGATTAAGAAAGAGATCGAAACTGAAAAATCTAAAGAATGTGTTTCTAAGGATTTGGAAAAACCAATCTCTCATACTAATATCAACTTAGAAAAACCACTACCTTCATTTCCTCAAAGATTTAGAAAGTAAAAGCTGGATCAATAATTTTCAAAAATTTTGGAAGTATTTAAGAAGTTTACTATTCATATTCATGTCATTGAAGCTCTGGAGAAAATGCCCAGTTATGTTAAGTTTATGTTATGTTTATGAAGGATATTCTTAATAAGAAGAGAAAGTTTGAAAATTATGAGACAGTTGCACTTAGTGAGGAGCGTAGCTTTACAATTCAGAAAAAGCTTCCTAAAAAACTTAGAGATCCTGGGAGTTGTACTATTCCTTGTGCAATAGGAGAAAAAATTTTGGAAAATATTTATGCGATTTTGGAGCAAGCATCAACCTTATGTCTTTATTTAATTTTAGAAGGTTGGGTTTATGATAATTTTCTCCAACTATTGTAACCCTTTAGTTAGTTGATCGATCGATCACTTATCCAAAGGGGCTTATAGAAGATGTATTACTTAAAATGTATAAATTCATCTTCCCTGTTGACTTCATTATGTTAGATAAGGAGAAAGATAAAGAAATTTCAGTTATTTTAGGGAGGTATTTCCTTTCTACCGGATGAGCTATGATAGATGTACAAAAAGGTGAATTAACCATGAGAGTAAATGATCAGAAAATTACATTTAATATTTTAAAGTCAATGAAATGTCATATGAAAGGAAAGGAAGATGTGTGCTTTTAGATGAACATAATTGATTATTTAATTAGTAATTATTTCCGAGAAGATTGTGAAGTTGAATTAGTTGAACATAAGTTAGATAACGAGAAGGATACATAATTCCAAGATGAGTTGGATATAGTGACTACTGAAGATTCAAAATTTGTTCGATAGAGGTTTGAGATTCTAGATGCAACATAAAATAGTAAACCTCTCATTCCATCTATTGAGAAACCTCTTAAACTTAAGATGAAGGTACTTCCTACACATTTAAAATATGCTTATTTAGGGAACTCATCTACATTACCAATCATCATATCCTCAGATTTGACTCAATTACAATAGGAAAAAAATTAATGAAAATTATGAGGAATTATAAAGAATCTTTCGAATGGACTTTAGCAAATATTAAGGAATTAGTCCTTCAATTTGTATGCATAGAATTATGTGGGAAGATAATCATAAACCCCGAGCAGATCCTCAAAGGAGATTAAATCTAATTATGAAAGAAATTGTTAAAAAAAAGATATTGAAGTGGCTTGATGCAGGTATTATTAATTATATATCAAATAATGCTTTGGTTAGTCCTATACACTGTGTTCCTAAGAAAGGGGAAGAGAGAGTATTAGTAAATGAATATAATGACTTAATTCTGACTATACATGTCATCAGGTGGCAAATTTGTATTTATTACAGAAAATTGAATTTAGTCAGTAGAAATGATCAATTTCCTGTACCTTTTCTAGAATAGATGTTGGATAGGTTAGCTGGTCACCAATACTTTTGCCTTTTATATGGATATTCTTAATATCATCAAATACCTATAGCTCCTAAGGATCAAGAAAATACTACATTCACGGGGCCCTTAAGGGACTTTTGCTTTTAAAAGAATGTTATTTGGGTTATGTAACGTATCTGCTACTTGTCAAGGTGCATGATATCTATTTTTTACAACTTGATTGAGAAAGGGATATAAGTTGTCCTGGATAATTTCTTAGTGTTTGGAACCTCATTTGATTCATGTTCAGATCATTTAGCAAATGTGTTAAAATGCTGTGAAGAGACCAACCTTATTCTCAATTGGGAAAAATTTCATTTCATGATCGCAGGAGGGATTGTTCTGGGACATAAAATATTTGAAAATGACATGAAAGTAGAGCCAAAAAAGATTTAAGTAATTGCTAAAATACATCCTCCTACCATAGTGAGGGGAGTTAGAAATTTTCTGGGACATGCTGGATTTTATAAGCGATATATTAAATATTTCTAAAAAAACACCAAGCCTTTATTCCATCTTTTAGTATTTAACCTTGATCAAGATTGCCTAAATGCCTTTAGTATATTAAAAGAAAAATTAACCACTACTCCTATTATAGTCTCACCTGACTGGGGCAAGTCATTTGACTTGGTGTGTGATGTGATTGCTTATGTTAATAAGTGTCGGTCGCCTTTTTTTTTCTTTAATTGTGTTGAGGTTGATATTTTCAAGAAAAGGGGGTTTTAATAGAAGTTTGATTTAATTTATTATATACATTGATTTTTTAAAGTAATATTTTAATTTTGAAAAATATGAAATCAAACTGATCTCATACAGACGTTAGTTTAGATGATCAAGCGCTTCACCACAAGACATGTATCTATCCTGAAGAATAGATGTATGACTTAGAATGAGGCTTAATCAAACAAACTAAAGAATTCATGACATTCGTTTGGTCTCGAACCATTTTGACTGACAATTTTCCCTATATAATATGAAGGAATTAAATAGAGTTTATATTAATATGGGCACTTTAAGTTTCCTATAAGGGCAAGCCCCTATAGTTAATTACATCTTAGATGACCGAAGTCACCTAAGAAAACTCTTAATATAGATCAGGAAATATTTATATTCATGACTTCCAAAGGTAAGGTTTCCAAAGAAAATGTGATAGTCAGAAATTCAATCGGTGAATGACTCAAGTTTTGGAACATTTTATTTTATCAGAATCCAAAGGAGAGAAGGCTAGGGGAAGAACACAGACTCAAGGGAAACCTTGATGTTCTCCCAGACTATACTATAGTTTGGCTTTAAATTTTAGAAATGAAGTTATTTAAGTTTCAATCCTGCCAATTAATTATAGGAATTACATTCACATAATACCCGATTGTGCAAATAACCTGGAAGCGGGGAGGATTTATGTCATACCGAACGACAACCTCGAAATCCTAAAGAGAATTAGGGCTTATATTGCACAACAGAACTGTATAAAGGCCTAAAGATAAGTTGAAGATTTATGATACACTAAGCAAGCTACCTCGAAGTCCTATGGCTTATTGTTTGAGGCTAAGGAAAGGTTTGTTGATTTAGACGGGTTTTGCTGTTGAAGATGGTCATGCTGCTTATATGCATGCTCCAAGCTCCTCGTCGTAGCAGGTTTAGTTTAAAGAAGTAGCAATTGGAGAGAGAGAAGTATCATGTTTGAGAATCATTGAAATTGAGATGTCTTAACATTTTATTAGGGGGACATTAAAGTTGATTATAACAACACCGGTTAAGATCCCACGGTTCCATCATCCCGACACCGTTATTTTCATCGGATTCACTTAGTCCAAATGAATTTACTTAACCCAACTTAATGAGCTCCATACTTTTATTCAGACTGTGGGAAAATCTTGTTAGCAACACTAGGTTACATCCTCCAAGGAATTCCCGATCATCCAATGAGACATTTTAATTTAGTTGCAATTATAGTTTTGTTTTGTTTGTGATTAAATTTTAAGTTATTTTATATTTTGAATGTTGTGACGGTGAATTTTATCTTGTTGTGATTTTAGTTTAGTTTTGGTTTTGGTTTTGTGGCTATCCTAAAGGTTTTAGTTTTCATGCAGGGCGACATTGTTGTTTTAACATGCAAGCTTGCAAGAAAGGAAAGTACAGTACAGCGCAAGTAAGTAAATTACAATAAAATAAAATCGTACTTGGCGAGTCTTCTCGTCATTTCCAATTTCACTTAAAACGCAAGTTAGGGCATTTAAATATTTTAAAGAAAACACCTAGGTAAAGCTAAGGGAAGGTCTTGGTTGTCTACCAAATCCTAATCCTATCACTAGTCAATTTCTAATGTGTATTTGAGAATGATTTTCTTCATCAAAGAACAATGAAGTTCAATTGTTCTTCTAAAACATCCCATTGGATTGGGAAAGTGCTTAGGACGAGTTCTGAACATCTTTTCCATGCTTCTGGGATCATTTTGAGTCCAGATGAACTTCATTATGTGGATGAATTGATCATCCGGGGTTTAGTTGAGTTTTGATTCTTGCTCAACGAATTTGGATGTTTGATTATCCTATGAGTAAGGTAACATTTCATTTGACATTTTATCTAAGAGTTATAATGATGAAAGCCTTTAGGGGCAAATTAGTTCATAAGGAACCTAACCGTTCTTAATTGAAGTTGAATTGGTGATTTGAAAATGATTCAATTTAGTTGTAAAGTTTTGGTTGATTTTAAATTATTTTAAATTGGAAAGGTGTTTAAATCATTTAATTCAGTTATGTTTTAATATCTTAAATTGGTTTAATTTAATTATAATATTTCAGATTAATTTTAATGTTTTAAATTGATTTAGTTTAATTATGAATTATGAGTTATTTTAAAATTAATCTTAATATTTTGAGCTTACTTTTAAATCATTTCAAATTAATTTTTAACATTTTAAATTTTCATAATTTAATTGTGATGTATCAGATCAATTTTTAATGTTTTAAATTATTTTTAAATTAATCTTAATGTTTTAAATTTATTTTAATTTAATCTTAAGATTTTAAAATTATTCATTTTTTTAATTTTAATTATCATTTTATGGTTTCATTAGTAAAAGTTAGGTGGTGTTTGATCAATTCATTAGTTAGGGATTCAATTTCAAAGAATTAGAATCCTCCTATATCACATCCCCTAACCTTAACAATTTATGTCTTTTAATTAACTTCTAAATTTCAATGACTTAGTTAATTGGTGTTTTCTTCTTTCACATTAAAGGTGACCAATGGGTTTCTACCCTTTTGTTTCCTATGTTTCAATCATTCAAGAGGAAAATCAAGATCAAATGTTAACCCTCCCCCTTTGGTTAAGCCTAAATATTAGTTAAGGCTAAAGTTCCTTAATTACCTTTATGCCCTCTTAAGCTTGTTCATCCCATAATTCATTAAATTAAGCTTAAATGAATTTAAAATTTTTATGTCACCTCACTCACAACATCAGAGGAGAAAATGTGATTTTTCTACTTTTAATTTAATTTATATAATTATTATATGGGAAAATAGGGATTTTCAATGAAAATTCAACAACATGACCAAGGTAAGGCTTCTTACTGACTAGAAGACCACTTGGACCAATTTTGGTGATTTTTTGAATTTCAATTTATTTATTAGAATTATTTTAATTTTGGAGTATTAATTAATTATAAAATTAAATTAAGGGGGAAAATTAGGTTTTATATTTTTCTTAAATCTCTCTGAGCACAAGGAACTCAGAGAAATAAACTTTATATTTTTCTAATTTTTCTTTGAATTATTATAATTATTTTAGTGAAATGCTTAAAAAATTCATTTTTTAATATTAAAAATTACCCTAAGCCTTTAAAATTTAATATCTTTACTTAGAGACTTAGGAAAAATATTTTGTTGGTTCCCAAGTGATTAGGAGGTCAAATATGATATTTGGTGAATTTTAATATTTTTATGATTTTTTAATTATTTAAATATTTAAAAATAAGTTAAAAATAAAAATTTTATGAAAATTTCAATTTTAATTTTCCTGGACTTCTCTGATCTCAGAGAACTCCCAAAATTGATTTGGTGAATTTTTTAGTTATATTTTAGGTTTTATGAAATTTTTAATTTCAAATAGGTTATGCCACTTAGGTGATTCATTTAGTGGGTTAAATTAACTCTAATTAACTTGAAATTTTTATGTGGGGTTCTCCTAATCCTAAAGCATAGTGGAGAATTGATTTCATGTCATTTTTATATGTGGTTACTCCAAATGAATTTAATTTCAGTTTTGAATGTTTGGTCAAATTAGGGTTATTTTTAGTGAATTAAATCAAACCATAATTTTCCTAGGGTCCTCTGCTCCTAAGATATTTTCCCTAATTTTTCCAGACTTTTATATTCAACATGCTAATTTCCATAATTAATCTTCAAGAAAATGGCCCTAAACATAGAAAATAGATAACTCCTTCTAGACATAGCCTCTGACCTTAGAAAAATCAGAGAATGTTCCCAAAGTCAGAAGCTACAAATTCCCTATAGTTTCATGCCATGGTGAATTGTGTATGTGAATGGAGAATTGAAATACTCATAATAGTAAATAAATAATTAAAAATAAAAACACATAACAAAATATTATGATTTAATTCCACATTATTCTTCTCTGTTCACTGAACAAGTGTGTATTTTTCTTTTAATTTTCTGATTTTTCTATACAAAGATATGAATTTTTGAAGTTATGGCTATTTAAATAAATCAGAAAATAGGGATTTTTTCACTTAAGAGAATCAGCGCCATCCCATCCTTAGCAACTCTGAAATCACATGCGTCGTCTCCCCATTAGGCGCCGCCATCTGACTCATCCAGCGCTTTATGCTCCGCGGTTCTGTCCGGCGCAATCCTGACCATCCAAGCGTTACACGCGCGATCCAACCGCGCTCCTTCATAGTCTTCAATTGGTGTAACCCGTGAGCCTTCCACACTAAAACCCTAAGATCTCGAAATACACTCAACCAAATCGCATGGGGTTTGATCTTATGGACTCGTCTAAGCATGGCGTACATATCCATACGGCTAACATTCATTAAAATTAAGTAGAATGAAATGATGAAATTCATGGAAGCTCGGGAGGAGGAGGAGTTCAATACCTTTGCTCTGAGAGGTGAGGCCTCAATCAGAGATGCTCGTAATGTTCATGGTGGTCCAAGGAACTTACGGATTGAGCCTCTAGTTGTGGTGAAGTGTCTAGACTCAAGTTCGACCAAGGCCAATTTGGTGCTCTGGCCGATAGCACAGATGGGTGGCTTGGTGATGGGGCTTTCACTGGGGAACTTCTTCTCTTGGTGTGTGGATGGTGTAGGTGAAGTTAATTTGTAGGTGGTGTAGCTACACCATCCTATTTCTGACCTAAATTTCGACTGAGAAATTGAGCTCAGGTGGTGGAATTCAGGGCAGGAGAATGGTGAGGATCTTCTTCTCTTGGCTGAAATTAGGTTTGAGAGCAATTTGGGAGGGATTCGTGAAGAAAATTTCAGCACCTAAAATTTAGCCGTGGAGGAGCCATTTTATAGGACTCGTCGGAGAGGGGAGCTCAGGGCCAGGAAATGAGTGCCCTAGGTCGCTTAGGGTGAGGGCTGAGCAGGGCCACTGATCATTGAGGTGATCCCTCACTGACAAGGTCCAATTTTTGGGTTTAAAGGGGTACGGTGGCGCTCGGGCTGAGCTGTTCCGGTGGCTACGGCGGCTGGCAAAGACGGGAAAGGTGGCTGGCAGGCTGAGGAGGAGTGGGGGAGGAGTTCAGTGCAATTAAACCTGGCGGGGAGGTTGCTTGAGGAGGATTTGATGAAGGGACTTAAGCTTAGCCAAGTGGCTAAACCCAATGGTCCAAAGTGGTGGACCTTTGGTGCATAGCTCAAGAAACCTAGGTTAGGTCACGTCAAACCAGTCCTAGGAGGTCTAGGGTTGGCTGCCATGGAGTTGTCAATTTGGTTCATTTTGGTTCAATTTAAGTGTCATTAGGTCATAGGTTCAATTTAGGCATTTAGGTCACATTGGGTTTAGGTTAGGCTAGCTTGGGTTTGAGCTTGAGTTGGACCAAAATGATTGAGTAACATTGTGTATACGATTGTAAGGAAGATTTTTCATGAAGACTTAGAGTGGTTTTGAGTCTATTTGGAGTTTCAATTTGGTGCATTTTGGGATTTTGGTCAATTTAGGGCAAGTTTCTAAGTTTGGGTTTAGGTTGGGCTAGAGTGGGGTTTAGGCCCAATTGAAGGTTCTAAATGGTTTAAGGGAATGTGGTGAAGAGTCACCAACATCAATTGGGTGGAGATTTTGGGAATAGGGCAATCAATTTAGGAGATTTTGGGCATGGGCATATGTTGGATTTGGGTTAAAATTAGGACTTTTGGACTTTAAGTGGATTTGGGTGAGACTTGAGCTCAAATTGGGGAAAATTGATGATTCAATTCAATTTAGGAGAGCGTTATGAAGGGTTTAGGATTGAAATTTGGGGGGAATTGGTTGACATTGGGATAATTTGGGGATTTTGGATTATTTAGGCAAAATTGGGGATTTTGGGTTTTAAGTGAAATTAAACTCAAATGTGGGTCAAATTGAGCTTGGACTTGGTTTAGATTTGTCTTGTGGATATTAAATTAAAGTTTAGAATTGAAATTGGGCAAGATTGGGATCAATTGGGTCAAGATTGGTTTCATTTGGGCACTTTTGGGTTAAATGGGTCAAATTGGAGCTTTTCGTTAAATTGAGCTAAATTGTCCAAATTGGGTCATGTGGTAGTTGAGAAAAATGAAATTGGGAATATTTGGGGGATTTTTGGAATTTTTTTGAGAATTTTTAAAATTTTTGGAATTTTGAGCTAAGAGGGGTATTTAGGGTATGTGGAGGTTATTTGAAGTGTATTGGGGTGTTTTGGTGGATTTAAGAGGTGGGAACTGTCTTGAAATGATTTTGAGAAATTTTGGGTAATTTTTTGGCGAATTTTAGATGATTTGGTGGTTATAGGGGCAATTTAAGTAATTTTGGGTAAGTTTTGGTTACTTTGAGTGGCATGACGTATTTTGGAATGATTTTTGGGAAATTATGAGTAATTTTGGTGATTTTGGAAATTTGGGGGATTTTAAGGTTTAGAGAACTTTAGGGTAAAGGGTTTAGAAATTGAATTTTTGGAAAAATTGGGATTGGTTGGAAGTGAGTAATATGGATTTGTTTAAATTGAGCCATGGACCAAGGGTCACCCTCATTTGGTCCTCTATATGTTAGTACTAGCCAAACCCTAGCCTGAGGCTAAGAGCTTGGGAAAACCACTTACATGAGTTTCCAAAGAGTTAAGGGATCAAAGGTGATGTGCTTTGTTTAGGGTTGTGAGTGTGTAGTGTAAGTGTGGTGTAAGCTCCAGACCTCCCAGGGTAGATCCTATGGCCTGACCACCTATAGGGGACTTCTCCTGGGCTTCCTTATGCTTGGTCTCTTCCTTCCAAAACTGGAGGTTAGGCCTTAAGAATATGAAAACTCTCAGTGAAGTAAGAAAAGTTTGAATTTTTATGGGGAGGGGTGTCATGACTAGTCTTCTATGAAAGTTACCAGGAGAGTCTTATGGTTAGACCCTAGGCTATTCTAAAGAGAGACTAGACCTCAACCAAAAGTGAGGTTAACACATGGACCCCCAATAGGTGGGTGTGCTGGACAAGCACACTGAACGTATTGGTGTTGACCGACGAGATCAACAAAACCAACACAATTGTCTGAGTCAAAACTCAAGACAAACACAAAATTTAGCGAGGATGTTTCCGCTGAGGATTAGGAGATAGAACTTCAAGTCCCGGGGACTCTCGCTAGGCAAGGAAAATGGAATACCTTCACGAGAGAAGCTATGGATTTCAAGCTTTCAAATTCTGAAGGAGTCCAATCCGAATCAATTTGGATTTGGAATTTGGATTAGGAATTTGATTTGATTTTGGATTTAAATTTATGAGTTTGAATTTCAATTTGGCTTTGAGTTTCAAATTTTTAATTTTTAATTTTATGGAATTCATGGAAATTTCAGAGTTTACAGAATTTTAAATTTGAAGATTTTAATTTTGTGGGAATTTTTTTTTAAATATAGCGGGGAAATTGGAATTTCAGCACCGATCCCGGAATTTTTGGGATGTGAAAAATTTTCTCGAAGGGGAATGGAAAATTAGGGAACTTTCAAGGAAAATTGGACGACTAAGCTCCGTTCCCGGAATTTCATGGAGGGTGGAAAAATTTCTCTGAAGGGAGATGGAAAATTAGAGAATTTTGAGGGAAATCAGACGATAAAGCTCTGTTCCCGGAATTTCATGGAAAGCGGGAAAATTTCTCGGAAGGGAGTTGGAAAATTAGGGAATTTCGGGGGAAATTAGACGACTAAGCTCCGTTTCCAGAATTTCATGGAGTGTGGAAAAATTTCTCGTATGGGAGATGGAAAATTATGGAATTTTGGGGGAAATCGGACGATTAAGCTCCGTTCCTGGAACTTCATGGAACATGGAAAAATTTCTCAGAAGGGAGATGGAAAATTAGGGAATTTCTAGGGAGATTGGATGACTAAGCTCCGTTCCTGGAATTTCAACGAAGGTGGAAAATTTTCTTGGAAGGGAGGTGGAAAATTAGGGAATTGAAGGAGATCTTGGGGAGGAAAGCTCAAGGACTAAATCCGTCCCAAGGCGTCACATTAGGAGAGAAAGCTCAAGGACTCACATTCAACCTAAGAGGTGACAGAGGGGAATCAGAATGTAGGTACTGCCCCCGAGATTTTAATGATTTAGAGAAATCTTGATGTTGACCTTTCAGAGAAGGTAGAATTGATGCAACTTGGCCAAGACTAGTAGTCATTACAAGATTTGCAGATTTTTGAGAGAGAGAAAGAGCATTATCGTTTGTTTGTTTTTAATTCATCATTTTCTTTCAATTTGTTTTGTTTCATTATGTTTCATTTAATTTAATTTTGATTTTAAATTTAAATTTCAAATTTCAATTTTGATTTGATTCCAATTTCATTTTCATTTTGATTTAAGTTCCGGGTTCATTTCAATTTTAATTTCACTTTGTTATAATTTTATCCTTTTCTTCTGCATTATTATTTTTGTCCATTCATTTTTGGAACCAACAAATGGTTCAACGGCTTTCGACTATTGCGCTGAAAAGAAAGCATTTTTGAAAACAAAAATCTTCATTAATTCTGCTGAAAGTAGTACAACTGATCATATGCTGACAAGTATCCAAAAGTAGGTCATGTGTACAAAACTAAACATAACTAACATATCATATCATCTGGTTGCTACAAAAAGTGGTGGCATCGACTGTAATGAGCCATTGAAAGGGGTGGATTTCTGCGATCATAGACTGCTACGGAGATGAGCCAACCTGCCAAGGTTAAGCTCCAGAATAAAAGTCCCCTCGCGAACACCCGGAGGTACAGCCGTCACAGTGGCAAAGGACGAAGGTTCTCCAGTTCTGAATCTGGCTCATAGTAAAATGGCGCTCTATCTTTATCCATCATTCTGAAGGTGACTGACACCCTTTTCCTTTGAACTCCTGGGATGTAGTGCTTTGCTAAGTGATCTACCTAAAAAAACCCATTTTTATGCCTTATTTATGATTCAATTCCTAAGGATATTATGCTTTAATAAAAGGTATTTTCATGTTTTTGGATGTAGATGATTAAAAAGAGTCCAAGAAAGAAAAGAAGGAAAAAAGAGCAAAAAGGAGCAAAAATGGAGCTTATGGAGCAAATTTTGGAATTATTGGCCTAGCGCTTAGGCGCCAGAGTCCGGCGCCTAAGCGCCAGTTCGATACAGACGCTGTTAAGTTTTTTTAATGACTTTGGACAGTTATTTTGACGGTGTTAAGCGGTTATTGGAGCTTCTAGAAGACTGGAAGTTACTCCTAATAGATAGGACATGTGATACAATGTATTTGGACACAAGGAAATGGTCTGGATCACGAAGAGGTGCGACCCAAAGTGAAGAGGTGCGAAAGACCTGGTCACGGAGTCCGGCGCCAGATCCCGGTGTCTAAGCGCGACGGTTACCTTCTAGAAGATACATTGAATTCGGATGAATTTTGAAGAGGTGCCTTAAGCAACCCCTGATCAAATTTAGAGCTCTATAAATAGGAGCCCATTCTACAGAGAAAATCGCACCAAACCCCCCCCCCCTCCTCTTAGTACACATACCCATTTTAGCATATTCTCTCTCATCTCTAGTTTAATTTAGTCTCTTCCATACTTAGGGTGCCACTTTATTTTGTATCTAGTGAGTTTATTTTGAGTGTTTATTGTGTGTTATTGCTATTGGAGTCTTTCATCATTGCTTTGGAGTCAGTAGAAGTCGACGGATCTCTTGAAGGAACACTTCAGATAAGTATTTGTACTTTGGTTCAAGGTTTTATAAATATGTTTTGTTGTGTTATTTTAATGAGTTCTGAGTAGTTAGTTATATTTCTCCTTTCAACTATGAAAAGATTATAAATAAATTAAATTTCATAGGAGAATTAAATATAAAATATTTCAAAATATTGTGATGATATTAATACCTAATCTTAGTTTACTTTTTAAATTGACCATTTAATTTGTTAAAACCTGTTGAAGAATTTTGAGACCTATCCGGAGATAAATTATTAACTAGTATATATCACATGAATTCTTAGGTAATCGCAGGCTATAAGCGGATTATTTAAGGTGAAGTGCAAATAAATAGGAACATATGATTTATTAGGCGTAAAATTAATTAGTTTTTAGAGTGAAAGACTAAATTCTAATAATTTAGTTTATAGAAAGGTAACGGGTCACTGGTAGGGCCGACCATAGCCACCCTTGGACATCTAGTAGTGTGAGCCTAGATTAACTCATTCTACTAATAAAACATCCTGAGTTTAACTATAGATTAGTCAATGTTCTTTGCACCTGGACCAAAGGGTAAAGAATAGGAATGCTTCTATTTGGCACAATACCATAATCTTAATTCCCTACAAAAGATAAGTAATCTATAATATTTGATTAGTTGAAAAAGGAGAAAGTCATTTTTTTTACTTGCATAGAATTTTAATTAGTGCTTATTTTAATTTACTGCTTACTGTTTCTTTTATTTTAGTAAAAATTGTTATTTGAATATATATATATATATATATATATATATATATATATATATATAAAAGAGTATATATAATTTGCATAAGAAAATTTCAAAATATTACTTAAATCTCTTACTTTTGATTTCACTATCCTTGTGGGATCGATAACCAGGACTCCACTAGAGCCCTGTATTACTTGAACGATACGTATACTTGCGTTTAAAATTATGACTTTTACAATAATTAAATATAAATATAAAATTATAAAAGTAAACCTCGCACCTTAAATTTTTGAAGCCATTTTGCTGGAAATTAAATAATCTAAAAAGTGGTATCAAATTCTTGTATTTTAAAGCATATATAAAGTCGCATCACATCACTAAGTCTGCTCTGTTTCCTTTCAATATCAGCATTGATCCGACCGGTAGGGGAATTTCAACAGAACCTCAGAATTCTCCTGGTCCAACTATCTGGATTTCTCGTCCAAACAAGATATTAGTTTCACTTATAAAAGAGACCGTACAGAAGGGTCTCACAAAGTCATGGTGGTCGATATGAGGTATGATACAGTCCCCGTTCTCATAAATATTTATGATGCAGCTGTTAGGAATACAGTCTAGGCAACTCGTGCCACTTGATCATCCTCTTTATCATTTTCTTGATTTGTGGCGGCATCAGATCCACCTCATCATACTGCAAGATCCCCAGGGGATTGCCTTGTTGATCTACAGCGAAGTTGTAGCAACAGCCACACTGAATAGTGAATCTACCCTTTCCTCTTTTCCATTTTGATGGCTCTATGTATGTCCTCGGCCTCAGACGGCCTGCTCTGACCAATGCCTGTAGGATATCGATGCAGTACAGAATTTCTTCTTCGTCCCTCCTCGAGAACACGTTAGTGTATAACTCGAGTCCTTCCAGGATATTGACAAAATTTACTTGTATGTCTTCGTAATGTTGAAATTCTTGCTTTCTGATTCTTCTAATCTTTGCCATGATGTAGTCTGGAACTCCTCGCGGCGACGGCAGCAAGACAAACTGTGGTACGTACGGCTCTACCTCAGGATATTCCCAGCTTCTGAGTAGCATTGAGGTAGCTGTGTATGCCTCAAACGTGCCATATTCTTCAAGCTGTAAAACATGACATTCCGAGCATTTTGAAAATGCCCCTGACACTGTAAACAGTCTGGGTAAACCCGAGTTGCAAGCCGGACACCCAGTCAAAATTTCTTCCATTGGATTGAATGTTGACACTGTCTTCAGTTTCCTTCATTTCCATATTGTAAGTATCTTCTAGAATGGGAGATAGCACGGCGACTAGCTCCTGAGCCTGTCTCCTTTCTATCTATCCAAGATGAGATGCTTGCGGCGATTTGTATTTCTTCTTTTTGTATGTGCTAATGGCGCATCTAGAACTCTCTCAAAGCAGCAACAAGATCGCCTTCTGGAGTAGTGATCATGGATGGAATCTGAGTATGTCTCGTGTCGAGGAGGTGTAGGTCAACGGATCCCCCAGTTTCTCTGTATCCTGGCGTATGTCCGGTCTCTCTGCGACCAATATTCTTCATTGGCTTCATATTTGTAGCCTATTTTCGTTTGTTTTTTTTAAGATGCGAATTCCACACCGTTTACAGAGACAAACACCAACTCGCAACCCAACACCGCCTGCACAAGTGAACATAGGAAATGTCAGTGGGTGGTGTTGTGCATGAACAAGAATAAGGACAACAATCATTATTTTTCAAGTTTTAATAAGTTTTATAATCGTTTTGATGTCATTATCTTATTTAATAT
This sequence comes from Papilionanthe hookeriana x Papilionanthe teres, assembly GCA_022702705.1. Classification (NCBI taxonomy): domain Eukaryota; kingdom Viridiplantae; phylum Streptophyta; class Magnoliopsida; order Asparagales; family Orchidaceae; genus Papilionanthe; species Papilionanthe hookeriana x Papilionanthe teres. The sequence goes on along the minus strand of CM040422.1, from coordinate 103,435,587 downwards.
AATTTTGTGAGTTTTAGCTTTAGAAATTTCAATAAGCGTATTTTATTTTTTATGAAAAAATTTTTACTTTATTTTATTTAATTTCATTGTATTACAAGATTTGGACCCAGTCACAGACACCGACCCTATTCCACATCAGAATGGAAATCTTTCTCCAGATTCTTCATGTCGCGTAGTACTTCTTGAGATATCATCTCTTTATCGGTAACATGGGTCTCTCCTATTGAGAATCTACCAACTTGTGCAATCCTCTAGAGTAAATCTTTTCCACTACGAATGGTCCTTCCCAGGTTGGTTCAAAATTTCCACCTATATTGCGGTGTGCAAGAATAGGCCTGTTGACCTCATTTTTGGTGAGGTCTTTTCTTTCCTCTTAGTGCTTAGGATCTAGCCATAGCACTTCTCCTTGACTATACTAGAAGACTAGAAGTGGAACACACCATTTAGAAATTCAAACCAAATCTTGACTCTCTTTGGAATCCTAAATAGATGGTCATTAACCTCCAAGTCACTTGGAAGGTTAGGACCAATGTGCAGGAAGACAAGGATGAATTCCTATAGGATGTTCAAGCCTTAGGACAGCCCTGGGTGGCCTGGTCTTGGTGAGGTCTGGCTGGCACATACTACACTCCTACACCCATCCTAAACCCTGAACCATCCCTACCCAATCTTGACTCCTGGTTTATTGGAGCACTCATGTGGCTATGTCCAAACCCCTAGCTCCTTGGCTAAGAGGGTTAGGAACAACATATGAGATGTTCAAAATGAACACCTTCATGGTCCATGGCTCATTTTAAGCTTCTCTACACTTCCCAACCATAATCAAATTTCATTTTTGCCAAAATTCTTGGTTTTGACATTGGGTCCTCAAACCTACCTAAAATTACCTAAATTGCCCCTACAACCACCAAATTTCCAAAAAATTACCTAAAATTCCAAAAAATCCTAAAAATCATTTTAAAACAATTCCCATCTCTTGAAACCACCAAAATACCCCAATAGCCTCCAAATAACCTCTTTATACCCAAAATACCCCTTTTTGCCCAAAAATCAAAAAATTCCCAAAAAATTCCAAAAAATCCCAAATATTCCATATTTCATTTTGTTTAACTACACCATAAGCCAATTTTGCCAATGTAACCTAATTTTATCCAAAATCCCCAATTTGACCCATTTTTAACCCAAATGAACCCAATGTCAAACCAAATCAACCCATTTGACCTCTATTTTGCCCAATTTTAATTCTAAACTTCAATTCAACATCCCTAATACCAATTTAAACCAAATCCAAGTCCAAATTGTTTCACATTTGAGTTCAATTTCATTTGAAACCCAAAATCCCCAAATTTGCTTAATTAATCCAAAATCTCCCAATTAGCCTAATGTTAACCTTCCTCCCCCCCCCCCCAATTTCAATCCTAAAAATTCCATGGCACTCCTATGAAACCCATGCAACATTCAATTATACCAATTTGAGCCCAAGCCTAGCCTAAATCCACTTGAAATCCAAAACACTCATTTTAACTTAAATTGAACACATGCCCAAAATCTACCAAATTGATTGGCCTAATCCCAAAATTTCCTCCCAATTGATGTTGGGAACTCTTCAATACATTCCCCTAGGCCATTTGAAACTTTCAATTTGGTCTAAACCCCAACTTGGACCCAAGTTGACCCAACCTTGCCCAAATTAACCAAAACCTCAAAAAATCTATCAAATTGACCTATCTATTGAGCTCAAAACCTCTCCATGACTTCATGAAAGTTCTTCATGGCAATCATTTACACAATTTTTCTCAAGACACTTGAACCCAAATAAAACCCAAACCCAAGTTAGCCCAACCTAAACCCAAGTGAGCCAATTTGAACCCATGACCTAACCTAACCAATTTGAACCAAATGTGGCTAAACCAACCTTTCCACAACCACCATTTGAACCCTAGGAACCACCCTAGATCCATCTAGCCCAAGATAAGTGAGCCATGGACCAAGGGTCCCCCATTTTAAGGGATCTCTTCCCTTAAGTGGATAAATCCCCTTTTGCCTCATCCCAAAATCCCCCCACAGCTGGTTAATCACATTTAAACCCTACTCCCTGACTCACCTGACTAGAGGGCCAGCTCCCCTATCCTAGTCGACCGGCCTAGTCACCGAAGAGAGTAAAACCGAGAGCCACCACCCACCTAAACTCACCCAAACTTCCCCAACTGGCCACCTCAGCCAAATTTAACCTTGGAGCCTCTCTGCCCTCCACCTGAGCAAATGGATCCACCCCTCAATTGAACCCAAACTTATGGCCCTGGCCATATAAGCACACCTTCTCGGCCATGAGAAGGGTGTTGAAAATTTTCCTCACAAAACTCCCTCCAATTACTCCCAGAGCTCCTCCCAGCCAAGAGAAGCTCCGCCCCACTGTTTCTCTGCCCAAATTTCCATTGATTGAACTCAATCTCAGAGTTCAATCTTAGCCCAAGTAACAGGACACTCTCTGAATCTCCACCAAAACCAATTTAACTCTTCCCACACCTTCACCAGAGGTAAAGAAGAAGTTCCCTGGTGAAAGCCCCATCTCCCAGCCACCCAATTGCTCTATATGCAAAAACGCTAAATCGGGTTTCAGCACTTTCATAGCCAGAAATTTCACCATCGCTCGAGGCTTCATCCGTAGACTTCTGGGACTCCAACGAATGTGTCGAGCACATCCAATCGAGGCTTCACCTCTTGGACTAAGGTATAGAGACTTCTCTTGCTCCTGAGCTTCCAACGATTCTCCATTTTGTTTGATTCAATTTTAGTGCGCATTAGCCATATAGATGTGTAGCTCTAGTCTAGACGAGCACGTAGGACTAAACCTCATGTGATTTGGTGGAGAAATGAGCGAGATATTAGGTCTAGAAGGTGGACGGCTCTCGGGTTGAACCAGACGGAGACGATGACCAACGGTCGTCGGATCGCGCATGTAACAGATGGACGGCCAGGATTACGCTGGACGGAGAGATGGAACGGAATCGCGGGCCGCGTGGCTGCCGAGTCAGATGGTGACACCAAATCAAACCCCGCCACGTGGAGCTTCAACCCGTCGCATGTTGAGGTGGCGCCGCGTCACTTAAGTAGGAAAATAGCCATTTTCTGAATTAATTAAATACCCAGAACTTTAAAAATCCATATTTTTACATAGAAAAATCATAAAATTAAAAGAAAAATACCCTCTTGCTCAGTGAACAGATGAGAACAATGTAAAAAAAGAATTAAGTTATTTAGTTGAATATTTAATTTTTAATTATTTAATTACTGACCTGAGTATTTTGCTTATCCACTCACACACACAATTCACCTTGGCATGAGACCATAAGGCTTTTGTAGCCTCTGATCTTGGGAACATTCACTGAATTTTCCAAGGCCAGAAAGTATGTCCATGACAAGTTATTTATATTTCAACTTTTTATGTCTGTTTTGGTATTTTAATTTCAATAATTAGTATACTACTTGGAAAATTCTAGAAAAATTAGGGGAGTCTCCCTCTGACTAGAGGAACTTGGGATAATTATGACATGAATTAAAACATTAAAAAAATTTTGATTGCTCACATGATCTCAAACTAATTTTGAATTAATTAGGACAAACTAAAAATCAAAATAACTTGAAATCAATTCTCCACTATCCTATAGGATAATAGCAAACTCCAAAAAAATTTTGAAGTTAATTGTAAATGGTTTCACCCATTAAATGGATTTTTTAAGTAACATAGCCAAATATGAACTTAAAAATTTATAAAACTCCAAATAAATTTTAAAATTTCACCAAATTTATTTTGGAGATTATCTGATATCAGAGGAGTCTAATAAAATTAAAATTGTTTTTTTCTAAAAACTTCATTTTTAACCTAATTTTGGATATTTTAATAATTAAAAAAATTATAAAAATCAAAGAAATGTTAAAATTCATAAAAAAGTCATATTTGGTCTCCTAATCATTTAGGAATCAACCAAATATTTTTCCTAAGTCCTAAAATAAAGATATTGAATTTTAAAGGCTTAAGGCAATTTTTAATATTAAAAATGGATTTTCCAACCTTTTCACTAAGATAATTCTAAAAATTTAAAGGAAAATCAGAAACATATAAAAGTTATTTATCTGAGCTCTTTGGGATCAGAGAGATTTAAGAAAAATATAAAACCTATTTTTTCACTCTAATTTTATTTTATAATTAATTAATACCTCAAAATTTAAAATAATTATAATAAATAAAATAAAATTCAAAAAATCACCAAATTTGGTCTTAATGGTCCTCTGGTCAGTAGAAAATTCCCTTAATTTTCCTAAGGATGGAAAATTCTTCTTGGTCATGTTATGGAATTTTCACTAAAAAATCTTTATTTTTCATTAAAATAATTATATAAATTAAATTAAAATCAGAAAAATCACATTTTCTCTTCTAATGTCTTAATTGACATGTGAGTGAGGTGACATAAAAATTTCAAGTTTATTTGAGCTTAATTTGATGAGTAATGAAATAAATAAGCTTAAGAGGGCATTAAGGTAATAAAAAAAAAAGCTTTAACCTTAATTAATGTTTAGGCTTAACCAAAGGGAAAGGGTAAATCTTTGATCCTAACTTTATTTTGGATGATTGAAACATAGGGAATTTAGGTGGTAGAAACTCATTAAACCACCTCAAGCATTAAAGAAGAAACATTAATAAAATCACATGAAATTTGGAAGATTAATTAAAGCTTGAATTATTAAAATTAAGGGATGTGATATAGGAGAATTATAACCCTTTAAATTGAACCCCTAATCAATAATTTGATCAAATATTATTAATGGAACTATAAAATGATGATTGAAATTAATATTTTAAGGAAAGAATAATTTTGAAAATCTTAAGATTAAACTAAAGGCATTAAAAGAAAAAATTAATTTGAAATTGTCTAAAACTTAAATTAAAATAAGTTTATAATAAAAAGGCTAAATTGGAATACTTTAAGACATTAAACTAATCTGAAGTTATTTGAAACTTAAATTGAAACAAATTTAAAACATTGAAGTTAACCTGGAATAATTCATAATTACAAGATTATAATTAAAAATTAAATCAAAATGAACCTAAAAAGTTAAGACTATTTGAAACAATAAAAATTAAACTTGATTAAGCAATTTGAACACTTTCGCAACTTAAAATGATTTGAAACACCTAAAAAGATGAACTAAAATTTTATAACTAAATCACTTTAAACCATTAATTCAAACTTTAAATTAAGAATGGTTAAATTCCTCAATGAACTAATTTGCCTCTAAAGGCTTTTATCTTTATAAATCCTAAACGAAACATCAAATGAAATGTCACCTTACTCACAATGATGATCAAACATCCTATTTCACTGAGCAAGAGTAACCTGGGTGAGTGATTCATCACCACAATGAAACTAACTGAACTTAAAGTAATCCTTAAAATGTTTAAGAAGATGTTCATAATTCAATTCCGAGCACTTCTCTAACTTGATTGGATGTTTTAAAAGAACAGTAAGACTTCATTGTTCTTTGATGAAGAAAATCATCCTTAAACAAAACACAAGAACCTAGACGTCATAGGAATTGACTAGCAATAGGATTAGGATTTTGGTAGACAACCAGAATCTTCCCTTAGCTTTACCTAGGTATCTGCTGCAAATATATAAATGTCTTAACATGTGTTTTAAGTGCAGGTGAAAATGACGGGAGTACCCACCAAGTATGCATTTAAGTTTATTGCGATTTAGATTTAGCAATTTATTAAATGTTTTCTTTCCTGTATTGATAAATGCATGAAAATGATCGAACCCAACATGTTTAAACAACTCAAAATTTAATCACCAATAAAAATAAAACTGCAATTACAACTAAAATTAAAATGTCTTGTTGGATGATCGGGAATCCCTCGGATGATGTAACCCATGTGTTGCTAACGAGATTTCCTACGGTATAAATGAAAGTGTGGAACTCATTCAGTTGAGTTTAGTAAATTCATTTGGACTAAGTGAATCTGATGAAAATAGCGGTGTCGGGATGATGGAACCGTGGGATCTTAACTGGTTCTGCTTAATCAACTTTAAGATTTGTTTTAATTAAAGCATTAAGCCATCTTGATTTTTCAACCTCTCTAAACGAAAATGCTTCTCTCATCTCTTGATTGTCACCTTCTAAAACCAAACCTCTGCAACAACAAGGAGCTTGGAGCAAGGTAGGCAGCACGACCATCGTCAACAGTAATACTTGTGTCTACATCAGCTAAACCTTTCTTAGAATTAAACAACAATATATAGGATTTCGAGGTAGTTTTCCTAGTGCAACATAAATTCTCAACTTTTTGTTAGGCATTTGCATAATCAGATTATGCAAATTAAGCCCTAACCGGTCTTAGAACTCCGAGGTAGCCGTCTGGTACGACATAAAGCCTCACATATTTGAGGCTATTTGTGTGACTATGTCTTACTAATATAAGTCAGAATTAATTAAAATTGACAGGATTGAAACATTCAATAATTTCCTCAAATTGAAGCTAAATCATAAGATAATTTGGGAAGTTGTCAAGATTCCTCTTGGATCTTCAGCTTCTCCTACCTTTTCTCCATTGGATTCCTAAAATAAACTGTTCCAAATTTGAGCTATTCCCTATTGAATTTTCAAAAATCCAATTTGTTTGAAACCTTAAACTTTGAAATTCTTCAGAGCAAAATTATTGATAATTATCGAGCGTTTTCTTAAACGATTCCCGTCATTTAAGATGTAATTAACTATAGGGGCTTGCCCTTATAGGGAACTTTAAGAACCCAGGTAATATAAACCCTGCTTAATTCCTTTATATAAAGCAGGGGAACTTGTCGGCTTATAAAATTGGTTCACAGACCAAACATATGTTACAAATCTTTTAGTTTATTTAATCGAGCCCCATCATTAAACAGTGTGTCTATTCTTCGGGATAGATACACGATTTGTGGTGTGGTGCTCGTTTATATAATTTATTTGGGATGTGAGATCAGTTTAACTTCATATCTTAAAATTTTCATACTTAAAATTATTTTCAAACTATATATATATATAAACTAAACTTAAAATCTAAAAATATGCCGACAAGGCCTTCTGAGAACGAGCACGAGTTCACCAATTTTGAACGACCTCGGGTGGACCAACTTATCGTGGCTTAAATAATTGCTTGGTATAGTTCCAAATTCTGCTGTGCGAGCAATTTTTTCCCTTCGAGATTTTCCAGTTATACCAGTCGAAGTTTGCGTTCTCTTCTATTGTAATTTGATTGGCGACGGCGATCTGGAGTGACAGTAGCTGAACTTCTAGCGAAAGAACTACCTCAGACCCATACACAAGTGCGTATGACATAGACTGCGTCTGTGTTCTGTCTGTTGTCCTCTAGGCCCACAAAGCTTCTAGAAGTTTGTCGTGTCATCCTCTTTTATTGTCATCGAGTGTCTTCTTTAGAATTTGAACGAGCGTCTTATTGAAGGCTTCTCCCAAGTCGTTTGCTTTGGGGTAATAGATCGTAGAGTATCTCCAATCTATCCTATGTCTTCTGACGAAGTTGTTGATTTCCGTGCTCTTGAAGGCGGACCCATTTTCAGAAATGATCATGCATGGCACACCGAAGCGCTAGACAACCTGGTTCTTGAAGAACTGTAGAACTTGCTGTCTTGTAACCTCTCATAGCGGAACTACCTCTGTCTAGTTGGAGAAGTAGTCGGTAGCTGTGAGTATGAATCTGTTTCTTTTCGAAGACGGAGGGTCTATCGGACCCACTATATCTGTGCCCGAACACTCGAATGGCCACGAGGGGATCGTGGGGTGTAGAACATTCGGAGGTTGGTGCAAGACCACTCCGTGCACCTAGAATTGATGACATTTCTTTGTTATTTCCATGCAGTCTGTCATCATTGCCAGTCAGTAATATCTGAGTCTTTTGATTTTCATCTTCATCTTTGGTCTCGACTGGTGAGCTCAACACAATCTGGCATGTACTTCTTTGATGATTTTCTATGCTTTTGCTCTGCTGAAGATTCTGAGCCACATCTGATCGAATGATCTTCTATACAGAACACTGTCAACTAAGGCATATGAGAGAGCTCACTTCTGAATTTGATGCGCAACTGATTTGTCTTCTGCAACCTTCCTGTTTGCAAATATTCTATTAATGGCTGACGCCAATCTACTGTATCATTTGACAATGTGGCTGCTATCTTTTCTTTTCCAATCTTGTGTAGACTGTCGAGGTCGACCTATGAAAAAACCTGATGTCCATGTACTTTAATATTTATAGAATATTTGGGTGGACAAGCCAGTTCTTTAGCGAGCTTAGCTAAAGCGTCCACGCGGGCGTTGTCTGCTCGAGGAATTCTATAGAATATTACGCTCGGAATTTGCTCGAGCAATTTCATCGTCTACCGATGGTATTCCTCTAATCTTGGTTTCAGAATTTTGTATTGTCCTGCCGCTTATTGAATGAAGAGTTGTGAGTCTCCATAAATGGCAATGTCTGTTATTTCCATTAGTATCGCTAATTCCAAATCGGTGATTAAAGCTTCGCATTCTGCTTCATTATTGGTACACGGCTCTAAAAAATGAAAGGAGAATCTCAGCATGGCCTGATCCAGAGTTACAAAACCAAACTGATTACTGCTTTGCCTAGTATTACTGTTTGTTGTCCTTTGTCTCTTCGGGCTGATGACGCTCCGTCAAAGTATATTTCCCAACGTTTGGCACTGGGCTGCTCTACTTGTAGTATCTGTTCATCTGGCAATTCGTCGTTGAGCTGGGACCCCGCTGGCAGTGGGTGCGCTGCGAGAAAATCTGCTAGAATCTGCCCTTTGATAGCGCGAAGGGGCACAAAAGTTATGTCGAATTGCAATAAAATCATCGACTACCTTACTAAGCGTCCGGAAAGTGTTGGTCGGGTCTTCAAATATTGCAATGGATTAACTTTCAAGATCAGGTTGAACTTATGAGATAACATGTAGTGTCTAAGCTTTTGAACGGTGAAAACCAAAGCTAGACAATGTTTCTCAATAGGATGATACTTTACTTCTGTCCGTATTAGACATCAACTCAAGAAGTAGAGTGCATTTTCTTTACCCTCATTATTGACTTGGGCAAGTAAGGCTCTGAGGGACTCATCTAAAGTCGCATTATTAGTATCAACGATTTACCCGGGATAGGGGCTGCCAAAACAGGTGGTGTCGTTAGATATCGTTTAATATCTTTGAAATCTCATTGACAAGGCTCTCCCGCAGACGAATGTGATATCCTTTTGAAGTAAGTTGGAAAAGGGAAGACACCTTCCTGACAAATTAGATATAAAGCATCTTAGATATGTCAATTTTCCTTGAAAAGAACATAATTGTTTTAAGGTTCTGGGAGAAGGCATTTCTAATATCGCTTTAATCTTTTCTCGGTCAATTTCGATTCCCCGATGATGGACAACAAATCCTAGAAATTTCCCAGAGGTAATGCCGAAAACGCATTTTAAGGGATTCATCTTTAGATTATATTATCGTAATCATTCAAATATGATTCTCAAATCATTTAGGTGATTGTTCTTTACTTTGCTCTTGATGACCAAGTCATCCATGTAGCATTCCACTTGGTTGTGAATGAGGTCATCGAAGATCTTCGTCATTGCTCTTAGGTATGTTGCTCCTGCGTTCTTCAATCCACACAGCATCACAGTGTAGCAGTAAATTCCAATCGGAGTTCTGAATGTTGTAAGCGTTGCATCTTCTGGAGCCATCTTGATTTGATTGTAACCTAACGATTCATCCATGAAGGAGAAAATTTCGTGTGATGACGCGATGTCTACCATTAAATGTTGTATTGGCAATGGAAACTCGTCTTTCGAACATGCTTTATTCAAATCCCTGAAGTCGACACACACTCGGATTTGTCCATTTTTCTTCTTTACTGGTATGACGCAGCTAGCCATGTCAGATATTGTTCTTCTCGGACAATGTTAGCTTCTATTAATTTATTTATTTATGTCGTAACTTTTTGTTCTATTTCGAGGCGCATTCTTCTGGGAGCTTGCTTTACTGGTGTTGTACTTTGATCCACTCATAGTCGGTGAACTGCAACCTCTGGAGATAGTCTAGGCATTTTGTCATAGCTCCAAGTGAAGCAATCTTTGAATTCTGATAGTAACCTGACCAAGTATGTAAACTCTTCGTTGTTGAGCAACGAACATATGAAAGTTGGTCGGGGCTGCTCTTCGGTCTCGAGATTGATTTCTTTTAATTTGGCCATAGTTGATTTGATTTTTTCTTCGAATTCTGGCGGAGCCTCTTCTGTTGGTTGATCTTCGTATTCATCTTAGATGTCCAGGCAATCTTCCACTGGCTGGCTAGTAACAACCATGCAAAGTCACGAGTCATCAAATGGTCCAATCGTACCGAACCCAAGACCTTCTTTCGAGTTGAATTTCTTTTCTTTTGTACTCCATAACTATTCAAACGATTGTAACTTATCTTTTGGCATTTTCTTTGGCACATATCCTTGTTGAATTAACTTTTGTACATAAGGCGAAAGTAACCAAAAGTTAATTCCATTAATTCATTAGAATCACTTTCTTCGAGAGTTACACAAAGTTCAGAAGTAGAAGGAGAAGCTTTATAAAACTTGATCGGTTTAAAACCATCATTATGGACTTCCTTGACTTCCATACTCTCGTTCTTTTGAGGATGGATAGGAGTTAGAGTCATGGCTTGCACATAATGATTAATCTGATCATACATCGATTCATATTCGTCTCTTCCATAGAAATCTCGAACTGAGTGTTCTTCTGACTTATCATCATTATTTATTTATCCTCTTCAGAACTTCCTTCTACTTCAATGCTGATCGGCGGCTTCGTCCGTTTAACAATCTGGTGAGTTTTTCCTCTATCACGTCCCCAGCCCTCACGTCCCCAGCCTTGACCTCGGATGCGTGGGCTAAAAGAACCTCCACTAACTCTTTGTGAAGGAGTGGTGGGAGATCATTGAACTGGAGTCATATGGTCCCGTTCTAGTAGTTCTTCTGAATCTTCTGCTTTACTTGTCACAATTTCTCTTGAAAGTATTGTTCTCTTCGGGGAGCGTAGTAGGCGGCGTCTTCGTGAATGCCTACTTCATGTATTGAGAAAGGTTGTAAGTCTCCCTTAATGCTATATTCCTGCCCATCCTTGTAGTACTTGATGCACTGGTGAAGTGACGACGGGACCATATTGTACTCGTGAATCCTCATCATCAACATCCAACCCTTGCTGTTTGGCTAACTCAGAAATTTCTGCCGGGTGCTTTCCAACTTTGTCATCAACTATTTTCTTCTTAGTCAGCTTTAAATCTGTAGGATTTCCTATGCTATCTCTCTTTTCTGCAGATTCAGAAGCAATGGCGACAGTGTCAATAGGAACATCAGACTCATGATCCATTCTGCGGTCAACAGACCTTCCAGAATGTACAGGTACAACACCTCTTGGTAACCACACTTTTCTCTTAAAAGTTGACATCTCGAGATGAGGTGTCTTGGAGAGGACATTGGAGTGACAAGGGGAAGTGTGCTCCCTAGTGTGTTGACCATGTATAGAGGAGAATACTCATCTCTTATTCTTTCGCTTTCGGGATTTCTCATGATCATCGGCAGTTGATACTCTCAGACCCAGCTGGGACTTGACTGACTCGCTTATAATAGTATCATCTATAGCATCTACATCAACAAGTTTCCCCAAACAGTCTTTGACGGAAACTCGGATGGATCTTTCCATCTCAAGAATTTTATCCTTGATTTCGGGGGATATTTCACATTCCATTATCTTGAGAAGTTTGGCGACGGAACACCCCTCCATTTCAGACAACCTTCACATAAGGGTGTGGGCCTTTCCCTCACCCTATCAGGACCGTGTGGTGCTGAAAGTGTACTGGAAATCTTACGGAAGCTTTCATCTCCAGTAGTATCAGCTAAAGGGTGGAACCTACTACCTCGAAGAAGAGGAGAGGTGTCCGGTAAACCGAGTTTCTCCTGTTGAGGAATCTCATCAATTACTGGTAGATTTGTGACTTGTGTTCTGGCAGCCCTGTGAATCCTACGGTTGCGGTTTCTTCTTTGAGATTTGGTTAGTAGGGGAGGTCTAGAACTCGATCCAACTTTGAAGACTGGCGATGGAGCGATGAGGGTATTTTCAAAATCATCCTCTCACAGAATCTCTTTCCCTTTGGCAGACGGGAAAGTAGGTGCGGTGACGGCGAAGCCGGTGGCAGTAGAGGTGAAAACTCTCCTTGGCACGGAGACGGTTAACTTGACGGGGGCAGCGGTTATTTTCACCTTCTTAGCAGAAGGGAAATCTTCATTAGAGTTCAGGTCGAACTCAGCGAACGGCTCTTGAATTTCAGGAGTGGCAACTTTCACGACCACAAACGGAGCTTTTCTAAGTATGACTTCAAACTCATTGAAGCCGGTCCCGAATTGAATCATTGGTGCTGCAAGACGGGCTTCGCGAGAGGAAGGCAAGTTTCAGGAGAAAGTCAGTGTAGGGGTTGACATTTTTAACTGCCGACGAAACATTCTGAAAGTTAGTGAGGGCAGAAAACCTCGTCATCATAGTGCAAAAATTATGAAAAAGGTTATTCTATGGACTGGGAAAATTTTCATTATATTAACTTTTTATTTCATTTTTAGATTTTCACATGTTGGTTAAAAAGAGTTTTAAGGTTTAAAGAAGAGTGGGTCAATCTGTAGAAAACAAGATTGAACCCGAGGGGTATAGAAAGAAGTTGAAGTATGGGATTCTATCGGAGGTCCCCTTCACAGCGTAGATTGCCCTAGCAAGATTTTCTCGCTGACACAGCTATTAGGGGTCCGACCCCATAAGATCAAAAGGAAAACCTAGGGACTCCTAAACCCTTCTGTTTAGGAGTGACTATAGAGGAGTTGATCACACTTTCCCAAGAACGAAATGGGTGAAGTATGTCAACGGATGAATGGTAATTTGGCTTATGAGGGACACGAGCACATTACCGATATATGAATATAGTTTTCCTGATCTTAATGAAGAGAGAAACTACTCCCCAGTGGAGTCGCCAGAAAACTGTCCTTTTTTTTTCTTTAATTGTGTTGAGGTTGATACTTTAAAAAAATGGGTTTTAATAGAAGTTTGATTTAATTTATTATATATATATGGATTTTGAAAGTAATATTTTAATTTTGAAAAATAAGAAATCAAACTGATCACATACAGACGTTAGTTTAGATGATCAAGCGCTTCACCACAAGAAATGTATCTATCCCGAAGAATAGATGTATGACTTGGAATGAGGCTTGATCAAACAAACTAAAAAATTCATGACATCTGTTTGGTCTACGAACTATTTTGACCGACAATTTCCCCTATCTAATATGAAGGAATTAGATAGGGTTTATATTAATCTGAGGTCTTTAAGTTTCCTATAAGGGCAAGCCCCTATAGTTAATTACATCTTAGATGACCAAAGTCACCTAACAAAACTCTTGATATAGATCAGGAAATATTTATATTCATGACTTCCAATGGTAAGGTTTCTAGAGAAAATGTGATAGTCATAAATTCAATAGGTGAATGGCTCAAATTTTGGAACATTTTATTTTATCAGAATCCAAAGGTGAGAAGGTTAGGGGAAGAACACAGACTCAAGGGAAACCTTGATGTCCTCTCAGACTATCCTATAGTTTGGCTTTAAATTTTAGAAATGTAGTTATTTAAGTTTTAATACTACCAATTAATTATAGGAATTACATTCGCATAATACCCGATTGTGCAAATAACCTAGAAGAGGGGAGGATTTATGACGTACCAGACGACAACCTCGGAATTATAAAGCGAATTAGGGCTTATATTGCACAGCAGAACTGTACAAAGGCGTAAAGAGAAGTTAAGGATTTATGCTTCACTAGGCAAGCTACCTCGAAGTCCTATGACCTGTTGTTTGAGGCTAAGGAAAGGTTTGCTGATGTAGACGGTTTTTGCTGTTGAAGATGGTCGTGTTGCCCACTATGCATGCTCCAAGTTCCTTGTCATAGCAGCTTTAGTTTAAAAAAGTAGCAACTAAGGAGAGAAGAAAAGTATCATGTTTGAGAATCATTGAAATTGAGATGACTTAACTTTTTATTAGGGAGACATTAAAGCTGATTATACCAACACCGGTTAAGATCCCACGGTTCCATCATCCTGACACCGTTATTTTCATCGGATTCACTTAGTCCAAATGAATTTACTAAACCCAACTTAATGAGTTCCATACTTTAATTCAGACCATGGAAAACCCTGTTAGCAACACGTGGGTTACATCCTCCAAGGAATTTCCGATCATACAACGAGACGTTTTAATTTAGTTGCAATTATAGTTTTCATTTTGTTTGTGATTACATTTTGAGTTGTTTTATATTTTGAATGTTGTGGCGGTGAATTTTATCTTGTTATGATTTTTAGTTTAGTTTTGGTTTTGGTCTTGTTACTATCGTAATGGTTTTAGTTTTCATGCAGGGTGACATTGTTATTTTAACATGCAAGCTTGCAAGAAAGGAAAGTACAGTACAACACACGTAAGTAAATTACAATAAAATAAAAGCATACCTGGCGAGTCTTCTCGTCATTTCCAACTGCACTTAAAACACATGTTAGGGCATTTAAATATTTTAAAGAAAACACCTAGGTAAAGCTAAGGGAAGGTCCTGGTTGTCTACCAAATCCTAATCCTATCACTAGTCAATTCCTATGGTGTGATTGAAGATGATTTCCTTCATCAAAGAACAATAAAGTTCAATTGTTCTTCTAAAACATCTCATTGGATTAGGAAAGTGCTTAGGACGAGTCCTGAACATCTTTTCCATTCTTCTGGAATCATTTTGAGTCGAGATGAACTTCATTATGTGGATGGATTGATCATCTGGGGTTTAGTTGAGTTTTGATTCTTGCTCAGCGAATTTGGATGTTTGATTATCCTATGAGTAAGGTGACATTTCATTTGACATTTTATTTAAGAGTTATAACGATAAATGCCTTTAGGGGCAAATTAGTTCATATGGAACCTAACCGTTCTTAATTAAAGTTGAAGTGGTGATTTGAAAACAATTCGATTTAGTTGTAAAGTTTTGGTTGATTTTAAATTATTTTAAATTGGAAAGGTATTTAAATCATTTAATTCAGTTAAGTTTTAATATCTTAAATTATTTTAATTTAATTATAATATTTCAGATTAATTTTAATGTTTTAAATTGATTTAGTTTAATTATGAATTATGAGTTATTTCAAAATTAATCTTAATATTTTGATCTTACTTTTAAATCATTTCAAATTAATTTTTAACATTTTAAATTGTATTAATTTAATTGTGATGTATCGATCAATTTTTAATGTTTTAAATTATTTTTAAATTAATCTTAATGTTTTAAATTTGTTTTAATTTAATCTTAAGATTTTAAAATTATTTTTTTTTTAATTTCAATTATCATTTTATGGTTTCATTAGTAAAAGTTAGGTGGTGTTTGATCAATTCATTGGCTAGGGATTCAATTTCAAAGAATTAGAATCCTCCTATATCACATCCCCTAACCTTAACAATTTATGCATTTTAACTAACTTCCAAAGTTTAATGACATAGTTAATTGGGGTTTTCTTCTTTAACATTAAAGGTGATCGATGGGTTTTTACCATTTTGTTTCCTATGTTTCAATCATCCAAGAGGAAAATCAAGATCAAATGTTAACCCTCCCCCTTTGATTAAGCCTAAATATTAGTTAAGGCTAAAGTTCCTTAATTACCCTTATGCCCTCTTAAGCTTGTTCATCCCATAATTCATTAAATTAAGCTCAAATGAATTTAAAATTTTTATGTCACCTCACTCACATGTCAATTAAGCATCAGAGGAGAAAATGTGATTTTTTCTATTTTAAATTTAATTTATATAATTATTTTAGTGGAAAATAGAGATTTTTCAATGAAAATTCAACAACATGAACAAGGTAAAGCTTCGTCTTTAGAAAAATTAAGGGAGGTTTCTATTGACTAAAGAACCACTTGGACCAATTTTGGTGATTTTTTGTATTTTAATTTATTTATTAGAATTATTTTAAGTTTTGAGTATTAATTAATTATAAAATAAAATTGAGGGAGAAAATTAGGTTTTATATTTTTCTTAAATCTCTCTGAGCTCAAGGAACTCAGAGAAATAAACTTCGTATTTTTCTGATTTTTCTTTGAATCATTATAATTATTTTAGTGAAAGGCTTGAAAAATCTATTTTTTATTATTAAAAATTACCCTAAGCCTTTAAAATTTAATATCTTTACTAAGAGACTTAGGAAAAGTATTTTGTTGGTTCCCAAGTGATTAGAAGGTCGAATATGATATTTTGGTTAATTTTAATATTTTATGATTTTTATGATTTTTTAATTATTTAAATATTTAAAATTAGGTTAAAAATAAAAATTTTATGGAAATTTCAATTTTAATTTTCCTGGACTCCTCTGATCTCAGAGAACTCTTAAAATTGATTTGGTGAATTTTTTAGTTATATTTTGGGTTTTATGAAACTTTTAATTTCAAATATGGTTATGTCACTTAGGTGATTCATTTAGTGAGTTAAATTAACTCCAATTTACTTGAAATTTTTATGCGGGGTTCTCCTAATCCTAAAGCACAGTGGAGAATTGATTTCATGTCATTTCGATTTGTGGTTACACCAAATTAATTTAATTTCAATTTTGAGTGTTTGATCAAATTAGGGTTATTTTTAGTGAATTAAATCAAATCATAATTTTCCTAGGGTCTTCTGGTCCTAAGATACTTCCCCTAGTTTTTCTAGATTTTTATAATCAACATGCTAATTTCCATAAGTAATCTTCAAGAAAATGGCCCTAAACTTAGAAAATAGATAACTCCTTCTAGACATAGCCTCTGACCTTGAAAAAATCAGAGAATATTTTCAAGATCAGAGGCTACAAAAGTCCTATGGTCTCATGCCATGGTGAATTGTGTATGTAAATGAGAATTGAAATATTCAGAACTGTAAATAAATAATTAAAAAACAAAAAACATAACAAAATATTTTGATTTTAATTCCACATTATTCTCCTCTGTTCACTGAGCAAGATGGTATTTTTTTTATTTTTCTGATTTTTCTATGCAAAGATATGAATTTTTGAAGTTCTGACTATTTAAAAAATCAGAAAATAGAGATTTTTTCACTAAAGTGACTCAGTGCCATCTCATCCTTAGCGGCTCCGAAAGCACACGCATCGTCTCCCCATTTAGTGCTGCCATCTGACTCATCCTGAATTTCTGTCTGGCGCAACCCTAGACATTCAAGTGTTACACACTCGATCCAACGACGCTCCTTCATCATCTTCGGCTGGTGTAACTCTTGAGCCATCCACACTAAAATGCTAAGCTCTCAAACTACACTCAACCAAATTGCATGGGGTTTGATCTTATGAACTCGTCTAAGCATGGCGAACATATCCATACGGCTAACATGCATTAAAATTAAGTAGAATGAAATGAAGAATCCATGGAAGCTCGGGAGGAGGAGGAGTTCAATACCTTTGCTCTGAGAGGTGAGGCCTCGATCAGAGATGCTCGTCACGTTCGTGGAGGTCCAAGGAGCCTACGGATTGAGCCTCTGGTCGTGGTGAAGTGCCTAGACCTATGTTTGACCAAGGCCGATTTGGAGCTCTGGCCGATAACACAGATGGTTGGCCTCGTGATGGGGCTTTCACTGGGGAACTTCTTCTCTTGGTGTGGGTGAAGTTAATTTGATTTTGGCGGAGGTTTGAGAAGTGTCATGTTTCTGGCCTGAATTTCGACTGAGAAATTGAGCTCAGGTGGTGGAATTCAGGGCAGGAGAATGGTGGGGATCTTCTTCTCTTGGCTGAAATTAGGTCTGGGAGCAATTTGGGAGGGATTAGTGAAGAAATTTTCGCACCTGAATTTCAACCGTGGAGGAGCCATTTTATAGGACTCGTCGGAGAGTCCCTGGGCAGCTTAGGGTGAGGGCTGAGCAGTGCCAGTGATCACTGAGGTGTACCTCACTGACAAGGTCCAATTTTGGGATTAAAGTGTTATGGGGGCGCTCGGGCTGAGCTGTTCCGGAGGCTAAGGCGGCAGGCAAGGATAGAGCAGGCGGCTGGCAAGCTGAGGAGGAGTGGGGGAGGAGCTCAGTGCAATTAAACCTGGCAGGGAGGTTGCTTGAGGAGGATTTGGTGAAGGGACTTAAGCTTAGCCAAGTGGCTAAACCCAATGGTCCAAAGTGGTGGATCTTTGTTCCATGGCTCAAGGGGCCTGGGTTGGTTAGGTCAAACCAGTCCTAGGAGGTCTAGGGTTGGCTACCATGGAGTTTTTTTGGTCAACTTGGTTCAATTGGGTTCAATTTAAGTGTCATTAGGTCATAGGTTCAATTTAGGTCATATTGGGTTTAGGTTAGGCTAGCTTGGGTTTGAGCTTGGGTTGGACCAAATTCATTGAGCAACATTGTGTATATGATTGTATGGAAGATTTTTCATGAAGACATGGAGTGGTTTTGAGTTTATTTGGGGGTTCAATTTGGTAGATTTTTGGATTTTGGTCAATTTAGGGCAAGTTGGCTAAGTTTGGGTTTAGGTTGGGCTAGAGTGGGGTTTAGGCCCAATTGAAGGTTCCAAATGGTTTAGGGGAATTTGGTAACATCACTTGGGTGGAGATTTTGGGAATAGAGCAATCAATTTAGGAGATTTTGGGCATATGTTGAATTTGGGTTAAAATTAGGAGTTTTGGACTTTAAGTGGATTTGGGTGAAACTTGGGCTCAAATTGGGGACAATTGATGATTCAATTCAATTTAGGGGAGTGTTATGAAGGGTTTAAGATTGAAATTTGTGGGGAATTGGTTGACATTGGGTTAATTTGGGGATTTTGGGTTTTAAGTGAAATTGAACTCAAATGTGGGTCAAATTAAGCTTGGATTTATTTTAGATTGGTATTGGGGATATAGAATTAAAGTTTAGAATTAAAATTGGGCATTGTTGGGATCAATTGGGTCAATATTGAGTTTAATTTAGGCACTTTTGGGTTAAATGGGTCAAATTGGGGCTTTTCGTTAAATTGATCTAAATTGGCCAAATTAGGTCATGTGATAGTTGATAAAAATGAAATTGGGAATATTTGAGAGATTTTTGGAATTTTTTGAGAATTTTTGGAATTTTTGGAATTTTGAGCTAAGAGGGGTTTTTAGGGTTTGTGGAGGTTATTTGGAGTGTATTGGGGTGTTTTGGTGGATTTAAGAGGTGGGAACTATTTTGAAATGATTTTGAGGAATTTAGGGAATTTTGGGTAATTTTTTGGGGAATTTTGGATGATTTAGTGGTTATAGGGGCAAGTAAAGTAATTTTGGGTAAGTTTTGGTTACTTTGAGTGGTATGAAGTATTTTTGGAATGATTTTTGGGAAATTATGAGTAATTTGGGTGATTTGGGAAATTTGGAGGATTTTAAGGTTTAGAGTACTTTAGGGTAAAGGGGTTAGAAATTGAATTTTTGGAAAAATTGGGATTGGTTGGAAGTGAGTAATATGGATTTGTTTAAATTGAGCCATGGACCAAGGGTCACCCTCATTTGGTCCGCTATGTGTTTGTACTAGCCAAACCCTAGCCTGAGGCTAAGAGCTTCGGAAAACCACTTACATGACTTTCCAAAGAGTTAGGGGATCAAAGGTGATGTGCTTTTTTTAGGGTTGTGAGTGTGTAGTATAAGTGTGGTGTAAGCTCCAGACCTCCCAGGGTAGATCCTATGGCCTGATCACCTATAGGGGACTTCTCCTGGGCTTCCTTATGCTTGGTTTCTTCCTCCTAAAACTGGAGGTTAGGCCTTAAGCATATGAAAACTCTCAATGAAGTAAAAAAAGTTTGAATTTCTATGGGGAGGGGTGCCATGACTAGTCTTCTAAGAAAGTCACCAGGAGAGTCCTATTGCTAGACCCTAGGCTATTCTAAAGAGAGACTATACCTCAACCAAAAGTGAGGTCAATAATGGGGCAGAGTAAGCACAAAGATGTAATAAAAATTCTAAGTTATATATTATACCAATAAAATCCTTAATGAAGCTCAAATTAATTATATATGATTTAGAAAGATTATTAACAAAAATACATGCTTTTGTTAAATTCATACCTTATTTAATTGGAACTAAATGTATTTTTTATATCAATCATTCTGTCATTAGATATCTTATGTTGAAGAAGGATGTTGAACCAAGATTAATTAGATGAATCCTTCTAATATAGGAATTTGTTATTAAAATAGTGGATAGAAATGTGTCTGATAATAAAATTTATGACCATTTATCTTGACAGTATCAGAAAAATTCTTGTATTTATGAAGATGAAATTAATAACAATTTTTTTGAACAGCAACTGTACGCTATTACTGAATGGCGCATGTTATGATATGGTGACAGTTTATTTTATTGTCAATGATATTATACTATATGGTTTAAAATACTATCAACGGAAAAATTTCATTCATGACGCTAGATCTTACTCTTGGGATGACCCATTTATATAGAATTGTAAGAATCAACTTATTTGAAGATGTGTAACTTTAGAAGAAACCCAGGTAATTATTCAAAAATGTAATATTTCTGAGTTTGGAGGTCATTTTTTTGTTGATAGAACTATATTTAGGATTTTACAATCTAGATTTTATTGGCCTACTCTATTTAAGAATGTGAATATATACATATATATATATACTAGATGCTAGTGTTTAGGTAACATATCTAAGAGAGATAAAATTCCCCAAAACTTTACTTTAGAAATTTAGACACATGATGCATGGGGTTTAAACTTTATGGGACCATTTGTACCATCTTTTAGAAACTTATATAATTTAATAGTTGTGGATTATGTCTCAAAATGGATTGAGGCGGTAGCTCTTTCAAACTGTGAGGCTCAATGTGTAGACAAATTATTCAAGAATAATATTTTCAGGAGATTTGGCATGCCTAGAGTGATCATTAATGAAGGAAGTCATTTTAAGAATAGAAAAATTGAGACACTTGTAGCTAAATATTGAATTACGCATACAAAAGCCACAACTTATCATCCTCAAATAAGTGGTTTAGTAGAGGTATATAATATAGAAATCATGATAATTTTAGAAATGGTTGTTAATCCTAGTAGAAAGAATTGGTTTGTTAAACTTGATGATGCATTATTGGCTTATAGGACTGCTTACAAAACTCCAATAAGAATGTCTTCTTATAGGCTCATATTTTGAAAAGATTGACACCCACTAGTGGAATTAAAACATAAGTTTTATTTGGTTGTTAAGGAATTCAATTATAACTTGAAGGAAGTTGTTGAGAAGTGATTGTTGCACATAAATGAACTTGAGAAAATTAAACAAGAATCTTATGAAAAAGCAAAAATTTATAAAGAAAAGATGAGAAATTGGCATGATCAAAAAATTCTTAGGAAAGAATTTGAACTTGGATAAAAGTTTTACTATATAATACAAGATTAAAATAATTTATTGAAAAACTTAAGTCTAGGTGGTCGGGGCCATTTACTATAACTAAAGTGTATCCATTTAGTGCAATCGATAAGATTCTAAAAATGGTAAAGTGTTTAAAGTGAACATACAAAAACATACAACTTTACATAGGTGGAAATAAGCCTATGATTAATGAAGTCTTAATGTTGGGTCAACTTGAGTAATAATTTAGATTCGTCGGACTGAAGACGTTAAACCAAGCTCTTCTTGGAAGACAAACCAAAGTATGTATTTGTGTGACTGTTTGTATTTTTGTGTGTTATAAGTATTGTTATGTTGTATTTTGATTGAAGTTGTGTATTGAAGTGTTTAGATTTGAGTTGGATTGATTTGATTTAGTATGTTATGAGAGTGATGATTCCTTAGCTTCTCATTGTGGTTATACTCAAATTTGTTCTATGGTGGTAGTTGGATTAACTAGTTCACATCTTAGTTCTAAATCAAACTTAAAGATTTACTAGAGACATATTAGGTTTGGACATAGGATAGGTCCAACTAAATTTTGTAATTTCCTTTATCTGACCATGTTTTCATCAGGTGGGTTTAATATACCAGTTGGTGATGAATATGAAGATTATCTTGACATTATTCTTATTATTGTTAGATGTGAATGCTTTAATAGATGAGGTAATTCCTGAGGTTGGCAACACATAATCCAACATAGCAAGGACAATATTTTTAATGGGTTACCCTAATAAAATATCTATAAGCACCCAATTGCTCTTTGGAAGGAGATTCCTTTAGATATTGGAAGTAAAAAAAGGAGATTTGATGAGAAGGAGGAACAGTTAACAGTATTTATCTTTCATGTTTGTGAATTTATTAGAGTGATTGAATACTTTGGGAGGATTAAAATACTTAATTTAAATGACCAAAATCAAGTTGGGTCGTGCAAATAGGTTCCAGTACCTAAGGCATGATAGTGCATATTATAGCACTGGCACCTAGGCACCAATAGATGGGTGCCAAGACACCAAAAATTTCCTGCTTGAGAAAAACCAGCAAAACCCCGATCTAGGTCATTTGCACACGATAATTTGTCTCGACTTTTCTTTCGAGAACTGAAGATAATTTGTAGGGCTTCTTCTCTCTATACGTTTGTGATCATTATAGAGCTCGTGAAAAGTGAAATTTCATCTTCTTCAGGTAAAATTTCTCACTTGACCTTGTGATTTCTTCTTTAGTAGGGAAGCTCTCGGATTTTTGATAGAACTGTGGAGAAGAAGAGGAATCACTTAGGAAGAGTTAATTTAGCTCTAAACTTGCATATGAGTCAAATACATCCTACATTTGAACTCGGTCATCATTTTTTTGCTTATCTACATTTTTTATGGCACCCAAAATAAAGGGGAGTAAAGATAAAAGTTTCTTTGATCGTATGAAATTTGATAGCTCCAAAGCTCAGTAGTGATATAACGAATTTCTTGTGTCGAAGAAACTGATTGCTGAGTGGGGTTTCATTAGCCTTGGTGGTTCTATGGAAAATATAATTGTATCTCATCATTGGGAGGATTTTTGCTACACCACAGCTGTAGCTTTCATTTTTTTAGTCAGGGACTTTTATGCTAATCTCTCTGAAGCCTCTAATGATTCAGTCTTTGCTAAGGAGAAGAGAGTGACTATTACGCCTTTACGTATCAATTCATTATATTTTTTTAGGAAATGTCCCCAATAGGTTTTACTCTACATTTGTACCCTCTGGCTCTGAGTTTGATGAGATTATCATGTTCTTGACCGATGGGAAGGGACCTTGGAAGGTGAAAAATGACCATAAAGTCAACTTTTTTAAATGCCTCCTCCAAGGCCTGACATTATTTCATCTCCGCCAAGCTTTTTCCTTCCACTAATCTCAATGGGATTACTAATGAGAGAGCTGCTTTGAACTATTGAATTCAGACTATGAAGATTATTGATATTGGCCCGCTCATCTACCAATCTATTCTCAATGTTGTAACGAGAGGTTCTACTTTAGGGTTAGGATACCCATCTCTTATTTTTTTCCCTTTCTCAGCAATCTAGTGTTGGATTTTAGAAATGGAAGGAGCTACTGAATCCATTAAATCCTATAAGTAAGGCCATGTAAGTTTATATGAGAAAAGTGTTGTTTTTGGAAGTGGAGCTAGTTCTTAAGTTCCTTCTTCTTATAGAACATCTACTTCATATGCATCAACTGGACCTTCTATGAGTATGGCTTCCATGTTTGAACATTTGAAGCTATATAGGTGATATTGCCATCATTCAAAACCAAGTGTATGAAAATGCAGATTATTTGGAACATTTAGATTTGCAGAACAAACGTTGAAATGATCATGAAGCTTGTGTTTATGCTGCTCATATGGAAATGTATAGACAAAACCAATGGATAAGCAAGACAATAGTGTTTCCTGCTTATCCTCCATATCTGATGTAGAGCGTCGCATGACGATGGATGAGGACTCAGAGGAGGATGACGATGATGATGGTAATGAGTAGTAGCTTTTTATATGAATGTAGCATAATTTTATATTTATGTTTTCATTGTCATTGCTAGATTGTTGTATTTTATTTTTATATTTGTTTCATGTATTGGAATACATGTTTTACTTCTTCCGTTTGGATGAACTGAATTAATTTTTGTTATTATCTAGCACTTTCATATTAAAAATGTTGAACAAAGATTCACTTATTCATATTCGTCTTTTCTGCTCATGACTATATATTTTTGGTAATACAATCGTGATAAAAATTAAGTTAGTTTTCTTTTCTCCCTGTTTATATTCTTGCCCTTAATGTTATACATGTTAAAAATTAAGTTTTTTTTTGGGGGGGGGGGGGGCCTTTAAAACTTAAACTTTATTTATAGTTAGTAGTCTACATATTAAATTGATAGCACTTTAAAATAACTTGCGGTATGCGATGTTAACTTTAGGGTAATATAATTTTGATTTTTGGGATGTTATAGAAGCTTTGGGAAAATAGGACTATTATAGAGTTGAGGTATTTTGTAGGAAACTTGAAGGAAAATGATTTTACTATTTATGATATAAACAGAATTGTACTTTTGAAAAGCCAGGAGTCTTAGGTTTACACTTTATTAAAAATTGAGTATCTATTAAAACATATTTTCAAACTAATGCTCACAATTATCAAGTAAAGGAAAGTGATGAGTTTTTTAACTTTAGGAGGAGGATAGTGAAATTCAAAACTATTAAAGGCCGATCAAAATATAAAAATCTTCACATAAAAGTAGAAAAGATTGAAAATGATTCTCAAATAAAATGAAAAGAAAAGTAAATGAAAAATAAAAGTAAAAGGATGAATAGTGAGGAAAAGCTTGAGAAGAGCCTAATTAAAAATTGGTTTCACTTGAATCTTCTTAAAGGAGAAGATTAAGATACAATCCTAAGCTTGTTCTTATTTCAAAAAAGCATTAGTCAAATCTTCACTAATAGAATGCTTAAAATTATGTCTTTAATACTTTATAGGAATATCAAGTTTTACAAATTGCAATTAATTTTGAAATAGATAAAAAATCATAATTCCTAAGTTGAATACAAGATATTCTTATACCCGAGTCCTAGCCTAATTCACTAGAATTTCCCCTAGATTGCACTACCACATTACTGAGGTAAAATTGTAGGAAATCCTAAAGAAACCCACTACCTCATACAAAATATTTTGGTTTTTAGCAATAGTGTTACTTAAGAACAAGTAACGTTTAAGTTTAGGGGATTTTAATATGTCTCTTAGCATGCTTAATTTCCTTTACTTTTTGCAATTTCTTTTGAATGAATTTGCACTTTAAAGAAAGGTGTTTCCATGTTTTTGTTGCAGGTTTAACAGGTAGGACAATTGGAGCAAGTTGGAGCGGAAACAAAGTGAAATGGAGGCAATTTGAGCAAATGAGGCTGCCAACGGGTTGGCCCTTAGGCACCACTTTCTGGGCGGAAAGGTGCTGCCCCATAGTGCTTATGCGCCATAGACTGGGCGGCTAGGCGCCATAGATCTCCCAGCAACCCGAGAATGTGGCGCTTAGGTGCCACAGATTGGACGCCTAGGCGCTAGAACTGGTTGAGGCGATTTCTGCAGTTGGTTATGTACAAATTTGGAAGTTAAGAAGTGGGTTAACACGTTCAAACAGAGAAAGAATCATTTAGAAGGTGCAGGAAACTAGAGTTTTGAGCTAGGTTTTACATTTTTCTGCATTTCCTAAGAGATATTTGAGAGAATATTGTAAGTGATTGTTGTTAGCAATGCAAGGAACATTTGGAGATCACTTGGGGAGGTGTTTTCACTTATTTCCTTTGGAAGAAAGTTAAGTGTTTCATTTTACATTATCTTGTATTAGTTACAAACTCATTTTGTATGAATTTGCTTTATTATAAAATGATAAATTGTAGTGTTTTCTTCATGCACTATGAGTAGATCCTTTATATCTTTCTCTTGTGATGCACCAGTAATATGTGTAGGGTATTTGATTACATTTAGAATAAGTTTATATTCATCAAAGTGATGGTTTTATTTTGTACTTAATTTCTTTATGATTCTAGCCAAGTGATATGTTAAAACTTGTTGTAACCCGTAAAGACTCTAAAGTGCTATGGCTTAAACAACTAGGTGAAACCACATTGCACTATTGGGTGAAGGAAAAGTAGTCCACAGTGCAGTGCAAATAGATAGGAAAATACGCTTTGATGGTTTCAAATTAAGGTTTCTAGGGTTACAAGCAGAAACACTAACTAAGTTTGAGCTAATCTTTTTTATGCACTCGAAAGAGGGTAAAGAAGAGAATTGCTCATATTTGTCACTTACTACAATCTAAATTCTAAATGTTACATTCCTACATACATTATAAGTGCATAACACATAGCTGGTGGCCTCAGAGCCAACTCCTAGGTATAGAGAGAGTCCTTCATTCGACTTTGGACTTTGGAGTAGCGGTTATGATTCCAAGGAATCCTTCAACTTTGCAAATATCTATTCAGAGTTATTTGCATTTTTGAGTGTTTTGAAGAACAATACACATTTGTCATCTGACTTTGAGATTAATCTACTAAAACCTTATATTCAGCCAGTTAATTTCTGAAATTCCTTTGTGTTTCGAGGAGAACGCATGTACTTTCTCTAGGTTGGCTTTGATTCTCCCTAGGGTCAAGAGGTAGCTGGGAAATTTGCCTACAGAGGCTCTGAAGTTACATTTTATTAATGGTTTTAACCTTATGTTAAATTTTCTAAGGGTTTTAAAAGTTTCTTCTAAGTTGGTTATATGTTGTTCGGCCGATTGACTCTTAACCAGTACATCATCCACATACATTTTAAGGTTTTTACCTTTTGATTATAAAAGAATGTATCCATCCGGCGCTCCCCAGCATTTTTAAGTCTGAATGGCATTACATTGTAGCAATATAAACCCTCACAAGTATAAACATTGTCATTTCAGTATCGACAAAGTGCATCTTGACTTGGTGATATATTGAGAAGGAAATCAGGAGTGGTCGACCTTCAAATATACCATATCAATCCTTGGCATTGGGTAGATGTCCTTTGGACAAGCGGCATTTATGTTGGTAAAGTTGGCACACATCCTCCATTTGTTGTTCGCCCTCTATACCACGAACATGTTTGAGACACTAGCAAAGTATTGGACCTTCCGGATGTAATTAGCCTCCATTAACTTCAGCACTTCTTCTCGAATTAGTCGGGCCAGTGTCATTGATAGGAATCTAATCTTCTATTTCAATAGTCTGGTAGTTGGATTGATGCTTAGTCGATGGCAGGTGATGTCGAGAGGTATCCCATGCATTTCCACCGCTGACCGGGACAATACAACCCTATGCTCCCAAAGAGTTAGAATCAACAACTCCTTGCACCTTGCATAAAAAACTTCACTTATTAGAAAATATATATCGGTTCTCCTTCAGCAATAGGTATTAAATGATGGTCGCATTAGTCTCAAGCCCTCATTCCCTTTAGTATTGGAGATCAAGCAGCTCTTGCTTCACGCTCCCGGCTACCCGGAGGTAACAGGTCCAAGACTGCTCCAGGTTATCCCAAACGGTAATGATTTCGCTGCCACCCAGAAATTCCAGTACTACATTCTCTTTTTATAATAAATTGGAATTTTTGCATCCCTTCACTAATGACTAGAAGAGTTCATCAATGTTAGTATTAAGCATGTGATTCTCATCTATTTATATATGTAGATATTAACAACATTGCATGACTAATAAATTGGATATCGATCATCTTAATGAAATGATTAGAATTTTATATCTGATTTTGACTTATTTTGAGTAACATTATCAATTATTGACCTTATGTTGATCCCCCTCAATTTGACTATATATGTTCTCTACTTGCTTGATTTGATTAGTTCACTATCAATTCATATATGAATGAGCTCGAATTTATCGATGTCCTAAATAAAGAAAATCAATTGTGATCAAATGCACCAATAATTTTTTAATCATTTTTAATAACACAAGAAGCACAGAGCTGTAAGATTGAATACATTTTGTTTATCTGTTTAATGCTTGGATTATGAAATATTTATTCATCATAATATACATTTATATTCTAAATTTTTATGACAAAAACATAAATAAAAAATACACGATTCTTGCTAACAGTTTCCTCTCGCTCTTCTTAAACTAGTTCCCAAAAGTCATTCTACCAACGAACCACGATTTCTCCATCTCATAATGGCAACTTTCAAGTCATGACAGCGTCTCACCGGTTTATCCTTTTATGGGGAAAAAAAATTAAAGTTCTTATAACCACAATAGGCATCCCTTTTTATCTCTTCCTTGCAAATTGCTAACGTGCACCAACCCTAAATTCCCCAAAACAACTCTCCGTTTTTTTTTTTTCCAAATAACTACCATCTCACTTTCCTACCTTGATATCAAGATCAATCTCAATGACTCCCCTACAAACTCTTGGATCTCTTAAACCATAAGAATCTCTCTCTAATTTAGTATTTTTTGGGAGAAAAATTAGCACTTCCCTAACTCCACCTCAGGGCTTTCCCCTTAACTCTCTTCCTTGCAAGTTCTCATGTACAAACAAACTCTCAACTCATTGTTCATTCTCTTTTCTCCATCTTTTGGTCACTTCCCTCCTTAATCTTGACATTGAAATATACTCTAATCCTCTAACATCAATAAGCACATCTAGCCACGAAAGCACAAAATTCTTCCTGCTAAATATTTAGTTTCTATCACTTAAATATTAAGTTTTACATCCATAAATCAACCACCTCACTCCCTTAAGACGGCTTGGTGATCCATACTAAAACATATTGTTCCTCGTAAAAATTCTTCAAATCGTATCACACTATCTCATGTTTCCATCATCATATCATGTTTTTCAAATTCCTGCAACATCAATGCTTATAAGTCTACAATTATTCCCCTTTCCTTGGATAATTATCATTATTTCCAAAATTAAATTGCCATAACTGAATAATCACAAATGACAATTATAATAATTTTTTTTATATTTATATTACAATATATACTCATTATTGAATTCATTCTCATTTTATTTTGCATTATCATCTGTCTAAATAAAAGCACCTTTTTTCTTGTACTAGTTCCACAGCAGAGTAAAAATATAACCTTTCACGTGCACACAAACACTTTGCAGCAATCATCTCACAATAGTTGCATGATCAAATGACCATTATAGACAAAGAGTGTAGGAAAGTAAAAAAGGAACCTCTACTGAAAAGGAGCAGAGGACACAGCGACATAATTCATCATGCAGAGGACACAGCGACATAATTCACCATGCAGAATTCAAACCATCCCATGAGCAATATACCAAAGGTAAATAAACCCAAAGAAATATTGAAGGCCTTCGGCCTGAAAGTGAGAAAGAACTCAGAGGAGGCGTGAAGATGAGAAAGAAGAACCTAATTTTAAGCAAGAAAAAAAAGGTATATTTTAGCACATGAAGCAGCAGTAGCTGAGGCTGCTGAAGCTGCCATTTTGGAAGTTTTGAGGGGGGTAAGATACGACGGTGCAAAACCAGCAAAAGAGCAGACGTAGTAGACAAATATTTGACATGTTTAACCTTCTGCCACTTTCAAGTTAAAATTGTAATAATATGAATAGGACCTACTTTAACATATAAGATCAGGTGGTTTTCCAAGGAAATACAATGAAGTCTTCCAAAAAGAATAGGATCTACTTTAACATATAAGATCAGGTGGTTTTCCGAGAAAATCGGTTACAATAGACAAAAAGAATAACTTTTTGATCTTGACCACCTGTTAAAGAGCGTTCTGTGCCCTTTTGATTTTTCTAAGAACTTAGTGTGACGAGCTTCATCAGTCACAACCAGGAACTTCATCAGTCTCAACCAGGAGTCAGAGACGAGGTGGACCTGTTCAGCTTTTGTTGCTTGTCTGCTTGGCGTTTCCGAGCTTTATCTTTTAGTTCTTGAAAAGCACGCATTGTCTCCATATCGAATCCTCCAGCAAACTGGAGGCAGAAAAGAAGTGAACTTACATTGACTTTAAATGAAGAAAAGAAGCTCGATTATAATTTCGTGAAAATGAGTTCATTGCCTTTGAGAATCATGTTGTCTCATTTAGGAAATGTCTTAAAGACTGAAATATTATCTCTCTCATTTTATTCTAAACTACAAAGGTCAATAAATAGTACCTGATGTACTCGGAAGGCAAACCGAACACCCTGTAGCATAAGATCCTCTTCTTCGGGACCACCAGCTATGGCAGAAATCTCGGATGTAACTCTCTTCATGTATTTCATTGCCAATTTCACTGATGCTAGTTTGATCTACAAAAATATCCAAAATTTAGTACTAAGAAATACAGTCATTATAGTTTTGGGGAAAACAAATTAATGATAGTGAAAGATATTGCTAAGAATCCTATAAAGCTAATTGTTTTGTGGAGATCTTTAGCACCTTTTTATTTACAGCAGTCAACTTCATAGCCAGGAAATTTATTATTGATGAGGAAAATAAGAAGAAAAAAAAAACAAGCTACTAGAAGGTGTATATGTAAACAAAAATAATAATAAACTTCATCATTTCATGCCTCACAGACTCTTCAATGGCCGGGGAACTAGGAATATGATATGACTCTATTATCGGGATCGCATGAAATGATACAATTGAAAATGCCAGCAACTCTAAAAATTTGAAGAGGAACAACCATTACCTTTGAGAAGGAGATCTACCTCATTTCATTCATTCATAGCTTAGCCTAATGCTCCCCCCAAAATAGAGTATTCAAAATACTAAAAGATTAACTATCAAGTATTAAATAACATTACTTTCCTCATCTATCGGTACGGACGGTCGTCCATCTGATTATAAATTGATTGGCTCAAAATGGGATCATCCATAGAGTATTCATAATACTAAAAGATTAACTATCAAGTATTAAATACCATTACGTTCCTCATCTATCGGTACGGACGGTCGTCCATCTGATTATAAATTGATTGGCTCAAAATGGGATCATCCATAGCCCTAGATGGAGAAAAGAGCTTGCCCTAATCATAAGTAGAACAACCTCATTTCATTCATTCGTAGCTTGATCAATTTGAGGTTGTATAGGATTTTTTATTTTTTTTCCTCTAAATTTTGTTGGAGATGGTAATGTAATCAATGAAATAGGTTAACTTCATACCCAACATGGATTTGAATGAAATGAGGTAGATCTCCTTACCACTACTTTACTCATCTACTGGGAAATGATAAAATTGAAAATGCCAGCAACTCTAAAAATTTGAAAAGGAACCATTACCTTTGAGAAGGGGATCCACCTCATTTCATTCACTCGTTGCTTATCCTAATGCTCCCCCAATAGAGCATTCATAATATTAAAAAATTAATTATCAAGTACTAAATACTATTACTTTCCTAATCTATCGGTACAAACTGACGTTCATCTGATTATGAATTGATCGGCTCGAAATAAGATCGTTCATAGCCCTAGATGGCGACGAGCTTTGAAGAAGAAAAAAATAAAAAATCCTATATTACCTCAAATTGATCAAGCTACGAATGAATGAAATGAGGTTGATCACCTTACCACTACTTTAGTCATCTACTGGGAAATGAGAAAATTGAAAATGCCAGTAACTCTAAAATTTTGAAAAGGAACAATTACCTTTGAGAAGGGGATCCATCTCACTTATCCTAAATGCTCCACCAATAGAGCATTCATAATATTAAAAAATTAATTATCAAGTACTAAATACCATTACTTTCCTAATCTATCGGTACAAACTGACGTTCATCTGATTATGAATTGATCGGCTCGAACTATGATCGTTCATAGCCCAAGATGGCGTCGAGCTTTGAAGAGAAGAAGCAACGTCAGTGGGGTTAAGCCTAGGCAATGCACCCAACATATTCTAAACATCAACATCATTGATACGAAAACATAGTAAGGAGTGTGATTTGAGGATATAAAAAACTCCAAATATTAGTAGAGAATAAACAGAAGAAACCAAAACCTTGAGTATAGGATTGCCTCATTCATTCATTGCTCGCCCTAATACTCCCAACGGATTATAGAATTATAAAGGCTCGTTCACTAAATATTACGTACTTAGTACCAACAAGTTATCTATGAACTAGTAAGGCAATAATAAACTATTAGCGCAATTCCAAAAAATCCATTACAATCATTAACCGTATCACTACCAACCCATCCAATCAACTTTGAGTTTAAGGTTAAAGAATAGCAAGACTAAAAGACACTTGTAGAATTGGATGAGAACATAAATTTGGAAGTTAATCGGTAGGAAGAGATGAAATTCTTGAAATTGGTGACTGGCGGCTTTGTGTAAAATAGTGGTGAGATCTAGCGATGGGTTGTAAAATATTGAAATGAGGATTTAAGAGGTTTTAAAGAAGTGAATATGTATGTAGAATTTATTCATGGATTTTGGGGTGGATATGGATATTGATTCTAGTTTATCATGGATGTTTGCAGAGAGAGGGTAGAGTTAAAGATTTGTTATTGTCATTATTTTAATTTCCAGTGAGATCTAAAAGAGGCAAGATTGTGTGTGAGTGTGCGTGTGGAAAACAAAACAATCGAAGATTGTTGCTATCAAGCACGGCGACAAGAGTTATGCATAGAAGAAGCAATGTTAGTGGGATTAGCTTAGGGATGCACCCAACATATTTCTCAACATCAACACCATTGATATGAACCACAGTAGGGATTCCGATTCGAGGACACTAACAACAAATATTAGTAGAAAAGTAAATAAATAAATAAAGGAGAACCAAAACCTCTAACCTCATTCTATTTATCCATTGCTTGCCCTAATACTCATATTGGAGAATATTTATAAAATATAGCAGCTCATTGATTAGCTATTAAGCACTTAATACCGACAACTTATCTATGAACTAGTAAGACCCTAATAAACTACTAGCTCAATTCCAAATCAACCATTACAATGATTGACCTTATTATTACCCACCCAACAGATCAAATTTGTCTTAAAGGTCAAAGAATAGAACAACACAAAAAAAAAAGTTGAATTTGATGACAAGATGAATTTGGAAGTTAGTCAGTAGGGAGAGACAAAAATCTTGAAACAGAAGACTGAAAACTTTGTGCATAACGGTGGTGAGATCTAGCAATGGGTAATAAGATTTGGAGATGAGGATTTAAGCGCACAAAAGGGCATCTGTATCTTGAATTTAAATTCTACATGGAGATTTGCAATTGTTCTTTGATTGCAGCCATTTTAAATTTGATTCATGGATACTAGTCATGGGGCCTGAGCCTTGTAACTCCAACCTTTAGGACATGGAGAATAATATTCAATGTGGGAATTACAACCCTACCCCCAATAGGCAGGACGTCCAGCTCAAGAGTATACCTTTAAACTGTTGATTAATCTGAGTTTTAAATTTAAAAGAGTATTGCAAATTTTCAAATTGTTGCACATGGACAAGTGCTTATTTGTTGAGGTTAGGCGAATTTGAATTTATCTTTCTCACCCTTTTAACCAACTAAATGTTATGCAGTCTTTAACATGATTGTCGAGCATCGCGGATAAATATGTTTTGTCTTGGCGCATAAAACATTATGGATTTTTTAGATGTAGAACTTAGTAGATTTATCAGAGCCCATATGCATTTATTTTTTAATGATATGAACTATTTAAGGATGCAAGTCTCTTTAAGTACTTGCAAAGCTTAGAATTTGTCAATATTCATATATTTACACGAGTGCATCACTGAAAAAACAATAGCATAGTTTATTTTATGGTTAACATTTTATCTTTTGTGGATTGTATGCAATTTTTGGGAATCTGATAGTAAAATTTAAAGTTAAAATCTATTTTAAGTATTTTTTAAAAGAGACATTTTGGGAATCTGATAGTAAAAGACAATAGCATAGTTTATTTTATGGTTAACATTTCATCTTTTGTGGATTGTATGCAATTTTTGGGAATCTGATAGTAAAATTTAAAGTTAAAATCTATTTTAAGTATTTTTTAAAAGAGACATGTTTTGTTTGTATATGCCATGTATATCTTATTCAAACAGATCCAATAAAGCTTGTTCTTCCATCTATAAATAGGAACCCATCTTTGAATTTTCATTTTAATTTCAATTCACTAAGTGTATTTTGAAAGGTTCTAATTATTCGAGGGAGTAATTGTGCAATCAAAAAATCTTTTCACGTAGGCGCCCATCCAAGATAATTTTGTTCTAGTAGGCGCCCATTTAATCTCGTAGGCACCCCATCCAAGATAATTTTCATTTAAGTTCAATTTAATGCATTCTTGGGAGGTCTGAGAATTCAAGGGAATTACTAGTCTAACCAAGAAGTATTGTGCTCATATATGTCATCAAGTTCATGAAAAGACGTTTATAAATCTGAGTTCAATTTTTTGTTTTATAAGGAGTTATATTCTTTATCAATTCTTTAAACACTTGTTTATTAGTTTGAGTATTCACTAATGTCAATTTGCAATTTTTATTTTTACTTTAGTTGTGTATTTTTTTTTTATGTTACTCATGTTAGAGTTCAAATAGTCATCATGTTCTGCTACAAATCTTGTCAAAAATTTTTGAAAACCTCCTAATGTCCCCTTAAAGTAGAATTATCTATGAGAGATGTGAGCTTGTCCACCAAACTAAGAAAAAGCATATATAAGTGACATCTAAATAAATGAACCAGATCTTTTACCCCAAATGGCAAAAATATGTTTATGGCTTTTCATGTACCAGCACAAAGATTTTACAAACAAAAATTCCCTGTTGAATTAAGAAAGATGCATGCAGGAACTCTCTTGGAAGTCTTAGGTCTTCTTCT
This sequence comes from Papilionanthe hookeriana x Papilionanthe teres, assembly GCA_022702705.1. NCBI lineage: Eukaryota > Viridiplantae > Streptophyta > Magnoliopsida > Asparagales > Orchidaceae > Papilionanthe > Papilionanthe hookeriana x Papilionanthe teres. Next base: position 103,400,714 of record CM040422.1, on the reverse strand, counting down.
CCCACCGCCTCAAAGAAGGACATGAATGATTCTTCTCCCCACCACATCAACAAAAACATGCATGGGTCACTCATACGAGTAATTTAAAGCAATATAAAATGTACTTTGTCATATCAAAATGATGCACGTTAGTACTTAAACCTGAGGGCAAATAAATTTGCTTTATATTATACCCCGTGCAAGGTATGTCAATGATGGAATTACCGAAGTGCGGCAGCAATGAAGAGGATAGAGAAGAGAGAGAAAGAGAGAAAGAGAGAAAAGGAGAGAGAGTTAGAGAGCAAGATAGAGAGGGGGAGCATACATATCTTTAATGGCTTCAATAAAAGCTATATCAACACATTTCTTTTCTAGAACTTTCCAAAATCGTTCTCTTGAAACTTTATCATAAGCTTTTATTAAATCAACAAAAATAAAAAACAAAAAACTTAGATCCTCCTTACTCTGTATGTACTTCTCGATCCAATATAGCTTCCATAGTAGAGTTGCCAGAATGAATCCAAATTGATTTTGAGAAATTTTTGTGTTCAATTATCTCCTTATAAAGTAATTCAAGAATAATTCATTTTCTAATCAATCTATTCCTAAAATCTTGGTATGTGTGTTCTCCGTTGATCTCTTAAGATAATGAGTTTTCATTTGTTTGTACTTGATTACCAATAGTTGGAAATTCAATGAACCAACAGAATTTTTGAACTGAAACAATGACAACATGTAGTCTAGCAATGAGAACATGTAGTCTAGTTATCATGGCTTGTGAAACTAATTGGTTATCGATATAGTAATGAAATTGAGGTGAAAAGCTTTGTGGAGGACCCCACCCCTTGAGAGATATTAAAGAAAACTTCGAGTCTAGCCCATATACAAAATATAAAATTTATTGACATGAACCACCAGACTTTAAAGAAGATAGGTTGATTCAATCGGACGAAACAATCAGGCTCATACAGATAGAGCAACTAGATTCTCAAACATGCCAAGCTTGGGTCAGCCTATTTAAACCTCCAACCCAACTCAACTCAGCCAATGTCCAGATTGGATCAGCCTATTTAAACTTCCGACCCAACTAAACTCAACTAATGACCAAGTCCAAGGAAAGCATTAACTGCATTGACAAAAAAGATGAGGCCAATGACAGTACATCAAGAGAAGTGAATTAATGGAAATGGTAGACTGAAGGCATCCTAGAACGGTGAGTTGAAGAGCAGAACGAGGGGCAAGCAATTAATAAATGAAGCAGATAGCTGAGGAAGACAAAGTAGTTGGTGTGCATGAGAAGACTAGGTTTGCTCATATACCAATTTGATAATGAAAAACACATTGAAAATTGAAAGAATTTGGTAGTAGAGAAAAATTATTAAGCTAAAGAGAAGAGAGGGCTAAAGAAATTAAATGAATGAAGGAAGCGAGAAGTAGAGATTAAACAATAAACAAAATTGCTAGAAGAAATAGAATCCCTAGATAAGAAGCCACAAAAAATTTTAAATTTTAAAACATAATTTCATCATTTTTCATATAGACTGAAGCAAAAAATGGCTAAAGAAACACTTAAGTTTCATAATACTAAACTTAAAATAGATTTAAACTAACAAAAATAAACATATCATCATCAAAAATGGCTAAAGAGCAAGTGAATAATTAAAGTAGAAGGATGCAAAAAAATAGAGGTTAAGCAGTAAGCCAAAAAGCTAGGGAAGAAAGAATCCGTCGAAGTGAAGCAACAGAAGATTTTAAACTTTAATTCATAATTTAATAATTCGTCATACATGACTAGAGCCCCTAAATAAATAATAAAGTTCCATAATACTTAAAAAACATTAAATCTAACAAAAATAAAATAAAACCATCGTATATATAGGATTTTTTTTTTAAATATACCCAACTGCTAACTATATAATACCCGATCACTCCATTTCAAATGCAAACAAAAAAGCATTTTCAGTGAGATATTTTTTCCCAAATAGAGAGCGACACAATAAATCTGATAAATAGCTATCCTCGTGAAGCATGACAAACGGATGGCCAGATTAGTCAAGGATCAATTAATTGCAGCGTCACCAACCTCAAAATGCACGTACCCTTACTACAAAAACACTTCCAAAGCCCAAGCTTCACTAATTTAAGGACAAATACAACAGAAAATTAATGAAAACGTAAAGATAATCAGACAAAATCATAGGTCCTGGAGCCTTGGGCCTACAACGAAGACCAATTCACGTGATCGCAGGGAAACAAATCTCAAAAAAATCAAAGAACCCCACCCACGTCCGACAGTTTTTGGTAAATTTTGTCACCACATGCAAACAGAATCCTATGTCTATGAATAAAACAAAAGCAGCAAGTTTGTAGTATTAAATACACAATCATTAGTAAACGTTGAAGAAGATCAAGATTTGGTTACTGACCTGGTTAACAATTCCACTATCAAGCATCCAGTCCCATGGGATCTGGAAATTTTTGTAACGCTCCATGGCCCCCTCCCGCACGCGCGAAAGAGCATAAATCCCATGCTCTAATCTGCATATCGACAACAATAACATCTTCAAAATTTGTTAAACTTTGGCTAAAACCCTTAACAAAAAAAAAAGTAAAGAGAGAACTTCTGAAATACTTTTCCAAAAGGCTCTGCATCTTTTTAATGGCGGAAGCACAGGGCTGCCGAAGATCGTCACGGAAAGAGGAAGCCTCCAACTCCAGCTTCCGAAGATCGCAGTAACCAAACGCAGCTTCCCGCATGGCATCTGACTTCGCCTCCGGCCAATCGAAGTGTTTCAGAACAGCTCTCTCGTCCACCTGTATCACACCAATCCCACAATCTCATATCACTTTGTTGTTGTTTCTAAGCTACTTCAAGGCATTGTATCAAAAGCTTTTGTATGTTTTCGAAATTACCAGAAAGCAGAGTTCATCGTCTAGCCATTTGACGAAGGAGACGAGATCCTCGATGTTGGAGAATGCAGCGTTCTCCACTTGCTTTATCAAAAACCTGATGAAATCGCCCTGCGTCTCCACGTCCGTCTTGATCTGCAGCCCGGAAACAGAGAAAAAAAATGGTTCAGAGCTTTCCCATCCCTCAATCAAACACAAACAGCAAGACGAACACAGATCAACCGAAGCTGAGAACCAGTCGACTGCATCGACTCTAAAATTTATTGCCAAATTTAAACAAAGTGTTCATTTTTTTTGCATGCATGATCTTTTTAAGCAATAATTTACCAGATTTAACGGCTATAAAATCGAAAATCAACAAAATTAATAATAACTTTCTTAATTTCTACAATGACACCGGCAACTTAAAAATTAAAAATACTTTTAGTGATTATTTAAGATTTTTGACAATTTTTTATTGCTAAAATATATGAAGAAATATTTCTTAAAATATTTTTAAATATACGTAAACAAATTTCTATTTTTTCTTATATTTCGACTTTGTTCAAACTTGAATTACTCGTCTTAAAAGTAATTAATTCCAGCACAGGGTTCTTTTCAACAGAAACTTGAATTACTATCTCCTCGGGGGGTAATTGGGTAACTTCCTTAATTAACATATAAATCATTGATTTATCGAAATGGCCACTCCTGCAAACAGCCGGGAAGGCTGACACGAAAACGACCCCAGGCGCAGAACAATTTTGTTCTTTAGTCTTTTCATCGGAGAAACCCACCATAACAAAATCACATGAGGGCAAAACCGCCATTTTCGAAAGATTTCACTGCAGTTGGCGATAGCGATAGTGCAGAGAGTGGCAGTTTCGTAAATTCCTTACAAACGTAGAAGCGAGGGAAGCTTCAATGGCAGGCGATGGTGACTAAGAACTTACAGCAAGTAGGTGAGCCGAACGGTTCTCTATCTCTCCGATCATGTTCCGAGCGTTTGCTACTGACGGCGCATCGCCGACCCCGCCGGCGGAATCCCTCTTTGTGTCCCGCCTCATCAGGGAGTGGTAGAACTCCACCACCTCCGGCACTCGCTTCACCGATGCAGCCCCTCCCGTAATTCCCGACTTCGCCGGAGGAGGAGGTGGGGGTGGTGGCGGCGGCGGCGGTGGTAGCGGCGTGGTTGCCGGAGCCGCTACCTTATTCGGCACTGCATTTCTGATTGTCGCAATCGCTGACGAACTGTACAACGATGTAGACGGCATCGGAGGGGGCTTCGGAACCCTAGGAGCGCGGGGTTTCGACATCACTTCCTTTTGGTGATGCATCTGATCAACTTCCTTCTCCTCCCCTCTCCGATCCTTCACATCAGGCTTCAATACGTCGGGATTCGACGCAATGTCGGTGGATTTGGGGGATTTACGTATGTTTTTTAGCAGGTTAGACCTCGCCGAGGCGTCTATTAATCCCTGGAACCGCGACGATGATGAGCAATCGTTAATCTCTACGGCTGCAGTACAGAATCGCCTCAACTCACCCTGTTGTTCCGATACTGTTCGCTTAAGACCTTCGATCTCCACTTCCTTCTTCCTCCCCTCTTCCTCAACTTCCCGAATCTTGGCGAGTAGAGCCTCCAACTCTATTCTGAGAGTACGATTCTCGGCCTCCAAGCCCTCGACCCTTCTTTTAACCCGATCCAGTTCGTCGTTCTTCGCGGTGATCTCCTTCTCCAAAAACGGCACTACGGCGACCGTCTCCTTGAGTATCTTCTGCTCGAGAAGCTCTGTTTTGAGTCGAGACTCCTTTTCTTGAAGTTCTTCAACAAGGCGGATGAGTTCGGCTACGTCGGGAGGGCGGGGCTGCACTTGCGCAGAGGAACGAGGGAAATAGACTCCAAACGAGCGGGAGAAAACAGATGCCTTGCCGTTGGAGATCTGGCCGACACCTTTGAACGTGATCGGTGAAGAAGTTGATCTCCTAGCAGCCTCCACTTTTGGCGTTGCGGGGCTCTTCTGAAGCCCCATCACCGCCTTCACCTTTCCAGCTACCATCTATGTGACGGATTCTGCTCCTTTTCTCCTTTATCTTCCTCTCTATAGCTTCGAGAGCATCTCTCCGGCGAAGTCTGAAGCTTTGGTCTTTACCCTTTTGCCTTTTTTTAGGGCAAAGCGGGCGGAGCCAGACGCTGAGCTCGGATATCGAGGAACGGTCGTCTTTTTTGGATCCAAGTTTGAAATTCGGAGGGGGATAAAGGGAAGGAACTGCCTGCAGGTTGCGATGTGTATGTAATCCGTGGGATGTGTTTAGTAAATTGGTTCTCATCCTATGTTTTGACCGTTGGAGAAAGATTGATTGTTTAATGAATTTTTTTCTTTTGCCCGATGTAAAGTATTTCCGCGGGTATGCAGAACAGCCAAATTTTGGAAATAATTTCGGCAGCGGTGGAGATCCTCTGTTTTTTTGGAGCAGAGAATATTAAATTTCTAAATTGTAATCATCATTAATGATGCAGCGAGCTACGGTTACTTAAATTAAGAAAAATTAATAAAATCGAAAATATAAGTGAAAATTCGTCCAGCAAAGTTTAAAAGGGTTCGTATAATTAGTTTTAGAGTTTGAGACAGTTTATCTGTTGTGGTGGTGTTTCAAAAATCACTACTTATTATCATTTGGAAATTACGTTTTTGCAGCTTATCCGAAAAAAACATTTGATTTTTTACACTAAATACGAACGCGAGGCTGAAGCACGTGATCTAAGTTTTGAATAAGCGAACTTATCTGGATAAGTAGAAGCCGCCTCAAATACACCCTTAATTAGTAATGAGATCCTTAATTAAATATAGAAAGAAGCTTACATGTGAATAGTAATTCCGATGTTCTGTTCCTTTAAAAGGTAAATTAGATTTTAAAACAAATTAAAATTTACAAATTTTAAAAATTAAATTTTTTTAAATAAAAAAATAAATTTATATGAAAAAAAACTTAAATTAGACTAATTTACGTTTTTTGTGAAAACAACTTTTCCAGAAAACGCAAATCAAAACGCAAATTCAATCATTTTATTTTTTTTATTTTCAATTAAACATAACTTGAATTTTTGTTTGAAACATAAAATAAATTTGCTTTTTTTAAAAAAAAACTGCAGATTTAATTTATATTTTTAATCATAATATTTTTTTAAAGTCTAAATGATTAATTAATTTTTTTCTTAAGATTTTAAAAACTTCCGCCTGCTGATAAACTTAATTTAAAATTTTAATAGAAAACCTTTTATTAATTACTAATTTACTAATAGTTAAATTATTTACAAATTTTATATTTTTATTTTAAATAGAAGAATATATGATTCACGTAAATAAATATTTTGAGTTCATGAAAAATTAAATTTAAAATTTTTCATAAATGCATTTTATAATTTTATTTTATGCCTTTTAAAAATACAAAAATAGTTTTAAGTTTTAATATATTTTAATTTATAACTCAAATTTTCTTTATATATATATATATATATATATATATATATATATATATATATATATATATATATATATATATATATATATATATATATATATATATATTATTTATCAAGAAAATTTATAAATTTTCAAACTTAATTTTAAATTTGATAATAATTTTTATAATTTACATAATCAATAGTAACAGATGTTGAGAAAGTAAGTTATTAATACTTAGTTAAAGTTTAATATAAAATAAGTATAATTAGTAAAATTAGAATTAAAATTTAAAATTAGCAAAACTAGTAAAAGTAATTATTGGAATTTATTTACTTAATTAAATTATGGAAAAAAGGATTATAAATTACTAATTATGCATTTAAATATTTAAAATTGACTTCAAATTATGAATTAGATTTATTTTAAATTTATAATTTAATTTTTAAATTATGGTTACATTAAGCTAGTTTATTCTAATTTTTTTTTTAAAAAGTCATCACTTGAATTTATAGATGTTTGATAATAATGATTTTAATAAAAATTCAGGTAATTAATAAATATTTTTGTTACATGCTAAAAAATTTGTGGCAGTAGAGTAATAATTTTATGTCTCATTGTTACTTCATCAGTTTTGGAGAGAAAGGTTGAGTGCAATTGTATAAGAGGAGATCGTCAAATATCTTATATTAAATAAAGAGGATTATAGCTTAGTGTTATGATCGATTGGCTCAGCCATACACTTTCTATACCTCTAGATTTTTATTATTTTTTATGCTTGTAATAAATGTATTCATGCTTTCTTAACTCATGTTTTGTGGTTAATTTCACTTTATATCTCTATGATGTAAGGCATGTGATTTTCTTCTTATTTTATTCTATGAATTTTTTTGCCTTGATGCTAATTTTGATTAAGAATTTTTTATGTCGATGTGTAACCTTCCAGCCTAAATTTACTTCTAATAAAAAATGATATAATGTTAAAATCAATTATGATCAAGGACTTTTAACTGTAACCTTGAAGAAAAAGTAGGTTAACGCACAATGATCTTGTAAAATAGACATATTGTCATTAAGAAATTGCAACTTATAGGGGATTAGAGATTTCTTGGAAAACATTGCATGGTTAATTTTTCTTAATTGTAATATAGTTTTTAACTTTTCTTATGACCTTAATTTACTTCTAATAAAAAAAGATATAATGTTAAAATCAATTATGATCTAGGACTTTTAACTGTCTCCTTGAAGAACAAGTAAGTTAACACACAATGATATAGTGAAATAAACATATTGTCATTAAGAAATTGCAACTTATAGGGGATCAGAGGATTTCTTGGAAAAATTTGCATGGTTAATTTTTCTTAAGTTTAATATAGTTTTTAACTTTTCTTATGACCTAAATATGGGCTAAGATGGACATGTCTTTGGTTGTCAATAATAACATGTGTTCATAGAAATAACATTGAGAAATCACTTGACCAGTATCATAGAAGTGTGAACTTCTCATATTTAAAATACTTCACAAAAACCTAGTTTAGATTTCTTCTTATATCATTGAGATTGTAGAACTTTCATATCTACAAACTAAACTTTCAAACTAGACTTAGCAGTTTAGTAAATTAGAACTTTGCATGTTAGAAATGTTTTGACATTTTTCTATTGTGATTGATACGCAAACTCTATAATATGTATATCAATTCACATTTATACTTGCTGGCTTGACCGACTTACCTCACAATAATTTCAGCCATCAATTTGTGAACTCCATTGTCTGGAAAAGGAGTAAAAAATGTTTACTTTAAAAGAATTTTAATTGAAACACTTAGACGCTAAGTTTAAATTTTTATATCCTTTTATATTTCTATTTTATGCTTTATTTTTCATTCATGTGTTTATTTTCAAAATTTTGCACGCGAACGTGTGTGTGTGTGTGTGTGTGTGTGTGTATCAAAATTAAAAAAAAAATGTTCCAATACCTAGAAAAGACAACCCCTCATAAATACTATTTTAGACATTTTAGGGGGTACGTCAACTCATTAATGGGTAAAACTCACCCAAGTTTGAAGAACCTATACAACCCGAGATGGTCAACCTGCCCAAGCTTCAATTTGAATAGTAATTACCCAAGTGGATAAAAGCAATAATGGTGGTGCTCCCAAGCTGATCATGTGTACATTGCAAACAATCAAGATAGTGGCCATCCTAAACCAACTCACTCATGTAGATTCACTTCTAACCCTAAATTAGGAAGGAAATCATGTTGTTGAAAGAATCAGTAGTAATTATGGGGAAGGGGTTACAAGGTCAAGTTGCAGTCCTTAGAACCATAGAGAATCAATTTGGGTAGCAGATACCAAGAGACGCTACCCTATTATATATAATTGAATCCTATAGAAGAGGGTGAGGTGCAAGTGCATATTGTAGATAGAGTGACAAATGGTGGTTGATAGCTATGTTTCATAATCTAAGGAATTAGGTCTTAAAGAGCAAGCTGTGGTGGATGAATTTTGGTAATGAATGACGAAGAATTTAATCTTCTTTTTTAGGTTCCCCTAAAGTTTATATGGAGATATATGGGCCTGTAGAACTACCCATAGAATGCGCCCAAGAGAAGGAGTGTGAAGATAGACTTAGGTAGGAGAGTAGTCTGACCTGCAGAGTAATATATTGAGCCTGAAGAATCTAATGAGAATCTAGCCAAATCTTAAGAAGCCCTGACTCACCACCTAACAAAACACTTCTTACAACTGGTGGAGAAAAGATTGGTCTCCAAAAAGAGAAGTTAATTGGGAGTGTTTCAGATCAAGAAAATATTCTTTTTAAAATTGTTATAGAACTGAGAGGGAGAAGTTATAAGGAATTTTGAAACCTAATGATGCAGTAAAAACTCCAGGATTAACAAATGAATGGGCAATTGATTAGATATTACTGAATTAGAATTTTGATTCTAGAAGAAGATGCTTAGGTTTAAGTTAAATTTAGGTCAGGCTGGGGATGTTAAACCAAGAGCTGCCTGGGAGGCAACCTAAGCATTCTCTTTGTGTGTCATGTATTTTGTTGATTTATTTCTGCTTTGCATTTTCTGTGAAATTTTTTGATATTTACTTTGATTTATTTTGAGTGTTTTTGAGTGGTTTATTTATGCAAGGGTCATGTGAATTTTGGTTGAATTCTTACTTGAGTTTATCGAAAATTACCACATCCACATTCATTGATCTCAATGTAATGATGTTTATTATGTTGACTTGTTTGGTGTCATACTCCATATTATTACATGTTATGATCTTTTATTTTTTGTAATATTCTTTGTGGCATGCAAAAGAAAGAAAATAAGTTTGAGGGAGGGAGTTAAGACTCCATCAGAATGTGAACCCTCATAAAATGGGGATAGGGGCGATTAGAGTTACTATCCTAATAATTGAGTCCTACTCTTTGAAAATTTTCACATGAACCCTTAATAGTCTTAGAATAATTAAAAAAGAATGCTTAAAATATTAGTAGTAATCAAAGATATTTTTAAGTATATTAATTTGGAACCCAACCAATTTAATTGAGTACTGAATTTTGAATGGATTATAATATTTTAGAGTTTGCATTAAGAAGAATTTAAGAATTATCATTTAAAGTGGATTAGACATTCAAAACCTTAAAATAATTGTGCTCAACCATATATATTAATTATCAAGGGAAGTGAAAGAAAAGAAGAAGAAAAGAAAATGAAAAGAAAAAAATAAATAGATAAAGGTGAACAACCTAAGTCAAAAGAAAAATCAAAATAAGTGTTTATCCTCCTTGAGAATAAGCCTGAGATGAACATAAAATAAATAAGTGGTGTTTAAGTTATATTCTAATTAATAATGATTAAAAACTCACTTAATGAAATTCTAATATATTGTATTCGAAAAAAAACATTAAGTGTTTGCTAAGTTGGTTGGATAATCCTTAATTGTTTTACAAATTTCTCTTAGAAAAGAAAATATTTTAATCACACAAAATTAAAAAATTTGAGATTTGTTTAGGCTTGGAAAGAGGGGAATTAAGAAAAGGGCTAGGTTATTTGAAATCAATGACAATTCAACTCTAAAATGTCATTTGCATATCCTTTATTGTATCTATATAACCTAGTTAGTGAATGAAGAAGTCCACATGAGAACAACTAACATTATTTTAGTCACACTTGAGATATGAGATTACTTTAAGCATAAGTAATAGGTAAGTTTGAGGGAATTGATATGAGTTAAATTTACATATTTTTCAATACATTAAATTTTATGTTCTATTCAATATTTATCATGATTTATGCTTGTGAAAGATTTTTTGTGATGTTTTGTAGGTTAAAGGGGTCGAAAGCACTTCACATAGAAAAAAAAATGATGCATTCAATAGAGCTGAACTAGCATAACCACACTTAAAACTGGCATAATTATGATGCCCTTACGGGTTATCCAACATAGTTACATCCGGATTCAACATAACTATGTTGGCCACAGCATGGTTAGGCTGAAGTTGGGAGTGGTCACATTAACTTGCAAGTTGTTTCTAACTGACATGATTTTCATCCATATTTTGGATGGTGCTATAAAAAGGGAAGCTAGGGTATGACCTATGGCTTCCTTAGATTGTCGAATGTTGCATCTCTTGAGGTTTAAGGAGAATCTTCTCAACCTTAAGTGTTTCTCCAATGGTTCTTCTTGGGGATGATCCTATGGTTAGTGTCTCTAGGAGTTTTAGAGAGCTTGAGATGAGAGGTTGATTGCAATTGTACTAGAGGAGATCGTTGAATAGCTTGTATTGAACAGAGATGATCACTATGTATTATAAGGAACAATTGGCATTGGTGAAAGTATTCGTACTTCTTGCACAATACTCCTTTTTATGCCTGCAATTATATTTTTGCGTGCTTTATTATCTCTTACTTTTTAGCTAATTTCACTTTTATATTAATTTGATGTAAGAAAAATGATTTTTCTCACTATTTTATTCTGTGGATTTTGATCCCTCAAGGTCTTTTCTGTGCATAAATTTCTTATGTTGATGTGTAACCTTCTGACATTAGTTTTTGTCTAATTGAACATGATAAAACTATTAAAAACCTTTGATCTAGAACTTCTAACCGACACCTTGAATAAAAGATAGGTTATCTTACAGTGGCATAGCGGAATGGACATATTACCATTAAGAAATTGCAACCAAGATAGGAAACTAGAGGATTCTAACGTTACATGATTAAGTCCCCTTAACTATAATATAGTTTTGAACTATTCTTATGACCTCAACATAAGAGAAGGGTGATATTTACGTAGTTTTCAATAATAGAGTGGATTCATATGAATAACATCGAGGCTGATGCGGACTTTTTATTATGCAAGAACTTATGCCCAAATTTATATATTTATAATGATTTTGTAAAGTCCAAACTTCAATGCAAGTAAACATATCGTATCAAGTAATACATGGTTTTAATGAAGTCCTGGTTATCGATCCTACAGGGAAGTCACGATCCTTACAATACATAACGTAATACTGAAATCCAATACTCAAATCGAAATTAAAGTTTAAGTATACTTCTACTAACAAGATGCAGAAAATAGTAACAGTTAAGTAAACCACAATTACTTCTATTATCTTTAAACAGAATTAACTAACACACACACACACACTAAGCTTTGTATATAAAAGGTTTTAATATATATGCAAAGTTTCTTTCCTCTTGCAATGAGTATATCATGTGTGAATGATATAGAATGATAATTTATTATATTGTGCCAAATAGGAGCATAAAAATTTCCTTACCCTCAAAAGAGTACCCTCTCTACCAATCTTATGACCAAATTGGGGATCTCAGCCTGTCACCCTGAAACCTCTAATTTGAAGCCCATCAAAACACATTTCCCTATTTATTTGCACTCAATTCCCATGAACTACGTAATTCATTCATGGACATTGAATGGATTCTTTATTATTGTTTTAGGACACTCAATCCTTTCAGAGTTAATGTACAACAACTGATTTTAACAATTCAATTGGTCAGATCGAAAAATAAATTAAGTTTGAAATGAAAAACCATCACAATTTTTTCAGTACTTTAAAAGCACTTCAAATCCACATCATCAAATCATTACATCTCTATGCAAGAAGAAAGACAAAGGAGACTACTTAGAATTCATAGAGAAGACACAATAAAACATGAATTTTATATATAAAAGAAAAGTCATACAAACCACAATAGCAAATACAACTTAACTCTTTCTCTTCCCCAAGCAAATCCCTTGAAGTTCCTTTGAATCATTTTCTCTCTTCTTTGCAACACTCAATTCCCTCTTTAGAATGGAAAGGAAGAAGCAATCTCTCACTTTACTCCTTCTCCTTCACTCTTTAGAGAATAATCTCTCTTAAATCTTCACTTCTACACTCACTCTTCCAAACCCTAACTCTAAACTCACACTCTCTCTACTACTACACTCTCTCCCACTCCTAAAATTTCGTCCAAAAACAGTTACATATATGTTAGAAACAAATTCCCAAGAGTTTCCTTAAGCATCCTATAAAAAAGTCGCCAAAACTCTTCATTTTTTAATTGCACCGGCATAGGGCGCCGGCGGCACCCGATAGGGCGCTGACAGCGCTCTATCGTCAATTTAATTTTGGATTCTCTGGAAATTGGCGCTGGTGGCGGCAGAAGCTGTTTTCTCCCATTTTGCTCATTTTCGCTCCGAATTTGTTCCTTTTTTGCTTCTTTTTGCTCCAATCAACTAAACTCATCATACCTGCAACAAATCATGAAAAATACATTTCTTTAAAGTGCAATATCACCAAAAATGGGTAAAATTATATAGCAAAAATAGTATATATTTTTGGTGCATCAGAGGGATCACTTAATTGGTCTTATAAGAGTATAAAACTCTCATATTTGAAAAACCTCACAAAAATTTAGTTTAGTTTGCTTCTCGTGTCATTAGGGTTGTAGAAATTTTATACATACAAATTTAACTTTCAAACTATGCTTAGTGTTTTAGTAAATTAAAATTTTGTCTGTTAGAAATATTTTGACACGTTCCGCGTTGGATCAATAAGTGAACTCTATAATTTCTATATTACTTGACATGTATTCTTATGTGATTTACCAACTTGGCTTGTAGAAATTTCAGCCACTATTATCCCCAGCAGGAGTATTATCAGGTTGCAAAATAATACTTTGAATGAATTGTCCCACGTACCCTTACTAAATCACACTTTTGATCTCCTCCTTAAGTTAAAAATATGCTTCAATATTTTGACCATGACTTTGATGGAAATGGCCATACCATTCTTGAATCCCTGCATTTAGCTTCAAAAAAGATGGCCACTTAAGATTTTCATTTTCCCAAATTGCCATTAGGATTTTCGGGTCAAGATTCATATGTTTGTAGTTGAGGGCTTGGGTTTCCCCGTGGTTCAAACATCTTCCACTGAGATGACTGAGTAGTGTCTACAGAGTTCTTCTTATGCTTTCTTAACTATGGCTAAAATTATGTTTTATGTGTAATAATAGCTTTATTAGTAGTAATGTATTCCTTGATATGATGAATGAGGTCAATGTATGAACGAACCGTCTCACACATCAAAGATGAGTAGAAAAGATCAGGTCTTAATCTCTCCAAGAACCCACCCCTCAGTATCTCAAGATATAACAACGGTATTCGACTAGTTTTAATGGAGAATAACAGAAAATAGTCCTTCAGTAATCCCATCTCATTTTGTGTTGCATCACTATCACCCAATCATGTTAATAGGGCCTCCAAAAAACTTAGATAATTACATCATATGAATGTCCCATGGAAAAGTACCCTTACTTCTCCTATCTGAATTTCCTAACAAGATAACTTTACTTGAGTAGATGTCTAGTATTAACTAACCCAGATAAGATCATAAGGCCTTAAGGGGTAACTAAACTTTGTAAATAAGTCACTTATTTGTTTTTTTAATCTATAGACTTCATTGCCATATCCTTAGCATGTATAAGCCCTACTCTTGAATTTTCTATCAGAGTAAAGTCATGGGAGTCTAAACATTTCTTTTCTATGACTTTAGGCCTATTAAACTAGTTTGGACGACACAACACATGAGTTACTGATACATAGTTCACTATCATGTTTGGTTGATTCCCTTTACAACTCTGTATATTTAGGATTTTAAAAGCCTTGGATTAATCTATGGAGTCTTGAATAGACTATCTATAAATTTTTAAGAGTTGCTTATCTATTTGTTGACCCCCGCTTCCCCTTATGGGCCCTATCTTACTCCTTATTGATTCATTTATAGCCATCATGTAGGCCATCTTTTATTGAGAAACTTGTATCTATCGAGTTACGGTGATTGAATCTCTGCTCGATAGCTTAGTTTAACATTGGTAATATGAGGTTTAATTTGTTGGAATGATGCCCTCCTTGATGATCTATTAAAAGACCTTTTTAAGAAGCTAGCACGATACATTTATCGAGTGCATTCTTGGGTATCCTCTGTAATATACTTGACAACAGAGATATGTCACATTGGGATATCTCTCTGAACCCATAATAAAGTTAAATTTAATTTTTCTTTAGTTTTTGGATATGAAGACTATTGTAACTTCTTTCTCGCATATTTCTTAGGGTTGAACATTATTCGATTTACTTTGGATCACTCTTTTCTTATATATGTTGCAAAAATTACCTTAAGTCATCTTTGGATCCACCCTTTTTTATTTCTTAGCATTTTCCTTGTTTAAAATTCAAGAGTAGGGCTTATTTCTTCTCTCGCTCTGCTTCTTTTGGGATAGAGGTTGTGTGAGAAGTGGATTTAAAGAGGCATACAGGAAATAAAGTCCAACAAAACGGGTGCAACACATTCCATAGTTCATTTTGGTTGCATTTAAAATTTGATAGATTTGGTCAAGTTTCAAATACACACCAATATGTAAAGTTCTACCACATACTATTAGTTGATCACTGTCACTTGTCGACCACCACCTACTACAGACCATTGGCTCTTCCACGAACACTCCCATCGGCTACCCCGACTGTCTTCCTAGCGACCAACAACAACCATTGGCCACTATCGGCTGTCGTCGAACGCCGCCACCTGCTAACCATAGCACACCATGCCGCCAACCACTGCCACCCACCACCACTGGTCACTTCCGCCGCACGCTGTCTTTAGTCACCGCCGTTATCGTCCATTATCGTCATTCATCTCTATGGCATGTTGGGCACCATTACAACCACCACCACAACCACTTTCAGCCAACTTCACCGACCACCTCTGTCAGCCACCTTCGCTACTTCTTGCTCCTCATTTTTGCGAACACATGTCACTACCTGCTCTGCACCACCTCTGCCGCTACCGTCAGTCTGTCACTACTTACTTGCTACTGTCAGCCAACACATTACTTTTTAGATACATAAAATGCATTATTTCTTTACTTTAAAAAAACAAAAAAGAAAACGAAGTTATTCTTTTATTTTATACCGAACCAAAGAATTCCAAAATATTTTAATAAAATACATTACTCATGCGTTGCATTCTTTTAACACTGCGTTACTTTTTCTATTGACAAACAACCTCTTAAATAACACGTTCTTGTGGGTGCAGCTTTCACAAAGTTGGCATTAGATTGAAAGCAAGGAAGTCACAAAATTATATATAAAAAACTAAAATACCTAACTTAATAAATAACGACGCAATACTTGAAATATTAAATAAATAATAACCAAGCAATATTTAACAAGTTTCTAATTAAACAAAATACAAGTCATTATTAAAGCTCAAAACAAGCCTTCAACATATTATTCTTTAAACAAAAACCAAATTGTTGGTGAAGATATAAAAGCAATTCCGATTTTATTGAAGCTTATTGGACCTAGAAATTTAAAAAAAATATCAAAAAAAAAAAAAAGAAATACTAATGTAAATAAAATTAAATTAGTACTAACTAACTCAAATTCAAAATATTCATTGAATATATTAATTCACACATAGCCTAGCCAAAAGAAAAAAAAATTCAAAGAAATTATCTGAATTTTTTATTTAAAAGTTAAATTTATATTTATGTAATAGAAGACAGTTAACATTCAATTTTTTACATCATAAATAAAATAATATATAAAAATTCCTTAGCTTTTGAAAATTTATATAAATTAAGAAAATGAATAAAATCGAAAATATAAATTAAATTTGTCTGGCAAATTTTCAAAAAAGGATCGAATAATTACCTTTAATTAGCAATAGGATCCTAAATTAATATAAAAAGAAGCTTACATGTGAATCGAAATTCTGACGTTATGTTCTTTTAAAAGGTAAATTAGATTTTAAAAGTAATTAAAATAAAAAAAAATAAAATTTACAAATTTTAAAAATTAAAATTTTTTAGATAAAAAAATAAATTTATATGAAAAAAAAAACATAAATTAGACTAATTTACGTTTTTCGTGAAAGCAACCTTTTCCAAATTTGTGTTTTCAATCATTTTATTTTTTTTTAATTTTCAATTAAACATAACTTGAATTTTTGTCTAAAAAATAAAAAAAATTGCTTTTTTTTGTTGAAAAAACTGCATATTTAATTTACATTTTTAATCATAATATTTTTTAAAATTCTAAATGATTAATTAATTTTTTTTCTTAAGATTTTAAAAACTTAATTTAAAATTTTAATGGAAAACTTTTTACTAATTAATAATTTACTAATAGTTAAATTATTTACAAATTTTATATTTTTTTAAATAGAAGAATAAATAATTCACATAAATAAGCATTCCGAGTTCAAGAAAAATTAAATATAAAATTTTGCATAAAGGTATTT
The DNA here is from genome assembly GCA_022702705.1 of Papilionanthe hookeriana x Papilionanthe teres. NCBI lineage: Eukaryota > Viridiplantae > Streptophyta > Magnoliopsida > Asparagales > Orchidaceae > Papilionanthe > Papilionanthe hookeriana x Papilionanthe teres. Next base: position 103,383,564 of record CM040422.1, on the reverse strand, counting down.
TATTATTTTATTTTATGGCCTTTTAAAAATACAAAAATAGTTTTAAGCTTTAATATATTTTAAGTCATATCTTAAATAATACAAACGTATTTTACATTTCGAATAATTTTATTTTAATATATTATGAAAAAAATTATATTTCAACTTTTTCACATAAATTAAATTAATAATTTTGAAATTTCTTTATATATATATATATATATATATATATATATATATATATATATATATATATATATATTATTTATCAAGAAAATTTATGAATTTTCAAACTTAATTTTAAATTTGATAATAATTTTCTTAATTTACATAATTAATAGTAAAAGATTTAGATAAAGTATGTTATTAACACTTAGTTAAAGTTTAATATAAAATAGGTATAATTAGTAAAATTAGCATTAAAATTTAAAATTAGCAAAACTAGTGAAAGTAATTATTGGAATTTATTTACTTAATTAAATTATAAGAAAGGATTATAAATTACTAATTATGCATTTAAATATTTAAAGTTGACTTCAAATTATGAATTACATTTATTTTAAATTTATAATTTATTTTTTAAATTATGGTTACATTAAGCTAGTTGATCACAGAAAAATATGTTAAGAAATTCATACCTATTTTTTATGAAATTACACTTTAAAGAAAGGTATTTTCTTTATTTTTATTGCAGGAATCAAGATTTATAAGTGATGAAAGCAAAAAACATGAAATGGAGCGAATTTGAATCAAAAAGGAAGAAATTCATGCAAAATGAACTATGTCGCTGACGGCGAGATCGAGCCCGCCGACGGCGAGATTATTAAGAAAATTTCTAAAGGATTTATAACTACCTCGCCGACAGCGAGCCCGAGCCCGCCAACAGCGAGATCGCGCAGTTTGGAGACCTTCTAGAAGCCCCGCCAACGGCGAGGTCGTTTCTCGCCGACGGCGAGATTGTTCGAAATGTCAGATACATTGAACCTGGACGCTTTTTTGAAGAGGTGCTTAAGTACCCCTTGGACCTTTGTCTACCTCTATAAATAGAGGACGAATTTGTGTGTCTAGTGTGTCTTTTTGTGTGTCTATTTGTGTTTATGTGTCTATTTTAAGAGTTTTAGAGTGTAATTAGTGAGTTTAGAAGTGTCTTTGTACTAGAAGAAAAGTCGAAAGGAACTTGAGAGTCACGCAGGGAGGAAATTAAGATAAGTATCTTTGTTTATTGTTGTTAACTTTAAATGAAATCCATGCTTTGTTTAATTCCCATGCATTACGAGTAGTTTTCTAGTCGTTCTCCTTGTTTATGAAATTATGTGAATTGATTAAATTAAATAGAAGTGCCTAATATATTAAAATAAGTTGTGATAATTTTTACTTAAAACTTAATTTACTTTTAATCTGGCCCATTGATTTGTTAAAATATGTTGAATTATCAACTATAGTAAAGATTACATCCAATATTCGGAAGTCAAAAGCCTTGGAAGGAGGGTGCAAATAAATAAGGAAATATTATTTATCGGACGTAGAATTGGACATTTTAGTGTGACAGACTAAAATATTTAATTTGGTCCTATTGTTTAAGAGCTGAAGTGTAGATGTTAGCCCTCAGGTGAGGGGAACGTGGGAGCTCTGAAGTGGCAGCTGTCGGCATATTTTTAGGTTGAGTGTTGTATTTTTGAAAAGGGGTCGCCTACAGAAATTGTCGGAGAAATTTAAATTTTAAATTTAATTTAAATATATATATATAATTTAGAAAGTAGTATTTGATTTTGAAAATAATTTTAAATTTGAAAATTTTAAGATATGAAATCAAACCGATCTCACATCCCAAATAGTTTATATGAAAGAGCACCGCATCACAAACTGTGTATCTATCCCGAAGAATAGACACACTGCTTGATGATGGGACTCGATTAAATAAACTAGAAGATTTGTGACATCCGTTTGGTCTGCGAACCAATTTTATAAGCCGACAAGTTCCCCTGCTTAATATAATAAAATTAAGCAGGGTTTATATTACCTGGGTTCTTAAAGTTCCCTATAAGGGGAAGCCCCTATAGTTAATTACATCTTAAATGACGGGAATCATTTAAGAAAACTCTTGATAATGATCAGTGGTTTTGCTCTCAAGAATTTCAAAGTTTAAGGTTTTCGAAAGGATTGGATTTTAGAAATTTCGATAGGGATCGGCTCAAATTTGGAACAAGTTTATTTTAGGAGTCCAAAGGAAGAGAAGTAGGAGAAGTTGAGGATCCAAGAAGAATATTGGCAACTTCCCAAACTATCCTATTGTTTGGCTTCGATTTGGGAGTTTATTTGATGTTATAATCCTGCCAATTTTAATTAGTTAGGACTTATATTCGTACGACATGATCATACAAATAGCCTCGAAAATATGAGGGTTTATGTCGTATCGAACGACTACCTCGGAGTCCTAAGACCGGTTAGGGCTTAATTTACATGACATGATCATGCAAATGCCTAACGAAGAGTTGAGGATTTATATTGCAATAGGCAAACTACCTCGAAATCTTATGGCTTGGTTATTTAATTCTAAGAAAGGTTTCGCTGAAGTAGCCACAAGTTTTGCTGACGACGATGGCCGTGCTGCCCACCATGCTCCAAGCTCCTTGTTGTTGCAGAGGTTTAGTTTTAGAAGGTGAAAATCAAGGGATGAGAAAAGTGTTTTGGTTTAGAGAAAATCTTAAGATCCAAGTGTTTTTAATATTTTAATTAAAACAAATCTTAAAGTTTGATTAAACATAACCGATTAAGATCCCACGGTTTCGTCATCCCTGCATCGTTATTTTCATTGAATTCACTTAGTCCATTTGAACTTGCTAAACTCAATTGAATGAGTTCTACACTTTCATTTAGACCGTGGGAAATCCCGTTAGCAACACGTGGGTTACATCATCCGAGGTATTCCCGATCATTCAATGAGACGTTTTAATTTAATTAAAGTCGTAGTTTTGTTGTTCTGTTTGTGATTAAATTTTGAGTTGTTTTATATTTTGAAATGTTGTGGCGGTGATTTTTATCTTGTAATGACTTTTAATTTAGTTTTGGTTTCAGTTCAGGGACTATCCTAAAGGTTTTCGTTTTCATGCAACAGTTTTATTTAACATGCAAGAAAAGTAAAGTACATTGCAATAAAGTAAATTGCAATAAAATAAAAGCGTACCTGGAGGGCCTTCCTGTCATCCCAAGCTGCACTTAAAACACATGTTAAGGCATTTAAATATTTCAACAAGTATGACCCACAATTTTATATTATGATAATTTTAATTTAATTGCAACGACGCCAAAAACTTGACCCCGCTATATTATATGTATAGAATTGTAATTGTTTATGTTGTGGATGCTACGCAAGTATACGTATCGTATCAAGTAATACGGGGCTCTAGTGGAGTCCCGGTTATCGATCCTACGAGGAAATAGAAAATTAAATAACAACTAATTTTAAAATAATAATAATAATAATTTTAAAATAGTATACGAAAATTTGGAATTCTAAATTTAAGCGCAATAAAGTAAACTAAGTATTTTAATTAGGTAACTTAACTAAGTAGAAAATTAATACGTATTGAAAGTGCGGGAAATTAAACTAATTGCTAAATAAGTCTTAACTATTCGGAAAAGTATCTTTCCCTTGTTTAGAAATTTAAGTGATTGATGAATTTAAATAGATAATTTTAAGGTATTGTGACAAATAGGAGCATTCCTATTCTTTACCCTTTGGTCCAGGTGTAAAGAATATTGATTAATCCTATGTTTGATTATCGAATCGCGGCTAGAGTTCGGGAGGATACCGACCGCCACTTCGCAGCTCCCACGTTCCCTCGCTCGAGGGCTAACATCTACACTTCAGCTCTCGAACAATAGGACCGAATTGAATATTTTAGTCCGTCACACTAAAATGCTCGATTCTACGCCCAGTGATATTATTTCCCTATTTATTTGCACCTTCCTTCCAAGGCTTTTGAATTCCTCGAATATCCGATGTAATTTTTACTATAGTTGATATTCAACATATTTTAACAAATCAAATGGCCAGTTTGAAAGTAAATTAAGTTTTAAGTAAAAATTATCACAATTTATTAATATATATAAAAGTACTTCTCTTTTAAGTTCATCAAGTCACTTAATTTCATAACAGGGAGAAAGACTAATAAACTACTCAAAATGCATAGGAACTAAACTAAGCATGGATTTCATTTAAAGTTAAAAACAATAAATACAAATACTTATCTCGATTTATCCCAGCGAGACTCCTCACGGTTCCTTTAACTCTTCCTTCCAAGTCATGATCAAGACTCACTAAAAACTCACTAACTCACTAAAGACTCACTAATTACACTAATTAAGACTCTAAAGACTGCTCACACACATAAATAAAAGACTCTTAAGACACAAATTGACACACCCTTATAACACACACTTAGAAGCTGAATTTCGGCCTCTATATATAGAGGTGAGCAAAGGACCAAGAGGTGTGTAAGCATCCCTTCAAAAAGTGTCTAGGTTCAATGTATCTGCGCCATTTGAACTAGCTCGCCGTCGGCGACAAGCTACCTCGCTGTCGGCGAGGCTTCTGAAGGTCTTCGAACCGCGCCTATCTCGGCTGTCGGCGGGCTCGGGCTTGTTGTCGGCGAGACGAGTTATAAATCCTTCGGAATTTTCTTCCTCGTACCCTCGCCGTCGGCGGGCTTGATCTCTCCGTCGGCGACTCAGCACAAATTGCATTATTTTCTTCTTTTTTGCTCCAAATCCGCTCCTTTTTATGATTTTTTGCTTTTATCACCTAAATTCTCCATTCCTGCAACAAAATAAAGAAAATACCTTTCTTTAAAGTGCAATTTCATCAAAAATAAGTATAAATTTCTTAATAAATTTTTCAGTGATCAAAATCCCCCAAACTTACTTATTACTTGTCCTCAAGTAATTTTAGTACTTACATAAAAATAATGAGTTCTATAATAAGATTTTTCAATTTAAATAAACTATGAATTAGATTAATTAATATCATAATAAAGTTAAATAAAAATAATTCATGTAATTTAATTAATCTTATAGAAATAAATTATTTAGTTATCGAGTCTAAGATTTCTAGCTTACTTATTCATTTCGGAATGATTATATTTAAAAGAATAACTACTTAAGATATTCATATGATAAGAAATTCAAGAAAACACTATTAGGTAAAATTCTAATCCATAAACATAAGTTTGGAAATATCTAAGTTTTTCCTTTAGGTTAATTCGAATGAAGCGATTTTTGATAAGGCATCTCCTCAAGCTTCTCCTCATTTTTCTTTTTCTTTTTCTTTTTCTTTTTCTTTTTCTTCTTTTTTTTTTAATGAGGATTACTATATCTGGAGAGCCTGTTAATAATTTTGAACTTCATTTTCATCTTCCTAAATTTGAAACTTAGAAATATTTCTTAGCTTATATATACTTCATAGTTTTTACTTCATTGATTTTCAATCTTTTCTTTTCACTTGAATATTTAAGAATTTTAATTTTAGAATATAGTTTTCCTTACTAAAAATAGTTTACTATATTCTTATTCCCTTTAACCAAATATTTTATTCTATTTAATTAATTAAAGCACTAGAAATATTTCATTTAACCTTTTATAATAATTAAATAAAATAATTCATATTAATTAAATTGAAAAATTCACTATAAAAATCATTTTATAATAATTTGAAAATAGAAATTGAGAACAAGTTAATTACTAAATTTGTATTTTACTCCCCCAAACTTAAATTTTTATATCTACTCTAAATAATGAAAAAGGGAAAGTAAATAAATCATACCTTTGAAGTTTAGGTATTTCTTTTTCTTTGAAATTTTTGCGAGCTTTTTCATTTTTCATTGAACCCGTACTCGTTAGTATTCTCCATATATATATAACAATTTAAAGAAAATGCGAGGATAAAATGCGAGATAAGTATTAAATACAACAATTAAAATTAACTCTACACTACACATATGAATTACTAACATATTAAAAACATTGAACTAACAGATTAACAATTTTAAAAACTTAAAACAATACAAAATAAAATAAAAACATACTAAAGAAAACTAACATCCTATTTAACATAAAAACAAATGCAATTAACTAACACAAAAAACAATAACTAAACTATTATCACAATTCAAGCAAATTAATCTAACTAACATCCGATGTCTCACAACATAAAGTACTTGAATATTACAAACATATAAAAGTTTCCAAAATAACTTAACATCAAACAAACAAAACAAATAAAGTCCTAATCTTCGACATCGAAAGTCCCAAACTATATTATCATCCCCTCCTTAATCTGTAGTGAGAAGGCGAGCGGGATGATGCCGAGTATACCTCGGGCACTCTGGAAAGATGACATCTAAATCTCCACTCCTATAGCGACGTTCAGCTTCATGATATGCTATCTCGTACTCTAAATGTCTCTGCAGGTACTCACTATCATAATCATGTCTCTTCTCCAGATTATCAATCCTTTGATCAAAATGATCAAATCTTCTCCCCATTGTCTCTCCAAGCCGCTCAAAACTCCTCCTATGCGGTGTCAGCTCATTCATCAGATCTTGTAGGGTAGGGGTGGTAGGCTCAGGAGGTTCATAGCTAGTAGAGGGTATATCTCTACTTGATTGAGTGAAATAACTTCTCACTCCTGATCTCCACCCTTCATGAGACTCATATTTCTTAATATTGGCGTCGTGAGTGGGTTCATGGGTTCTATCCACTCCTCGTCATCTGTCGCCTCAACTCGGAGAGTTGGCGGTTGCATAAATCAACCTGGGATGTCCCAATCCCCCTCCACTTTCATTTCAAGCAGTGGCTAAGATATTTCTATAGATGACACTTCCAATATTTATACTTCATTGTTCGAATACGAAAATTCGAAGCTGCTTCTATCCCTTGTTACCTCACTTGTGGTGGTATGTAGGTAACAAAGTAGAACAAATAAAATAGTGCCATGCTTTAGAATTTGCATTTAACTTAGAAAGAGGAAAATTCACTCTTTCCCGTCGCTTTATCTTCCAAACTCCGGTCCGTCGATACGAAAATTTATCACATTTTCTAGAGGTTCCGGCATAGTTCCAAATGTTTCGTACTCATTTGGACCGTCCCGAACTTCATTGAAGGCGTTAATTCTAGCACGCGCTGAAGTCGACCATAAATCCACGTACCTTTACGGGTGCGTCCTCTACGACGATCGAGTTAGAATAAAATTCCTTTACTACTTCCACAACGGCTCTATTGGTGATGTAGCAGAGATTCTCCCAACCTCGTTCTTTAATGATCCGCTCAACTTTGCCTCCCGGATTCTTAAAAACTCGATTCGCGATGCACTTTCTTGCTTGAATGTTTTGAAAATACCGATTTTGTGCTCGTGCATTGACAAATCGGTCGATATCGTAATCTACTCGTCTTTTCTGTCGCGGAGCCATTTTTCGATCGATCTATGAAATTCACAAAAATCGTCACTAAACTTCCAAATATTACTAAGGAGGCTTCCTACAACATCTAAGATCAAATTAAAACAAATTTTATGGATTTCTACCGAGTAATTCTTCCACATTTAGGATTTTTCAAAATTTTTCAATGTGGAGAAAATACATGGTGAAAATAAAAAATTTTTGCATAGGAGTGAAGCACTTACCAAGAGAAGATGAAATCCGGTGTTTTTTTAGTGATGAAATCGCCTCTAAATCCGAAATTTCGTGAGCCCTAGGGTAGTTTTTGCGAAAATGAGAGGTTGGGGATGATGAATAGTGTTTTTGACCGGTCAATTAAAGTGTTTTTCGAGACCTCGCTGTCAGCGAGATTTTTCTCGCCGTCGGCGAGCTAATATTTTTCGGAACCAAAAACTCTCGGGAAAAATCCGCTGTCGGCGAGAAATTTTTGCTCTAACCTTCGCTGTCAGCGAGATCGATCTCGCTGTCGGCGGGATTTTTCTCGCCGTCGGCGAGATTCCAAAAAATTTAATTTCCGAAATTCGTCACTCATTTTCGTCCTTGATTTGCCTTATATTATATTTCCGATCACATCATTTATTAATTTAATATGAAGATTAGCTACTTATACACAAACAAATTCACACAACACAACAAATTAACTTTAATGTTGAAATCCATGAGATGTACAAACTAACATAATTTTAAACTCTATAATCAAACTTCGATTCTCCAATCCTTACTACTAATCGGCATCGCAAACCAATCCACGACACACTAAATGCTGATACAAAACTATGACGCATATCTCGATTAAGTTTGAGATATTCAAATCATCACTCCACACATAATAAAATCTAAATCAAATCAAATAACATAAATACAAACATACTTATGGAAATCTTTACTACTACTCTTCGATGTCGAATCTTCATCTTCTTTGATATTTCGATATGACGATGATGCACAAATAAGTTATAGAAAGGCCCGAAGGGAAACTCCGAGCAGATTCTTCGAGTGATCCAACCCTTCGTCTCGGTAAATGAAGAAAGCTAGCTTCCGGGTGTCCGGAATGATCAAAGTGTTCCTTCATCCTCCGATCGATGTGATCGAATAAATCGGATATATTGTCGATTGAATCTCTCACTTTCGCGAGTTCTTTCTCCATTCCTTTAATTTTCTTCATAAGTAACTCGTTTTATACGAAATAGGCCTTGCTATAGGATTATTACTGTGAAGCTCTATCGAGAGATAAATGTAATTTCATCATTATTGTCCAAAGTAGGGAACATATCTCGTAGGATCGAGCGGCTTCCAAGGTAACGGAACCTTTTCCCAAGCTTCATAAGAAACACAGTACTGGTCGCATAATGCAAAAATAGTAGATGGGTGTCCTAGTCCAGTGAGCCGACCCATGCACAATTAAACCCGATGCGGACTTAACAATTATTGATCCGACATCGATAGGCGATCCATTTTGAATACAATAATTCAATATAGCGCATTCCTTCGAAACCTTGTTTACCCTCATAGTAGGTAACAATTTAGATGAGATGAAAAAGTGCCGGTGCTTTGAGACGGGATTCAAAAGTGATGCGGAGAAACTAACATACCCGTCTTCACGCATTTCCCGATCTTCGGTTCATAAGTCGGATATCGAAATATCTCATTCATATTATATCGAGAAGGCACAAAATTTGAATAGTGACATACCGGGGTGTTTTCTATAGAGAATAATTCATTTACTCTTGATGGAGTAAACGTCACCCATCTTCCTCGGACGTAGACATTCCCATTGTTGATCGCATGTAAGTTAGAGTAGAACTCTTTCACAACTTGGAATAACAACGGCGGACGTAGTGTAACAAAATACCTCCCGGTCATTGCTGCGTGATCGTTTCTTCTATCTTCGTAGTGGAATTCTCTAATCCTCGATTGACAAATCCCCGTTCCTTGATAACTCTTTTCTTTACCAAAACCTTATTGAAGATCCGCTGCGCTTCCGCACTCACAAATTTCCTCCGGTTAAACACTCCAAAATTACAGGAATCTAAGAATTTGGAGGCCATTATGGTGAATGGAATGAATTCTAGTGAAGAAAGCAGATCTAGAATGATTTAAGAATGGGTTTTCACAAAGGAATTGGTGTTGAAACCGTCCAAATCGGCATTCAAATTATAAATAACTCATCTTTATAACTTCCTCGCTGTCGGAGAGAAGTTTCTCGCCGTCGGCGACTCAGTTATAAAAACTGAATTTAATTTAGGCGCGAACCTCGCTGTCGGCGAGTATCGACCTTGCCGTCGGCGAGATTCCAAAATAATGTCCAATTTCGCTCTAAATTGAATAATTTCTTTTCTCATCATAATAGTTCGAATATGTGATGATTCTTAATAATATTGAGTAGTAAAGTTTCAATAATATAGATTAACTATTAAGATACAATAAAAATAGATAACTAATATGGGTTGCCTCCCATAAAGCGCTTGGTTTAACGTCGTCGGCCGAGCCTAATTTCAATTATTAATCGAGTCGACTAAGCATTAAAACCTCTTTATAGTTAGGTCTTATACCTTTGAAATATGGTTTTAATCTATGTCCATTAACTTTAAATTTATGTCCAGCTTTTGGATCTTCGATTTCTATAGTTCCGTATGAAAATATTTGAGTTATGGTGAAAGGTCCTAACCATCGAGACTTCAATTTTTCGGAAATAATTTCAATCTAGTATTATATAACAAAACTTCTGTCCTGATTCAAAATTTCTCCGATTAATCTTCCGATCATGCCATAATTTCATCTTTTCTTTATAAATCGATCATTATCATATGATTCATTTCTTAATTCTTCCAATTCATTTAATTGCGGCAATCTTTTCTCACCAGACTTCCTTCATATTATAATTAAATTCTTTAATCGCCCAATATGCTTTATGTTCTAATTCAACTTGGTAAGTGGCATGTTTTTCCATATATAAGCTCTGTAAGGAGTCATTCCAATCGAAATTTTATAAGCGATCCTATAAGCCCATAATGCGATTAGTCTAATCTAATAGACCAATCTAACTTTATTTGGGTTTACGATTTTTCTAAAATACGTTTAATCTTACGATTAGATACTTCAGCTAATCCGCTAGTACGTGGATGATAAGCGAGTGGATATCTTATGAGTAATATTGTATTTTTCTACTAGTTTGTGAATGTATTTATTTTTAAAATGAGTTCCTCCGTCGATGATAATCACTCTCGGCATTCCAAATCTAGTAAAAATATTTTTCATCGAAATTTTGAAACACTCTTAGCATCACACCTAGGTAAAGCTTGTGCCTCAATCCATTTGGAAACATAATCAACAACTACTTAATATATATGAGTTTCCAAACGAAGGAATAAAAGGTCCCATAAAATCTAATCCCCAAACATCAAAAATTTCAACTTCTAATATAAAATTCGAGAGGCATTTCGTTTTTTCTAGATATATTTCCTACTCTTTGACATTTATCGCAAGTTTTAATATATCCGTATACATCTCTAAATAGAGTAGGCCGATAAAATCCAGATTGTAGAATCTTATAAGCGAGTTTTATCGATCCCGAAATGTCCTCCAAAAACGGAATCATAACATTTTTGAATAATTGGTTCAGTTTCTTCATAAGGTACACATCTTCTAATAATTAAATCCTTACATTGCTTATATAAATATGGTTCATCCCAAAAATAGGTTTTCGTATCATGGATGAGTTTTTTTCGTTTTTGCAAAGTTAGCATAGGTGGTAAAATATTACTAACTATATAGTTTACTATATCAGCATACCATGGTATTTTCCACTCATTGATATTATATAGTTGTTCATCGGGAAAAGCTGTCTATAATTTCATTTTCAATATCGGATAATTCATGATTTTCTAATCTTGATAAATGATCCGCAATTTGATTATCGAGTTCCTTTCTTATTAACGATCTCAAAATCGAATTCTTGCATTAATAGCATCCATCTAATTAATCTTGGTTTGGAATCTTTCTTTTGCATTAAATATTTGATAGCGGAATGATCGGTATGCACGATACATTTTGTTCCAATCGGATAAAGTCTAAATTTATTAAAACCATATACTACCGCTAATAATTCTCTTTACGTAATCGTATAATTTATTTCGACATCATTTAGAGTTTTACTTAGCATAGTATATAACTTTAAAAATCTTTTCATTTCTTTGCCTAGAATCGCTCCTACTGACATAATCACTAGCATCACACATAAGCTCGAATGGTTTCTCCCAGGTTAGGTGAAACTATTATAGGTCTTGTAATTAATTTTTCTTTTAAGAGTTCAAAAGCATTCGGGCATTCGATTGTAAATTCAAATTTCTTGTCCTTTTCGAGAAGTTGGCATAGAGGTTTAGTAATTTTTGAAAAATCTTTTATATAGTGTACGTAGAATCCGAGCATGTCCAAGAAAACTTCTTACCCCTTTTACCGTAGTTGGAGGTGGTAATTTAGCTATAACTTGAATTTTTGCGAGGTCCACTTCCATGCCTTTTTCCGAAATTTTATGCCCTAATACAATGCCGCCCGCAACCATAAATTGACATTTCTCCCGATTTAGAACTAAATTTGTTTTCTCACATATTTCTAATACTTTTTCAAGATGAGTTAAGCATGTGTCAAATGATGTTCCAAATACGGAGAAATCATCCATAAATACTTCTATTCCATTGTCGATTAACTTACTAAATATAGACATCATACATCTACTGGAATGTTCTTGGTGCATTACATAATCCAAAAGGCATTCTTCGAAAAGCGAAAGTTCCATAAGGACTAGTAAATGTAGTTTTCTCTTGATCCTCAGGAGCAATTTGTATTTGATGATAACCGGTGTATCCATCTAGAAAACAAAAATACTTATGTCCGGTTAATCTATCTAACATCTGGTGCTAGAAATGGTAAAGGGAAGTGATCTTTCCTGGTGGCGGTATTTAATTTCCTATAATCAATACATATACGCCAACCGGTAACTTGTCTTATAGGAATAAGATCGTTATTTTCATTGGCAATGACGGTCACTCCTCCTTTCTTAGGAACACAGTGAATTGGGCTTACCAAGCATCGTCGGAAATAGGATATATAATACCATTATCTAACCATTTTAAAATTTCTTTCTTAACTACTTCTTTCATTATCGGGTTTAATCTCCTTTGGGGATCTGCTTTAGGTTTATGTTCATCATCTAAAATAATTCATGCATACGGATTGAAGGACTAGTTCCTTTAATATCTGCTAAAGTCCAACCAAAAGTTTTCTTATATTTTTTTAAAGTTTCTAAAAGTTTTTGTTCTTGAGATTCGTTTAATGCGGATGAAATAATAAGCGGTAAAGTTGAAGAATTACCTAAATAAGCATATTTCAAATGATCGGGTAATATTTTTAGCTCGAGTTCGGGAGGTTTAATAATTGATGAAACTATATTCTTGTCGGTGTTTTCGGTATTATCCAAAAATTCAAATCTTTCCTGAATATAATCTAGTTCTTCATTATTATCTTCAATTAATTCGAGTGTTTTCTTTTTCTAATTTATCTTCGTAATATTCCTTAAAATGTTCTTGTTGTAAATGTTCGAGTATTTCCATCCGAAAACATTCATCATCTTTTTCTAGCGCAGGATATTTCATTGATTTTGCAATATTAAATGTAACTTTTTGGTCATTTACTCTCATAGTTAATTCTCCTTTACGAACATCAATCATAGCTTTTCCGGTAGCTAAAAATGGTTTTCCTAAAATGATAGGAATTTCTTTATCTTCCTCCATATCTAAAACAATAAAATCTACTGGGAAGATAAATTTATCCACTTTTACTAACACATTTTCAATAACTCCCTTAGGATAGGTAACCGAACGATCAGCTAATTGAAGGGTTATCGAAGTAGGTGTAATTTTTCCTAATCCTAATCTCTTAAAAATCGATAGAGGCATTAGATTGATGCTTGCTCCTAAGTCACACAAAGCTTTTCCATAAAATTTTTCTCCTATAGCACGGGGTATAGTGAAACTACCGGGATCTTTCAATTTTTCGGGAAGCTTCTTCGAATAATAGCACTACACTCTTCACTAAGTGCGACTTGTTTCATTATCGGTGAATTTTCTTTTCTTATTTAGAATATCTTTCATAAATTTTACATAATTTGGCATCTGATCTAAAGCTTCGACAAAAGGTATATTGATTGTTAATTTCTTTAATATTTCAAGGAATTTAGCAAATTGTTTATCTTTTTTATGTTGAGCTAGTCATTGAGGAAATGGTGGTGGAAGTTTTTCAACAGAAATTTTCATAGGTATTAAAGGATGTTCTAAGTTTGAATCTTGTTGAAGTGTTTCCTTTTCAATTTCCACTTCCTCTTTTTTGGCTTTCAAGTTCTTTTTGAATTTGAGGTTCTAATTCTTTTCCACTCCTTAGTTGTATTGCTTTAATTTGTTCTTTTCCTTGATCTTTAGGATTTATTTACATATTACTAGGAAAAGTTCCAGGTATTCTATTATTTAGAGCAGTAGCAATATGTCCAAGTTGAGTTTTGATATTTTTAATAGATGTTCCTTGAATTTGTAATTGATTTTCTTGAATTTGTAGTTGATTTCCTTGATTTTGTAGTTGATGACCCATATTCAATATTAATTCATCCATAGATAATTTCTTATCTTTGAATTGAGGGTTATTGTTATTAAATCCAGGTGGGTAATTAGGTTTATAGTTTGGATTTACTTGATTAGGTTGATTCATCCATTGTTGATTAGATGTGTTATTCCAATTAAAATTTGGATGAGTTTTCCAACCAGGATTATAATAGTTTGAATAAGGGTTATTAGTTCTATTATTAATAGCATTTAAAGTTTCATAATTAGATTGAGATTATATGATTTGTTCAGATGAGTTTTCTTCTAAAGTAGGAGAGTAGTTCATTCCAAAATGATCTAATTTCTTAGATATAGCGACAATTTGAGAAGCTAACATGGATATTGCATCGTTTTCATGAATGCTGGCTATCTTTTTCGATTTACTCTATCAGCGAGGCCATTGGAAATTATTTGTTGTCATTTCTTCGATTAGTGCATAGGCTTCATCAAATGGTTTAGACATTAATGAACCTCCAGCGATGACGATCGATGATTGATCTTAAAGATCCTACTAATCCATTATAAAAGGTTTGAATAATCGACTGATACGGTAGCGCATGATGTGGGCATTTCTAAGAAGTTCCTTAAATCTCTCCCGAAGCTTCATATATTGATTCTCCATCTAATCGACAAAAGAAGTTATATCATTTCTAAACTTAGCGAGTTTTAAATGGTGGAAAATATTTGGATAGAAATTTTTGTGATAATTCTCCCCAAGTTTTAATAGATCCGAGTGCTTAACGAATTGACCACATTTTAGCCTTATCCCTTAATGAAAAAGGAAAAAGTCTAAGTCTTATAGCATCGTCGGATACTCCTCGATATTTAAAAGTAGCACGAAGTTCTAGAAAACTAGCAAGATGTAAGTTAGGATCTTCGGTAGGTGAACCACTAAATTGATTGTTTTGTACCATTTGGATAATTGCGGGTTTAAGTTCAAATGAATTAGCAACTACATCGGGGTTTTGAATAGTTAAATGAATTTCATCCGATGTAGGGTTGGCATAATCTCTTAATGGTCTTTGTTGGTTCATATTTTGAATTTCGAGAATATTCGCCATTTGTGTTAAATTTATAATTTGTTTCTTTTGTTTTCTAATTCTTTTAGTTGTATGCTCTAATTCAGAATCGTAAGGTATTAAATTTTTGTTTCCAAGTTTGCGCATACACTTTTAGAATAGATATTAATTTATTTATTATGATTATTTTAAAATAGTCCGTTACTCTAGTAAATTTTTCTTACTTTCCCGACAACGGCGCCAAAAACTTGACCCACAATTTTATATTATGATATTTTTAATTTAATTGCAACGACGCCAAAAACTTGACCCCGCTATATTATATGTATAGAATTGTAATTGTTTATGTTGTGGATGCTACGCAAGTATACGTATCGCATCAAGTAATACATGGCTCTAGTGGAGTCTCGGTTATCGATCCCACGGGAAATAGAAAATTAAATAACAACTAATTTTAAAATAATAATAATAATAATTTTAAAATAGTATACAAAAATTTGGAATTCTAAATTTAAGCGCAATAAAGTAAACTAAGTATTTTAATTAGGTAACTTAACTAAGTAGAAAATTAATACGTATTGAAAGTGCAGGAAATTAAACTAATTGCTAAATAAGTCTTTACTATTCAGAAAAAGTATCTTTCCCATTGTTTAGAAATTTAAGTGATTGATGAATTTAAATAGATAATTTTAAGGTATTGTGACAAATAGGAGCATTCTTATTCTTTACCCTTTGGTCCAGGTGTAAAGAATATTGACTAATCCTATGTTTGATTACTGAATCCGTGGCTAAGTTTGGGAGGATATCGATTGCCACTTGAGCTCCCACGTTCCCCTCGCCCGAGGGCTAACATCTACACTTCGGCTCTCAAACAATAGGACCGAATTGAATATTTTAGTCCGTCACACTAAAATGCTCGATTCTACGCCCGATGATATTATTTCCCTATTTATTTGCACCTTCCTTCCAAGACTTTTGAATTCCCGAATATCCGATGTAATTTTTACTATAGTTGATATTCAACATATTTTAACAAATCAAATGGCCAGTTTGAAAGTAAATTAAGTTTTAAGTAAAAATTATCACAATTTATTAATATATATAAAAGTACTTCTGTTTTAAGTTCATTAAGTCACTTAATTTCATAACAGGGAGAAAGACTAATAAACTACTCAGAATGCATAGGAACTAAACTAAGCATGGATTTCATTTAAAGTTAAAAATAATAAATACAAATACTTATCTCGATTTATCCCCAAGCAGACTCCTCGCAGTTCCTTTGACTCTTCCTTCCAGTACAGTGAAGACTCACTAAAACTCACTTAACTCATTAAAGACTCACTAATTACACTAATTAAGACTCTAAAGACTGCTCACACACATAAATAAAAGACTCTTAAGACACAAATTGACACACCCTTATAACACACACTTAGAAGCTGAATTTCGGCCTCTATATATAGAGGTGAGCAAAGGACCAAGAGGTGTGTAAGCATCCCTTCAAAAAGTGTCCAGGTTCAATGTATCTGCTCCATTTGAACTAGCTCGCCGTCGGAGACAAACTACCTCGCTGTCGGCGAGGCTTCTAGAAGGTCTTCGAACCGCGCTATCTCGCTGTCGGTGCGCTCGGGCTCGCTGTCAGCGAGACAGTTATAAATCCTTCAGAATTTTCTTCCTCGTACCCTCGCCGTCGGCGGGCTCGATCTCGGCCGTCGGCGACTCGGCCTAAATTGCATTATTTTCTTCCTTTTTGCTCCAAATCCGCTCCTTTTTATGATTTTTGCTTTTATCACCTAAATTCTCCATTCCTGCAACAAAATAAAGAAAATACCTTTCTTTAAAGTGCAATTTCATCAAAAATAGGTATGAATTTCTTAATAAATTTTTCAGTGATCAAAGTACCTAGGTAAAGCTAAGGGAAAGGTTTTGGTTGTCTACCAAAGTCCTAATCCTATAGCTAGTCATCTCCTATGACGTCTAGATTCTTGTGTTTTAGTTTAAGGATGATTTTCTTCATAAAAGAATAATTAAGCTCAATTGTTCTTATAAACATCCTATCATATTGAGGAAGTGCTTAAGACGAGTCTTAAACATCTTTTCAATATCTCTAGGATTGTTTTAAGTCCAAGGAGTTTAATTATACAAGTGAATTAATCATCCAGGAGTTTAAGTTTTGTTCTCTTGCTCGATGAACTAGGACATTTGAATATCACTATAAGTGAAGTAACACTTCACTTGATACCTCATTTAAGAGTTATAATAATAAGAGCTTTAAAAGGGCAAATCAACTTATTAGGTATTTTAATGATTTAAACTTAATGATTTAATTTTAATTTTGACTTAATTATAAAAAATTAGTTTAAGTTTGGAATAGTGTTCAAGTTATTTTAGATTTAATTCTTAATGATTTAATTTAGGTTTGTTGTTAAATGATTTTAATTTAATTTAATTCAATTTAATTTAATTTTAATTTAATTTGATTTGATTTTAATTTAATTTAATTTAATTTAATTTAATTTGATTTAATTTAATTTTAATTTAATTTAATTTAATTTAATTTAATTTTAATTCAATTTTAATTTAATTAAATTTAAATTTAATTTAAATTAATTTAATTTAATTTTAATTTAATTTTAATTTAATTTTGATTTTAATTTAATTTAATTTAATTTAATTTAAATTTTAATTTAATTTAATTTAATTTTAATTTTAATTTAATTTAATTTTAATTTAATTTAATTTAATTTTAATTTAATTTAATTTAATTTAATTTTAGTTTAATTTTAATAATTTTTTTAGTAAGAATTAAGTATTATTGAAGTGATTTATTTAAGGATTTTTAAATTAAAGAATAAATATCCTCTTAATAATATCCCTACTTTAGTAATTCCAATTTCTATTATTCTTCCAAAATTTCAATTAATTAATTAATTAAAGTTTTATTTTAATTATATTTGAAATGGTTAGTAGATTTCTACCCTCAATCATTTAAGTTTTAATCATCCAAAATCAGTTTAAAATCAAATATTTTACCCTCCCCTTTTTGATTAATCCTACAATTTTAATTAAGGGTTGAAATTTTTAATTACCATTTTTCCCTTCAAGCTTAATAATTCTATAACTAACTAAATTAAGCTCAAATGATCTTGAAATTTTTATGTAACCACACTCACATGTCAATTAAGACATTAGAGGAGAAAATGTGATTTTTCTGTATTTAATTTATTTATGTAATTATTTTTAATGGAAATAGGGGTTTTCAAGGAAAATTCAATAACATGACCAAGGAAATATTTCTATCCTTAAGAAAATTATGGGATGTTCCTAATGACCAGAGGACCCTTTGGACCAATTTTGGTGTTTTTTGAATTATATTTTATTTATTAGAATTATTTTGCGTTTTGGAGTATTAATTAATTTTAAAATAAAATTAAAGTTGAAAAATGGATTTTATATTTTTCTTAAATCTCTCTGACCTCAAGGAGTCTAGAGAAACAAATTTTATATTTTCATGATTTTCCTTTGATTTATTAGAATTATTTTAGTGAAAAAGGTTGAAAAATGCATTTTTTAATATTAAAAATTACATTAAGCCTTTAAAATTCAATATCTTATCCTAGGGACCTAAGAAAAATATTTGGTTTGTTCCTAAGTAATTAGAATTCAAAATGTGACATTTTGGTGATTTTTAATATTTTTATGATTTTTATTATTTTTTAATTATTAAAAATATTAAAATAATGATAAAAATCAACTTTTTTAGAAAATTACAATTTTAATTTTTCTAATTTTCTCTGATATCAGAGAAGCTTCAAGACCATTTTTGTGAATTTTTGAAAAGTATTTTGTGAGTTATGAATTTTTAAAGTTTAATTTTATCATGTGACTTAATTAATCCATTTAGTGGGGTTAAACATTTCCAATTGATTTCAAATTTTTATGTGATGTTCCTCTGATCCCAAAGATTAGTGGAGAATTGTTTTCAAGTCAATTTAGTGCGTGGATATCCTTAATTAATTAAAGTTCAATCTTGGGTATTTAGACCAATTTTGGGTTATTCCAAGTGAATTAACTCAAAACTTATTTTTCCTAGGCTCCTCTGGTCATAAGAAATATCACCAAATTTTCTTAGAATTTATTTCTCAACATGCTAATTATTGTAATTAAAATACTCAAAACAGTAACATGAACTTGGAAAATCAATAACTTCTCATAGGGATGGCCTCTGACCTTGGAAAATTCGGGGAATGTTCCCAGGTCGGAGGCTTCAAAGCCCTATGGTCTCATGACATGGTGAATTGCCTATGTAAATGGAGAATTAAAACAATGCAGAGAGTAAATAAATCATTAAAAATAAAATACTTAATAAAATTACTTGATTTCTTTTCCACATTATTCTCCTCTGTTCACTGAGCAAGAGGGTATTTTTATTTTATTTTTAGGATTTTTCTACACAAAGTTATGCATTTTCTAAGTTCTGTGAATTAAATAAATCCATAAAATCCTATTTTTCTATTTATTCGAATCGGCGCCGCGTCATCCTTAGCATCTCCGAACAGCCACGCGACACTTTCTGGTTCGACGCCGCTATCCGATTCAGCGCTCCAGGGGCCCGCGGTTCATGTACCATCGCGCTGTCCGGCTCGATCCCTACCATCCGCTCGATACACGCTCGATCCGACGGCTCCTGGTCATCGTCTACGACTGGTGTGCACCCGTGACCTTCCACACTAAAACACTAAGAACTCACTCGATTCTCAAAGGATTTTTGTGTTCCTATGCTCTATGGATTCGTCTTGAAGAGACAAACACATCCATACGGTAAACATGCATTGAAATCGATTCACATCAAATGGAGAATCTCCGGGAGCTCGGGAGGAAGAGAGAGTTCATACCTTTGCTCGGAGAAGTGAAGCTTCGATGCGAGGGTTGTGTCACGTTCGATTGGGTCCAAGCGAGCTCCGGATGAAGTCCCTTGGCACAGTGAATTGCTCAGGTACAAAAGTGACCACAACCGATCACAAAGCTTGGAGGTACGGAAGCAATGGCTGGCTCGGTGAGGGGGCTTTTGCTTGGGAAACTTATCCTTTTGGTGCGGTGAAGGTGTAGAGTCAATCAATTTGAGGATTGACTCAGCGTGGTGAAGTGTCCTGGTTTTGGGCTTAAATTTCGACTGCGAAATTGAGCTCGCGAGAGGAAATGACGGGGGGATTTCGGTGGGGATCAAGTTCTCCGGGTGTGGGGGAGAGTCCGGAATGATTTTGGCGAGTTTACGTATGGTTTGTTTCGGTCTCCTATTTGGCCGAGAGGGGGTGGTGTTTAAATAGGAATGGGTGGAGGGCCTCCTGGGGGAGTTAGGGGTTGGGATCATGCGGTGCGGTGAGGAGGAGAACGACCGTGGTGGCCATTGGGCATGGGGCAACTCAACGAGGGAGAATTTCGATGTGGGCTCACATGGGAGCTCTCGGGTGTGGTGTTTTCCGGTGGCCCGGGTGGGCTGGCCGGCGAGCATGGGTCACCCTCGGGGTCGGGAGGTTCGGGGCTTGATGTTTGTGAGTTCGATTGGGCTGTTGCCATGTGTAAAGTGGTTAGATCGAAATGGAATGGGGGCATGGCTTCTTTGGCTTGGTTTGTATCAACCCATGTGTTTGGGCTGGGTTCACCTCTCCATGACCTGATTTTAGGCTGAGAAAAAGTGGTTTAGGTCGGCTTAATCGGTGGGGAAGGGTCACCATCCAAGTACGATTAAGCTTAAGCAAGGTTTAGTGGAATCATGGGAGTGGCTAATCCTCTTAAGGGAACAAGGAAAGAGCTCCCTCCTCTTGCCATCTTGGGTATGGTGAAGTGTCCAAGGCTCTCATGGCTCTCATGTGGCTCATGCATGGC
This sequence comes from Papilionanthe hookeriana x Papilionanthe teres, assembly GCA_022702705.1. Classification (NCBI taxonomy): domain Eukaryota; kingdom Viridiplantae; phylum Streptophyta; class Magnoliopsida; order Asparagales; family Orchidaceae; genus Papilionanthe; species Papilionanthe hookeriana x Papilionanthe teres. The sequence goes on along the minus strand of CM040422.1, from coordinate 103,362,537 downwards.
TTCATGGCTCCATTTGGCTTGGGAAAAGTTAAGTCAACTTTCATGAGGAAGGGTTTTATGATTTTTGGCATTTTGGTGAGAATTGTCATGTGGCTAGAATTGGAATGGTTTGATGATAAATTAGGACTTTAGAAATGATTTTAAGTTGAATGTAAGATGAGGGAGAGTGTCATATGGACTTTAGGATGGGTTTGGGCTTTTAAAATTTGGTAAAGATGGGCTTTTAGAATGGTTTAAGGGAGTAGGCCTTCATGTTTCAAAATGGGCTTTTAGATGAAAAGTTTGTAAAGGGCCATGTCAAATAAATGTTGGGTTTGGTTTAGGAATGTGTCATGAGTGATTTGAAGCAAGTTTGAGGTGATTTGGAATTGGATTGGGTCTAATTTGGGTCTCTTTGGTAATAGAGTCCAAATGGGTCAAAATGAGCTACCTTGGGCTAAAGTTGGGCTAATGTTGAAATTGATGTAAAATTAATGTTTGGAAATGTTTATGGGGGTGTTACAAATAGGTTTCAACTTTGGTTGGGTTTTGATTTTGGGATTTGGGCCCATTTGGGTTAGGTTTGGGTGTAGGCCCCTTTAAGGAATTTTTGATTTGGGTTGAAATTGGGTAAGGTTTGGGTCCAACTTTTGGGCAAATCATGTTAGTTTTTTGTTTTTGGGGATGCTAGGAAGGTTTTAGAAAATATTTTGGTCAAATTGGGATTGAATTGGGTTGTTTTGAGCTAGGTTTAGGTCATGGGTCAAAATTGGGCCTTAAGCTTAAAAATGAAATTGGATTCAAATGCCAATCAAATTGGGCTTGAATTTGGTCTAGATTGATATTGGGGATATTGAATTGAAGTTTAGAATTGAATTGGACCAAAATTGAGATCAATTGGGGTGATTTGGTTTGACATTGGGTTCATTTGGGTTTAAAATGGGCTAAATTGGGGGTTCTGGTAAAAGTGGGCTAAATTGACAAAATTAGCCCATGGTGTAGTTGGACAAAATGAAAATGGGAATATTTGGGATTTTTTGGAATTTTCTGGGAATTTTCTGAATTTTTGGATTTTTGGGTCAAGAGGGGCATTTTGGTAATTTGGAGGGTATTGGGGGTATTTTTGGAAATTTTGGTATTTTTGGCTAGAGATGGTCAATTTGAGTGGGGTGAAATGTTTAGGATTGATTTTGAGGAATTTTGGACAATTTAGGTGATTTTGCAAATTTTGGGTAGTTCTAAGGGCATTTAGTAGGTTTGATGGGTGTAGGGGTCCCGGAGGTCAAAAATTGAAATTTTGGAAAAATGAAGATTGATCAAATTTGAGTAAAGTGGAATCACTTTGGTTAGCCATGAAGCCATGTTAAGCCCATAAGAGCCATGGGGGACTCGTTTGAGGCATTCATTATGTTGTTCACGACCTCTTAGCCGAGGGCTTAGGGGTTAAGGACCATCCATATGAATTACCTACATGAGTCGGGAAGTCAAGCTAGGCATGAATAGTTTTAGGATTTGGAATGTGTGTGTGAGAGTGTAGCACATGTGTAAGTCGGCCCTCACTGAGACCGGGCCATCCGAGGTATTCCTAAGGCCGAAAAGTCGTATAGGGAACTCATCCTTTAAACCTCCACATTTGATCTCAACCCTCTAGGTGATTAGGGGTCTAAAATCAAGCTTATGGGGTTTGCAGGGAGTCAAGAGGTGTTTGAATTTCTAAAGGGGGTGGGTTCCACTTCTAGTCCTCTAAGATTAGTCAAAGGGAAAGCCTAAGGCTAGATCCTAAGTACTAAGGAGAGAGAAGAGAAGAGAACTCATCAAAAATGAGGTCAACAGCAGCCAGTATCCTCCCAGCCTAGCCGCAAATTCAGTAATCAAACATAGGACTAGTCAATGTTCTTTGCACCTGGACCAAAGGGTAAAGAATAGGAATGCTCATATTTGTCACAATACAATAAAAATTCTATTTGAATTCATCTTTCACTTAATTTTCTAAAAACAAGGAGAAGGATACTTTTCCTAAAATCTTTTTAATCAACTTTATTTAAAGCATTAGTTTACTTTAGTTTGCTTTAGTTACTTTAAATTTCCGTATACTATATTAGTAAGTAAATCCTTTAATTTAGCTGATACAAATCTGTTAAAACTTCCCTGTGGGATCGATAACCAAGACTCCACTAGAGCCCTGTATTACTTGATATGATACATATACTTGCGTAGAATCCACATTATACATTCCATCATAAAATCAGATATATATATTAAAGCGGGATAAAGTTTTTGGTGCCGTTGCTATTAACATAATTTGCAAACATATAAAAAGTGGGTCAAGTTTTTGGCGCCGTTGCTTAGGGAGTTAAAGAAATTATTTACTTAGAGTAACGTACTATTTTGTTTTATAAAATTGTATGTGAAAATTTGGAAACGAAAATTTAATACTATACGATTCGGAATTAGAGCGTACAATTAAAAGAATTAGAAAACAAAAAGAGAAATTATAAATTTAACACAAATGGCAAATATTCCTGAAAATGAAAATATCAATCAACAGAGACCATTAAGAGATTATGCCAACCCTACATTAGATGAAATTCATTTAACTATTCCACACCCTGATGTAGCTGTGTACGGCTTATTTTAGGTTATGTGTTTTATTTTGAAAAGGGGGGTCGCCTACAGAAATTGTCGGCGAATTTTAATTTAATTTAAATAAATAATTTGAAAAGTAGTATTTGATTTTGAAAATAATTTTAAATTTGAAAATTTTAAGATATGAAATCAAACTGATCTCACATCCAGAATAGTTTATATAAACGAGCGTCACACTACTAACCGTGTATCTATCCCGAAGAATAGACACACTCTGCTTGATAATGAGGCTCGATTAAATAAACTAGGGAAGTTTGTGACATCCGTTTGGTCCGCGAACCAATTTTATAAGCCGACAAATTCCCTGTTTAATATGAAAACATTAAACGAGGTTTATATTACACAGGTTCTTAAAATTCCACTATAAGGGCGAGCCACTATAGTTAATTACATCTTAAGTGACGGGAATCACCTAAGAAAACTCTCGATAATAATCGGTAGTTACGCTCTCGAGAATTTCAAAGTTTAAGTTTTCGAGGATTGAATTTTGGAATTTCGATAGGGAATGGATCAAATTTGGAACATTATATTTTGGGAATCCAAAGGAAGAAAGGTAGGAGAAATCACAGATTCGAAGCGAACTTCGGTAATTTCCCGACTATCCTATTTGTTTGGCTTGGATTTAGGAAAGTCCTATTGTTTATTTAATATTTTGATCTTGCCAATTTTAATTAATTCGAACTTATATTTGTATGGTAAAATCATACAAATAGCCTTGAAGATGTGAGGGTTTATGTCGTACCAAACGACTACCTCGGAGTCCTAAGACCGGTTAGGGCTTAATTTACATGATATGATCATGCAAATGCCTAACGAAGAGTTGAGGATTTATGTTGCACTAGGCGAACTACCTCGAAGTCCTATGGCTTGGTTATTTAATTTTAAGGAAAGTTTCTTTGAAGTAGACTCGAGTTTTGCTGATGACGATGGCCGTCTTGCCCACCATGCTCCGAGCTCCTTGTTGTTGCAGAGGTTTAGTTTTAGAAATCATAAATCGGGAGATGAGAGAAGTGTTACGGTTTAGAGAAGTCTTAAAATCCAAGTGTTTTTAGTGTTTTAGTTAAAACAAATCTTAAAGTTGATTATAACAACACAGGTTAAGATCCCACGGTTCCATCCTTCCGGCATCGTTATTTTTATCGGATTCACTTAGTCCGGATGAATTTGCTAAACTCAGCTGAATGAGTTCCACACTTTCATTTAGACCGTGGGAAATCCCGTTAGCAACACGTAGGTTACATCATCCGAGGTATTCCGATCATCCAACAAGACGTTTTAATTTAGTTGTAGTTGCGGTTTTGTTGTTACGTTTGTGATTAAATTTTGAGTTGTTTTATATTTTGAAATGTTGTGGCGGTGAATTTTATCTTGTAATGACTTTTAATTTAGTTTTGGTTTTAGTTTTAGGGACTATCCTAAAGGTGTGGGTTTTCATGCAACAGATTGTTTATCATGCGAGAAAAGTAAGTGCGATGCGATTAAATAAATTGCGATAAGGCAAATTGCAATAAAATAAAAGCGTACCTGGAGGGTTTTCCCGTCATCCCAATTTGCACTTAAAACACAATTAAAATATTTAAGTATTTAAAGCGATTCTTAGGTAAAGCTAAGGGAAGGGTTATGGTTTTCTACCAAGTTCCTAATCCTATGGCTAGTCATCTCCTATGACGTCTAGGTTCTTGTATTTTGGTTTGAGGACGATTTTCTTCATCGAAAGGACAACTAAGTTCGGTTGTTCTTATAAATATCTGTCATATCGAGGAAGTGCTTAAGACGAGTCTTAAACATCTTTTCAACATTTCTAGGATTGTTTTAAGTCAAGAGAATTTAATTATACAAATGAATTAATCGTCGGGAGTTCGAAGTTTGGTTATCTTGCTCGGTGAACTAGGACATTTGAATATCCTATGAATGAAGTAGCACTTCACTTAACACTCATTTTAAGAGTTATGACATCACGAGCTTTTAAGGGCGAATGGATGTTCGAGTGGTTTATGATTTAATTTTAGTTAATGGATTTAATTTTGGAATAGTGTTCAAGTTGTTTTAGATTTATTTTTGAATTCTTTATGTCTTAGGTGATGTTATATTTAATTTAATTTAATTTAATTTAATTTAACTTAATTTAATTTAATGTGGTTTAATTTAATTTAATTTAATTTAAGTTAATTTAATATAATATGATTTAGCTTAATTTAATTTAATTTGATTTAATTTAATTTGATTTAATTTAATTTAATTTAATTTGATTTAATTTAATTTGATTTAATTTAATTTACATTTTAATTTGATTTAATTTAATTTAAATTTTAATTTGATTTAATTTAATTTAATTTAATGTGTTTTAATTTGATTTAATTTAATATGTTTTAATTTAATTTAATTTAATTTAATTTAATTTAATTTAATTTAATTTAATTTAATTAATTTTTTAATTTTAATTTAATATTTTATTTTAAAAGGGTTTGATTTAAATAATTTAACTTTAATTTAATTTAATGATTAAATCTTTTAGCGTTTTAAATCTTAAGTTTGAATCATCATTTTAATTAGGAATTAAATATTATTGAGATGATTAATTTAGGGATTCTTCAATTAAAGAATAAATCTCTTCTTAATGACATCCCTATTTTAATAATTCCAATTTTATTATTCTTCCAAATTTAATTAATTGTTTTATTAAGGTTTATTTTAATTATTTTTGAATTGTTTAATAGGTTTCTACCCTTTAATTATTTAAATTTCAATCATCCAAATCAGATTAAGATCAAATATTTTACTCTTTCATTTTATTAAGCCTAAAGTTTTAATTAAGGGTTAAAATTTTAATTACCATTTTGCCCTTCAAGCTTAATGATTTCATAACTCACTAAATTGAGCTCAAATGAATTTGAAATTTTTATGTGACTTCACTCATACGTCAATGAAGACATTAGAGGAGAAAATGTGATTTTTCTGTATTTAATTTATTGATGTAATTATTTTTGGTGGAAAATAGGGATTTCCAAGGAAAATTTAATAATATGACCAAGGGAAAGTTTCTATCCTTAAAGAAAATTATGGGACATTCCTAATGACCAGAGGACCACTTGGACCAATTTTGGTGATTTTTTTGAATTATATTCTTTTTATTATAATTATTTTGAGTTTTGGAGTATTAATTAATTTAAAAATAAAATACAGGTTGAAAAATGAATTTTATATTTTTCAAAAATCTCTCTGATATCAAGGAAATCAGAGAATCAATTTTTACAATTTTCTGATTTTTCTTTGATTTATTAGAATTATTTTAGTGGAAATGCTAGAAAATACTTTTTTTTTTAATTTTAAAATTACCTTAGGGTTTTAAAATTTAATATCTTATCATAGAGACTTAAGAAAAATATGGGATTTGTTCCTAAGTGATTAAAATTTAAAATGTGACATTATGGTGAATTTTATTATTTTTGTGATTTTTATTATTTTTTTTAATTATTAAAATATTAAAATAATGCAAAAAATCAACTTTTTTAGAAAATTGAAATTTTAATTTTCTTGAATTCCCCTAATATCAGAGAGGCTCCAAAACCAATTTGGTGAATTTTTGAAAAGCATTTTGAAAGTTATGAATTTTTTAAAGTTTAAATTGAGGAAATAGCTTAATCGACCCATTTGATAGGGCTAACCAAACCCAATTGACTTCAAACTTTTATGGTGGGTTTCTCTGATCCTAAAGGTTAGTGGAGAATTGATTTCAAGTCAATTTGATGCATGCTTAGCTCTAATTAATTAAATACCTATTTAGGGTGTTTAAGCCAATTAGGGTTATTCCAAGTGAATTAATTCAAAACCTATTTTTCCTAGGGTCCTCTGGTCATAAGAAACATCACCAAATTTTCCTAGAATTTATTTCACAACATGCTAATTATTGGATTTAAAATACTCAAAACAGTAACATGAATTTTGAAAAATCAATAACTTCTCATAGGGATGGCCTACGACTTTGGAAAATTCAGGGAATGTTCCCAAATTCAGAGGCTTCAAAAGCCCTATGGTCTCATGCCATGGTGAATTTCCTATATGCTTGGAGAATTAAAACAATGCAGACAGTAAATAAATCATTAAAAATAAAATACTTGATGAAATTAAGTGATTTCTTTTCCACATTATTCTCCTACATTCATTCGAGCGAGAGGGTATTTTTATTTTATTTTTCTGATTTTTCTACACAAAGTTATGAATTTTCAAAGTTACGGTAATTAAATAAATAGAAAATAGCCCTAATTTCCTACTTATCCACGCGGCGCCACGCCATCCTCGGCGACTCCGAAAGGCCGCGCGTCGTCTCCGATTCGGCGCCGCCATCCGACTCGGCGCTCCGGGGGCCCGCGGTTCATGCACCATCGCGGCGTCCGGCTCGATCCGGACCGTCCGCTCGATACACGCTCGATCCGACGGCTCCCGGTCATCGTCTACGGCCGGTGTGCACCCGTGACCGTCAACCTTATAACCCTAATTTCTCGCTTGATTCTCGACGGATTTTCGTGTTCTTATGCTCCATGGATTCGTCTTGAGGAGACGAACACATCCATACGGTAAACATGTATTTAAATTGACTCAAATTAAATGGAGAATCTCTGTAAGCTCGGGAAGAAGAGTGAGTCCATACCTTTGCTCAGAGAAGTGAAGCTTCGATCTGAGAGTTGTGTCACCTTCGATTGGATCCGACGAAGCTCCGGATGAAGTCTCCCGGTGCAGTGAATTGCTCAGGTATGATTTCGACCAAGCCCGATCACAAAGCTTGGAGTCCGGAACGGATGGGTGGCTCGGAGAGGGGGCTTTTGCTTGGTGGACTTCTTCCCTTGGTCTAGTGAAGGTGTAGGACCAATCAATTTGAGGATTGATCCACTTGTGGAGAAGTGTCCTGGTTTTGGGCTTGGATTTCGACTCCGAAATTAAGCTCGCGAGAGAGAAATGGCGGGGGGATTTCGGTGGGGATCAAGTTCTCCATGTGTGGGGAGTAGTCCGGAACAATTTTGGCAGAGTTTCCTTAAGGTTTGTTTCGGCACCTCTCATGGCCGAGAAGGGGTGGTGTTTAAATAGGCATGGTGGAGGCTCTCCGGGGGAGTTAGGGCTTGGGATCAGCTGCTCTTGGCAAGAGAAGAACGGCCATGGTGGCCATTGAGCATGGGGCGGCTCGGCGGGTGAGAATTCCAAGTTTGGGCTCACATGTGAGCTCTCGGTCCAGTGGTTTCCGGCGGTCGTGGTGGTGGCCGGCACTGGGTCAAGTCACTTGTTGTCATCGGGGAGGTCGGTGGCGGGGCTTAGTGTAGTCAATTGGCATTAGCCATGTGTAAAGGTGTTGAATCAAAGTGGAATGGGGAAGAGGCCATTTTAGCTTGATTTGGGTCAACCCACCCTTTTGGGCTAGGTGCACCTCCCCATGGCTAGTTTGGGCTAAGAGAAAGTGGTTTAGGTCGGCTTGATTAGTGGGGAAAGGTCACCATCCAAGTACAATTAAGATCGAAACATGGTTTAGAGGAGACATGAACATGGTTAATCACCTTTAGGAATTAAGGAAAGAGTGTCCTCCTTTTGCCCAAAATGGCATGGTGACATGTAAAGAGGCTCTCATGGCTTCCATGTGGCTCATGCATGGCTTCATGGCTCATCTTTGGCTTGGGAAAAGTTAAGTCAATTTCATGGAAATGGATTTAAGAAAATTTTGGTATTTTGATGGGAATTTGTATGGGGCTTAATTTGGAATGGCTTCATGATGATTTTTGAAAGTTAGGGATTGATTTAATTGAAAATATGGTGTAGAGCAATTGTCATATGGGTTTTGGATTGATTTTGCCCTTTGGATTTTGGTGGAGATGGGCTTTAGGAAGGTTTCATGTAAGTGGGCTTTTAAGTTTCAAAATGGGCTTTTGGGTGGAGATTTTTTGCAAAGGGCCATGCCAAATAAATGTTGGGTTTGATTTATGGATGTGTCATGAGTGATTTGAAGCAAGTTGGGAGTGATTTGGGTTTGAATTGGGTTAGATTTGGGTTTCTTTGGTGAATGGGTCAACATAGGTCAAATTGGGCTAACTTGGTCCAATGTTGGGCTAGGGTTGAAATTGATGTAAAATAAATGTTGGGAAATGTTTATGGGAGTGTTTCAAAGAGGTTTTGGCTTTGGTTGGGTCTTGATTTTGGGGTTTGGGCCTATATGGGTTAGGTTTGGGTTTAGGTCAAAATTGGGCTTTTTGATTTTGGGTTGAATTTGAGTGGGGTTTGGGTCTAAATTTTGGGCAAATCATGTTAGTTTTTTGTTTATGGGGATGTTAAGGAAGGTTTAGAAAAGATTTGGGGTTAATTGGAGTTGAATTGGGTTAGTTTGGGTCATGTTTGGATCATGGGTCCAAATTGGGCTTTAAAGCCAAAAGTGAAATTGGATCCAAATGTCAATCAAATTGAACTTGGATTTGGTCTAGATTGGTGTTGGGGATGTTGAATTGAAGTTTAGAATTGAATTGGACCAGAATTTGGGTTAATTGGGTAGGTTTGGTTTGACATTGGGTTCATTTTGGGTTAAAATGGGTCAAATTGGGGGTTTTGATAAAAGTGGGGTAAATTGACAAAATTGGCCCAAGTTGTAGTTGAACAAAATGAAATTGGGAATATTTGGGATTTTCTGGAATTTTCTGGGAATTTTCTGAATTTTTGGATTTTTTTGCTAAGAGGGGCATTTTGGGTATTTGGAGGGTATTGGGGGGTATTTTTGGAATTTTTGGTATTTTTGGCTATGGATGATCAATTTGATTGGTGAATAAATGTTTGAGATTGGTCTTGAGGATTTTTGGGTGATTTGGAGATTTTAGAAAATTTTGGGTAGTTTTAAGGATTTTGGGTTAGGCTAGGCGGGTGTAGGGTCCCGGGGGTCAAAAATTGGAAATTTGTAAAATTGAAGATTGGGTGAATGTAAGTGGAATGAAATCATTTTGGTTGAGCCATGAAGCCATATCAAGCCCACATGAGCCATAAAGGGACTCATTTGAGGCATCCACTATGTTGTTCCTAACCCTCTTGCCGAGGGCTTAGGGGTTAAGGACCATCCATGTGAATCACCTTCATGAGTCGGGAGGTCGAGTTAGGTATGGGTGTGTTTTTAGGAGGTGTGTGAAAGTGTAGTGTATAGGTGTAATGTGTGTGTAAGTCAGCCCTTCACCGGACCGAGGCCACCTGAGAGCGGTCCTAAGGCCAAAGAATCCTATAGGAACTCATCCTTTAAACTTCCGCATTTGATTTCGACCCTCCAGGTGATTAGGGGTCTACAACCAAGTTTGTGGAGTTTGCGGGGAGTTAAGAAGTGGTTTGAATTTCTAAGTGGTGGGTCCCAATTCTAATCCTCTAGGATAGTCAAAGGAAAAGCCTAAGGCTAGATCCTAAGTACTAAAGAGAAGAAGAGAAGACCTCATCAAAAATGAGGTCAACAAGCTGCTAACTCATTTGAACTTAAACCTGCAATTATCTAAATGGTACAAAACAATCAATTTAGTGGTTCACCTACTGAAGATCCTAATTTACATCTTGCTAATTTTTTAGAACTATGTGCTTACTTTCGAATATGAAGGAGTATCTAACGATCTTTATTAGACTTAGACTTTTTCCTTTTCCTTTAAGGGATAGGGCTAAAATGTGGTTAAATTCGTTAGCACCTGGATCTATTAAAACTTGGGGAGAGTTATCAAAAAAATTTCTAACCAAATATTTTCCACCATCTAAAACTGCTAAGCTTAGAAATGATATAACTTCTTTTAGTCAGTTTGATGGAGAATCAATATATGAAGCCTGGGAGAGATTTAAAGAACTTCTTCGGAAATGCCCACATCATGCGTTACCAGATTGATTAATTATTCAAACTTTATATAATGGATTAGTAGGATCTTTAAGATCAATCATCGATGCTGCTGCTAGAGGATCATTAATGTCAAAACCATTTGATGAAGCCTATACACTAATCGAAGAAATGGCTACCAATAATTTTCAATGGCATGTGATAGAATGAATCCGAGAAAGATAGCCAGTATTCATGAAAATGATGCAATATCTATGTTAGCTTCGCAAATCGCTGCTATATCTAAAAAATTAGATCATTTTGGAATGAATTACTCTCCAACTATATTAGAAGAAAATTCATCTGGACAACTTATAGAATCTCAATCTCAATATAAACTATAAATGCTATTAATAACAGACCCAATAATCCTTATGCGAATTATTATAATCCTGGATGGAAAAATCATCCTAATTTTAATTGGAATAATAACACAACTAATAAACCATGGATGAACAACATAACACAACCATTAGGAAATCTCTCTAATCAAGGAAATTCTAATTATAAACCTAATTACCCACCTGGATTTAATAATAATAACCCTCAATTTAAAGATAAGAAATTATCTATAGAAGAATTAATATTAAATATGGGTCAACATTTACAAAATCAAGGAAATCAATTATAAAATCAAGGAAATCAATTACAAATACAAGGAAATCAATTACAAAATCAAGGAACAGCTATTAAAAATATTGAAACTCAACTTGGACATATCGCTACCGCTCTCAATAATAGAATACCTGGAACATTTCCTAGTAATGTGGAAATAAATCCCAAAGACAAAGGAAATGAACAAATTAAAGCGATACAATTACGAAGTGGAAAAGAATTAGAACCTCGAATTCAGAAAAAACTTGAAAGTCAAAAAGAGGAAGTGGAAATCGAAAGGGAAAAGAATCAACAAGATCCAAACTTAGAAAATCCTTTAATACCAATGAAAATTTCTGTTGAAAAACCTCCACCACCATTTCCTCAACGATTAATTCAACATAAAAAAGATAAACAGTTTGCTAAATTCCTTGAAATTCTGAAGAAACTAACAATAAATATTCCTTTCGTAGAAGCTTTAGAACAGATGCCAAACTATGTTAAATTCATGAAAGATATTCTAAATAAAAAAAAAAATTTACTGATAATGAAACGGTCGCACTTAGTGAAGAGTGTAGTGCAATTATTCAGAAAAACTTCCTAAAAAATTAAAAGATCCTGGTAGTTTCACTATACCCTGCGCTATTGGAGAAAAATTCTATGGAAAAGATTTGTGTGACTTAGGAGCAAGCATCAATCTAATGCCTCTATCAGTTTTTAAGAGATTAGGATTGGGAGAAATTTCACCTACTTCAGTAACCCTTCAGTTAGCTGATCGTTCTGTTACATATCCTAAGGGAGTTATTGAAGATGTATTAGTAAAAGTGGATAAATTTATCTTCCCTGTAGATTTTATTATTTTAGATATGGAAGAAGATAAAGAAATTCCTACAGTTTAGGAAGACCATTTTTAGCCACTGGGAAAGCTATGATTGATGTTCAGAAAGGAGAATTAACTATGAGAGTAAATGACCAAAAAGTAACTTTTAATATTGCTAAATCAATGAAATATCCTGCACTTAGAAAAAGATGATGAGTGTTTTTTAATGGAAGTACTAGATCATTTACAAAAATAACATTTTAAGGAATATTATGAAGGAAAATTAGAAAAAGAAAAGACTGAATTAATTGAAAAAGCCGATATAAATGAAGAATTAGATTATATTCGAGAGAAATTTGAATTTTTGGATAATACGGAAAACACTTGAAAAAAAATATAGTTCCATCGATTATTAAACCTCCGAACTTGAGTTAAAAATATTACCTAATCATTTGAAATATGCTTACTTAGGTAATTCTTCAACTCTACCAGTTATTATTTCACCTGAATTAAATGAATCTCAAGAACAAAAACTTTTAAATACCTTAAAAAAATATAAGAAAATTTTTTGTTGGACTTTAGTAGATATTAAAGGAATTAGTCCTTCAATCCGTATGCACGAAATTATTTTAGATAATGAACATAAGCCTAAAGTAGATCCCCAAAGGAGATTAAACCCGATAATGAAAGAAGTAGTCAAGAAAGAAATTTTAAAATGGTTAGATAATGATATTATATATCCTATTTTTTACAGTGCTTGGGTAAGCCCAATTCACTGTGTGCCTAAGAAAGGAGGAGTGATCGTCAAAGCTAATGAAAATAATGATCTTATCCCTATAAGACAAGTTACTGGATGGCGAATATGTATTGATTATAGAAAATTAAACACAACCACCAGGAAAGATCACTTCCCTTTACCATTTCTAGATCAGATGTTAGATAGATTAGCCGGACATAAGTATTTTTGTTTCTTAGATGGATATACCGGTTATCATCAAATACAGATTGCGCCTGAGGATCAAGAGAAAACTACATTTACTAGTCCTTATGGAACTTTCGCTTTTCGAAGGATGCCTTTTGGATTATGTAATGCACCTGCAACATTCCAGAGATGTATGATGTCTATATTTAGTAAATTAATTGATAATCGAATAGAAGTATTTATGGATGATTTCTCTGTATTTGGAACAACATTTGACACATGCTTAAATCATCTTGAAAAAGTATTTGAAGTATGTGAGAAAACTAATTTAGTTCTTAATTGCGAGAAATGTCAATTTATGGTTACGAGCGGCATTGTACTTAGGGCATAAAATTTCGGAAAAGGGCATGGAAGTAGACCACTGCAAAAATTCAAGTTATAGCTAAATTACCACCTCCAACTACGGTGAAAGGGGTAAGAAGTTTTCTTGGACATCTTTGGATTCTACGGACGCTATATAAAAGATTTTTCAAAAATAACTAAACCTCTATGCCAACTTCTTGAAAAGGACAAGAAATTTGAATTTACAATCGAATGTCCGAATGCTTTCGAATTATTAAAAGATAAATTAATTACGGCACCTATAATAGTTTCACCTAATTGGGAGAAATCATTTGGGCTTATGTGTAATGCTTAGTGATTATGCTTATAGGAGCGATTCTTGGGCAAAGATATGATAAGATTTTCAAAGTTATATATTATGCTTAGTAAAACTCTAAATGATGCTTTGAAATAAATTATACGATTATTGAAAGAGAATTATTAGCGATCGTATATGCTTTTAATAAATTTCGAGCATTATCTAATAGGAACTAAATGTATTGTGCATACTCGATCACTCTGCTATAAAGTATTTAATGCAAAAGAAAGATTCTAAACCAAGATTAATTAGATGGATATTATTAATGCAAGAATTTGATTTTGAGATCGTTAACAAAAGGGAGCTCGATAATCAAATTGCGGATCATTTATCGAGATTAGAAAATCATGAATTATCCGATACGATAATGAAATTTTAGATAGTTTTCCTGATGAAAAACTTTATAATATAAATGAGTGGAAAATACCTTGCTATGCTGATATAGTAAATTATATTGTAAGTGACATTTTAACACCTATGTTAACTTTGCAACAACGAGAAAAATTCATTCATGATACTAAAACATACTTTTGGGATGAACCATACTTATATAAGCAATGTAAGGATCTAATTATTAGAAGATGCGTGCCTTATGAAGAAACTGAACAAATTATTCAAAAATGTCATGATTCTGATTTTGAAGGACATTTTGGGACAGATAAAACTGCGTATAAAATTCTAGAATCTGGATTCTACTGGCCTACACTATTTAGAGATGTATACAGATATATAAAAACCTGCGATAAATGCCAAAGAGTAGGAAATATATCAAGAAAAAATGAAATGCCTCTGAATTTTATATTAGAAGTTGAAATTTTTGATGTTTGGGGATTAGATTTCATGGGACATTTTATTCCTTCATTTGGAAACTCATATATATTAGTAGCTGTTGTTTATGTTTCCAAATAGATCGAAGTGCAAGCTTTACCTAGGTGTAATGCTAAAAGTGTTTCAAAATTTTTAATGAAAAATATTTTTTCTAGATTTGGAATGCCGAGAGTGATTATCACTGACGAAGGAACTCATTTTAGAAACAAATATATTCATAAACTAGTAGAAAAATATAATATTATGCATAAGATATCAACTGCTTATCATCCAAAAAGTAGTGGATTAGCTGAAGTTTCTAATCGTGAGATTAAGTGTATTTTAGAAAAGTCTGTAAACCACTAATAGATTGGATGGTCTATAAAACTAGACAATCGCATTATGAGCATACGGAATCGCTTATAAAACTCGATTGGAATGAATCCTTACAGGCTTATATATGGAAAAACTTGCCACTTACCAGTTGAATTAGAACATAAATCATATTGGGCGATTAAAGAATTTAATTATAATATGAAAGAAGCTGGTGAGAAGATATTGTTGCAATTAAATGAATTAGAAGAATTAAGGAACGAATCATATGATAATGATAGGATTTATAAAGAAAGGATGAAATTATGGCATGATCGGAAGATTAATCGGAGAAATTTTGAACCGGGACAAGAAGTTCTACTATATAATACTAGATTGAAATTATTTCTGGGAAATTGAAATCTCGATGGTTAGGACCTTTCACCATAACTCAAATATTTTCATATGGAACTATAGAAATTGAAGATCCAAAAACAGGACATAGATTTAAGGTAAACGGACATAGATTAAAACCATATTTCGAAGGAAGAAGACCAAATTTTAAAGAGGTTTTAATGCTTAGTCAACATGATTACTAACTGAAATTAGGTCGGGCTGACGACGTTAAACCAAGCGCTTTATGGGAGGCAACCCATAGTAGTCTTTTATTTTAATTATCTACAAATTAGTGAGTCTATATTATTAAAATAAATCTTACTACATAAATTTTTAATTAGAATCATCACAAATTCGAACCTATATGATGAGATCAGAAAATATTCGAATTAGAGCGAAATTGGGCAATTTTATGAAATCTCGCCGACGGCGAGGTCGATTCTCGCCGACAGCAAGATCGGCGTCTAATTACATTTCGGTTTTATAACTAGCTCGCCGACGTCGAGAAACTTCCCGCCGACGGCAAGGCAGTTGAAAATTTGGTTTCTTAAGTTTTTTTGAGCGGTTTTGGACGGTTCTAAAGCCATTTCTTTGTAGAAAACCATCCCAAATTCATTTTTACACTGTTTTCTTCCTTAGAAACGACTAGAGACCATTCCTTTCAATCCGAAATGGCCACCAAACTCTTAGAAACCACAAAAATTGGAGTTTTCAACCGAAGAAAATTCGTCAGTTCGAAGGCGCAGCGTATCTTCAACAAAGTTTTGATGAATAAGCGACTTATTAAAGAAAGGGGATTTGTCAACAGAGGAGTAGAGAATTCCACCACAAAAATTGAAGAAATGATCGTGCAGCGGCATTGGGAGGTATTTTGCTATACGACATCCGCTGTAGTTATTCTTGTAGTTAAAGAGTTTTACTCTAATCTACATGCGATCAACAATGGAAATGTCTATGTCAGAGGAAGATGGGTAACATTTACTCCTTCAAGGGTAAATGAATTATTTACTATAGAGAATTCCCCTGTCTGTCATTATTCAAACTTTGTGCCTTCAAGCTACAATATGAACGAGATTTATAGATACCTGACCGACAAACCTGATGATTGGGAGTTGCACGAAGACGGGTATGTCAGTTTTTCTGCATCACTTCTTAACCCTATCTCGAAGCATTGGCATTTCTTTATCTCATCAAAATTATTACCCACTATGAGGGTAAATAAGGTTTCAAAGGAATGCACTTATTTTAAATTATCGTATTCAAATTGGACTACCTATCGATGTTGGATCAATTATAATAAAATCTGCATTGGGATTGATTGTGCATGGGTCAGTTCATGGACTTGGACACCCATCAACTATATTTGCTTTATGCAGTCAGTACCAAGTTTCGTATGAGGCTTGGGAAAAGGTACTTTTGCCATGGAAACCACTCGATCCTACGGATATGTTTCCAACTTTGGATAACAATGATGAGATTACCATTATTTCTGACAGAGCATCACAGAACAATCCTTTAGCAAGGCCCCTTACTGATAAAACAAATTTCATTCTGAAAAAGATTAAAGGATTAGAAAAAGAGTTGAAAAATGTTCAATCGACAATATCTCTGATATGTTTGATCACATTGATTGGAGGATGAATGAGCACTTTGATCATACTGGACATCTGGAGGCCATTTTTATTCATTTACTGAGACAGAAAGGGTGGATTAATGAAGAATCTACTGCAGAATTCCCTTTTAGGCCTTTCTACAATCTATTTGTGCACTTGCGTCGCATCGGGAATATCAGAGAGGATGATAGTTCAGACACTGAGGAGTAGTAAAGATTTCTATCTTATGTCATATATTTGTGTATATATGTGTTGATTTGGATTTAGTTTTTATTATGATTTGAATTTTAATTTGATCATCTCAGATTTGATGAGATTATTTGTAATTGTTATGTCTCAGCATTTAGAGTGTTGTGGTGTGGATTGCGATGCTGAGTATTATGGATTTGGACATTTAAGTTAAGTATGTTGTTAGTTGTTAGTGTGGAGTTTGTAAGTCTCATGGATTTCATATATAAAGTTATATTGTTTGTGTTGTGTGAACTTTTTGTGAGTATAAGTATCTAATCTTCATACTATTATTAAATTAAGTGATCGGAAGATTGATTAAGGGCAAATCGAGGTTGAAAATGATTGACAAATTTCAAAAAATTAAAAATTTTGGGATCTCGCCGACGGCGAGAATTATCCCGCTTACAGCGAGGGAAAGCCCGCTGACAGTGAGAACGAGCTCGCCGACGGTGGATTTTTCCCGAAACTTTTGCCTTTGTCAAATTAATTAGCTCGCCGACAGCGAGATCGCGAAAAGACCTATATTTGACTAGTCAACCGACATTATTCATCATCCCCTTCCTCAAAACTTCGAAAAAACCGACCTAGGGCTTGAGAGATCTTGGATTTGAGGCGATTTCAACATTTTTTGACACCGGATTTCATCTTCCCTTGGTAAGAGCTTCACTCCAATGCAAAAATTTTTCATTTTCACCATGGATTTCTTCTACATTGGGAAATTTTGAGAAATTTCGAAATGTGGAGAAAATACTTGGAAGAAATTTATGGAAATTGATTTAAATGGATTTTAGATGTTGTAGAAGCCTTCTTAGTAATATTTGGGAGTTTAGTTAAAATTTTTGTAAATTTAACAGATCGAAAATGGCTCCACGACAAAAGCGACGGTTGGACTACGACGAAACTCGTTTTGTGAATGCAAGGGCACAATCAAGATATTTTCACGATATTCGAAGCGGAACATGCATTCAAGATCGAGTTTTCAAAAATCCTGGAGGAGAAGTTGAGCGAATCATTAGGGAACGAGGATGGGAAAATTTTTGTTTCACGACCAACAAAGCCGCTGTAGAAGTGGTAAAGAAATTTTATGCGAACCTGACACAGGCTGAAGATGCACCAGTTAAGGTTAGAGGATTTTTTGTGGAATTCAGCGCTGCAAGAATAAATGCTTATTACGAGGTACGAGACACCTACACCAGTGAATATGATACATTTAGAACTATGGAAGGACCACTGCAAGAAGTGATCGACTTTCTCACTGATGGGAAAGGCGTCTGGAAGATAAAGCAGCGAGAACAGGTAAACTTCCCTCTTTCTATGTTAAATGCAACATCAAAAGCACAGCACTATTTTATTTGCTCTACTTTGTTACCTACCTACCACCATAGTGTGGTAACGAGAGATAAAGCGGTTCCGAATTTACGTATTCGGAACCAAAAAGCATTAATGTGGGAAGTGTAATTTATAAGAATATATTAGCCGCCTCAAGAAATGAAAGTGGAGGAGGACTAGGACATCCTGGTCTTATCTATGCATTACGCCGATTATGCGGGGTAGAGGCAAGAGATGATGAGGAATGGGTTGAGCTATGAAACCCATTACTCGGGCTAATATAAAGAAATATGAATCCCACGAAGGATGGAGATCCGGGACGAGGGATTATGTACCTTCTTCGAGTAGAGATATACCCTCTACTAGTTATGAACCTCCTCGGTACACCACTCCTACCGTTCGAGATCCGATGAATCAGTCGACCACGAGTAGAAAGAGTTTTGAGCAATTTGGAGAGAATATGGAAAGAAAATTTGAGCATATAGACCACAGGATTGATGGCTTGGAAAGAAGAGATGATTATGATAGTGAATATCTCCAGCGACATTCAGAGTACGAAATTGCATATTATGAGGCTGAACGTCGATATAGGAGTGGTAATTTAGATGTTGTCTTTCCTGAGTGCCCCCGCTACACACAGTACCAGTCTGCTCAGCCTTCTCAGCCTGGAGATCAGGGAGATGATATAGCCAGGGATTTTGATGCGGAAGATTAGAGACTTTGTTTAGTTTGTTTAGATTAATTGTTATTTTGAAAACTTTATTGTTACGTATGTAATTATTTTGTACTTTACGTGGATTTATGGCTTTGGTGTGTTTGTTTTTTTTGCTTATGCTATAATGTTAGACTTTTTATGTGTGTTAAGTTAGTTTGCAATTTTTTTTAGATAGGATGTTAGTTTTTCTTTAATGTGTTGTTTAAGTTTTTATAAGTTATGATCATTTAATAAGTTTAGATTATTTTAATATGTTTAAAGTAGGTTAGTTGATTGTATGTGTAGTAATAGATTAAGTTTTCATTTGTTGTGTTTTATACTTATTAAAAATTTCCTATCCCAGCACTTTATTTTAAATATTATATATGTGGAAGAATACTAACAGTACAGGTTCTTTAAATAATGAAGAAGCACACAAAAATTTCAAGGAAAAGAAATACCTAAAAGCTCGAAAGGTATGATTCATTGTATATTTTCCTTTTCACCATTTAGAAATAGATAGAAAAATTTAAGTTTGGGGGAAAGTAAAAATACAAATTTAATTATTAAATTGTTCTTAATTTCTATTTTAAAAAACTATTATCAAATGATTTTTCTATAGTAATTTTTCAATTCAATAAACATGAATTACTTTATATAATTATTATAGAAAGTTAAATAAAATGTTTCTAGTAATTCAATTATTTAATAGAATTAGATATTTAGTTAAAAGAAATAAGAATATAGTAAACTATTTAAAGTAAGGGAAACTATATTCTAAAAATTGAAATTCTTAAGTATTTAAGTGAAAAATAAGAGATTGAAACTCAATGAAGTAAAGGCTATGAAATACATATAAGCAAAGAAATATTTTAAGTTCCAAATTTAGGAAGAGAAAGTTAAAGTTCAAAATTATTAACAAGCTATCTAGATACAGTAATCCTCACTTGAAAAAGAAAAAGAGAAGGATTGAAAATCAATTCCCAAAAAAAAAAGAAAAAAAAGAAAAATATAAGTGAGGAGAAGCTTGAGGAGAAGCCTTATCAAAAATTGGCTTCAATGGAATCAACCTAAAGGGTAAAACTCAATATATTTCTAAACTTATATATATGGATTAGTATTTTACTAAATAGTATTTTCTTGAACTTCCTATCATCTAAATATTTTAAGTAAATTATTCTTTTTAAATATAGTCTTTCCTGAAATAAATAGCGAGCTAGAAATCTTAGATCTGATAACTAAATAATCTTATATCTATAAAGTTAATTTAATTACCTAAAAATATTTCTATTTAACTTTACTATAGTATTATTTAAATTTAATTCATAGTATATCTGAATTGAAAAGTTCATTACGAAATCATTATTTTTATTTAATACTTAAAATTACTCGAGGACATGACAATAATTAAATTTGGGAGATTTTGATCACATAAAAATATGTTAAGAAATTCATACCTATTTTTTATGAAATTGCACTTTAAATAAAGGTATTTTCTTTATTTTTATTGCAGGAATCAAGATTTATAAGTGATGAAAGCAAAAAGCATGAAATGGAGCTAATTTGGTTCAAAAAGGAAGAAATTCATGCAAAATGAACTATGTCGCTGACGGCGAGATCGAGCCCATCGACGGCGAGATTATTAAGAAAATTTCTGAAGGATTTATAACTACCTCTCCGACAGCAAGCCCGAGCCCGCCGACAACGAGATCGCGTGGTTTGGAGACCTTCTAGAAGCCCCGCCGACGGCGAGGTCGTTTCTCGCCGACGGCGAGATTGTTCAAAATGTCAGATACATTGAACCTGGACGCTTTTTTGAAGAGGTGCTTAAGTACCCCTTGGATCTTTGTCTACCTCTATAAATAGAGGACGACTTTGTGTGTTTAGTGTGTCTTTTTGTGTGTCTATTTGTATTTGTGTGTCAATTTTAAGAGTTTTAGAGTGTAATTAGTGAGTTTATAAGTGTGATGTACTAGAAGGAAAAGGCAAAGGAACTTGAGGAGTACGCAGGGAGGAAATTAAGATAAGTATCTTTGTTTATTGTTGTTAACTTTAAATGAAATCCATGCTTTGTTTAATTCCCATGCATTATGAGTAGTTTTCTTAGTCTTTCTCCTTGTTTATGAAATTATGTGAATTTATGAAATTAAATAGAAGTGCACTAATATATTAAAATAAGTTGTGATAATTTTTACTTAAAACTTAATTTACTTTCAATCCGGCAATTGATTTGTTAAAATATGTTGAATTATCAACTATAGTAAAGATTACATCAATATTCGGGGAAGTCAAAGCCTTGGAAGGAGGTGCAAATAAATAGGGAAATATTATTTATCGGACGTAGAATTGGACATTTTAGTGTGACGACTAAAATATTCGATTTGGTCTGTTGTTTGAAAGCTGAAGTGTAGATGTTAGCCCTCGAGTGAGGGAACGTGGGAGCTCGAAGTGGCGGCGGTATCCTCCCAGCTTAGCCGCAAATTCGGTAATCAAACATAGGACTAGTCGATGTTCTTTACTTTGGACGAAAGGGTAAAGAATAGGAATGCTCTCTATTTGTCATAATACTGATAAAAATTCTATTTGAATTCATCTTTCACTTAATTTTCTAAAAACAAGGAGAAGGATACTTTTTCTAAAATCTTTTTAATTAACTTTATTTAAAGCATTAGTTTACTTTAGTTTGCTTTAGTTACTTTAAATTTCCGTATACTATATTAGTAAGTAAATTCTTTAATTTAGGCGATACAAATACGTTAAAACTTCACTGTGGGATCGATAGCAGGGACTCCGCTAGAGCCATGTATTACTTGATACGATACGTATACTTGCGTAGAATCCAAATTATACATTCCATCATAAAATCAGATATATATATATATTAAAGCGGGATCAAGTTTTTGGTGTCATTGCTATTAACATAATTTGTAAAAATATAAAAAGTGGGTCACTAGTTTATTCTAATTTTTTTAAAAAAGTCATCACTTGAATTTATAGATGTTTGATAATAATGATTTTAATAAAATTCAGGTAATTAATAAATATTTTGTTACATGCTAAAAAATTTGTGGCAGTAAAGTAATAATTTTACGTCTCATTATCACTTCATTATTTTTGGAGAGAGAGGTTGAGTGCAGTTGTATAAGAGGAGATCGTCAAATATCTTATATTAAATAAAGATAATTATAGCTTAGTGTTATGATCGATTAGCTCAGTTATACATTTTCTATACCTCTAGATCTGTACTTTTTTATGCTTGTAATAAATGTATTCATGCTATCTTAACTCATGTTTTGTGGTTAATTTCACTTTATATCTCTATGATGTAAGGCATGTGATTTTCTTCTTGTTTT
Source organism: Papilionanthe hookeriana x Papilionanthe teres (assembly GCA_022702705.1). Classification (NCBI taxonomy): domain Eukaryota; kingdom Viridiplantae; phylum Streptophyta; class Magnoliopsida; order Asparagales; family Orchidaceae; genus Papilionanthe; species Papilionanthe hookeriana x Papilionanthe teres. Next base: position 103,340,280 of record CM040422.1, on the reverse strand, counting down.
ATTCTATGAATTTTCTTGCCTTGATGCCAATTTTGATCAAGAATTTTTTATGTCGATGTGTAACCTTCCAGCCTTAATTTACTTCTAATAAAAAATGATATAATGTTAAAATCAGTTATGATCAAGGACTTTTAACTGTAGCCTTGAATAAAAAGTAGGTTAGCACACAATGATCTAGTGAAATAGACATATTGTCATTAAGAAATTCCAACTTATATGGGATTAGAGAATTTCTTAGAAAACATAGCATGGTTAATTTTTCTTAATTGTAATATAATTTTTAACTTTTCTTATGAACTTAATTTACTTCTAATAAAAAAAATGATATAATACTAAAATCAATTATGATCTAGGACTTTTAACTGTCACCTTGAAGAACAAGTAGGTTAACACACAATGATATAGTAAAATAAACATATTGTCATTAAGAAATTGCAACTTATAGGGGATCGAAGGATTCTTGGAAAAAATTGCATGGTTAATTTTTCCTAATTGTAATATAGTTTTTAACTTTTCTTATGACCTATATATGGGCTAAGATGGACATGCCTTTGGTTGTCAATAATAACATGTGTTCATAGAAATAACATTGAGAAATCACTTGACCGGTATCATATAAGTGTGAACTTCTCATATTTAAAATACTTCACAAAAACCTAGTTTAGATTTCTTCTTATATTATTAAGATTGTAGAACTTTTATATCTACAAACTAAACTTTCAAACTAGACTTAGCAGTTTAGTAAATTAGAACTTTGCATGTTAGAAATATTTTGACACTTTTCTATTGTGATTGATACGCAAACTCTATAATATGTATATCAATTCACATTTATACTTGCTGGCTTGAATGACTTACCTCACAATAATTTCAGCCATCAAATTGTGAGCTCCATTGTCTGGAAAAGGAGTAAAAAATTTTAACTTTAAAAGTATTTTAATTGAAACACTTAGAGGCTAAGTTTGAATTTTTATATCCTTTTATATTTCTATTTTATGCTTTATTTTTCATTCATGTGTTTATTTTCAAAATCTCGTGTGTGTGTGTGTGTCAGGATATATATATATATATATATATATATATATATATATATATCAAAATTTTAAAAAAAAATGTTCCAATACCTAGAAAAGACAACCCCTCATAAATACTATCTTAGACATTTTAGGGGGTACATCAACTCATTGATAGGTAAAACTCACCCGAGTTTGAAGAACCTACACAACCCGAGATGGTCAACATACTCAAGCTTCAATTTGAATAGTACTTACCCAAGTGGATAAAAGTAATAATGGTGGTGTCCCCAAGCTGATCATGTATAAATTTCAAACAATCAAGATAGTGGCCATCTTAAATTAACTCACTCATGTAGATTCACTTCTAACCCTAATTTAGGAAGGAAATCATGTTGTTGAAAGAATCAGTAGTAATTATGGGGAAGGGGTTACAAGGTCAAGTTGCAGTCCTTATAACCATAGAGAATCAATTTGGGTAGCATATACCAAGAGACGCTACCCTATTATATCTAATTGAATCCTATAGAAGAGGGTGAGGAGTAAGTGCATAGTGTAGATAGAGTGAAAATGGTAGTTGATAGCTATGTTTCATAATCTAAGGAATTAGGTCTTAAAGAGCAAGCTGTGGTGGATGACTTTTGGCAATGAATGACGAAGAATTTAATCTTCTTTTTTAGGTGCCCCTAAATTTTATATGGAGATATATGGGCTTGTAGAACTACCCATAGAATGCGACCAAGAGAAGGAGTGTGAAGATAGAATTAGGTAGGAGATTAGTCTGGCCTGCAGAGTAATATATTGAGCCTGAAGAATCTAATGAGAATCTAGCCAAATCTTAGGAAGCTTTAACTCACCACCTAACGAAACACTTCTTACAACTGGTGGAGAAAAGATTGGTCTCCAAAAAGAGAAGTTAATTGGGAAAGTTTCATATCAAGAAAAAATTCATTGTAAAACTGTTATAGAACTGAGAGGGAGAAGTTATAAAGAATTCTGAAACCTAATGATGCAGTAAAAACTCCAGGATTAACAAATGAATGGGCAATTTATTATAGATTACTGAATTAGAATTTTGATTCTAGAAGAAGATGCTTAGGTTTGAGTTAACTTTAGGTCAGGCTGAGGATGTTAAACTAATCGCTTCTTGGGAGGCAACCTAAGCATTCTCTTTGTGTGTCATGTATTTTGTTGATTTATTTCTACTTTGCATTTGCTGTAAATTTTTTCATATCTTCTTTGCTTTATTCTGAGTGTTTTTTAGTGCTTTATTTATGCAAGGGTCATGTTAGTTTTGGTGGAATTCTTACTTGTGTTTATCGAAAATTACCACATCTACATTCATTGATCTCCATGTAATGATGTTTATTATGTTGACTTGTTTGGTGTCATACTCCCTGTTATTACGTGTTATGATCTTTTATTTTCCTGTAATATTATTTGTGGCATGCATAAGATAAAAAATAAGTTTAAGGGAGGGAGTTAAGACTTCATCGGAATGTGAACCCTCATAAAATGGGGGTAGGGACAATTAGAGTTACTATCCTAATAATTGAGTCCTACTCTTTGAAAATTTTCACATGAACCCTTAATAGTCTTAGAATAATTAAAAAAGTATGCTTAAAATATTAGTAGTAGTCAAAGATATTTTTAAGTATTTTAATTTTCAACCCAACCAATTTAATTGAGTACTGAATTTTGAATGGATTATAATATTTTAGAGTTTGCATTAAGAAGAATTTGAGAATTATCATTTAAAGTGGATTAAACATTCAAAAACCTTAAAAGAATTGTGCTCAACCATATATATTAATTATCAAGGGAAGTGGAAGAAAAAGAAGAAAAAAAGAAAATGAAAAGAAAAAAAATAAATAGATAAAGGTGAACAACCTAAGTCAAAAGAAAAATCAAAATAAGTGTTTATCCTCCCTGAGAATAAGCCTGAGATGAACATAAAATAAATAATTGGTGCTTAAGTTATATTCTAATTAATAATGATTAAAAACTCACTTAATTAAATTCTAATATATTGTATTCGAAAAAAAAAAACATTAAGTGTTTGCTAAGTTGGTTGGTTGATCCTTAATTGTTTTACGAATTTCTCTTAGAAAAGAAAATATTTTAATCACACAAAACTAAAAATTTTGAGATTTTTTTAGGCTTGGAATAAGGGGAATTAAGAAAAGGGCTAGGTTATTTGAAATCAATGACAATTCAACTCTAAAATGTCATTTGCATATCCTTTATTATATCTATATAACCTAGTTAGTGAATCAAGAAGTCTACATGAGAACAACTAACAGTATTTTAGTCACACTTGAGATATGAGATTACTTTAAGCATAAGTAATAGGTAAGCTTGAGGGAATTGATTTGAGTTAAATTTGCATATTTTTCAATACATTAAATTCTATGTTCTATTCAATATTTATCATGATTTATGCTTGTGAAAGATTTTTTGTGATGTTTTGCAGGTTAAAGGGATCGAAAGCACTTCACATAGCAAAAAAAACGATGCATTCAATAGAGCTGAACTAGCATAACCACACTTGAAACTGACATAATTATGATGACCTTACGGGTTATCCAATATAGTTACATCTGTATTCAACATAACTATGCTGGCCACAGCATGGTTAGGCTAAAGTTGGGAGTGGTCACATCAACTTGCAAGTTGTTTCTAACTGGCATGATTTTCATCTATATGTTGGATGGTGCTATAAAAAGGGAAGCTAGGGTATGACCTATGGCATCCTTAGAATGTCGAATGTTGCATCTCTTGAGGTTTAAGGAGAATCTTCTCAACCTTAAGTGTTTCTCCAATGGTTCTTCTTGGGGATGATCCTAGGTTTAGTGTCTCTAGGAGTTTTAGAGAGTTTGAGATGAGAGGTTAATTGCAATTGTATTAGAAGAGATCGTCGAATATCTTGTATTGAACAGAGATGATCACTATGTATTATAAGGATCAATTGGCATTGGTGTAAGTATTCGTAGTTCTTGCACTATACTCCTTTTTATGCCTGCAATTATATTTTTTTCGTGCTTTATTATCTCTTACTTTTTAGTTAATTCACTTTTATATTACTGTGATGTAAGAAAAATGATTTTTCTCACTATTTTATTCTGTGGATTTTGATCCGTCGATGTCTTTTCTGTGCATACATTTCTTATTTTGATGTGTTAACCTTCTGACATTAGTTTTTGTCTAATCGAACATGATAAAACTATTAAAAACCTTTGATCTAGAACTTCTAACCAACACCTTGAATAAATGATAGGTTATCATACAGCGGCATAGAGGAATGGACATATTACCATTAAGAAATTGCAACCAAGATAGGAAACTAGAAGATTCTAATGAAATGTTACATGATTAAGTCCCCTTAACTATAATATAGTTTTGAACTATTCTTATGACCTCGACATAAGAGAAGGATAATGTTTACCTAGTTGTCAATAATAGAGTGGATTCATATGAATAACATAGAGGGATCACTTAATTAGTCTTATAAGAGTGTGAAACTCTCATATTTGAAAAACCTTACAAAATTTTAGTTAGTTTACTTCTCGTGTCATTAGGGTTGTAGAAATTTTATACATACAAATTTAACTTTCAAACTAGGCTTAGTGTTTTAGTAAATTAAAATTTTGCCTTTTAGAAATATTTTGACACGTTCCGCGTAGGATCAATAAGTGAACTCTACAATTTTTATATTACTCGACACATATTGTTATGTGATTTACCAACTTGCCTTGCAGAAATTTCAACCACCATTATCCCTAGCAGGAGTATTATCAGGTTGCAAGATAATACTTTTGAATGAATTGTCCCACGTACCCTCACTAAATCACGCTTTTGATCTCTTCCTTGAGTTAAAAATATGCTTCAATATTTTAACCATGACTTTGATGGAAATGGCCATACCATTCTTAATTTCCTGCATTTAGCTTTAGAAGAGATGGCCACTTAAGATTTTCATTTTTCCAAATTGCCATTAGGATTGTCGGGTCAAGATTCATATGTTTGTAGTTGAGGGCCTGGGTTTCCCCGTGGTTCAAACACCTTCCACTGAGATGACTGAGTAGTGTATACAGAGTTCTTCTTATGCTTTCTTAACTATGGCTAAAATTATGTTTTATGTGTAATAATAGCTTTATTAGCAGTAATCTATTCCTCGACATGATGAATGAGGTCAATGTATGAACGAACCGTCTCACACATCAAAGATGAGTAGAAAATATCAGGGCCTAATCTCTCCGAGAACCCACCCCTCAGTATCTCAAGATATAACAACGATATTCGACTAGTTTTAATGGAGAATAATAGAAAATAGTCCTTCAGTAATCCCATCTCATTTTGTGTTGCATCACTATCACCCAATCATGTTAATAGGGCCTCCATACTTAAAAACTTAGATAATTACATCATATGCATTTTCCATGGAGAAGTACCCTTTACTTCTCCTATCTGAATTTCCTAACAAGATAACTTTACTTGAGTATATGTCTAGTATTCTTATGGTATTAGAGCTTAACTGACCCAGACAAGATCATAAGGCCTTAAGGGGTAACTAAACTTTGTAAATAAGTCACTTATTTGTTTTTTTATTCTATAGACTTCATTGCCATATCCTTAGCATTTATAAGCCCTACTCTTGAATTTTCTATCAGAGTAAAGTCATGGGAGTCTAAACATTTCTTTTCTATGACTTTAAGCCTATTAAACTAGTTTGGACGACACAACACATGAGTTACTGATACATAGTTCACTATCATGTTTGTTTGATTCCCTTTTGCAACTCTGTATATTTATGATTTAAAAAGCCTTGGATTAATCTATGGAGTCTTGAATAGACTATCTATAAATTTTTAAGAGTTGCATATTTATTTTGTTGACCCCCCCCCCCTCCCTCCCTTATGGGCCCTATCTTACTCCTTATTGATTCATTTATAGCCATCATGTAGGCCATCTTTTATTGAGAAACTTGTATCTATCGAGTTACGGTAATTGACTCTCTGCTCGATAGCTTAGTTTAACATTGGTAATATGAGGTTTAATTTGCTGGAATGAAGCCCTCCTTGATGATCTATTAAAAGACTTTTTTAAGAAGCTAGCACGATACATTTATCGAGTGCATTCTTGGGTATCCTCCGTAATATACTTGACAACAGGGATATGTCACATTGGGATATCTCTTCGAACCCATAATAAAATTAAATTTAATTTTTCTATAGTTTTTGGATATGAAGACTATTGTAACTTCTTTCTCGCATATTTCTTAGGGTTGAACATTATTCGATTTACTTCGGACCACTCTTCTCTTATATATGTCGCAAAAATTACTTTAAGTCATCTTTGGATCCACCCTTTTTTATTTCTTAGCATTTTCCTTGTTTAAAATTCAAGAGTAGGGCTTATTTCTTCTCTCGCTTTACTTCTTTTGGGATAGAGGTGAGAAGTGGATTTAAAGAGGCATACAGAAAATAAAGTCCAAGAAAACGGGTGCAACACATTCCATAGTTCATTTTGGTTGCATTTAAAATTTGGTAGATTTGGTCAAGTTTCAAATACACACCAATATGTAAAGTTCTACCACATACCATTAGTTGATCACTGTCACCTGTCGACCACCACCTATTACCGACCATTGGCTCCTCCACGAACACTCCCATCGGCTACCCCGACTGTCTTCCTAGCTACCAACAACAGCCATTGGCCACTATCGGCTGTCGTCGATCGTCGCCGCCTGCTAACCATAGCACACCATGCCGCCACCCACTGCCACCCACTGCCACCCACCACCACTGGCCACTTCCGCCCACGCTGTCTTTAGTCACCGCCATTATCTTCCATTATCGTCATTCATCTCTATGGCATGTTGGGCACCATTACAACCACCACCACAACCACTTTCAGCCAACTTCACCGACCACCTATGTCAGCCACCTTCGCTGCTTCTTGCTTCTCATTTTTGAGACCGTCTGTGACTGCCTGCTCTGTACCACCTCTGCCGCTACCATCATTGTCTGTCACTATTCACTACTCACTTGCCACCGTCGGCCAACATATTACTTTTTAGATACATAAAATGCATTATTTTTTTTACTTCAATAAAAAAAAAAAAAACAAAGTCGTTTATTTTACATCGAATCAAATAATTCCAAAATATTTTAATAAAATACATTCCATTCTTTTAACACTGCATTACTTTTCCTATTGACAAACAACCCCTTAAATAACACCTTCTTGCGGGTGCAGCTTTCACAAAGTTGGCATGAGATTGAAAGCAAGGAAGTCACAAAATTATATATAAAAAACTAAAATACCTAACTTAATAAATAACGACGCAATACTTGAAATATTAAATAAATAATAACCAAGTAATATTTAACAAGTTTCTAATTAAACAAAATACAAGTCATTATTAAAGCTCAAAACAAGCCTTCAACATATTATTCTTTAAACAAAAACCAAATTGTTAGTGAAGATATAAAAGCAATTCCGATTTTATTCAAGCTTATTGGACCTAGAAATTTTAAGAAAATATCAAAAAAAAAAAAAAGAAATACTAATGTAAATAAAATTAAATTAGTACTAACTAACTCAAATTCAAAATATTCATTGAATATATTAACTCACACATAGCCTAGCCAAAAGATAAAAAATTTCGAAGAAATTATCTGAATTTTTTATTTAAAAATTAAATTTATATTGATGTAATACATGACAGTTAACACTCACTTTTTTAATAAAATTTTAATAAACTTATATTTAAACTTAGTATCTCAATAATCTAAGCCTAATGACACTGAAAGTGGTACAATCTAAATTTAAAAAGCCTAGAACAAAAACTTGAAGTGCAGTTAAAAGTTTTGGTGTATTACTTAAAAGACCAAATGATACGAAAATTTGGCATGTTTATAATCAAATTGAGCAGCTTGATGAGAGAAATTTAACGAGTCTCAGATCATTTAATTTTGAGATTGTTAATGCACTTAAATGTTGAAAATTGATTTGTAATAAAAGGAATTAATATGGACCATTCAATGGAGTATTTTGATATTCTAATCAAATTTAACGAAAAACTCATATACAAAACTACGGATAAATCCCTATTCTTCGCTATAAAAAAAAAAGGGGAAGGCATATAAATTATATTAAGGTGAATTTACTTTGAGATTAGTGCAATGAAGTTTATATCTCAGAACATATCAGTAGTTTTCATATTTATTCAAAAGATTGATAATGAAAAGATCTTAAATTTAAGTCCTTGTAACTAAAGAATGGATATATTTGAGATTAAATTCACTCAAAAAATCTAAGAAAAATATTCACAATGGTTTGATAAAAATTTTTTTATTAATCTTTTAAACTGCATTTAATTAGTGAAGCAATAGAGCATTAGAGCCCATAAAATTCATATAACAACAGGATCTGAGAGAATGAAGCGTCCAGTACGTTATTTTATTTCAGGTTCTGGAGTGGAAATGTGGCTAATGGGCTGTATGATTCATATGACCATTAAAGTTAGGAAATTTGCTATTTATTTGCGTCAGATTTTGCGATGTGGACCGTAATGGACCATTTGCAGTCTCTTAAGTGGAAAAATTTATTACATATGAATGTATGTGTGGCTTAAAATATATATATAATACACTAACAATATACTTATATGAATACATCTTAAATACACTTTTAAATATACCCAATTGATACATATATTATTTGTATGTAATAAATGCTCCTCTTAGAGAGCTGCTTATATATGATGCTATGACATTATGCATTTATAGTTGCCCTAGCTATCAGAGAGCTCGCGCATGTCTTTTTGACACGTATCATATACCGTTGAAAACACGACCTCCCTTCTATTGTATTTATTTACATCATTGTGTGTATGTGTCTTTACACACACACACGCATATATATAAATATTGATCAAAGGGCGGAAATGCCGATCAACTCTTAATGCACTAACTCTCTTTAGGTCTGGGAGCCAATGCGGTGTGCAAATAAATTCGAGTATCACATGTCTTAAGGAGACACTGCACCAGCAGAGGATTTGAACCTGGGACCTTAGGGGGCTTACGACCTTCAAAGATGCTGCTCTACCAACGGACCACGAAACAAGCATATATATATATATGTGTGTGTGTGTGTGTTTGTGTGTGTCTAAAATGAAACTTTTTTTAATAATCAAATTTTAAATAGCAAAATTATAAGGGTAATTTACGGCTTATTACAAAGCTCCACCGAATTTTTATATATTTGCAAACCTAGCATATAAAATTTTAATCATGTTACCTAAAATTTTAGTAAAACGTTTAAAAATATATGTATAAAATGTATACAAACTTCACTTTAGTTAAGTTGATACTTCATTAAAAAATCACCTAACAAGTACAATTTTCAATGCAAAAGACTTCTAAGATTGACTTCAAAGTAATGTAGAGCATTGACTTCCTTAAATTTATAATCAAGTTGAACATCTTAATAAGATGAAACCTAACAAGAGCAAATGTGTCTCAATCTTAATCCTAATAATCCTAAGTCAAACAATTGAAATGTGATTGAAAACATTAAAACATTAATTGAATAGCAAATGATTTTTACATATTGTGTACACAGGCACAATGAACTTTTCAATGATGCAAGCCTAATGAGCTTAGAATCATTCAATATTGAGGTTGTTAAATCGCTTGAATGCTCAAAAGAATCGTTCAATATCAAGAAAATTAACTCTCACCATTAGAGGGATTATTTTGAGATTTTTCTAAAATTACCAACTGTCACTCTACAAAGTTATAATTAAACTTTCAAGTTGGGTGAACTCCTTTGGAAGATCCCAATTTACACTTATCTAGTTTTACGAACTTTGTGCTACATTTCGTTATAACAGCATGTCAAACGATGTTGTTAGGCTAAGGCATTTGCTTTCTCACTTGGACTTTTCTCGAAAATTGGAGAGAGCTTAATACAAACAACTTTAGAGCTCAGCTAGAAGTTCAACAATGATAATCACCACTAGTAATCATCGACATCAAATTGTATTTTTAATAGTTGTCGTATGCCCTTTGTCTAATCATTATCATTTGATAATCATTATTTGATCACCATTATCTAACCATTATTACTTGCCAATCATTGTATATGTGTTTTTGCCTAATTCTCTGTCTTATGTTATATGATCGTCAATGTTTTACAGTTATTATATGACTATTATTTTCAAATTTACATCGTTATTCTTTACTCCTTTAGTAATCTCTGTTATAACTATAGGTACCTAAGCAAGAATCTCAAATTTTATAATATTTTCTTCTTAGTTTGAGGGTAGGAGCATACCTCTATATCTTACTTTCATGATTGACTGCCATCTGAACTTTAAATTCAATAAACAAATAGCTATATATAATATCTTGATAAGGCATATCTAACAAGAACAATAGTGTTTTTATCCAAGTTCAACTGAATCAAAATAACACATTTAATATGTAATTGAAAGCTTTATGATATTAATTAGAAGTCTAAATAATCTTTGAATCTTATGTGCTTATAGTCAAAATAAGTCTTAATAGTAAAAATCTAATGAGCCAAAGGTTATTCAAATTTAAGGCCATTAAGGTACTTGAATGCTAAATATATAGTGTCTACTCAAATCAATAAACATTAGTTATTCATTAAAGTACTTCAAAATTTTTACAAAATTACTATCTGCCAGTCCTCTCAATTATGAATGAGCCCCTATTCTTTTTTAGACAGGAAGCTTGGATTATGATTAAAAAGTGGAGAGGGTTTAAAATTATAAATAAATAGAAAATTCTAATGGATATTTGGCACCGATGATCAGTACTAGCAATCATCATCAAGACATTATGTTCAACCATCTTTGCTCAACTACCATTGTCTTTCTTCATCTAACCACTATAGTTCGACCTTCATCTAGTATTGCTCAATTGCCATCTTTTGACTTTTGTTGCCCAGGTGTCATTGCCTATCATTATGATGATGATTATTAGCTGATTATCATTATCTTTTTGTCATTTTCGTCAGCTACATCATCAATAATCTTTACTTCAACAATATGACACCAAGCTAGAGCTCCAAACTTTTAAATTTTATCATCTCAAAATCGAAAAGAAGAGCAAATAATTGTATTCTTATTTACACGATTGATCATTTTCAATAAATAAGCATAAAAATTTCCTCTTTCTAGGTGTTCAATATAACAAAATTAACATCCCTTGCATACTTCCTCTATTTGACTATGTAAGACTTAAAACCTATACTTTACCATTGTAAATATTCTTGCTTGCAATAATGTTATTGTTGAATCCAAAAATGCTCAATGAATCGCACCCAAGGAATAGTGTTGGATGAATGAGAGGAACTAAGAGAGAGAAAAAAAGAAGTCTTGTGCAAAATAACATAAGTTCTCAAAAATAAGTTACATACTCCTTTCTTGAAGAAATGACCACCCTATTTATAGATCATAGGGTGTGTCTAGTAAGTTACATAGTTGTCTCTATTAGAAACATTATAAGTTATTAAGGTACCTCTTCATATTTGTAACTGACTTCGGGGTCCATAACTAACATTTGTATTGCTCCATATTCGTAATTGCTAAAAAAAAGGAAAGCACTTAATAACCTGCTGGTATTTTCATTCGATCATCTGACAATAGTTCGACCGGCTAGAGGGACATCGATCAACTAAAGGGTCTTTTGTCAACCTCCTAGGGAGAATCCTCGATAGAGAAGGCCCTCTTATCATTTGGATGAACTTGGACCATGAGGCAGAGGGTTGAAGAAAAACTCTCCTTATATAAGGGACCTTCTAAGAGGATTGGAAAGATACTAAGGTACTCTTAGACCATTTTCAAGAAGAACTCTAAAATTATTTGAGGGAACAAGCTTTAGCTATCTGCCGAAGGATCATATGCTTCTGGTTCTTTCATTCAACAGAGCTTTCATTCAGTCGGCTCGTGATTTCGATCGAAAAGAGCGACATTTTGTTTCCCCGTCTTTTGACTTTCAATGTAATCCTTTGGTGTTTACTCGGTGAGATTCGTTGAATCTTCTCGAGATTTGTGTGGTCATATTATTTATGCACATATATAGTTTTGTGATTCTCTTACTTTTTAAAAGTGACAACTGCGATAAGAATAAATGAATTAAATGCATAAATTGATGTGTAAAAAGTTCTTCTAATAATTGAACTATCAATTTTTTTGTGCTGGTATTCCTTATAACTAGGACACGAGCAGTGCTTTTTCATCATCATTTATAAACTTTGAACCCTTCTGTCAAATTTGAACATGGAATTGTGATGGAATGAGAAAAAAAATCCACGATCGAGGATGCTATGTTGAAGTCCTTCGGGCTATCGACTTAAAAATTCATCATCCAGTAGGATAGAAGATGCAGATACCTTAATGTACTTAGGAAACTCCAAAGAAGAAACCTGCAGAAGAGGGCTGATCGACAAGGAAGAAGCTAGATGGTGAAGAATGGCCAGTCAGTTCAAAGTGACAGAGAGAAGGGATTATCGGACTATGGAAGTAGGCAAACCCTCCGCTCCAAAGGCACCCACAGGACCTTCTGCTCTAGCTCTTGGTGGATGTGGACTTGGCCATTTTCCAGGCCCTAGAGGGTGTAGAAAGGACCAATGCTCGGTGGGGTTCCCAAGGGTCATTGACTTGCCACATGGAAGATACGATGGACTCCTTAGCTCGAGCTACAGTCGTCCAGATGGAGACTGTCACATCAGGCCTGAAGGATGAGCTGGGAGTCCTCTATGCTGATATGATGACCCTTTGAGCCAAGTTGGTGACTCTCCAAACTGAGCTGCTAGAAGTCCGTACAACCAACTAGATCTCTCAGGTCTGACCAGAAGAAGAGGGTGTAGATAAAGTTAAGTTTGGGGGCACGCATTGTACTTGAGTGTTGTGACTCAGTCTGGTGCTGCTTGAGGCAACTAAAGATCCATATGTAAAGAACTTGTTGTCATTAATAAAAATTTAACTTCTTTCACTTTTCAAAATTTTTCATCATTGTTTCTTCTCAATTTCTTGCTAATTTGATTTGGATTTTTGAAATCCGAGGTACATATTTGAGTCCATTCGAATTCCTTGAATACTCCATATAAAGGTTTACATGGAAAATTGGAGTTACGCTTGTTCATTTTCCACTTATCCTTCCCTTTGGTCCGTTTTCATCCAAAGTTCCATGGCCTCCAAGTATTCTTCACAACTATTCAGTTTGGTGCCAGCGATTGAATGATCAATACTAACATCGTTTGATGTGGATCTGTTGGATGATCCTTGTGTATATGACATAAGCATCGTGTTCGAACAAGTGGAGCCAGAGGTACTTGCAACTGACTACTTAGGAGATGGCTTGATTTATTTTATTGGGACTAATTCTGATGAGAACTTTGGCCTCCCTTCTATTTATAGATTCAATCGATACTCAAATCATTATGGAGCATTCCCACGCAAATCAAGCCAAATTCAATCGCTATAATGATGAGGTTTGTAATTTACTTGTGTTGGATAGATATTTCATGGTCCCGGGAACTGTTCTCCCACATGTTTTCCTTCAGAGTGGAGTCAGACAGAAATCTTTTCTTCAACTCAACTCCAAAGTTTCACTTATTTAACCTAGAGAACAAAATAAAGAATTGGAAGCTTTGATTCCTGGTTCTTGTGAGAATTGACGATTGTTATTGGGTCAACTGGAGCCCCTTTAAAGAAAAAGAAAGGGCTTTCACTGTGAGTTCAGGTGCTTGCATCAACCGTCATGGACAAACATATGTTAGTAATCCAGTACACCAACCCCATCATAATTAACCAGGTGTTAAACCTGTCCAGGTTTGGCCCACCCTTAAGTATTAGGTTGCCTCTGATGAGGTGGAGGAAAAAAGGCACCTTGAAAAGGTTGCTTGTCTTTCAAGGAATGAATCAAGGAAGAATAAGAAAGGTGGTGCTTCGCCACATATAAGTGAGATGGAGGAAGAGGTGGGGATGACCAAATAGGTGGGAAAGCTCCAAGTTCTCAAATAATCCAGTATGCCTCAAAAATCTTAGTTGCAATTCAAAACAAAGTCACTTGAGAGTTAATATTGATCAAATGAATAACTTATTTGATGAACTTAAGGGATTTTAGTTTCTACAAACAAGAGGAGCCAATCTATCTTCTTTGGATTGGAGGCTGACGATTCCTCTAAGTGTTCGTTAACACAGAGATCTTCATGGCCATCACCCTTTTGTTTTACTCCTTTTACTAAAAAAGGGGAGCGAGCCGATCCTTTCTGCAATCCCCAGTAGTGCCAGATGGTCTTGTTGAGGCAATAAGCCTTGAAGAAAGTTCGCGAGAAGAGGAATATGAGCCAGCTAAAGTGGTATAGCGCCAACAGAAATGAGAGGCCCTAGCTCTAGATTCTGACAGTTCTCTTCCCTCGCCTCCCCAGACGCAAAAGAGGGGCAAAGATCATTGGATTTAATTATAAGAGAGATGCCAAAGGTATTTGTCAATTCATAATCAAGTTTCTCATTAATAAAAATATAAAGAGACAAGTTTTCCTAAAGAGATGGTTGAATATGCCTCAACCATCGTAGATGTTCTCTAGTGAGTGAGCCTTGAGAAATTCTTGAATAACCCCAACCCATGGAGATATGTGATACGGTAGACTGCTTCTTGGTCTTGCCATGCCACACCACTTGTATTCCCTTTATCCAAACATGGGTAACAGGGCCTTGAAGGCCAAAGGAAAAGTGAAAGAGCTTAGGCAAAGGCAAGAGCGACAAAAAATCGAGTGGTTGAGGCAGAGGCTCGGTTGGAGGGTGCTAAGCCAGAATTGGAGATAACATCTGAGTGATGTCTTCCATATAAGAAGAAAATGTTGAATTATTAGAGTAGATGGACACAATGAAGATGGCTGAAGGGTTTCTAAACACTCAAGTTATCCGCTTGGAAGAGGGTATGAGGGTGACGATCAACCAATTCGTCATAGTTGACATGGTCAATTTCAAATACTCTAACCTTGAAGAGTTCATGAAACTCTTTGATGCTTCTTCGGTGTCTGAACAATAAGAGAAGTCTGAGGGTGACAACGTGGCAGATGACGAATCGTCTAACACTTAGTTTGATGATTCCTATACTTGAGTTTTTTCTCTTTTTTAATACATGCAACTGATTGAATTTACGTGAACATATTTTTGTTCATACATGTAAATGAATATTATATGAATGAAATAAGGCCTTTTGCTCACTTTTAATTGTGTAACGTCTTATTAACTTTACTAAATTAGGACGTTAATTCATTCCATTCTTTAGTTGACTTAAAATATTCTTTACCCAGCTCAAGTATTAGCTTTTATTACACGAGCATTGAGGTTTGATTTATTTTGTGTAAACTGATCAGACATTATGGGATCACTATTAATTATTTAATGTTTTTGGCAACTGTTCGGTCGATGCACATGGAATCAATTGTTTTGGATGTCAAATCTTAGGCTAACTTAAGTTTTTAGTTGTTGGATCGGACCCAAATTTTCTTTCGGTCGATCAACACCTCTTAGAGGGATAATTACTGATATTTTTCTAAGGTAGTTTTCTAAAAACCCTTTGTAGCCTTTGTCACTACTGGGAAAGTAACCACCTCTAAAAATTAGATCTCAAAATTTGGAAACTCAAGATTGAGAGGTTTTGTGACCAAGCATCTAAATCCTTTTGCTAGTCTTCGTTTTAGGTTACTCTACTTCCCCAAGTGTTGTTTCGATACAAAGTGCATCAGCCTTCTGAGTTCTCCGAGTGTTATTCAATCCTGCGTTCATAATCATATGATCAGCCAATATTTTCTCAATATTATAAAAAATGAAAATTCACAATAATCAGAAGTGTAAAGCTCTTTTTATATACCTCGTATGTTGGTACAATGTAATTGTTTTAAGAAAAATATTTTTTGAGATCGTCCTCGCTCCATGTTCGATGAATATGACTTCATTTTTTAGGCTTCTTGGGTGACTTTTGGATCAATGATGAATGGACCAGTCCAGGTCCGATCAAGTTTGTCGACTGATTGCCCTCATGTTACCGGGTTAGCTTTCTTCAAAGCTAGGTCACCAAGCACAAATGTCTTATCTCAGACATTCCCATTGTATTATCAAGTGCTCTGATTTACCTAAAAAAAACCCATTTTTATGTCTTATTTATGATTCAATTCTTAAGGATATTATGCTTTAATGAAAGGTATTTTCATGTTTTTGGATGTAGATGATCTAAAAAGAGTCCAAGAAAGAAAAAGAAGGAAAAAGGATAAAAAAGGAGCAAAAATGGAGCTTATGAAGCAAAATTTTGGAATTATTAGCCTGGCGCCTAGGCTCCAGAATCCGGTGCCTAAGCGCCAGTTCAATACAGACGATGTCAAGTTTTTTTGATGACTTTGGGGAGTTATTTTGATGGTGTTAAGTGGTTATTGGAGCTTCTAGAAGATTTGAAGTTACTCCTAATATATATGACATGTGATACAATGTATTTGGACACAAGGAAACGGTCTGGATCGTGAAGAGGTACGACCCAAAGTGAGAGGTGCGAAAGACCTGTTCACGAAGTCCGGCGCCTAGGCACGTCGGTTACCTTCTAGAAGATATATTGAAGTTGAACGAATTTTGAAGAGGTGCCTTAAGTAACCCCTGGTCAAATTCTGAGCTCTATAAATAGGAGCCCATTCTACAGAGAAAATCGCACCAAACCCCCCCCCCCTTTTAGTACACATACCCATTTTAGTATCTTCTCTCTCATCTCTAGTATTATTTAGTATCTTCCATACTTAGGGTGCCACTTTATTTTGTATCTAGTGAGTTTATTTTGAGTGTTTATTGTGTGTTATTGTTGTTGGAGTCTTTCATCATTGCTTTGGAGTCAGTAGAAGTCAGCGGATCACTTGAAGGAACACTTCAAATAAGTATTTGTACTTTGGTTCAAAGTTGTATAAATATATTTTGTTGTGTTATTTCAATGTGTTCTGAGTAGTTAGTTATCTTTCTCCTTTCAACTATGAAAAGATTATAAATTAATTAAATTTTGTAGGAGAATTAAATATAAAATATTTTAAAACATTGTGATAATATTAATACCTGATCTTAGTTTACTTTTTAAATTGGCCATTTAATTTGTTAAAACTACGTTGAAAAATTTTGAGACCTATCCGGAGATAAATTCTTAACTAGTAGATATCACATGAATCCTTAGGTAATCGCAGACTATTGACCCGACCCGCAATAACGTAGTAATTTTTACTTCCAAAAGATGGCAAAAAACTTGACCCAATTTATAAATAACGGCTGGTGTATAAAATCAAAATGTTGTAAAATTTTTGAAAATATTTTACACACTAGGGGTATTACGCAAGTATACGTATAGTTTCAAGTAATATAGTGTTTTCTTTTATAACCCCAGTATCGATCCCACAGAGAAGTGAGGTAAGCAATCCTTTAGGCTAATTCCAATCTATTTCTATAAGGCTTAAATTTAGAATTTCGATTAAAATTTTTTTTTAATAACTAATCCTAAATAAAGTTCTTAAATAAAAAGATAACTTATGGATAAATTAGTTTGGAGAATTTTGAGATATTAAAGACTACCTTTCTCTTGCAATTACATAGATAATGTGTATGAAAAAAACGCTTAGAATTTTATGTAGTAGTGCCAAATAGAAACAATTATATTCTTTACCCTTTGGTCCAGGTGTAAAGAACATTGGCTAATCTATAGATCGGTTCAGGATGTTTTATTAGTAGAATGGGTTAATCTAGGCTCACACTACTAGATGTCCAAGGGTAGCTATGGTCGGCCTTACCAGTGACCCGTTCCCTTTTTATAGACCAATTATTATAATTTAGATTGTCACTCTAAAAACTAATCAATTCTATGCCCACTAAACAATATCTCCCTATTTACTTACACTTCACCATGAATAACCCGCATATAGCCTTCGATTACCCAAGGATTCATGTGATATCTACTAGATAAGAACTCATCTCCGGATAGTTCTCAGAATTCTTCAACATGTTTTAAGAATATAAGTGAACAATTTGTAAAGTAAATGAAGATCTGGTATGAATATCATAACCATAATTTAATAAGAGAATATCTAAGCAAATCTTACTTCCTAAACATGCATCTATTTCATTACAAAACAAAAGTAAATGAAAATAATGGCATAAGAAGTAAAAGACTTGAAAGAATTGTGTAATAAATTAAGTGCCAACAAGTAACTTATTTCATTAGTATTATATTATATTTATGCAACTATCTGTCACCTAGAAGCATCTAATAGATAATTCTATCATAAAAATAATTTTCCTACACATGCCACTACTTCATATTAAAAGAAAGAGTAAAGAAAATCACTTACGACGCATGGATAAATCATGACAGAAAACTTGGTTTAAAACAAAGAAAATCCATTAGAAAGTGTTTACAACAATTTCAAGAGAATGAAGAACACAATACTTAGCTTTTTCCCTCTAAAGGAAAGAAGAAGATCTCTCCACCAAAGCTTCCCACTGATCCATGCGCCGCTCGTACATCTCTTACATAAATATCTCAAAATCCACCACCAATCTCTCCATAAGATGTAGAAATCTACATCTTCAGGACTCTAAAATGACTAAAATGACTAAGGGGGAAGAAAGAGAAGGGGAGAGAGAGAGAGATAAGTGAGAGACACTTTTTCCTGTAGAAATATCTCCTATTTATAGAGCTCTGAAAATGGCCAAGGGTTGCTTAAGACACCTCTTCAAAAGTAGTCCACATTCATTGAATCTTCTAGAAACCGACTCTGGCGCCTAGGCACCAGACTCTTGTGACAAAGTCTTCGCACCCCTTCACTTTGGGTCGTACCTCTTCGTGATTAAAACCATTCCAATGTGTCTAGATACATTGTATCACATGTCCTACATATTAGGAGTAATTTCCAGTCTTCTAGAAGGTCTAGAAACTACTTAACACAGTCAAAATAACTCCCAAAGTTGTCAAAAATCCGTCCAATAACTATTTTTGGATGATTATGGCGCCTAGGCCTTGATTCTGGCGCCTAGGCACGGATTTCTCGTCATCACTGGCGCCTAGGCGCCACCTTGAACGCAGCTCCACTATTTTGCTCCGTTTGGCTCTGTTTCAACTCTGTTTCGACCCATTTCAGTTGCGTTGCGTTCCTAACATCTTCACCTACAAGATAGACATAAAAACAACCTTTCTCAAAATTATAATTTCATTCAAAAACATGTGAGAAATATGAAAGATAATAAGCATAGAAAGACATATCAATATGTGCTAAGTTAGAATTTTCTTCCTTGCTTATTTTGGCTTAAAATTGCATAGTTTTTGCTTGATTTTCTCTAAAATCATATTTTTATACTTGAAGAAAAAAATATGCAAAATTCCTTCCTTTAAAGTGTAATATCATTAAAAATGTGCATAAAGTTAGCATGAATTCTACACTAAAAATAGATAATTTTTAAAGTGGATCAAATTCCCCCAAACTTAAACGTTACTTGTCCTCAAGTAACACTATAATCATGTAAAACCACATAAGCAAATCATGTGCATGAGTTTCTTTAGGAGTTTCTAAAATTTTGTTCTAGAAATGTAGTAGTCGAATTTAGAAAAAATTTTAGTAAATGAGACCAATTTGAAGTTTAGAAATCTCTTAGATGAAAAAGTATGAAAATATGTGTTGCTATCTAATTCAGAAATGCTTGTAAAATTTTCAAAATATAGGGGTAAGGCATTTTATTTTATTTACTAAAAAACCTTTATTAAAAATAATTATACTAACTATATTATATTTTAAAGCTTAAGATTTTCTCAAATCTTATACTTTAAAAAGCTCAGGTGTGGAACCAATTTTTGATTAGGCCCTTTAATCCTCAAGCTTCTCCTTCCTTTTTCATATACTGTACTTTTCTTTTCTTTTTCTTTTTCTTTTTCTTTTCTTTCTTCTTTTTTTAAGCAATGATCACTATATATGGATAGGCCTTTAATAATTTTAAATTCCACCCTTCCTTTCCTAAAGCATAAGGTAGATATATATCTTTTACTTAGAATATAATAACTGTTTTGAAAATTATTTTTCAATAAAAGAAATTTAAATATTGAAAACAAAAGTCTAATCCTTCTATTTTTCCAAAAATACAACTTTTCTTACTAAAGATGGTTACACAATATTTATCATTTCTTCACTAAGAAAAATTTAACTTTAAATTTTTCATCACTACTATAAATTTTAACTAATACTCATTTCTATATTCAAAATTTTATTTCCCTAATATAACTTCATACACATAATTATTTTTCAATCAAAAATCAAATTTATTTATAGCATTTTTTAGGACAAATAAAATTTAAGTTTTTGAAAATTGTTTTTCCTTCCCCCCCCAAACTTGAATTTTAAAATATTTTGCAATTAATTCCATAAAATGTAGGAAGAAGAAAAATAAAAGTTAAATCTACTAACTACTACAATATCCTATCAAATTTATATACATGCATAATCAGGATATAATGATTGCACGAGAAAGTAAATCTAGCCTAACACATGCTTGTTATAAAATTAAACTTAAAGGAAGTATATTAACTTTAAAATATATTTTTCTTCCTACCCCAAACTTGATTTTTAACATTATAGCATTTAATACAGAAAATATAAGCAGGAAGAAAAATAGTTTAGAAATTTTATCTACCACAAATGTTTGTCAAAAACATCTACAAATATTCATCAGGACATAACAATTTGCAATAGAAAGTAAATCTAAACTAAACATGGTAGAATAAAATTAAACTAAAGAAAGGTTTAACAAGCAAGACAAACATCGACATGGGAATATATATATTTAAGTGTTATTCAAATCTCTAAATTGTTGTAACACAAACACAAACCCACAAACTAAAATTCCTAGACTCGCAAATTCATAAACAAATATCAATTGAGGTTAATTTGATCTCCTTTCTACTCACATTTTCCCTCCTTACTTTCAATTTCTAACGGAAGAAACTACACTAATAATGATAATCTGGTAAATAAAAATAGTGCAGTTCATTCATATGTTGTTCATTAAGCAATTTCATGACCTTACTTAGTGAAAAAAAAGTTAGATAAATAAAGTAATAGAGTTGACACGGAGTAGTCCAAGTCCAAACTCTACATGCTTTAAGGTAATGCTCAGCTCCGGTTGATAACTGAGTTATAACAGACTCGTCAGCCTGCTACTACCAGAAGTCATATACAAATTTAGTCAAGACCAAGGCATAACCTCACAATATTAATCTATTCTGCACTAAAGAAAACACAAAACAACACATAAACAATCATGAATCGCAAGCACACTGATAACTATGGGTTGTCTCCCATAAAGCACTTAGTTTTAACGTCGCGGGCCAGACAAATGATTCCTCCTGGATCAAAATTCCAATTAAGTAATCCTCGATCAATCGCCCAATCATTTCCAGATCCAGGAATTCCTATAAAATCCTCAAATTTTAATTTTTCATTCGACTCTTCATTTTCAGTTTGATTTATATCATTGTTCCTCATATTTCTTTCTAGATCCAATATTCTTCTATTGATTTTTTGAATTTGCATATTAATATCATCCTTGAAATTTATAAGAAATGGATCTTTATAAGATACTTCAATACCTCCCAAATTTTGGATCAGATTCTCTTTAGATAATTCAGATTCTGGATCAGTATCTTCTATGTTACTCTTCTGTTTCAAATTATCTTCCAATTCTTCCCCTTTATAATTATTAAATGATGGAGGATCTATCATAGTTGAGGAAATAGGTTTTTCTAATTCCTTAGGAATTTCTTCCAATGGTCTTCCAATATCCTTATCCTCTTTTCTCAACTCAAAGTTCTTTTGAAATATATCCTCAAATTCTCTTCCAAGTCCTAGTTCAATAACTTTATCATGTTCATCATTCAATTCAGGTTTTCCTTGAGATTGAGTCGCATCTAAAGATATAAAGACTGGTTGTGTAGATGAATTCCCTAAATAGGTATGCTTTAAAATTGTATGGGGTACATCCATCTTATGTTCATGACATTTTCAACAAATGGAATTAAAAGTTTACTATTTTTGGTAGCGTCCATCATTTCACACCACTCCTGAACATACATACAGTCTTCTTAAATAACATTTTTGAATCATCATGAAAATTCATTTCAGTCTCATCTGTTAACTTACTCTTAAAACTTTCTTGAAAATGGTCTTTACTTAGATAATCAATTTCATCTATCCAAAAACAATCATCATCTTTTCTCTCAGCTGGTGTTGACCTCATTTTTTATGAGGTCTTCTCTTCCTTTTTTAGTACTTAGGATCTAGCCTTAGGCTTTTCCTTTGACTATCCTAGAGGATTAGAATTGGGACCCACCACTTAGAAATTCAAACCACTTCTTAACTCCCTGCAAACTCCACAAACTTGATTGTAGACCCCTAATCACCTAGAGGGTTGAAATTAAATGTGGAAGTTTAAAGGATGAGTTCCTATAGTACTCTTTGGCCATAGGACTGCCTACAGGTGGCTCGGTGCAGTGAGGGCTGACTTACACACACACTACACTTATACACTACACTTTCACACACCTACTAAAACCACACCCATACCCAACTTGATCTCCTGACTCATGAAGGTGAGTCATATGGATGGTCCTTAACCCCTAAGCCCTGCGTAAGAGGGTTAGGAACAACATAGTGAATGCCTCAAATGAGTCCCTTCATGGCTCATGTGGGCGTGATATGGCTTCATGGCTCAACCAAAATGATTTCATTCCACTTACATTTACCCAATCTTCAATTTTCCAAATTTTCGATTTTTGACCCCGGGACCCAGACACTCGCTAATCTATCCAAAACCCTTGAAATTACCCAAAATTTCCAAAATTCTCCAAAATCACCCAAATTCCTCAAAATCAATCCTAAACATTCTCCCACCACTCAAATTGACCATTTTTACCCAAAATACCCAAAATTCCAAAAAATACCCCCAATACCCTCCAAATTACCAAAATGCCCCTCTTGACCCAAAAATCCAAAAAATTCCAAAAATTCCCAAAATTTCATAAAATCCCAAATATTCCCAATTTTATTTTGTTCAACTACACCATGGGCCAATTTTGTCAATTTACCCCACTTTTGTCAAAATCCCCAATTTGACCCATTTTAACCCAAAGTGAACCCAATGTCAAACCAAACCTACCCAATTGACCCAAATTCTAGTCCAATTCAATTCTAAACTTCAATTCAACATCCCCAACACCAATCTAGACCAAATCCAAGCCCAATTTGATTGGCATTTGAATCCAATTTCAATTTTGACCTTAAAGCCCAATTTGGACTCATGACCCAAACTTAGCCTAAACTAACCCAATCCAACTCCAATTAACCCCAAATCTTTTCTAAACCTTCCCTAACATCCCTACAAACAAAACACTAACATGATTTGCCCAAAATTTGAACCCAAACCCAACTCAAATTCAACCCAAAGCCAAAACTCCTTACATGGGCCTACACCTAAACCTAACCCAAATAGGCCCAAACCCCAAAATCCAAACCCAACCAAAGTTGAAACCTCTTTGAAACAGCCCTACAAACATTTCTCAACATTAATTTTACACCAATTTCAACATTAGCCCAACATTAGCCCAAGTTAACCCAATTTGGCCTACCATTGGCCACTTTACCAAAAAAGCCCAAATTTAACCCAATTCAAACCCAAACCACCTCAAATTTGTTTCAAATCACTCATGACACATCCCTAAACCAAACCCAACAATTATTTGGCCCAAAATTTTACAAATTTTCCATCCACCAATTTATTTCCAAGCTTAAAAAGCCCACTTTCTTAAACCTTCCTAAAAAACCCATCCAAAACAAATTTAAAAGCCCAAAACTTATTCCAAAAGCCCACATGAAATTTTTCTCATCATACCTATGATTTAAAACACTTCCTAAGTTCCAAAATCAATAACCAAATAGTTCCAAATCAAGCTTCATGAAATTTGTCCACTAAAATACCAAAATTCCTTAAACCCACTTTCATGAAACCAAGCCAACTTTTCCCAAGCCATATATGAGCCATGAAGCCACTCTTAAGCCACATGCAAGCCATGTGAGTTGTTCACATGTGACCTTACCACATTGGGCAAAATGAGGAGATCCTTTCCACATTCCCTTAAGGTGATTAACCATTTCCATGTCTCCCTAAACCATGTTTAATCCTAATTGTACTTGGATTGCGACTTGACCACACTAATCAAGCCGATCCAAATCACTTTCTCTTCAGCTTAAACCAAGCCTTGGGTGGTGCACCTAGCCCAAAAGGATGGGTTGACCCATTTTGAGCCAAAATAGCCATGCCCCCATGCCATTTTGATCCAACTCCTTTACACATGTCCAAACCCAATTGACTTCACCATTGCCAAGCCCTGACCTCCCTGGTCAAGATGGTGACTCATGCCTATCGGCCAGCCGTCTGGGTCGCCGGAAAACACCATGGCTGAGACCTTGGAGGGAGCCACACATTGAAATTCTCCCTTGCTGAGTTGCCCCATGCCTAGTGGCCATTGCAGTTGTTCTTCCCTTGCCAAGAGTAGCTGATCCCGGTCTCTAACTCCCCCTGGGAGGCCTTCCAGCCTCTCCTATTTAAACCTCACCCCTCTTGGCCATGAAGAGGTGCTGAACCAACCTTAAGGAAACTCTGCCAAAATCACTCCAGACTCTCCCCCATACCTAGAGCATTTGATCCCCACTGCTCTCTTGCCCTAATCCCCACTAATCGAGCTCCATTTTGGAGCTCGATTCTCGAGCCGAACAGGACACTCCCAAATCCTCCACCAAAGTCAAGTTAAACTCACCCACACCTGCACAAGACCAAGAGAAGGAGTTCCCCAGTGAAAGCCCCCTCTCCAGGCCACCCATCTGTTCCAGACTCCAAAGGTTGAAATCGGGCTTGGTCAAAATCATACCTGGACAATTCACCAGGCCAAGGGACTTCATCTGGGGCTTGCTTGGACCCAATCGAAGGTGACACAACCCTCAGATCGAAGCCACACTTCTCTGAGCTAAGGTATGAGCTAACTCTTTATCCCGAGCCTCTGGAGATTGTCTATTTCAAATGCTTTAATTTCAATGCATGATCACCGTATAGATGTGTTCGTCTCTTCAAGTCGAATTCATAGGGCACAAGAACACGAAAATCCATTGAGAAATGAGTGAGTTCTTAGGGTTTTAGTGTGGACGGCTCTCGGGTGAGAACGGCTGGGGACGATGAGTGGATGCCGTCCATTCAATACACACGCGGACTGACGGCTCAGATCGGGTCGGATTGGCGGATGATACGCGGAAGGCAGGACCCGGGCTGCTGACTCAAGTGGCGGCGTCGAATGGCAGCGCGACACGCAGCGTTTCGGAGATGCCTAGGATGAGTCAGCGCCGCCGTTCTAAATAGATTATCAGGGTATTTTTTTTTATTTATTTAATTCCCTAAACTTCAAAAATTCATATTTTTGTATAGAAAGATCATAAAAATAAAATAAAAATACCCTCTTGCTCAGTGAACACAGGAGAATAATGTGGAAAAGAAATCATTTAATTTCATTGAATATTTGATTTTTAATGATTTATTTACTCTCTGCACATTTTCAATTCTCCATGCATGTAGACAATTCACCATGGCATGAGACCATAGAGCTTTGAAGCCTCCGAATTTGGGGACATTCCCTGAATTTTCCAAAGTCGAGGCCATCCCTATGAAGAGTTATTGATTTTTCAATTCTAAGTCACTATTCCGAGTATTTTAATTCCAATAATTAGCATGTTGTGAAATAAATTCTAGGAAAATTTGGTGATGTTTCTTATGACTAGGAGGACCCTAGGGAAAATAGGTTTTGAGTTAACTCACTTGGAATAACCCTAATTGGCTTAAACACCCAAAAATGGAGCTTTAATTAATTAGAGCTAATCATACATCAAATTGACTTGAAATCAATTCTCCACTGACCTTTAGGATCAGAGGAACCCACCATAAAAGTTTGAAGTCAATTGGACTTGGTTAGCCCTATCAAATGGGTTGATTAAGCCATTTAGCCAAACTTAAACTTTAAAAATTCATAACTTTCAAAATACTTTTCAAAAATTCACCAAATTGGTTTTGGAGCCTCTCTGATATTAGGGGAATTTAAGAAAATTAAAATTATAATTTTCTAAAAAAGTTGATTTTTTTGCATTATTTTAATATTTTTAATAATTAACAAATAATAAAAATCACAAAAATAATAAAATTCACCAAAACATCACATTTTGAATTTTAATCACTTAGGAACAAACCCCATATTTTTCTTAAGTCTCTATGATGAGATATTAAATTTTAAAGCCCTAAGGTAATTTTAAAATTAAAAAAATGTATTTTCTAGCGTTTCCACAAAAATAATTCTAATAAATCAAAGAAAAATCAGAAAATTATAAAAATTGGTTCTCTGGTTTCCTTAATATCAGAGAGATTTTTAAAAATATAAAATTCATTTTTCAACCTTTATTTTATATTTAAATTAATTAATACTCCAAAACTCAAAATAATTATAATAAAGAAAATATAATTGAAAAAATCACCAAAATTGGTCCAAGTGGTCCTCCGGTCATTAGGAATGTCCCATAATTTTCTTAAGGACAGAAACTTTCCCTTGGTTATGTTATTGAATTTTCCTTGAAAATCCCTATTTTCCACCAAAAATAATTACATAAATAAATTAAATACAGAAAAATCACATTTTCTGTTCTAATGTCTTGATTGATATGTGAGTGAAGTCACATAAAAATTTCAAATTCATTTGAGCTCAATTTAGTGAGTTATGGAATTAGTAAGTTTAAAGGGCAAAATGGTAATTAAAATTTTAACCTATAATTAAAAATTTTAGGTTTAATTAAAAGGGTGGGTAAAATATTTGATACTAAGTTGATTTTGGATGTTTGAAACTTAGGTAATTAAAGGGTGGAAACCTACCAAATAATTTGAAAATAATTAAAATAAACCTTAATTAAATAATTAATTAAATTTGGAAGAATAATGAAAAATTGGAAATATTAAAATAGGGATATTATTAGGAAGAGATTTATTCTTTAATTTAAAAATCCCTAAATTAATCACTTCAATAATATTTAATTTCCCAAATTAAAGTGATAATTCAAACTTAATATTCAAAATTTTAAAGAAACTTAACCATTAAATTAAATCATACTTAAAACTTTTTAAAATTAAATCAAATAAAAAATAAAAATTAAATTAAACCAAATTAAATTAAGTCAAATCAAATCAAATTAAATTAAATTAAAATCAAATCAAATTAAATTAAATTTAAATTAAATTAAATTAAATCAAATTGAATTAAATTGAAAATTAAAGTTGAATTTGAATCAAATTAAAATTAAATTAAACTAAAATTAAATCAAATCAGAATTAAAGTTAAATTAAATTAAATCAAGCTGAAATTAAGTTGAAATTGAACTAAATTAAGAATTAAATTAAATCTAAAATAACTTGAACACTATTGCAAACTTAAAATCATTAAGTAACTTTTTATGATTAAATCAAACTAAATTAAATCATTAAATCATTAAAAATACTTTAAATATCAACTTGCCCTTAGGAGCTTTTATTACTATATCCTAAATGGAGTATTAAGTGAAGTGTCACTTCACTCATAAGATATTCAAACATCCTAATTCACTGAGCTAGGAAAAAAAAAAAAACCTAACTAAAACCCTGGATGATTAATTCACTTGTACAATTGAGTTTATTTGGACTTAGGACAATTCCAGAAATATTGAAAAGATGTTTAAGATTCGTCTTAAGCACTTCCTCAATATGATGGAATGTCTTCAAGAACAAATTGAACTTAATTATTCTTTGCAGAAGAAAATCATCCTTAATAAAACACAAGAACCTAGACGTCATAGGAATTGACTAGCAATAGGATTAGGATCCTGGTAGACAACCAAAACCTTCCCTTAGTCTTACCTTAGTATTTGCTCTGACATGTGTTTCAAGTGTAGGTGAAAATGACAGGAATGCTCACTAGGTACGCTTTTAAGTTTATTGCGATTTACATTCAGCAATTCATTAAATGCCTTACTTTCCTGTACTTACAAATGCATGAAAATGATCGAACCCAGCATGTTTAAACAACTCAAAATTTAATCACCAACAAAATAAAATTGCAACTATAACTAAAATTAAAACGTCTCGTTGGATGATCGAGAATATCTCGGATGATGTAACCCACGTGTTGCTAACGGGATTTCCCACGGTCTAAATGAAAGTGTGGAACTCATTCAGTTGAGTTTAGCAAATTCATCTGGACTAAGTGAATTCAATGAAAATAACGGTGCCGGGATGATGGAACCGTGGGATCTTAATTGGTTCTGTTTAAACAACTTTAAGATTTGTTTTAATTAAAAAATATTAAAAAAAAGTGGATCTTAAGATTTTCTCTAAACCAAAACACTTCTCTCATCTCCTGATTTATGACTTCTAAAATTAAACCTCTGCAACAACAAGGAGTTCGAAGCATGGTGGGCAGCACGGCCATCGTCGTCGAGAAAGCCGAAATCTACATCAGCAAAACCATTCTTAGAATTAAATAACCAATCCATAGGATTTCGAGGAAGTTTGCCTAGTGCAACATAAATCCTCAACTCTTCGTTAGGCATTTGCATGATCATGTCATTTAAATTAAGCCCTAACCGGTCTTAGGATTCCGAGGTAGTTGTTTGGTACGACATAAACCCTCACATTATCTAGGCTGGTTGTATGATTATGTCATATGAATATAAGTCCTAACTAACTAAAATTGGCAAGATTGAAATATAAGATAATATTAGGATTTTCCCAAATCTAAGCCAAACAATAGGATAGTTTGGGAAGTTTCCAAGATTCTTCTTGGATCCTCAGCTTCTCCTACTTCTCTTCCTTTGAATTCCCAAAATAAAATGTTCCAAATTTGATCCATTCCCTATTGAAATTCCAAAATTCAATCCCTTGAAAACTTAAACTTTGAAATTCTTGAGAGCAAAACTACCGATTATTATCGAGAGTTTTCTTAGGTGATTCCCGTCACTTAAGATGTAATTAACTATAGGGGCTTGCCCTTATAGGGAACTTTAAGAACCTGGGTAATATAAACCCCGTTTAATGCTTTCATATTAAGCGGGGAACTTGTCGGCAAATAAAATGGCTTCGGCATCAAACGAGATGTCACACACCTTCTATTTTATTTAATCGAGCCCCACCACCAAACGATGTGCTCTATTCTTCGGAATAGACACGCGGTTTGTGGTGCGGTGCTCGTTTATATAAACTATTTGAGATGTGAGATCAGTTTGATTTCATATCTTAAAATTTTTAAAATTATTTTCAAAATCAAAATACTACTTTCCAAATTATATATATATGTAAATTAAATTTAAAATTCGCCGACAATTTATGTAGGCGACCCCTTTTTAAAAAAGATTAAACGACACAACCTAAAAATAGCCGACAGCTGGATATTTTATAGTCTTTAATACATCAAAAGTGACTTTCTGGTCATTAATATTCATAATCAACTCTCCTTTTTGCACATCTATCATAGCTTGTCCAGTAAAAAGGAAAGGTCTCCCTAAAATAATTGAAATTTCTTTATCTTCCTCCATATCTAATACAATAAAGTCCAAAGGAAAGATAAATTTATCCACTTTAACAAGCACGTCTTCTATAACTCTTTTTGGATAAATGATAGATCGATCAGCTAACATAAGGGTTACAGTAGTGGGAGAAATATCGACTAAACCTAACCTTCTAAATATAGATAGAGGCATCACATTAATGCTCGCTGCTAAATCACGTAAAGCTTTTCCACATAATCTTTCTCCAATTGCACAAGGAATTGTAATGCTACAAGGATCTTTAAATTTCTGAGGGAAATTTTTCTGAAGTATAGTGCTGCACTCCTCACTTAGTGCAACTGTCTCGTAATCCCTAAATTTCTTTTTCTTGTTTAATATCTCCTTCATAAAATTTGCATAACTTGGCATCTGTTTCAAAACTTCAGTGAAAGGAATATTTAGCGTTAGCTTCTTAAGTACTTTCATGAAATTTGAAAATTTTTTATCCAACTCATGTTGTCTAAGTCTTTGAGAAAATGGAGGTGGTGGTCTTTCCAAACTGATTTTAGTTGGAGAAATTAATTTTTCTAGATCCTTAGGAACATGTTTTTTGGGTCTTTTAGTTTCATTTGTTTCTCTCACAACATCCTTATCTTTTCTAACCACATCCTCTATCCCTCTTCCACTTTTTAATTGGACAGCTTCTACTTGTTCATTAGTGTTCTCTTTAGGGTTGATCTCAATGTTGCTAGGAAGTGTTCCTTGGGGTCTTTTGCTAAGTGAATTAGCAACTTGTCCCAGTTGATTCTCTATATTTTTAATCACAGTACTTTGACTTTGCAACTGGTTTCCCATTTGCAATACCACTTCTTCCATAAACATCTTCTTATCCTCAAATTGTTGATCATTTTTAGAGTCCGGTGGATATGAAGGTCTATAGTTTGTGTTCCCCTGATTATTCCAATTCCATTAGGATTTGCATGATTATTTTCCCATTTTTAGTTTCCACCATCAGTAGTATGATTCCAGTTAAATTTAGGATGGTTCTCCCAACACGAGTCCGTAAAAGTTAGAATATGGGTTGTTTATGGTATTTAAAGCGTCATATGATAATTTAGAATCAATTATACGCCATAATGAACTTTCCTCACTTACAGAAGTAAATTGAGGCTGGTTCATTCCAAATTCTTTCAACTTCCTTGATATTGCGGAAACCTGAGATGCATGAATTGTAATCGCATCTATATCATGAACACTAGCTACATTTTTATGATTTACCCTTGCAGAGGGCCATTAAAATTCATTTATAGCCATTTTTTCAATAAATGCATACGCTTCATTAATTGATTTTGACATTAATGAACCACCAGCAGTAGCATCAATTATAGACCTAAGGGATCCTACTAACCCATTATAAAAAGTTTGAATGATTAACCAATTGGGCAGAGCATGATGTGGACACTTTCTTAGGAGTTCCTTAAATCTTTCCCAGACTTCGTATATTGTTTCTCCTTCATATTGACAAAATGAGATAATATTGTTTCTAATTTTAGTAGTCCTTGAAGGTGGAAAATACTTAGCTAGGAATTTCTGAGTTAACTCCTCCCAATTTTTAATAGAGCCAGGTGCTAATGAGTATAACCATATTTTAGCCTTATCCCTTAGTGAGAAAGGAAAAAGCCTTAGCCTAACAGCATTGTCTGACATACCGTTATAACGAAATGTAGCACAAAGTTCTAGAAAACTAGATAAGTGTAAATAGAGATCCTCCAAAGGAGTTCCCCCAAACTGATTGTTTTGGTTGGATAATCTCAGGATTTATTTCAAATGAGTCAGCTTCTATGATAGGATTTTGTATACTTGAGTGAATTTCATCTGTCGTAGGATTTACGTAATCCCTTAATGAAGTATGATGATTTTCCAAGTTATTATCTTGAAAGTTTTCCATTTCCATTTCTAGTTTTTCAAGTCCTTTCTGTATATATTTATTTTTTTAATTTTTTCAAACTCGGGATCATAAGGCACAATTCTTGCAGATCCTTTGTTTCGTATACATAGCACAACAAACAATACATTAAAAATTAAACAAATAATAAATGAAATATATTCAACACAACAAAACATTTTCACGAACACCTAATTTTTTCACACAAACAATTTTTTTTCTTTTTTTACAACACTTTTTCAT
Organism: Papilionanthe hookeriana x Papilionanthe teres; assembly: GCA_022702705.1. Lineage (NCBI taxonomy): Eukaryota > Viridiplantae > Streptophyta > Magnoliopsida > Asparagales > Orchidaceae > Papilionanthe > Papilionanthe hookeriana x Papilionanthe teres. Next base: position 103,308,375 of record CM040422.1, on the reverse strand, counting down.
ATAACAAAACACGTTTTCACACCAAAATAGTTTTTACGACACTACAGTTTTCCAAGTCTAAACTTAATTATTTCAACTAAAATTCTCCTAAAGTTCTTACCGAAGCTTCCCCGACAACGGCGCCAAAAACTTGACCCGACCCGCAATAACACAGTAATTTTTACTTCCAAAAGATGGCAAAAAATTTGACCCAATTTATAAATAGCGGCTAGTCTACAAAATCAAAATGTTGTAAAATTTTAGAAAATATTTTACACACTAGGGGTACTACGCAAGTATATGTATCATTTTAAGTAATATAAGGTTTTCTTTTATAACCCCAGTAGCGATCCCACAGAGAAGCGAGGTAAGCAATCCTTTAGGCTAATTTCAGTCTATTTCTATAAGGCCTAAATTTGGAATTTCGATTAAAATGGATTTTTTTAATAACTAAACCTAAATAAAGTTCTTAAATAAAAAGATAACTTATGGATAAATTGGTTTGGAGAATTTTGAGATGTTAAAGACTACATTTCTCTTGCAATTACATAGATAGTGTGTTGGAAAGAAATGCTTAGAATTTTATATAGTAGTGTCAAATAGAAGCAATCTTATTCTTTACCCTTTGGTCTAGGTGTAAAGAACATTGGCTAATCTATAGATCATTTCAACGCCAATATGTGCGGTGTGCTTGGTTAGCACACCACACCTATTGGGGGTCCATTTGAAAAATGAGGTCTCTTCTTCTCTCTTTAGTACTTAGGATCTAGCCTTAGGCTTTTCCTTTGACTATCTTAGAGGACTAGAATTGGGACCCACCACTTAGAAATTCAAACCACTTCTTAACTCCCTGCAAACTCCACAAAATTGATTGTAGACCCCTAATCACCTAGAGGGTTGAAATTAAATGTGGAAGTTTAAAGGATAAGTTCCTATAGGACTCTTTGGCCTTAGGACTGCCTCAGGTGGCTCGGTCCAGTGAAGGGTTGACTTACACACACACTACACCTATGCACTACACTTACACACACCTCTTAAAACCACACCCATACCCAACTTGACCTCCTGACTCATGAAGGTGATTCACATGGATGGTCCTTAACCCCTAAGCCCTTGGCTAAGAGGGTTAGGAACAACATAGTGGATGCCTCAAATGAGTCCCTTTTATGGCTCATGTGGGCTTGATATGGCTTCATGGCTCAACCAAAATGATTTCATTCCACTTACATTCACCCAATCTTCAATTTTCCAAATTTTCAATTTTTGACCCCCGGAACCCTAAACCCACCAAGCATACCAAATGCCCTTGAAATTGCCCAAAATTTGCAAAATCACCTAAACTACCCAAAATCCCCAAAAAACATTCCTAAACATTTCCTCACCACTCAAATTGATCAACCATAGCCAAAAATACCAAAAATTCCAAAATACCTCCCAATACCCTCCAAATACCCAAAATACCCCTCTTAGCCAAAAAATCCAAAAATTCAGAAAATTCCCAGAAACTTCCAGAAAATCCCAAATATTCCCAATTTCATTTTGTTCAACTACATCATGGGCCAATTTTGTTAATTTACCCCATTTTAACCCAAAGTAAACCCAATGTCAACCCAAACCTACCCAATTGACCCAAATTCTGGTCCAATTCAATTCTAAACTTCAATTCAACATCCCCAACACCAATCTAGACCAAATCCAAGTTCAATTGGATTGACATTGGGATCCAATTTCACTTTTGGCCTTAAAGCCCAATTTGGACCCATGACCCAAACTTAGCCCAAACTCACCCAATTCAACTCCAATTAACCCCAAATCTTTTCTAAACCTTCCTTAACATCCCCATAAACAAAACACTAACATGATTTGCCCAAAGTTTAAACCCAAACCCCACTCAAATTCAACCTAAAATCAAAAAGCCCAATTTTGACCTAAACCCAAACCTAACCCAAATAAACCCAAACCTCAAAATCAAAACCCAACCAAAGCCAAAACCTCTTTGAAACACTCCCATAAACATTTCCCAACATTTATTTTACATCAATTTCAACCCTAGCCCAACATTGGCCCAAGTTAGCCCAATTTGACTTACATTGGCCCACTTATTAAATAAATCCAAATTCAACCCAATTCGAACCCAAACCACCTTAAATCTATTTCAAATTACTCATGAAGCATCCCTAAACCAAAACCAACAATTATTTGGCCCAAACTTTTACAAAAAATTCTCATCCATGAACACATTCTTAAACTTAAAAGCCCACTTCCCTTAAACCTTCCTAAAAGCCCATTTCCTTCAAAATTCAAAAGCCCAAATCATCCTAAAGCCCACATGACACTTCCCTCATCATCCATTTGATCAAAATCACCCCTAAGTTTCAAAATCATCAATTAAACCATTCCAAATCAAGCCACATGTCAAATTACCCCCTAAATGTCAAATATTTCTAAAACCCTTTTCATGAAACAAGTCAACCTTTTCCCAAGCCAAATGGAGCCATGAACAAGCCATTCTCGAAGCCACATGAAGCCATGAGGGCTTTGACTTGTCATTAGTCCATTTATGGCAAGAAGAGGGGGTTCTTTCTTAAACCTCCTTTAACCCTTTTTACCTTAATCATGTCACACACTAAACCATGTTTAGCCACCTCATCATGGATGGAGACTTCACCACTCCTTCTAAGCTGACCTAAATGATTCCCTCAGCTCAAAATCAGAGCTTGGAAGGGTGCACCAAGCCCAAAATGGTGGGTTGACACAAGCCAAAGTGAGCCTTCTCCCATTCCATTTAAATCAAACTCCTTTACACATGTCAAACCTCAATTGAATGCACCAAACCCTGACCACGACCCACTTGGACAAGATGGTGACCAATGCCCGGCCGGCCGGCCACCGGGTCGTCGGAAAACACCATGGCCGAGAGCTCACATGTGAGCCAACTTTGGGATTCTACCTTGCCGAGCCGCCCATGCCCGATGGCCACCATGGCCGTTCGCCCTCGACCTAAACAGTCGATCCCAAGCCCTAACTCTCCCTGGAGGCTCTCCACCCTCTCCTATTTAAACACCACCCTTCTCGGCCATGAGAGGTGCTGAACCTAACCTTAAGGAAACTCGCCAAAATCATTCCGGATCACTCTCCACACATAGAGCACTTGATCCCCACCGAATTCCAGCCCCAATTCCTCCGAGTCGAGCTCAATTTCGAGCTCAAACTTTAGCCTAAAAACCGGGACACTTCTTCACAGGTGAGCCAATCCCCAAATTGATTGGTCCTACACCTTCACTGGACCAAGAGGAGAAGTTTCCCACCGAAAGCCCCATCTTCGAGGCCACCCGGTTGCTCCAGCCTCCAAGCTTTGTGATCGAGCGTGGTCACTTTCATAGCTAGACAATTCACCAGTGCCAAGGGACTTCATCCGGAGCTTACTTGGACCCAATCGAAGGTGACACAACTCTCGGATCGAAGCTTCACTTCTCCGAGCAAAGGTATGAGCTCATTCTTCTTCCCGAGCTTACGGAGATTCTCTATTTCATTTGAATAAATTTCAATGCATGTTTACCAGTATGGATGTGTTCGTCTCTTCAAGACGAATTCATAGAGCATAAGAACACGAAAATCCGTTGAGAATCGAGTGAGAAATTAGGGTTAGAAGGGCTGACGGTCACGGGTGCACACCGGCCGTAGACGCCGACCGAGAGCCGTTGGATCGCGCGTGTATCGAGCGGACGGTTCGGATTGCGCCGGACCGGGGAATGATACGTGAACCGCGGGTCCCGGGACGGCTGACTCAGATGGCGGCTCCCAATCACAGCGCGACACGTACCCCCTTCGGAGCTGCCGAGGTTGACACGGCGCCGCGTCACTTAAGTAGAAAACTAGGATTTTTTCTGATTTATTTAAATACCAGAACTTTAAAAATCCATATCTTTGTGTAGAAAAATTACAAAAATAAAATAAAAATACCCTCTTGCTCAGTGAACAGAGGAGAATAATGTGGAAAAGAAATTAATTAATTTTATTTAGTATTTTATTTTTAATTAATTATTTACTCCCTGCATTGTTTTAATTCTCCATGCATTCATACAATTCATCATGGCATGAGACCATAGGGCTTTTGAAGCCTCTGAACTTGGGAACATTCCCTAAATTTTCCAAGGTCAGAGGCCATCTCTGTGAAAAGTTATTGATTTTTCAAATGCATGTGGTCGTTTTGAGTATTTTAATTCCAAAAATTAGCATGTTGTGAAATAAATTCTAGGAAAATTTGGTGATGTTCCTTATGACCAGAGAACCCTAGGAAAAATAGGACTTGAGTTAATTCACTCAGATTAACCCTAATTGGCTTAAACACCCAAAATAGACCCCTAATTAATTAGAGCTAACCATACATCAAATTGACTTGAAATCAATTCTCCACTGACCTTTATGACCAGAGGAACCCACCATAAAAGTTTGAGGTCAATTGGACTTGGTTAGCCCTACTAAATGGGTTGATTAAGCCATTTAGTCATTTTAAACTTTAAAAATTCATAACTTTCAAAATACCTTTCAAAAATTCACCAAAATGGTTTTGGAGCCTCTCTGATATCAGGGGAATTTAAGAAAATTAAAATTTCAATTTTCTAAAAAAGTTAATTTTTTAGTATTATTTTAATATTTTAATAATTAAAAAATAATAAAAATCACAAAAATAATAAAATTCATCAAAATGTCATATTTTGAAATCTAATCACTTAGGAACAAACCCCATATTTTTCTCAGGTCTATTTAATGAGATATTAAATTTTAAAGCCCTAGGGTGATTTTAAAATTAAAAAAATGTATTTTCTAGCATTTTCACTAAAATAATTATAATAAATCAAAGAAAAATCAGAAAATTGTAAAATTTGGTTCTCTAGAATCCTTGATATCAGAGAGAATTTTAAAAATTATAAAATTCATTTTTCAACTTATATTCTATTTTTAAATTAATTAATACTCCAGAAATTAAAATAATTCTAATAAATAAAATATAATTTAAAAAATCACAAAAATTGGTCCAAGTGGTCCTCTGGTCATTAGGAATGTCCCATAATTTTCTTAAGGACAGAAACTTTCCCTTGGTCATATTATTAAATTTTCCTTGGAAATCCTTATTTTCCACCAAAAATAATTATATAAATAAATTAAATACAGAAAAATCACATTTTCTCCTCTAATGTCTTTATTGACACATGAGTGAAGTCAAATAAAAAAATTCAAGTTCATTTGAGCTCAATTTAGTGAGTTATGAAATTATTAGGTTTGAAGGGTAAAATGGTAATTAAAATCTTAACCCTTTAATTAAAACTTTAGGCTTAATAAAATTAATAGGTAAAATATTTGATGTTAATTTGATTTGGATGATTGAAATTTATATAATTAAAGGGTAGAAACCTACTAAACAATTTAAAATAATTGAAATAAACCTTAATTAAATAATTAATTAAATTTGGAAGAATAATAAAATTGGAATTATTAAAATAGGGATATTATTAGGAAGAGATTTGTTCTTTAATTTAAAAATCCCTAAATTAATCATCCCAATAATATTTAAATCCTAATTAAAATGATAATCCAAGTTTAAGATTTAAAATGCTAAAAGACTTAATCATTAAATTAAATTAAAGTTAAATTATCTAAAGCAAATCCCTTTAAAATAAAAAATTAAATTAAATTAAATTAAATTAAATTAAAATTAAATTAAATCATATTAAATTAAATAAAATAAAATTAAATTAAATTAAATTAAATTAAATTAAATTAAATTAAATTAAATTAAATTAAATTAAATTAAATTAAATTAAATTAAATTAAATTAAATTAAATTAAATTAAAATTAAATTAAATCATATTAAATTAAATTAAATTAAATTAAATTAAATTAAATTAAAATTAAATCAAATTAAATTAAATCAAATTAAATTAAATTAAGCTAAATCATATTACATTAAATTAACTTAAGTTAAATTAAATTAAACTAAACCACATTAAATTAAATTAAGTTAAATTAAATTAAATTAAATTAAATATAAAGACATAAAGAATTCCAAAATAAATCTAAAACAACTTGAACACTATTCCAAACTTAAATCCATTAACTAAAATTAAATCATAAACCACTTGAACATCCATTCGCCCTCGAAAGCTCGTGATGTCATAACTCTTAAAAGGAGTGTTAAAAGAAGTGTTACTTCACTCATAGGATATTCAAATGTCCTAGTTCATCTGAGCAAGACAACAAAACTTAAACTCTCGGACGATTAATTCATTTGTGTAATTAAATTCATTTGGACTTAAAACAATCCTAGAAATATTGAAAAGATGTTTAAGATTCGTCTTAAGCACTTCCTCAATATGATAGGATATTTATAAGAACAATTGAACTTAGTTGTTTTTTTGATGAAGAAAATCGTCCTCAAACTAAAATACAAGAACCTAGACGTCATAGGAATGACTAGCTATAGGATTAGGACTTTGGTAGAAAACCATAACCCTTCCCTTAGCTTTACCTAGGAAATTGTTATAAATGCTTAAATATTCTAACTGTGTTTTAAGTGCAGCTTGGGATGACGGGAAGACCCTTCGAGTACACTTTTATTTTATTGCAAATTACTTTATTGCAACTTATTTAATCACATCGCACTTACTTTGCTTGCATGATAAACAACTGTTGCATGAAAACTTACACCTTTAGGACAGAAACCAAAATTGAAACCCATAACTAAATTAAAAGACACTACAAGATAAAATTCACCTCCACAACATTTCAAAATATAAGACAACTCAAAATTTAATCACAAACAGAACAACAAAACTACAACTACAACTAAATTAAAACGTCTCATCGAATGATCGGGAATACCTCGGATGATGTAACCCACGTGTTGCTAACGGGATTTCCCACGGTCTAAATGAAAGTGCGGAACTCATTTAGTTGAGTTTAGCAAATTCATCCGGACTAAGTGAATTCGATGAAAATAACTGAGTGCGGGATGACTGAACCGTGGGATCTTAATCGGTTCGTTTAATCAACTTTAAGACCTGTTTTAATTAAAACATTAAAGACACATGGAAATTAAGACTTTCTCTAAAACCAAACACTTCTCTCATCTCCCGATTTATGACTTCTAAAACTAAACCTCCGCAACAACAAGGAGCTCGGAGCATGGTGGGCGGCTCGGCCATCGTCATCGACAAAACTCGGATCTACTTCAACAAAATATTCCTAGAATTAAACAACAAAACCATAGGACTTCGGGGTAGTTTACCTAGTGCAACATAAATCCTCGACCTTTTGTTAGGCATTTGCATCGCAAATTAAGCCATAACTCAGGTTTTAGGACTACGAGGTAGTCGTTCGGTACGACATAAACCCTCACATTTTCGAGGCTATTTGTATGATTTTATCATACAAATATAAGTCCTAATTAATTAAAATTGGCAAGATCAAAACATTAAATAAACATTAAGACTTTCTTAAATTCAAGCCAAACAATAGGATAGTCGGGAAATTACCGAAGTTCGCTTCGAATCTGTGATTTCTCCTACCTTTCTTCCTTTGAATTCCCTAAATATAATGTTCCAAATTTGATCCATTCCCCATTGAAATTCCAAAATTCAATCCCTTAAAAACTTAAACTTTGAAATTCTTGAGAGCAGAACTACTGATTATTATCGAGAGTTTTCTTAGGTGATTTCCGTCACTTAAGATGTAATTAACTATAGTGGGCTTGCCCTTATAGGGAACTTTAAGAACCCGAGTAATATAAACCCCGCTTAATTCATTTATATTAGCGGGGAACTTCATCGGCTTATAAAATTGGTTCGCGGACCAAACGGATGGCACAAACCTTTCTAGTTTATTTAATCGAGCCCCATCATCGAGCGAGTGTGTCTATTCTTCAGGATAGATACACGGTTTGTGGTGCGGTGCTCGTTTATATAAACTATTCGGGATGTGCGATCAGTTTGATTTCATATCTTAAAATTTTCAAATTTAAAATTATTTTCAAAATCAAATAATACTTTTCAAATTATTTATTTAAATTAAATTAAAATTTGCCGACAAAGACTTAAAACACAGTTAGAATATTTAAGCATTTAAAGTAAGTTCCTAGGTAAAGCTAAGGGAAGGGTTATGGTTTTCTACCAAGTTCCTAATCCTATAGCTAGTTATTTCTATGACGTCTAGGTTCTTGTATTTTGGTTTGAGGACGATTTTCTTCATCAAAGAACAATTAAGTTCAATCGTTCTTATAAATATCCTATCATATCGAGGAAGTGCTTAAGACGAATCTTAAACATCTTTTCAATATTTTTAGGATTATTCTAAGTCTAAATGAATTTAATTATACAAATGAATTAATCGTCCGGGAGTTTAAGTTTGTTGTCTTGCTAGTGAACTAGGACATTTGAATATCCTATAAGTGAAGTAACACTAATGCTCCGTTTAGGAGTTATGACAACAAAAGCTTTCGAGGGCAAATGGATGTTCGGTTTATGATTTGATTTTAGTTGATGGATTTAAGTTTGGAATAGTGTTCAAGTTGTTTTAGATTTATTTTTTAATGATTTCATTTAGGTTTGTTGTTAAATGATTTTAATTTAAATTAATTCAATTTAATTTTAATTCAATTTAATTTAATTTTAATTTAATTTTAATTTAATTTTGATTTTAATTTAATTTAATTTAATTTGATTTAATTTAATTTGACTTAATTTAATATGATTTAATTTAATTTAATATGTTTTAATTTAATTTAACTTAATTTAATTTAATTTAATTTAATTTAATTTAATTTGATTTAATTTAATTTGATTTAATTTAATTTAATTTAATATATTTTAATTTAATTTAATTTAATATGTTTTAATTTATTTAATTTAATTTAATTTAATTTAATTTAATTTAATTTAATTTGATTTAATTTAATTTGATTTAATTTAATTTAATTTAATTTAATTTATTTTAATTTAATTTAATTTAATATGTTTTAATTTAATTTAATTTAATTTAATTTAATTTAAATTTTAATTTGATTTAAATTTTAATTTTAATTTAATATTTTATTTTAAAAGGGTTTGATTTAAATAATTTAATTTAATTCAATTTAATGATTAAGTCTTTTAGCATTTTTAAATCTTAAATTTGAATTATCATTTTAATTAGTAATTAAATATTATTGAGATGATTAATTTAGGGATTCTTAAATTAAAGAACAAATTTCTTCCTAATAACATCCCTATTTTAATAATTCCAATTTTTTTATTATCCTTCCAAATTTAATCAATTATTTAATTAAAGTTCATTTCAATTATTTTTAAATATTTTAATAGGTTTCTACCCTTTAATTATTTAAATTTCAATCATCCAAGTCAGATTAGAATCAAATATTTTACTCTTTCATTTTATTAAGCCTAAAGTTTTAATTAAGGGTTAAAATTTTAATTACCATTTTGCCCTTCAAGCTTAATAATTTCATAACTCACTAAATTGAGCTCAAATGAATTTGGAATTTTTATGTGACTTCACTCATATGTCAATAAGGACATTAGAGGAGAAAATGTGATTTTTCTGTATTTAATTTATTTATGTAATTATTTTTGGTGGAAAATAAGGATTTCCAAGGAAAATTTAATAATATGACCAAGAAAAAGTTTCTGTCCTTAAGAAAATTATGAGACATTCCTAATGACCAGAGGACCACTTGGACCAATTTTGGTGATTTTTTGAATTATATTATTTTTATTATAATTATTTTGAGTTTTGGGGTATTAATTAATTTAAAAATAAAATAAAGTTTGAAAAATGAATTTTATATTTTTCAAAAATCTCTCTGATATCAAGGAAATCAGAGAATCAATTTTTATAATTTTCTGATTTTTCTATGATTTATTAGAATTATTTTAATGGAAATGCTAGAAAATACATTTTTTTAATTTTAAAATTACCTTAGGGCTTTAAAATTTAATATCTCATCATAGAGACTTAAAAAAAATATGGGATTTGTTCCTAAGTGATTAAAATTCAAAATGTGACATTTTGGTGAATTTTATTATTTTTGTGATTTTTATTATTTTTTTAATTATTAAAAATATTAAAATAATGCAAAAAAATCAACTTTTTTAGAAAATTGCAATTTTAATTTTCTTAAATTCCCCTAATATCAGAGAGGCTCCAAAACCAATTTGGTGAATTTTTGAAAAGCATTTTGAAAGTTATGAATTTTTAAAGTTTAAATTGGCTAAATGGCTTAATAAACCCATTTAGTAGGGCTAACCAAGTCCAATTAACTTCAAATTTTTATGGTGGGTTCCTCTGATCCTAAAGGTCAGTGGAGAATTGATTTCAAGTCAATTTGATGTATGGTTAGCTCTAATTAATTAAAGACCTATTTTGGGTGTTTAAGTCGATTAGGGTCATTCCAAGTGAATTAATTCAAAACCTATTTTTCCTAGGGTCCTCCGGTCATAAGAAACATCACCAAATTTTCCTAGAATTTATTTCACAACATGCTAATTATTAGATTTAAAATACTCAAAACAGTAACATGAATTTGAAAAATCAATAACTTCTCATAGGGATGGCCTCTGACTTTGGAAAATTCAGGGAATGTTCCCAAATTCAGAGGCTTCAAAAGCTCTATGGTCTCATGCCATGGTGAATTTTCTATATGCATGGAGAATTAAAACAATGCAGACAGTAAATAAATCATAAAAAATAAAATACTTGATGAAATTAAATGATTTCTTTTCCACATTATTCTCCTCTGTTCACTGAGCAAGTGGGTATTTTTATTTTATTTTTAGGATTTTTCTACACAAAGTTATGAATTTTGAAGTTCGGTAATTAAATAAATAGAAAAATAGCTTATTTTCCTACTTATCCACGCGGCGCCACGCCATCCTCGGCGACTCCGAAAGGCCACGCGTCATCTCCCGATTCGGCGCTGCCATCCGACTCGGCGTTCCGAGGGCCCGCGGTTCATGCACCATTGCGCTGTCCGGCTAGATCCAGACCGTCCGCTCGATACACGCTCGATCCGACGGCTCATGGTCATCGTTTACGACTGGTGTGCACCCGTGACCGTCAACCTTCTAACCCTAATTTCTCACTCGATTCTCAACGGATTTTCGTGTTCTTATGCTCTATGGATTCGTCTTGAGGAGACGAACACATCCATACGGTAAACATGTATTTAAATTGACTCAAATTAAATGGAGAATCTCTGTAAGCTCGGGAAGAAGAGTGAGTCCATACCTTTGCTCGGAGAAGTGAAGCTTCGATCCGAGAGTTGTGTCGCCTTCGATTGGGGTCCAAGTAAGCTCCATATGAAGTCCCTTGGCCTGGTGAATTGTCTAGCTATGAAAGTGACCACAACCGATCACAAAGCTTGGAGTCTGGAACAGATGGGTGGCCTGGAGAGGGGGCTTTCACTGGTGGACTTCTTCTCTTGGTCTGGTGAAGGTGTAGGACCAATCAATTTGGGGATTGGCTCACTGTGGAGAAGTGTCCTGGTTTTGGGCTTGGATTTCAACTGCGAAATCGAGCTCGCAGAGAGGAAATGGCGGGGGGATTTCGGTGGGGATCAAGTTCTCTATGTGTGGGGAGTAGTCCGGAACAATTTTGGCGGAGTTTCCTTAAGGTTTTTTCAGCACCTCTCATGGCCGAGAAGGGGTGGTGTTTAAATAGGAGAGGGTGGAGGGCCTCCGTGGGGTTTAATGGTTGGGATCGATCTGCTTTGGTGAGGAGAAGAACAGTTCGCAATGGCCATTTGGAGTGAGGCAGCTCGACGAGGTGGAATTCCAAAATTTGGCTCCTCCCGAGGTCTCGGCCATGGTGTTTTCGGCGACCCGAGCGGGCTGGCCGGCAGCATGGGTCACTCTCGAGTCCAGGTGGGTCGTGGCTGGAGGTTTGTGCGATCAATTAGCCATGGACATGTGTAAAGGGTTTGAATCAAAGTGGAATGGGAAAGGGCTAGTTTTGGGTCTAAATGGGTCAACCCTTGGTTTTGGGTTAGGTTCACCCTCCAAGGCCAATTTGGGCTGAAGGGAAAGTCACTTGGATCGGCTTGATTAGTGGGGTCAAGTCACAATCCAAGTACAATTAAGCTTAAGCGAGAGTTAGGGGAGACATGGGAGTGGTTAATCACTCTTAAGAGAATCATTAAAGGGTCCCCTCTTCTTGCCATTTTGGGTATGGTGAAGTGTCCAATGCTTTCATGGCTCACATGTGGCTCATGCATGACTTCATGGCTCACCTTTAGCTTGGGAAAAGTTAAGTCAATTTCATGGAAATGGATTTAAGAAAATTTTGGTATTTTGATGGGAATTTGTATGGGGCTTGATTTGGAATTGTTTAATTGATGATTTTGAAACTTAGGGGTGATTTTGATTAAATGGATGATGAGGGGAAGTGTCATGTGGGCTTTGGATGAATTTGGGCTTTTGAATTTGAAGGAAGTGGGCTTTTAGGAAGGTTTAAGGGAAGTGGGCTTTTTGATTTTAGGATGGGCATTTGGGTGAAAATTTTGTGAAGGACCATGTCAAATAAATGTTACAATTGGTTTAGGGATGTTTCATGAATGGTTTGGAGTCAATTTGGTGTGATTTGGAATTGAATTGGTTTGAATTTGGGTTCATTTGGTAAGTGGGCCAATATAGGTCAAATTGGGCTAACTTGGGCCAATGTTGGGCTAGGGTTGAAATTGATGTAAAATTAATGTTGGGAAATGTTTATGGGAGTGTTTCAAAGAGGTTTTGGCTTTGGTTGGGTTTTGATTTTGGGGTTTGGGCCTATTTGGGCTAGTTTAGGTTTAGGTCAAAATTGGGCCTTTTAGCTTTGGGTTGAATTTGAGTGGGGTTTGGGTCTAAACTTTGGGCAAATCATGTTAGTGTTTTATTTATGGGGATGTTAAGGAAGGTTTAGAAAAGATTTGGGTTTAATTGGAGTTGAATTGGGTGAGTTTGGGCTAAGTTTGGGTCATGGGTCCAAATCGGGCTTTAAGGCCAAAAGTGAACTCGGATCCAAATGTCAATCAAATTGGACTTGGATTTGGTCTAGATTGTTGTTGGGGATGTTGAATTGAAGTTTAGAATTGAATTGGACCAGAATTTGAGCCAATTGGGTAGGTTTAGTTTGACATTGGGTTCATTTTGGGTTAAAATGGGTCAAATTGGGGGTTTTGATAAAAGTGGGGTAAATTGACAAAATTGGCTCATGGTGTAGTTGAACAAAATGAAATTGGGAATATTTGGGATTTTTTGGAATTTTCTGGGAATTTTCTGAATTTTTGGATTTTTTGGCTAAGAGGGGCATTTTGGGTATTTGGAGGGTATTGGGAGGTATTTTTGGAATTTTGGTATTTTTGGGTATGGATGATCAATTTGAGTAATATGGGAATGTTTAGGATTGATTTTGAGGAATTTTGAGTAATTTAGGTGATTTTGCAAATTTTGGGTGGTTTCGAGGGTTTTGGGTAGATTAAGCGGGTGTAGGGTCCTGGGGTCAAAAATCGAAAATTTAGAAAATTGAAGCTTGGGTGAATGCAAGTGGAATGAAATCATTTTGGTTGAGCCATGAAGCCATATCAAGCCCACATGAGCCATGAAGGGACTCATTTGAGGCATCCACTCATGTTGTTCCTAACCCTCTTAGCCAAGGGCTTAGGGGTTAAGGACCATCCATGTGAATCACCTTCATGAGTCAGGAGGTCAAGTTAGGTATGGGTGTGGTTTTAGGAGGTGTGTGAAAGTGTAGTGTATAGGTGTAGTGTGTGTGTAAGTCGACCCTTCACTGGACTCAGGCCACCTGAGGCGATCCTAAGGCCAAAGAGTCCCATAGGAACTCATCCTTTAAACTTCCACATTTGATTTCAACCCTCTAGGTGATTAGGGGTCTACAATCAAGTTTGTGGAGTTTGCAGGGAGTTAAGAAGTGGTTTGAATTTCTAAGTGGTGGGTCCCAATTCTAATCCTCTAGGATAGTCAAAGGAAAAGCCTAAGGCTAGATCCTAAGTACTAAAGAGAAGAAGAGAAGACCTCATCAAAAATGAGGTCAACACTTACCTGTTGAACTGGAGCATAAAGCTTATTGGGCGATAAAGGAGTTCAATTATAATTTGAATACTGCAGGAGAAAAATGATTATTACAACTGAATGAAATGGAAGAGATAAGAAATGAGTCTTATGAAAATGTAAGAATTTATAAGGAAAGAATGAAGAAATTGCATGACAAAATGATTTCAAGGAAAATATTCAAGCCTGGACAAGAAGTATTATTATTTAATTCTCGTTTAAAACCTTTCCCTGGAAAATTAAAATCTAAATTGATGGGACCATTTATAATTGAGAAAGTATAACCTTATGGAGCTGTGGATATTAAAGATCTCAAAACTAAAAAAGTATTTAAGGTTAACGGATTAATACTGAAGCCTTATATGGGAGAAATGAAATTAAATTACAAAGAGGCTTATGAGCTGAGTCTACCCGATTAATTCAATTAATTAGGTCGGGCTGACGACGTTAATCCAAGTGCTTTGTGGGAGGTAACCCATATTTATTAATTTGAGTTTAATTATTGCTATAAGGTTATGCCTTGGTCTTGACTAAATTTCTATATAACTTCTGGAAACAGAAGGCTAATAAGTCTGTATTGGCTTAAGCTAAACATTTTCTTGAAGTATATAGAATTTGGACTTGGACCACTCCAGTCAAATGTGAGCAAAAAGGAGATCAAGTTAACCTTCGTTTGTGATTGTTTGTGATTGTGTTTGTGTGTTGATCATATTTGTTTGTTAGACTTGTTTTTACGACTAAAACTTTGCAAAATTTGACGATAGGCTAATCGGAGTCGATCGAGGTTCGGCGCCTAGGCGCGCCAGATTCCAGCGCCTAAGCGCCGCGGTTACATATCGTGGAAAAACCAAAATTCTTCAGTTTTTCACACGAAATCTCTTTATATATAACCTATTTTTCGTCCCCAATCCCATAGGAACACTAATTTTGACCAGAGCAAGCTATTTTGGAGGAGTTAGAAAGGATTTAGAGGCAATGTATAGAGGAAATCATGGAAATGAGGTAAGAGACAAATCCCCTAAAGATCCTCAGCCCTATTTTAATGGTTTTATTGCTGTTACTCTGGAGAAAATGCTTAGTCGAATGGATAAGATTGAAGCGGAACTTCAAAGTATTGGTAATCCTCTCCATGAGATATACCACCAATACGAACACTTGGAATGGCAAACCAAACTTCAATCTGATCATATGGCTGCCTATCATGACGCTCAAGTAGAATTGTATGTGAAGAACAAGTGGATTGATGAAAAGACGGCTTTGGAATTTCCAGGGGCATTGGTGTTCTACCCCTTTGGTCCTAGCGAACTTCATTGCGAAAGAGATGTAAATTGAAGATCGGTGTTAATAGATCTTATATGTGTTTTAGGTGTTATCGAGTCTTGTTTTAGTGTGTTTAATATCTCATTTGTGTGTTTGCTTAATTGTTCAATGTGTGTTGTTGGATTTGAATGTTTGCTTTGAATATGTTGTTGTTTGTATTATTTATAAAACAATGAACCTTGATACAGTCTTGTACTGAAAGTTATTGAATTTGGAATGGATATTAGGATTTAGAATTGAAGAACTTGGATACATTTATGTGGATCTATACTACCATTTTAAATTGATTGTGAATATTTTGAGGTTATAAAATGGATTAATACTCTCAAAAGAGTAATTAGGAGTCAAATTTGATAAGATTTGGTGGAAAATATTTGATTTAAATCGAATTTTTGGAAAGGCGAGTCTGGCGCCTAGGCGCCAGAATTCGGCACCTAGGCGCCAGAATTCGGCGCCTAGGCGCCGGTTCGGCCTGAACCCGAAAACTCATCTTCTTAACCCCCCCCACGCCATTTTTGACGCCTAAGCTTCCTTCTCCACTGGTTTTCGCAAAAATACCACCTAGAGATCCCATTTAGAGCCGGATTTTCAAGTTTTTGAGCTTGAAATCACCCGATTTCTTCATCTCGAGGTCAGATCTACATTCTAAACTCATTATTTTTTATTTTCACCATGGATTTTGCTCTCATTTAGAAAAATCAAAATTTTGAGAAAAATTTTGATTTTTTATTGTTAAATCCATGAATTTTTAAGCTCTTTCATATTTGAAAAGCTTAAATTAGTTTATTTTCCTAGATCCGTTGAATTTATTTCACGTTTTTATTTTCACGTTTAGATGGCACCCAAATCTAAGCGAGGAAAGGAACGGGAAAATTTTGATCGTAGCAAGTTCGTCACTGCTGCTGCACACTTCCGATACAATGATTTTGCTACGACTCAGAAATTTATCTGGGAGCGAAGTTTTTATAATCCTAGACGAAGAATTGAGGAAGCAATCGTTGCCCTCAACTGGCAACGATTCTGTTATTTCACTGCTGTTGTCATTATCCCGGTTGTTAGAGAATTTTATGCTAATTTTGTGGATGCGGAGGAATACGAGATTTTCGTACGAGGAGTTGGAGTAGAATTCACCTATGAACGCATCAACATTTTCTATGACCTGCTGCCAAACATAGTGTTATTACTCAGGATTATCTCCATCTAAGGGAGATTTGGATATGATTATTGCCTACCTGACTGAGAGTACTGGAGCTTGGAAGACTCAGAATGGAAAAAGGGTAAATTTTTCATCTTCTAAGCTTAATGGTGTTTCCAAGGCATGTCACTACTTTATTTCTGCTTGTCTCCTTCCATCCAATCATCTGAGCGAAGTTACCAAAGATAGAGTTATTCTTAACTACTGCATTCAAGAGAGGAAGTCTATTGATGTAGGGAGCATTATTTATGATTCTGTGGAGGCTACTGCTCGTTCTAGCACTTCTATTGAACTTGGTTTTCCATCTCTGATCTATTCTCTATGTCAAAGTGCTGGAGTAGTTGTTGAGCTTTCTGAGGAAAAGCCCAAGTCGACAAAGCCTATAGGAAGAGAAAGCGTCAGCATTTATGATCGACTGCGAGGTAAGAGTTCTACTCGCACCTTCGGTTCATTACCTACTTCGGTGGAGCTTCTACTTCTAGACCATCTACTTCTGCTGAGCCATCATCTACTTTTTGGGAAACCATGCATGATCAGTTTATAGAGTAGCAGCATGAGTTACTCTTAACTCACTGGATAGTAGATACGATAGACAAGAAGATTGATCATCTTTCTGAGTATACACAAGGAAAGAGTGATTACGATGCTGAGTATTCAGAGTCTTTAGTGAGATTTCTGAAGGGTGAGCACGATGTTCAGTTTCCTACTTGTCCCAGATTTTCACCATATGTTGATCCAAAGGATATGGAGTTTTCTTTTGGTGATGATGATGATGAAGCTACAGACAGTGATTAGTAGCTTGACTTCAGCAGTAGAAGGCCTAGGACCGGATGGTCTGTCAGCTGAATGCTGGAAGGTGGTATCCTCCCTGATCTGTAAACCTGAAACAACAACAGGTGGACTAGCCTTCATCTTCTTATTAGGCTCTTCTGCGGCGATAGCGATTCTACTCGCGGCCCAAGACGGGATTTGGCCGGCACCCGCCCTATCCTTCTTAAAATTTCCGATACAGGGCATCTTTCTTTCCTTGCTAACTTCTCAATCACAGTCTGTAGTCGGGCAAGTGGTGTAACCCTAGCCCTTTTCTTTCTGTTGTCGCTATAGTATGCGGGCCGAGGTAATGTAGAGGCAATCCTGCGGACATTTTCCTCGTCAGCTGCGGCGGAAAGGGGATGGAATCTACTTCCTTCCAAAAGGGGTGTATACTCGGACAATGGTATGTATTCGGGTAGTGGTGTGTACTCGGGGATTTCTTCTAAGAAAGCGACTTCGGCGGCTACGGCGCTTCCCGGCAATCTTCCCGCCTCTCGTTTCTCCTCCGAGTCCGTGTTAGGGGTGGAACCCTTGAGCTGGACCCAATTTCAAAAACGAAGGTCTTGCACGGAAATCCGTACCCTCCGCGGTAACATGTTCGTTACAAATTTGAACTTCCTTCCCCTTCGGTTTGGCGGGAGCCGGGGTAGGTGCGAGAGACGACTAGACCGGTGGGGGTAGAGATAACGGTCCTCCTATGGACGGTAGTATTCCTCTCGGCTTGAACCCTTCGCGAGAGGAGGAAACTCTTGAGTTGACTTAAGGTTGAACTCAATCATGGGTTTCTCGGTCTCGACACTTTGTCCATCGGTGCGAAAAGGGTAACGTCGGCGATCCCGACATTTGTGTTCTCGAATCCTTGTCCAAACCGGATGATCCCATTGTCGGGCGGCTCATCCTTGTAAACGGCGAAGTCCGATCCGTTGGTGAAGGAGAAAATCGACTTCGGGGCTTCCATTTCCGCAGGGTAGATTCGATTGTCGGTCCCGAGTTATGCTTCTTCTCATCAGGACGAAAAGAAAGGAATCAAAAAGAGTCCGAACACATTCTTGTTCATGTATATTTTTTAAAAGAGTCATTCATTAGAGGGTTTGTTTATTTAGAACGGAATGTTGAAAGATGTAGAGAAGGTAATGAATCTGATTTAGAATTGGAAAGGAAAAGAAAGTCTTATGCAAGACTTCTCGACTCGAAGGATCACTCCTAAACTAACACCTATGGGGGTCCACCCCACCTCGAAATGAGGTAAAAGGATCTCGGAACCTCTCTGTTTAGGGGTGTCTAAACAGTGGCTCCTAGATCCGAGAGGACGTTGGCTATACTCATTCAAGGTAGAAATGAACATAGTATTCCAACGGAAAGAAGGGTAGTTTGATCCATTAGGGACATGGATACACTACCAATTTTTGAAAGCAGAACTATTTGATTAAAAATGGAGAGAGGAATCATCCTCACGTAGTCGCCGTAAATTGTCGGCATATTTTTAGGTTTTGGTGTTTTATTTGGAAAAGGGGGTCGCCTACGAAATTGTTGGCGAATTTTAATTTAATTTAAATAAATAATTTGAAAAGTAATATTTGATTTTGAAAATAATTTTAAATTTGAAAATTTTAAGATATGAAATCAAACTGATCTCACATACCGAATAGTTTATATAAACGAGCACCGCATCACAAACCATGTATCTATCCTGAAAGAATAGACACATTGCTTGATGATGGGGCTCGATTAAATAAACTAGAAGATTTGTGACATCCGTCTGATCTGCGAACCAATTTTATAAGCCGACAAATTCCCCTGTTTAATATGAAACATTAAACGGGGTTTATATTACTCAGGTTCTTAAAATTCCCTATAAGGGCAAGCCACTATAGTTAATTACATCTTAAGTGACGGGAATCACCTAAGAAAACTCTCGATAATAATCGGTAGTTACTGCTCTCAAGAATTTCGAGGTTTAAGTTTTCAAGGGATTGAATTTTAGAATTTCAATAGGGAATGGATCAAGTTTGGAACATTTTGTTTTGGGAATTCAAAGGAAGAAAGGTAGGAGAAATCACGGATTCGAAGCGAACTTTGGTAATTTCCGACTATCCTATTGTTTGGTTTGAATTTAGGAAAGTCCTAATGTTTATTTAGTATTTTGATCTTGCCAATTTTAATTAGTTAGGACTTATATTTGTATGATAAAATCATACAAATAGCCTCGAAGATGTGAGGGTTTATGTCGTATCGGACGACTACCTCGAAAATCCTAAGACCGGTTAGGGCTTAATTTACATGATATGATCATGCAAATGCCTAATGAAGAGTTGAGGATTTATGTTGCACTAGGCAAACTACCTCGAAGTCCTATGGCTTGGTTATTTAATTCTAAGGAAGTTTCTGTGAAGTAGACTCGGGTTTTCGCTGATGACGATGGCCGTGCTCGCCCACCATGCTCCGAGCTCCTTGTTGTTGCAGAGGTTTAGTTTTAGAAGTCATAAATCGGGAGATGAGAGAAGTGTTTTGGTTTAGAGAAAATCTTAAAATCCGGGTGTTTTTAATATTTTTAATTAAACAAATCTTAAAGTTGATTATAACAACACCGGTTAAGATCCCACGGTTCCATCCTTCCGGCATCGTTATTTTTATCGGATTCACTTAGTCCAGATAAATTTGCTAAACTCAACTGAATGAGTTCCACACTTTCATTTAGACCGTGGGAAATCCCGTTAGCAACACGTAGGTTACATCATCCGAGGTATTCCCGATCATCCAACAAGACATTTTAATTTAGTTGTAGTTGTAGTTTTGTTGTTCTGTTTGTGATTAAATTTTGAGTTGTTTTATATTTTAAAATGTTGTGGCGGTGAATTTTATCTTGTAATGACTTTTAATTTAGTTTTGGTTTCAGTTTTAGGGACTATCCTAAAGGTGTGGGTTTTCATGCAACAGTTGTTTATCATGCAAGAAAAGTGAGTGCGATGCGATTAAATAAATTGCAATAAAGTAAATTGCAATAAAATAAAAGCGTACCTGGAGGGTCTTCCCGTCATCCCAAGCTGCACTTAAAACACAGTTAGAATATTTAAGCATTTAAAGTAAGTTCCTAGGTAAAGCTAAGGGAAGGGTTATGGTTTTCTACCAAAGGTCCTAATCCTATAGCTAGTCATCTCCTATGACGTCTAGGTTCTTGTGTTTTGGTTTAAGGACTATTTTCTTCATCAAAGAACAACTAAATTCAATTGTTCTTATAAATATCCTATCATATTGAGGAAGTGCTTAAGACGAATCTTAAACATCTTTTCAACATTTCTAGGATTATTCTAAGTCCAAATGAATTTAATTATACAAATGAATTAATCGTCCGGGAGTTTAAGTTTTGTTATCTTGCTCGAGTGAACTAGGACATTTGAATATCCTATAAGTGAAGTAACGCTTCTTTTAACACTCCTTTTTAAGAGTTATGACATCACGAGCTTTCGAGGGCAAATGGATGTTCAAGTGAGTTGTGATTTAATTTTAGTTAATGGATTTAAGTTTGGAATAGTGTTCAAGTTGTTTTAGATTTATTTTGAATTTCTTTATGTCTTAAGTAATGTTATATTTAATTCAATTTAATTTAATTTAACTTAACTTAATTTAATGTGGTTTAATTTAATTTAATTTAATTTAAGTTAATTTAATATAATATGCTTTAGCTTAATTTAATTCAATTTGATTTAATTTAATTTGATTTAGTTTTAATTTAATTTAATTTAATTTAATTTAAGTTAATGTAATTTAATTTAATTTAATTTAATTTAATTTAATTTAATTTGATTTAATTTAATATGTTTTAATTTAATTTAATTTAATTTAATTTAATTTAATTTAATTTTTTTAATTTAATTTAATTTAATTTAATTTAATTTAATTTAATTTAATTTAATATTTTATTTTAAAAGGGTTTGCTTTAAATAATTTAACCTTAACTTAATTTAATGATTAAGTCTTTTAGCATTTTAAATCTTAAACTTGGATTATCATTTTAATTAGGAATTAAATATTATTGGGATGATTAATCTAGGGATTCTTAAATTAAAGAGCAAACCTCTTCCTAATAACATCCCTATTTTAATAATTCCAATTTTATTATTCTTCCAAATTTAATTAATTATTTTAATTAAATTTCATTTCAATTATTGTTGAATTGTTTAATAGGCTTCTACCCTTTAATTATTTAAATTTCAATCATCCAAATCAGATTAAGATCAAATATTTTACCTTTTCATTTTATTAAGCCCAAAGTTTTAATTAAGGGTTAAAATTTTAATTACCATTTTGCCCTTCAAGCTTAATAATTTCATAACTCACTAAATTGAGCTCAAATGAATTTGAAATTTTTATGTGACTTCACTCATATGTCAATAAAGACATTAGAGGAGAAAATGTGATTTTTCTGTATTTAATTTATTTATGTAATTATTTTTGGTGGAAAATAAGGATTTCCAAGGAAAATATAATAATATGACCAAGGGAAAGTTTCTGTCCTTAAGAAAATTATGGGACATTCCTAATGACCAGAGGACCACTTGGACCAATTTTGGTGATTTTTTTAATTATATTTCTTTTATTATAATTATTTTGAGTTTTGGAGTATTAATTAATTTAAAAATAAAATAAAGTTTGAAAAATGAATTTTATATTTTTCAAAAATCTCTCTGATATCAAGGAAATTAGAGAATCAATTTTCATAATTTTTTGATTTTTCTTTGATTTATTAGAATTATTTTAATAGAAATGCTTGAAAATACATTTTTGTATTTTAAAATTACCCTAGGGCTTTAAAATTTAATAACTCATCATAGAGACCTAGGAAAAATATGGGGTTTGTTCCTAAGTGACTAAAATTCAAAATGTGACATTTTGGTGAATTTTATTATTTTTGTGATTTTTATTATTTTTTTAATTATTAAAATATTAAAATAATACAAAAAATCAACTTTTTTAGAAAATTGAAATTTTAATTTTCTTAAATTCCCTAATATCAGAGAGGCTCCAAAACCAATTTGGTGAATTTTTGAAAAGTATTTTGTAAGTTATGAATTTTCAAAGTTTAAATTGGCTAAATGGCTTAATCAACCCATTTGATAGGGCTAACCAAACCCAATTGACTTCAAACTTTTATGGTGGGTTCCTCTGATCCTAAAGGTCAGTGGAGAATTGATTTCAAGTCAATTTGATGTATGATTAGCTCTAATTAATTAAGAACCTATTTAGGGTGTTTAAGCCAATTAGGGTTATTCCAAGTGAATTAATTCAAAAAACTATTTTTCCTAGGGTCCTCTGGTCATAAGAAACATCACCAAATTTTCCTAGAATTTATTTCATAACATGCTAATTATTAGATTTAAAATACTCAAAACAGTAACATGAATTTGAAAAATCAATAACTTCTCATAGGGATGGCCTCTGACTTTGGAAAATTCAGGGAATGTTCCCAAATTCAGAGGCTTCAAAAGCCCTATGGTCTCATGCCATGGTGAATTTCCTATATGCATGGAGAATTAAAACAATGCAGAGGGTAAATAAATCATTAAAAATAAAATACTAGATGAAATTAAATGATTTCTTTTCCACATTATTCTCCTCTCGTTCATCTGAGCAAGAGGGTATTTTTATTTTATTTTTCTGATTTTTCTACACAAAGTTATGAATTTTTGAAGTTTAAGGAATTAAATAAATAGGAAAATAACCTATTTTTCTACTTATCCACGCGGCGCCGCGTCAACCTCGGCAGCTCCGAAGGGGGGACGTGTCGCGCTGTGATTGGGCGCCGCCATCCGAGTCACCCGTCCGGGACCCGCAGTTCATGCACCATTGCGTCGTCCGGCTCGATCCGGACCGTCCGCTCGATACACGCTCGATCCGACGGCTTCCGGTCATCGTCTACGACCGGTGTGCACCCGTGACCGTCAACCTTCTAACCCTAATTTCTCGCTCGATTCTCGACGGATTTTCGTGTTCTTATGCTACTATGGATTCGTCTTGAAGAGACGAATACATCCATACTGATAAACATGCATTGAAATTGATTCAAATTAAATGGAGAATCTCTGTAAGCTCGGGAAGAAGAATGAGTTCATACCTTTGCTCGGAGAAGTGAAGCTTCGATCCGAGAGTTTTGTCACCTTCGATTGGGTCCAAGTAAGCTCCAGGATGAAGTCCTTGGCCCAGTGAATTGTCTAGCTATGAAAGTGACCACAGCCAGATCACAAAGCTTGGAGGCTGGAACAACCGGGTGGCTCGGGGATGGGGCTTTCGGTGGAAAACTTCTCCTGATCGGTCCGGTGAAGGTGTAGGACCGGTCGATTTGAAGATTGATCCACTGTGAAGAAGTTTCCTGGTTTTTGGGCTAAAGTTTGAGCTCGAAAATTGAGCTCGACTTGGAGGGAATTGGGGTCGGAATTCGAGTGGGGATCAAGTGCTCTATGTGTGGAGAGTGATGCGGAATGATTTTGGCGAGTTTCCTTAAGGTTTTGGTTCGGCACCTCCCATGGCCGAGAGGGGTGGTGTTTAAATAGGCATGGTCGGAGGCTCTCCTGAGGTGACCGAGGGTTGGGATCGTTGCTTAGGTCGAGGGCGGAACGACCATGGTGGCCATTGGGCATGGGGCGACTCAGGCAAGGTAGAATTTCAAAGTTTGGCTTCTCCCCATGTCTCGGCCATGGAGTTTTCCGGCGACCCGGGCGGCCGGCCGACGAGCGAGGGTCACCATCTTGACCGGGGAGGTCGGGGCTTGGCAATGGTGAAGTCGATCGGCATTAGCCATGTGTAAAGGTGTTGGATTAGAATGGAATGGGGATAAGGTCACTTTGGCTTGGTTTGGGTCAACCCACCATTTTGGGCTTGGTGCACCCTTCCAAGCTCTGATTTTGGCTGGGAGGATCAGTTGGGTCAGCTGAGAAGGAGTGGTGAAGTCTCCATCCATGGTGAGGTGGCTAAGCATGGTTTAGTGTGTGACATGCTTATGGTTAAAAAGGTTTAATGAAGGATTAGGAAAGGAGGCCCTCCTTTTGCCATTAGTGGCTTGGTCACATGTCAAACCTTCCATGGCTTCATATGGCTTGTAAATGGCTTGCTCATGGCTTAGGATAAAGCTTGGTCGATTTCATGGAAATAGAATTTAGGAATTTTGGTATTTTGGTGGAGAATTTTCATGAAGCTTGATTTGGAATGGCTTAATGATGATTTTAAAACTTAGGGGTGATTTTGATTAAATGGATGATGTGGGTAAATGTCATGTGGGCTTTGGATTAAAAACTTGGGCTTTTGAAATGGTCTTGGGTGGACTTTTTAAAGTGGTTTAAGGAAGTGGGTCTTTAGGTTTAAGAATGAGTTCATTGATGGGAATTTTTGTAAAATGTTGGGCCAAATAATTGTTGGTTTTGGTTTAGGGATGTTTCATGAGTAATTTGAAATAGATTTAAGGTGGTTTGGGTTTGAATTGGGTTGAATTTGGGTTTATTTGGTAAATGGGCCAATGTAGGTCAAATTGGGCTAACTTGGGCCAATGTTGGGCTAGGGTTGAAATTGATGTAAAATAAATGTTGGGAAATGTTTATGGGAGTGTTTCAAAGAGGTTTTGGCTTTGGTTGGGTTTTGATTTTGAGGTTTGGGCCTATTTGGGTTAGGTTTGGGTTTAGGTCGAAATTGGGCTTTTTGATTTTAGGTTGAATTTGAGTGGGGTTTGGGTCTAAATTTTGGGCAAATCATGTTGGTGTTTTGTTTATGGGGATGTTAAGGAAGGTTTAGAAAAGATTTGGGGTCAATTGGAGTTGAATTGGATGAGTTTGGGCTAAGTTTGGGTCATGGGTCCAAATTGGGCTTTAAGGCCAAAAGTGAAATTGGATCCAAATGTCAATCAAATTGAACTTGGATTTGGTCTAGATTGGTGTTGGGGATTTTGAATTGAAGTTTAGAATTGAATTGGACCAGAATTTAGGTCAATTGGGTAGGTTTGGTTTGACATTGGGTTCATTTTGGGTTAAAATGGGTCAAATTGGGGGTTTTGATAAAAGTGGGGTAAATTGACAAAATTGGCCCATGGTGTAGTTGAACAAAATGAAATTGGGAATATTTGGGATTTGCTGGAATTTTCTGGGAATTTTCTGAATTTTTGGATTTTTTGGCTAAGAGGGGTATTTTGGGTATTTGGAGGGTATTGGGAGGTATTTTTGGAATTTTTGGTGTTTTTGGGTTTGGATGATCAATTTGATTGGTGAGGCAATGTTTAGGATTGTTCTTGAGGTTTTTTGGGTGATTTAGGTGATTTTGCAAATTTTGGGTGGTTTCAAGGGTATTGGGTACGCTAGGCGGGTGTAGGGTCCCGGGGGTCAAAAATTGAAAATTTGGAAAATTGAAGATTGGGTGAATGTAAGTGGAATGAAATCATTTTGGTTGAGCCATGAAGCCACATCAAGCCCACATGAGCCATGAAGGGACTCATTTGAGGCATCCATCTATGTTGTTCCTAACCCTCTTGGCCGAGGGCTTAGGGGTTAAGGACCATCCATGTGAATCACCTTCATGAGTCGGGAGGTCAAATTGGGTATGGGTGTGTTTTTAAGAGGTGTGTGAAAGTGTAGTGTATAGGTGTAGTGTGTGTGTAAGTCAGCCCTTCACTGGACCGAGCCACCTGAGGCGATCCTAAGGCCAAAGAGTCCTATGGGAACTCATCCTTTAAACTTCCACATTTAATTTCAACCCTCTAGGTGATTAGGGGTCTACAATCAAGTTTGTGGAGTTTGCAGGGAGTTAGGAAGTGGTTTGAATTTCTAAGTGGTGGGTCCCAATTCTAATCCTCTAGGATAGTCAAAGGAAAAGCCTAAGGCTAGATCCTAAGTACTAAAGAGAAGAAGAGAAGACCTCACAGGTCAACAATACCCATTTTAGTATCTTCTCTCTCATCTCTAGTTTTATTTAGTATCTTCCATATCTCTAATTTTATTTAGTATTTTCCATACTTAGGGTGTCACTTTATTTTGTATCTAGTGAGTTTATTTTGAGTGTTTATTGTGTGTTATTGTTATTGGAGTCTTTCATCATTGCTTTGGAGTCAGTAGAAGTCAGCAGATCACTTGAAGGAACACTTCAGATAAGTATTTGTACTTTGGTTCAAAGTTTTATAAATATGTTTTGTTGTGTTATTTCAATGTATTCTGAGTAGTTAGTTATCTTTCTCCTTTCAATTATGAAAAGATTATAAATTAATTAAATTTTGTAGGAGAATTAAATATATAATATTTTAAAATATTGTGATGATATTAATACCTGATCATAGTTTACTTTTTAAATTGGTCATTTAATTTGTTAAAACCTGTTGAAGAATTTTGAGACCTATCCGGAGATAAATTCTTAACTAGTAGATATCACATAAATCCTTAGGTAATCGCTGGCTATACACGGATTGTTTAAGGTGAAGTGTAAATCAATAGGAAGATAATATTTATTGGGCGTAAAATTAATTATTTTTTAGAGTGACAGACTAAATTCTAATAATTTGGTTTATAGAAAGTTAACGGGTCACTGGTAGGGCCGACCATAGCCACCCATGGACATCTAGTAATGTGAGCCTAGATTAACCCATTCTACTAATAAAAAATCCTGAGCCTATCTATAGATTAGTTAATGTTCTTTGCACCTGGACCAAAGGGTAAAGAATAGGAATGCTTCTATTTGGCACAATACCATAATCTTAATTTCCTACAAAAGATAATTACTCTATAATTCTTGGATTAGTTGAAAAAGGAGAAAATCGTTTTTATACTTGCATTGAATTTTAATTACTGCTTACTATACTTTACTGCTTATTGCTTACTTTCTTTTAGTAAAAATTTTTAGTTAATTAAATTTGAATATAATATATATATATATATATATTGCATTTGAAAATTTTAAAATTATAACTTATATTTCTTACTTTTTATAAAATTCTCTATCCCTGTGGGATCGATAACCAGGACTCCACTAGAGCCCTGTATTACTTGAACGATATGTATACTTGCGTTTAAAAGTGTGACTTTTACAATAATAAAATCTAAATATAAAATTATAAAAGTAAACCTCGCGCGTCAAGTTTTTGAAGCCATTTGCTGGAAATTAAATATTCTAAAAAGTGGGATCAAACTCTTGTATTTTAAAGCATATATAAAGTCGAATCGCCCCATCATGCTCCTTCTCTTTACTTCTTCTAGTCAAAGTGTTGCATAGATCTAATGCGAGCATCATTTCATTATCATTTGACTTATGCTAGTCTGTGAGGTTCTGCTCATCAAATGAGGTAGCTGTGATGACTCCTGGTTATGGTGGTTTTACTCGACCTGTAACATTGATTACATCCCATAAGAAAACATGTAAGGTGTTTGCTCGGTCACTGATGATGGTGTAGTAGAGACATCCCATAGAACAGAAGCAAGTAAGTCCACTCAATTGCTCTTGCTCCTTCGACCTTCTTCCTTAGTAGATTTAGATTATTTTGTTTGCAGCCTCAGCTTATCCGTTCTTCTGAGGATGGTATATAGATTTAAATTTGAAGGTAATCCCCTACCTTTGACATAATTATTTCACATCCTGATCAATGGATTGTATTTCATTGTCATCGATAAGCATCTTAGGTAAGTCATAACCCTACTGATATTTATACTAATGAAATTTTGGACAATATCTACGGTAATCTGGGGAGGGCTTTTGCTTCAATCAACTTTGAAAAGTAGAATATATCAACTAGAAGGAACTTGCATTGACCCTTTGAAGGGGTAAATAACCCAATGATGTCGATTCTCAAGATAGCGTAAGGCTAAAAAATGACAATCTGCTGCAACATTTAAGTTAGTTGGTATTACAGTTGAGCATATTTATGGCACTGCTACAGCTCTTAGAGAACTCCTTTGTGTTCTTCATGAGGCTAGCTAGAAGTAGCCTTTCCTCCAAACATAATGTGCCAAGGTCTTCCATTTTGAATGACTTCCACATTCACCAGAGTGAATTTCTCGAAGGATTTCTTCTAGTTCATTCTCCCTAATTCATCTTAGTACTAATGGAGTGGTTAATTTTCGGAATAGTTTACCTTCAATTATGAGATATTATGCAGCTATAAATTTTAACCTCCTTTGATATGTTGTTTCCTCTAGGATCTTTTCTATCTCTAGATATTGGATGAAGGGATCCATCCAAACCTTTGTGCTTTCAACTTCCACCTCCATGCCTTCCGACTCATCAATGGTCGACTGAAAATACCTTCGGGGCATCCCCTCTCCAAACCAAATGTTCTTTAATAGATGGTGTGCTACTTGATTTTCTTCTCAACTGATATGCTCAATCTAGAAGTTTGTAAACTTCCCCGTCTCTACCTTTACCTTGTTCAATTATTTGATCATCATCTCGTCCCTATCTTTGAATCCTCCTTTGACTCAATTTACCACCAATTGTGAATTTGACTTTACTAGCAGATGTTGAGTGCTTATTTTGAGGGCTAGGCATAGACCAGCTATTCGTGCTTTGTGTTCTACTTGATTGTTGGTGACCTCAATCTTGAAGATGATTAAATAATAAAGATGTCCTATGGTTGGACTAATTAGTTTTGGTTCGATTCTTTCTCTTGCCTGACTCAAGGCTCCATTAAAATGCAAAGTCCAACTCAAGTCGCTGATAGCTGCTCTTTCATTTAATTTAGATTGTTCGAAGAATTCTTCTAGGAAATCTGCCACACCTAGAGCTTTAATCATCATTCAGGGAATGTAGGTGTTGTCATAATCATTGAATTTGACAACCCACTTCAAGAGCTGACTAGAGTGTTTCGGACAAGTGAGCATGAATTTGAGTAGATGATCAGTTATGGCCCAGATCGGGTGCATTTGGAAATACGGTCAGAGCTTGTGAGTAGAGACAATTAGAGCTAATGTTATGTTTTTTCATAATAGAATAACTGACATAAACACCTTTAAGGGCCCAACTAGTGTAGTAGAAAGGGTGTTATTTTGCTTGCTTCTTTCAGACCATGACTAAATTGATGAATTTCTACCAAAACTCCCAAATTTAGAGAGAGTTATCCATTTGGTTTTGAGCTGCAGAAGCAAAGTTAAGGCTAGGATTATTTTAGGCTTTGGAATGCTTGCTCACATTTGGTCGACCATTCAAAACTTTTAGCTTTACTTAATATTTTGAAGAATGCCACACATTTGCCGCCTGACTTTGTGATGAACTGGCTGAGCGTTGATATCTGATTGATTTGCTTTGGCACTTCCTTAGCATTTCAAGGAGAAGGCATACCCAAGAGTGCTTTTACCTTCTTTTTATAGTCCTATATTACTTTGGGCATTTTGAGATATCAAAAGAATTTTTCGGTCAATGCTCCAAATGTTCATTTCAGTTGATTTAACTTCATATTATATTTTTTAGGTGTTCAAAATGTTTCTTTTAGATCATCTGTTCTGCCAACAAACTTTTAACTAAATAATTATCAATATAGACTTCAATAATTATTCCTTTGTGTTTAGTAAAAATTGCATTCATTAGACACTGGTAGATAGCCTCGACATTTTAGCACAATGAGAATTACAGTATAACAATATAGGCCTTTGCTTGTGATGAAGGCACTCTTCTCCGCATTGGCCAAGTGTATCTTGATTTAATGGTTGTTGAAAGAGGAAACCAAGAAATTCATTACAGAATGCTTGACTGTAGAATTCACTGGTGCATCACGCCTTAACAGGGGGTAGTTGTCCTTGGAGCACGTAGAGTTCAGATTTGTAAAGTCTACACACATTCTTTATTTGTCGTTCGACTTCTACATCATGACCACATAAAAGATCCAAGATGGGTATTGCAACTCCCAAATGTAGCCCTCCTCCTTGAGCTTTTGTACTTCCTACCTGATTAGTATGGACAAAGTCAAGGTCAACATTCTAATCTTCTACTTTATTTTCTATGCGACTGAATGGAGATTGAGGCGGTGGCATGCTACATCTATCTGGATGCTTGACATCTCCGCAATTGACTAGGTGAAAACAACTTCATGCTTATAGAGAGTCCAAGTCAAGTTCCTAGGCCTATATCAAAATTCTCTCTAATTAGTAAAAAAATAATCTAGTTCTTTTAGAGCAACGGGTATTTTGATATTAGTTTTGTCAGTTCTGAGATCCCCTTTTTACAGTTTTTGGATTTCAAACATTTCTTGCTCTATATTGTCGATCGTTCAGAGGTAATACATCCGAGAGTGCTCCAGATTTTTCCAAATGATCACTATCTTCCCATCACATAGAAACTTCACTGCCACGTGGAAGGTGGAGACTTGACTGTAAAATTCTCCATGTTTGCGTCTTGATTATCACCTTCTTCCTAGGTGTTTGTAGCCTGAATATATCCAGGGCCTCCTTTCATTCACCAAAAAACATGTACAGTGGATCGATCAGCGTAACTAGGCGATTGGTCGATATATGCATTTCTTTCAAAGGTTGATTTGAATATTATGTTCCCCAAACTACCAATATTAACCAAAATTTTACATATCTAATAGTTATTAATCAACCCCATAACTACGATAGCATCGTTGTAAGAATTTCTCGTCGGGACAAAATCCACATCAATAAAGATAATTAGAGGATTAGGCTTCTGCTTCAAAGCAAAAGCAATGACAGAACCCTCTTATAGTCGGCTCTTCTAACTAAGAGTCCAGCCAATAAAGTTGGCACTCTCTCTACGATATGGATAGTTTTTGTTCTAATAGACTCATCTGATCATGCTCAACAGGGGCTTTCCCCTTGTTTTTGAGTTTTCGTTTTGAGGTTCACAAACTCTTTGAACTTTCTAGCCTGAATTAGTTCTTCGATTAGGCTTTAGAGGTGTTTTCACTCCTTTGTATTATCAACATAACATTATAATATTTATAGAATTTATTGGTATTTTGGAGGTAAGCTCCAGTTCTCATCGGTGGAGCCTCGTGAAGACTCCTTATCTTGAATAGCTTTCATCAACTTCGTCGTTAAAATTCTCAATTGAGTGGGTTACAGTGTTACTTAGTCACCAGTTGATCAGTCATTGATTGACTACTCTCTGAGAAATTTTGTCAGCCTCTCTATCACTCGAGATAACCAACCACTTCATGTTTGAGGCAAGGGACATCCTTCTCCCTCCACCCATCATCTTGTGAGCACTTTTTATCTGAGTGAAATTTGAATTTCTTACATTTTTGGTAAGGCGGGTGAACATATTCCTCCACCATGTAATGATCATTCACCATCTCTAGGAGTTCGACCAGACTATCAAGTTGATGTATACCTAGAAAGTATAAAAATTGTGCACTTCTTACCCCTTATGATAGGGAGGCCTTTTCTATGGTGGGCTCCATATTTCACACTTCCAAGATCTCCTTCAGAAATTGAGTGACATACGCTCAAAGGCTCCCGCCCGGCCTTTGCTTGTTGTGCCACAGGGTCTACAAATCCTTGTGGGGCTTTTGGGTTCTAGCGAACTGCATTGTAATCAACTTTACAAACTCACCGAATGAAGTGATAATTCATGTCAGGAGGCCATTAAACCACTTGAGGGTCAAATCTCACAATGTGGTATAGAACATCCAACAATTCCAACGTATCAGAGACTTTAATAAGTTAAATAGCTGACTCAAAGAATGTTATGTGGTTGAGTGGATTGCTTTGACCCTTATAAGGGTCCAAGGATGGAACCATGAATTTCTCAGATGGCTCAGCATCAATGATCTGTCAATAGAATGCATTCTTTGGTGAATGATAGACTTCCATTTTTCCCTTACGGTTTGATCCTCGGTATGTACCCAACATTTTTTTCATGCTGGGAATCTTCAACACGTTCGGGCCCCAGAGATGTCTATTAACCTTGTGGTTCAAGTGCAAAGGCTTGGTTCTTGAGGAGCTTGTGATGTTCCCTAAAGTAAAGGATGGGTCAATTATGTCATTTGTCCTACTATTCAGTTTTAGAGTTCCTAAATTTATTGTTCCATGAATTCTCTAACGAACTCCATGTTCGATATTTCTCCTAAGTGGGTTCTCTTCTTATTAATGGAATGATTCCACACTGACCACACCTTTTAGGATATTGAATCTAAAAAGTCCAATGGATCAAACACATGGAATAGAGCATTTTATGGATGAGAGGAATCGCGAGAGAGAGAGAGAGAGAGAGAGAGAGAGAGAGAGAAGTCTAGAACACAATAGCTGAAGTTCTAAGATAATAACTTTAGTATTCCTTTCTTAAAAAAATTATCCCCTATTTATATATCACAGGAGGTTTCTAGTAAGTTACATATTTACCTTTACTTTAATAAGAATGTTACAAATGATTAAAGCACATCTTTATATTTGTAACTAACTTCAGGATCCATATCACCATTCCACATAACTGCTAAAAAGGAAAGCACTTAATGAACTGTTGGCGCTGTCATTCGGTCATCTAACAATTGTTCAGTCTGCTATAAGGTCTTAAGTCAGTTAAAGGATCTTTGTTTGACCATCTTGAGAGAATCCTTAGTCGACACCCTATTGTCGTTAGGATGAACCTCGACCATCAAGCTGAGGGAATGTCACCATAATTTGACGGACATCTCTCCTTGGACAAAGGGGCTTCTTGAGAGGATTGGAAAGATACTAGGTTGCCCTTTATCCATTTATGTGAAGCTTGGAATCATTCGAGAAGCTAGTTTTAGTTATCTGCCCCTCATATTTGGTACCTCCTATTCTTTTGTTCAGCTAAGCTTTCATCCAGTCGGCTCGTGGTTCCGATTGAAGCCAGCAACATTTGTTGTCCCTATCTTTTGACTCCGATCCAATCTTTTTGTGTCTACTTAGTTAGATCTGTTGAATCTCCTCAAGATTTGTGTGGTCATATTTTTTATGTATAGTTAATAATATTTTTTATAACATTAAGTGCTTAGAGCGTTAAATAACTAAACTTGAAATTTTTTTGCTTTAGATATAGAAATAAATATAATTTCAATGTGTGTGTGTGTGTACAACAAAAATCCTTAGATCTGTTTTAGATCAAGTACCGTTCAACACAATAGTCTGATCAAACATTTCATTCAGTTTGTTCAAAGAAAAAGTTCAATTTGGTAGTTTTACAAGTTAATCTGTCTAGTCATCCATGGCTTATGCGGGGGAATGTTCTCTCTGATGAGTAAAATTAACTTTGTTAATACACCCAAGAATTGAATAGGCTAATAAGGCACATGTGCCACACTTTCTTCTATCTTATTTCATGCTTTATTTTGTACATTATACAATGTGCTTTTACATTTCTTGAGTAGCATTGTACAATGTGCACCTCAGGCCAAATTAAGCTTGAACATAAGGTACATAAGGGTTCTATAGTGAGAATTTTACTAAAGGGGCTTTCATAGAAGAGCTGAGAGCCCCACAACCATTTCATTAAGTGCAATAGAAAACAAGATTATTTTCTCATCTCACTCCTTCAATCTCTATCTCTCAATTTGTTCTTCTATTTTAACATAGCTCTTTCTTACGTGGCATAACTTACCAAAATATCAGGATCCAATGTTCTTTTTGGTGTGGTGAGTGTAGAAGCGTGTCAACTACTAGATCAAGAGTTGTTCATAAAGAGCCAAGCTATAAAGAATATTCAATAAACATGGACTACACTAGGATGCATGTTGTGCAGTTGATTAATGATCTAAAAGAGCATGTGATAGAAATGATCAAGGCATCCTTAGATGGTGCACTAAGAGAAGAACTGCACACCTTGCCGCCATTTGATTCTCCAAATTTAGTGGTATGTATAAGAAGTGATCTTGTACCATAATGAAGAGGAATTTGCCACCTACTCCAATAAAATAAGATGAGAATACTACCACAATAGTATAGACTCCTCTTCTTCTTATTATGGGAGATGGACACATGATTTATGTGTAAGAGACACTAGCTAGAGAAAACATTCAACATAAAGTTGCTAAGGAAATGTTCAAAATCAAGCTATGGAATCTTTCAAAGGTGGATTTAATTCTAACATTCACGTAGCATCATTTAAGCCAGTAGTATGTTTACTCTAAACTAATGATGCACTTAAATGATGTCAGTTCTTCATGACTTTCAAAAAATCTGCCCTTCGTTAATCTAACATCCTTCCACTTGGGATAATTACAACATTCATTGAATTCAAGCACATGTTCATTGTATAATTTGTCAGTGCTTAGAATTCATAAAAATGTTCGCAAGCTTTATTGTGAATTCACAAGGAAAAGAGATGCTCGTGGTAAAAGATCTTGAACTAAGAATCGCTCAAACCTCAGTAGCATAATGCTTAAGAGAAGGTCTGTTCTACTACTCTCTTAGGTTAAAACTCTCAGAGAGTGCTAGCCAAACTATTGGAGCAAGCTAGTAACTATACTTTAACAAAAGATTATAACTCACGTCCAGGTGACAAAATTTCAAAAAGCAACATGTTTTAATATTTTTAATAATAACGATAGGAAAAAAAATGAAAGGTGCAAAATAGTGCAAGTGTGGTGCAATTTTTTACTTGAAAGTTGTGCCAACATGGCGTGATTCTTATTTAATATATTATATTTTTAAATGCATATATTATGTTGTTCAACTTATAATATGTATTTAGATTGAATGTATGATATGCATTTATTTATTTATTTTATTTATTAGAAAATTTACATACATGTTATATAATTCCTATGCATTTACATGTCTAAAACTTAAGATTGATATTTACATTTATTGAACTTTGATGCACATAAGAATGATAATTGTGTGGTATGTATGTAAATTCCTTATTTTATGCATTAGAAATATGTTGTACATTTAATAAGTTAGTGACAGGATATATTTAATTTGACTTCAAGGCTTTACATGTTATGCATGTAAATGTGAATGTTTATATGCTAGATATGTAAATATATAAGAATTGTGTGGTATGTATGTAAATTTTTTTTACTTTTTAGTAAATGTATTGAATCTAAATATTTATATTATATCTTAAATTTACAATAGCTTGATCAAAAGTGTGCTCAAATGATTATGTTATGTTTGCCCTGGTTGATAACAAAGTAAAATGTTTATAAAAAATGAGTTAAACAATTTTTATCAATTTTGTATAATTTAATTGAGTCATTAGAAATTATTGAAGTAAATTAATAATAATAAACTTAAAGTTTTTATTCAAATAAAAGAATGACATACAAAAGTAGTAGTAGTGATTTGGAGCTCGAAGTGGTATCACATTTGTAAATACATTATATGATAAATGTCATGTTTTGTATACATATTTATTGAATATATACATAAAATATTAATGAAAGGCATGAAAAAGTATAGCAAAATATGTTATGTAAATACATCATATGATATACAACCATATCAAAATATACATAAAACACTAACATCGCCCCCTACATCTCTGCATTAGAGCCTCTATCAACGGCATGTAGTAATTCGGAGCATGGTTTTAAAAATGAGACCAAATCGGTCGGTTCGAACAGTTCAAATGTGAACCAGTCATTCAACCAGTTTGACCAAAGCTCGAAATTGTTTTTGCATAGAACTGAGATTTAACCACTTAAAATCATGATTGAACCAAAGAACTAATAAACCGGTCTAGTTTCTAAAGAAATGATCGCTCAAATATTATCTAAATTTAGCCTTAATTTTGATTGGATTGCCATGAAGAAGGTATTTAAATTAAAAATAATGAAAATTTTATGTATTAAAATTTTAATTTAGAACATTATTCAAAATATAACTCTATTATTGTCTATTCCAAAGTAGCAGATGCAAAAAATGGAGGTTGTGCTAGGTGGTTGACAGCTGGCGCAATTTTTTTGTCGGTAAATTTAGAAATTAATCCTTTAAATTATTGTGTCAATGCTAGGGCATGTCCTAGAATTGACACACCGTATGGTTTGAATACAGTAAAATATGCAAGGACCACTAATATTTTTATTGAAAGAGATTTAAATGGACATGATAGATGATTTTAGAATCATTCATGGTGGCTATGATTTTAGAGTGACTAATGAAAATGTTGCATCTTATTTAATTTTGTTCTAGCTTATCATTTTATTAAAGCTAATACTTTATTTAAGAAAAGAGATGAGCATATTATCACTTATAATAATGGATAAAAAAAACACAAATTGATTAGTTTTTTATGAGAGAAATAGTTCATTAAGATTGTAAAGTTTATAAGATCATTTCAAGTTAAAAAAGTAAATATCTAAACTCAATTATTAGTTTTGAATTTTAAGAAAAATTAGAAGATGATAAATACAATGAGATATTATTAAAGTATAGATAGGGCACTTAAAAGACAAAATTGTTATATGATTAAACTTCAAGATCTTAAAATTTCAGATGTTCAAATGAAGATGTTAATATTATGGGATAAAGTAAAGAGTACTATTGAATAAGTTTTAAGTGATATGATTGGAAAATAAAAAAATATATATGTGAATAAAAATAGTTTGTGGTGAAATAATTTCAATAAAAAAAAGATAAAAAAGAGGTTTTATTATAAAAATTAGTTTAAGATTATTGGTTTCAAGAATTGGACAAGAAACATAAGGTGATATGTATGGTCTAAGAGAACATTTTCATTTGCCAAGAATCTTTTTATTGTGATCTTTATATTATATTAGATACTCAGGAAAGTGAATGATATATGTATAAGCGAACAAATAGATAGAAAAATTGAAATTTATTTCAAGTAAAGTGTATTAAGAATGAAAAGCAAAATGTAAATTTTTTAAATTATGATATTCAACATTGGTGGGTGAGATATTTTGATAAAGTTTTCAATGGAGATTATAAAAATCTCAATCGACTTTAATGATCTTAATATCTTAAATAATATTTTTTTTATTCTTGCCACCATATTAGGAAAATGGAAGCTGAGGGTGCTTTAAAAAAATGAAGGAAAATCAGTAGGATCTAAGGTCATTCTAATAGAAGTGTAAAAATGAATAGAAGATTTAGGAATTTCTTGGCAAATTAAAATTTTTAATATTATTTTTAAAACTAAAAAGATACTTGAAGAGAGAGAAAGATTGTGTCAGTTTCTACTTTTTAATGATATAAGGGCATGAACAAACATGTGTAAATTATAGAGGAATTAAGTCAATGTGTCATACATTAAAGTTATGGGAGAGACTAATTAAACATAGATTATAATAAGATACAAAATAATTTAAATTCATGTTGGGGAAGTTTACTATAGAAGTTAGGTATTTATTGAAAGGTTTGATTGAGATGTATAGAGAGGGTAAGGAGGGTGTATATATGATTTATTTTATTTAGTAAAAGATTATGACAAGTTTCTAAGAGAATATATTACTAAAGAGTACTAAAAAATAAATGTGTTCATATTACTTATTTCAAGTCATTAAATATATGCATACTAGAGCTATTACTTGTGTTTAAATACAAAAAAGATTGACAAAGTATTTTTCCTATTTCAATTAGATTACATAAGGAATCTGCGTTAACCCACACTACAGAAATTAGGTTATTTTTTACGGTCAAAAGCCGACAACAAATATTAAAAAAACCATCACTTAATAATAAACTAACAATCAAAATGGCAAAGCTTTTTTGGCTTGTCTATAATCTATGTATAGCTTTTCTGATGACTTTTATTATCTAACAACTTAATATTGGCTTTAACATGTGCGTTTATGTTGAAAGCATAATCGTCAGTTAGGGATTGGTTATTCGTAGATTACATAACCGGCAGGTCAAGCCTGCCAGTTATGTTAACAACATAATTATTAGTTAGCCGTCGAATTTTACCTCACTTTTGCTCAACCATTCTTCTTGGCTTATATCCAATCTCATCCAAGCCTTAAACTCTTTTGTAGTGTCACTAGATGACTGAATAGAAATTGGATAAATAAGAAATTAAATTTCACTTTAATTAAAATTTAAGCCAACTCCAATTCTAATCTAAAATTAAATAAATTGAACAAAATCTAAAATTAATTAAATTAAAATGAGAATAAAAAGTAATCAACTTCCATCAAACCCTAAAATTGTATTAAAATAAGTTTAATTTAAATTAAATGCATCCCAAAATTATCATATTTTGCACAAATCATTATGATGCTTAAATTTCATTATGAAAGTTGTATCTTGTTGATTATCACATATCGAAAGCATGAACAAGTTTGGCGATGATCGAGCACCATTTTTACGTAATACTTTTTGCTTTATGTTTTCATACAAGAAAATTGGTCATACATAATTTTTTCAATCGAAATATTATTTTTTTAAAATGAACTACGAGTGAATTCTGATCATCAAAACTTTTTAAATGAGTCTCTCTGTGCTCAAATCAAAATTCATTTGCGGGTCTTTGAAGACTACAATAACCTGGACAATAACAAAGATAATAATAATCATGATAACACCCCAAACCGAACTTAAATCATTATCAAACTCAAGCAAAAGTAAAATTAAGTTAAAAACAATAAATTTATTCAATTAAATGCCATAAAAAATTTTAATAATCACAAAAATTTCTCTAAAAGGATGGGCCCACGCTTTCTTCAAATTTTTTGAGATAAAGTCCATCTTGACCAAAATCGACACCGCCATTATGATCCCCCCCCCCCCCCCCCCCCATTTTTCTCTTCCTCCTCACTTGGTCTAAAACACCAAATCCCCTCTCCCTTTCTTCTTTTCCATCATCACTTAGCCCTAACTTGTTTCATGTTCAAGCCATTTAAAATTCTATGTGTTATTTAAGTGTGCTTCATGTAAATTAAAACTCATGTTTAGGTTACCCAATTTCATGAAATATTTATGTTGGCTTTATGTGAAAATAGAACTCATGTTTAGGGTGACTAAATTCATGAAATGTTTATGTTGGCTTTATGTAAAAGTGAAACTCATGTTAAGTTCATGTGATGTTTATGTCTACCTTATGTGAAATTATAATCACCGCTTAGGTTATTTAGAACCCATGTTAGAAGAATAGGTTGCTTTATATTTGCAAGAAAGCATGTTTAGCAATGTTATGTTAATTTGATTTAGGAAAGGCATGATTTTATTGTATATATTATGCTAATTTCATGGATAATTTTGAAATCATGTGATACTTACGTACTAAACTTAGGATTTGCAAATTTATGCGTCTAAGATAAAACCAATTGCAAAGCTTGCATGTTTAGATTGTGATAATTTACACATATTAGTGATTTAGAAATAAATTTATATGAAACTTTCAAGGAAGAAAACAACAATTTCTTTTTTTAAACAAGGAACTTTAAATAAATGTGCTCTAATATGCAAATTATGTTTATATGTTCTAATCTCCAAATATTAAAGTTATTTAATGTGTAACCTACTAAAGCTTTCAAAGTAACTTTAATTAAATGTGATCTAACCGTTAAACTTATTTTTATAAAATTATATAAATTAAATGTGTTTTAATTTTAAATTACTTAACCTTTTAAAAATAAATCTATTAAATATCCCTAATGTGTTTATTATGTTCATGTGTTAGAACATCAAAATTTTAAAGTTATTTAATATGGAACATACTTAATATTTTAAAGTAACTTTAATTAAATGTGCTCTACATTATAAAATCATACAAAATTAAATGTGTTTTAATTTGAAACCACTTAACCTTTTCAAAGCAACTTTAATTAAATATGATCTGAAGTGTAAATTTTGTTTATGTGTCATAATCTCCAAATTTTAAAATTATTTAATGTGTAACATACTCAACCTTTCAAAGTAACTTAATTAAATGTGCTCGAAAATTAAGCCTATTTTTTATAAAGTTTTATAAATTAAATGTGTTTTAATTTGAAACCACTTAACCTTTTAAAAGTAACTTTAATTAAATGTGCTCTAATTTGTGATTTATGTTTACTTTCTCTAATTAATCACCAAATGTTAAAGTTATTCTATATGTAACCTACTTAACTTTTCAAAGGGACTTCAAATAAATGTGATATAAATGATTAAACTTTTTTTTTACAAGTTATGTGTGTCCAAACTTGAAAACTCATTTCTTATGAAATTATGAAATAAAAATTTATGGTGTAAGCTTAAGG
Organism: Papilionanthe hookeriana x Papilionanthe teres; assembly: GCA_022702705.1. Taxonomy (NCBI): domain Eukaryota; kingdom Viridiplantae; phylum Streptophyta; class Magnoliopsida; order Asparagales; family Orchidaceae; genus Papilionanthe; species Papilionanthe hookeriana x Papilionanthe teres. The sequence continues at coordinate 103,267,891 of CM040422.1, read as the reverse complement.
ATTATTTTAATTCAACTTTTAAGCTACTTTAAAACTACTTTAAAATTTCAAACTTTCGAACCTATTTTTTAATGCCTCCTAAAGTTTCAAAGAAATTTTTATTTTTCTTAAAAAAATAATCATATTAAATTTACTTTTCCAAATATTTTCTTTAGCTTCAAATTTCATTTCCAAGTAAATTTGTTGTAAAATAAATTTTTCTCTCAAAATGTAAGCTTGTGAGTATAAAATCCACACAAAAATATATATGTTTACATATAGATTTGCATTATATGTTTAAAATATAAACATGCAAATCCTAACATAAAGTTATGAATACTTGCATATTTAACATATTATCTCTTTACATGATTAATACTTAAATAAACAAAGTATTTTTATATAATAAAAATATATTTGAATGATAAACTATTTCTTATATATATATATATATATATATATATATATATATATATATATATATATATATATGTATGCATGCATGCATGCATGTATTATTCTCATGAGTTAAACTTTTAAAAGGGTATTTTTGTCTGTAAAAAGAATATTGAATATTAATCATGTGAATAAAATTTAAGTATTGAATGTGAAAGTATAAAAAAATAACATAAATGTGAACTCTTTCTTTTAGATATTGCATATGAACTTCAAAAATAAAATAGTAAACCAAATAGAAGAAAATCAACCTAGATCAGAAAAACAAATACAAAACATCAACTTTAGAACATCTTGATTCTTATACTTGAACGACAAACTAGAAAATCAAACCAAACCAAATCAAAATTAAGAAAATTAAACCCACCAAAACAAATTAAAATTCACCAAATTTAAAAATTAAAGCCACATATAGGTAGATCAACCGTGAAAACGAGGTTAGCCAACTTAGAAATGAAACTTAGGTCCAAACATACCCAAGTATAACCTAAGTTTAGAAGCTTAGGTTAGTCTTCTAGATAACTTTAGTTAGTTCTAAGGATTATGACATATAAGACCCTAAAACTTATGACCCTCTTAGAGAATTTAAGTGCCCTAGGATAAAGTAACTCACCGTTATTGACAAAGACACTTCTAACCACCTGATAGTTAAAAGGACTATACTCACCATCGGAGACCTCTGACTATTTGGTTGGTTAATATTCTAAAACTTGTAGGCATCTTCACTAGGTACGTCATACCCAAATTTAGGTTAGTTCCCCCCATTTAGTCTTTTTATATAGTCAAGATTTATATAAGGGTTAATAATTTAATTTCCATATAGAAAACTTTACAACCAACTTGTCTTTAAAATTAAACCTTCAAATCTAACTTATTACAACAAACTTTCTAACTCTAACCTTTCAAATTAAATCTTTCAAGTCAAAACTTTTTTCAAACTTAACTTATTCTGCCAAAATCTAGTAAATCCAATCCCCTCCAAATTCCATTTTGATTTCATCCTAATTCCATCAAACCTAACTCCAAAAATGATTTCTTAATTTCAATCCCCAGAGCACACCTTCCCCCAAGAGTTGGTTAATCGTTTTCTAAGGTCTTTTCATGACATATCATCATTGGATTGCAAGATCCAAACTTCTAATAGAATATTCAAACTCCAACATCCTAATCTTCCCAATAATTGAGAACCCATCCTCCTAAAATATAAAACCTTAAAATCCTAAATGATACATGACAGTACTTTAATCGAATGATTTCTTAAGAATTCACAACTTATGGAATATAATTAATTATGAAGATTATACCTTATAGAGATACCGAACCCATAATTAAATAAACATTATCTTACATCGCGAGATAGAGAAAAAATTTATGGCTAATTTAGACCCATAATCCTAATGATTTTCAAAAACCAAATGATTATATCTGTTTCAAGAAAATATTTCTACTTCTCGAGGTAGTATATTATGATTCAAACAATGTATCCAATCTTTTAGATATAAATATTTCAAGGTCTGTGGTGGACACATCTATAAGAAAAAAGTTCCAATAATTTTTTTTGATAACTCAGCTGGAGTCCTATCTCCATCTCTAATATTGGCTTATATTGTTATTCATCAATACTCTATAGTGTTTTAGTCTTAATAAATCAAATAAAATCTATTTACTTTAATATGCGTTCCAATTATGCATAAACTTAGTTCAAATTTGAATACATTTTATAACCATAATGTATTGACGTTATTTGCTTGTACACGTACCATGTAGCTGCAATGTTATTTAACGCTTTGCTTTATTGTCCCTAATTTGATTCCTTCCTTAGTACAATCAACTTACGCATCTCAAGCACCATAAATCTTGCTTTTGAAGGAATATGATTTTTTTAATAATTATGTAGCTAAAGTGTCTCTAGTTAACTACTTTTATCATAGTTTCACATATCATGATAAAAAAATATATTAATATAAAAATAAATAAATATTTGGTGTTATAAATGAATATTCATTAATACCATTAAGAGACTAGTTTAATAAAATAAAATATAGGCATTTTATTCTAACTTACTTTGTGTGTAACTTAATTATGATACCCACATTCGTCAATCGACATCATTTTTTTTATTTTTTTTATTTAACTATCAAAGTATCTTTTTGAATGGTTTCATTTGATAGTATTGTTTTTAGTATTTCCTCGTCTTCTAAGTTAGATTGCTCATATTAACAGAAATAATAACAATTAAAAATGAAATATTCTTTGGGGCCTCATTGTTCAATAATATTCCATGGCATTTTCATCCATTAGGCCATTTTTTTATTTCCTTTTTTTGTGGGAAAATTTGGAGTATTTTCTTGCTACAGAGAAATTGGTAGAAAGATTAAGACCTTTATCAAACTCAATTGACAAAAATAATATATGACAGTGAAAGCAACAATAAAATCAAGAGAATGTCGAGATCCTAAAAGTGCTCAGACTGGGCTCTTATCTTTATCTCATTGAAGATCAAGAGAATGACCATATAAAATGTCAAGACAGTGCTCCACCACCCACACATGTCGCATATGGTTCGACATTCCAAGAGCCGAATCATCAAGTCAAAGCGAAAAGCAAATGAGGCACCAAGGGGAGGAGTTCACAAAAGACCTATAGACAGAAGCGAGTAAGATACAACATCTACTAGACAGTGCTCCACCACCCACACATGTCGCATATGGTTCGACATTCCAAGAGCCGAATCATCAAGTCAAAGCGAAAAGCAAATGAGGCACCAAGGGGAGGAGTTCACAAAAGACCTATAGACAGAAGCGAGTAAGATACAACATCTACTAGAACAATGCCTCATGAACCATTCGAGAACATCTTAGTGCACTAAAAACAACGACCCAAAAAATGGATTTCAGGCAACAGACCTAAAAAGCCCACAAAAACTTTAAACAAGAGACCAAGACTCAAATTGGAGCAACTCCTAAACTAAGCGAAACAACAAATTAGAGCCTGTGTAAAAGCATAACCCCTAGAATAGAAGTGAAATTTGTTGTGAATTTCATCCAACACATTTTATGCTTCGATCTACTATGTTTGGCACACCTTTTAATTTTGAAAATGAGATAGAAATGGTTTTGAATCATATGCTTGTTGTTACTTTTCCTCCAAAGAGTTGGCTCCATTTGGTTGTACCATTTAATGCATACAGTTACTCATAATTGATTTTCTTCTTTTGTCTTATTATATTCTCGTAAATGCCAATTTTTCTTCACTATGAATGGAATGATAAAGAAAACTTGCTCTAACATGTTTAAATCAGATAAAAATGGTCAGCAAGAAGCATAATTAAACATTCTTCTAGGTCCTAGGAGACATTCTTTCTTCTCTTCATGCTGATTTGGTTTAACCCGGTTAATGTCAGATGAATTTGATGAGTATGTCGGGACATGCGCCCTCATAATTTTTTTAATACATACATACATACGTACGTACGTATGTATGTATGTACATACATGCTTTTATGTTAAGGTTTATATAACCTAAATTAGAAATTTTGTGACCTTATGATGAAAGAGGACAAAGTGTTGATGAAGAGAAAATGCACGCACCCAGGTAGAAGATTCTTTTCATAAACTTCATCCCCCTCTTTATAGACTTCTATCGATTGTGTTGTCCTCTGCCTAATAGGCTAGGTTACCACCTGCAATGGCCTATAGATGTCAACGTACCCTGGGTCGAGGGACGAACTATACATTGATGTTAATCAGGTCAAAAGTAAGCCTAGTCAAGTTGGCATGCCTAGCCCAAGCTGGGAGCTTGCTTAGTCTAGCTCGATCATTGAGCAGATTGCCTTTGATTATCAATAGATAGCCAGTTGAATGTACAATTTGGAGAGGTAGGAAGACAGACCTACCAATAAATCAGGCTTTAAGCCTCAACTTTTATAAACCTTTCCTTAGTAATATCTTAGCCATTCAAATAATTTAACAATTTTTGGTACTCCAAATTTTATAGGCGTGCAACTTTTATATGGGAATAAAAGCACTTCCTATGATATTATAGTCCTCCCATAATTAATAATAAGATGGCTCTACTATCAAACAAAATCTAATAACTTAGAGTAAAAGGTTTAGCAACCACCAAAGTCATATAAAGAGATTAAAAATACATAATAATATTTGTCCCGTATGGAGAAAAAACAATCCAGTTATGTCCACCAGATCTCATCATTAGCTCGAGTGATAATCATTAACGAAGAAATTAAATGAGCATTTACATACATATCCCTCAATTCTTATGTATTTATATATCAAACATCCTTTTTTTTTTTTTACATTTATAGCACATATATCACTAATTAACATCTAGAAGAAATACAGATTTTTTATGATATATATGTAGAAGTTGAGGTTTAGGTGTTGGAAATGTAAACAGATAAGAATTAAATGTTATATATATATATAAATCTCCCAAGTTAAAAATACAGAAAAATCTGTCACGTATGGAGAAGAAAAGGAGAAAGTGCAGCCCAACAACCCCCATCATTTGTTTAAGGAGAAAACAATAAAGAAACCTACATTGATTAAGTATAACTTTGATATACAATAAATGAATTAAATCTAAATCATTCACAATAGAAATTAAGCAAAAAAATATTTTTAATTTATTAGAAAAAAAATGTGAGATATAACAAGGACCCCAGAGATTTGTATTCCAGTTTTTAACTAAGATTAGGTGAATTATTATTGAAATAAATGGCTTTCATCCACATTTTAGAGATAATAGTTTCTTTAGAATATAAGCAGGGAAAATTTTCAGGCTCATTTTAGAGACGATCACTTTCAACATCATATGGCTCGTTTCCCTATCTATACTTTGAAGGTGATAATAAGTTTATAGTTTGTTTAGAATATTATATGAAACAAAGATAGTTACCACCTCCATGGGATTCCACAAGGAGAGACTTCTGCATATGCTCTACATGGATCTCCCAGAGCAAAGTCTATCCATGTTTTGAGTTCTCTTGCTCCAAAGCAATAATGGTTGCAAGCCTGTCATGAACCTGCCAATAATATAGGCTTCAGATTCATTACAGTACATAATCTTGATTTTGGTAATAAAGGAGTACCTCTGAAAGTCTTTCCTTGGTCCCATCATACCTAATTTAAGCACAGAAATTACCATATGAATTAAAAAACAAATAATAAAAAATTTACATACATACCATATATTTCTTATATATTCATCTAACTAACATTTAATATTTATATTTGATGCCATAAATCTATAGATGAAACATGTGTGATTCACTTTTAAAAAGTTAATAATAATAGTATTTTTATATGCAATATTAAAGGTTTTGGTGTTATGCATGAAAAAACATAAGAATTATGTGATAAGTATATAAATGCCTTTAAAACAAAGAAAAAAGATTGTGTATGAAGATAACCAATCACGTGGCATCCCAGCTTTATCACGAGCTGCATAGTTGAAAGGGCCTTTCAATTCAACACCATGAAACTTCAACAAATCTAAAGCATAGGCATGAACAATCAGAAACAAGTAATTGAATGCAAAATAAATAGATAGATAAATAGCAACATAAATAGATAGATAAATAGCAAGGAAAGTACTTACCTTTAAAAGTATCACATGGGGTTCTGCCCATCTTTTGACAGAGCAGGGTGAACCAGAACACACCGACAGCGACGTGAGCAACTTCTTCCTCAGCAATCTTTGCTACAATATTTGATGTCCTGTGATCTCCAAATCCATTCAGCTTCTGAACTAGTCTAGGCCCAGCATCAAGACCTCTAGCTTCCTGAGAGAAGATCAATGCATTATATAAATCATGGAAAAAAATAAAAATCAGATATTTTATTACTATTGCTATTATTATTATTATTATTATTATTATTATTGGGAAGATTTATCCGCATATTAAATGAGCAGCTGTATCTCAATTATTGATAATATTTACCATCTTATAGTTCGCGTAGAGGTAGTAAAACTGGTGTCATGACAAATCACCAAAACCACAAGAAGCTCATCCTAGTTTGTCAGAAGAAATGAGTCAAACTGAGTATATTAACATAAATGTGCCCATCTATAGCAAAAGAAAAGAATTACATGTATGCGCGTGTATTGTTGTATGTGTTTTGTGTGTGTGTGCTCGCCCACATGCCCTCACACCTTGCCCGCCCGCCCACCCACCTGCATGGATGTGTGTGAAAAGGAAAATTTCTATGCATACCACACAGTTCTTATGCATTTACATATCTACACCCATATTTTGATATTTACACTAAAACCTTGGTGTCATTGACCTATGCATGAAATAGTGTATTTCACTAATAAAAAGATAATGATAGTGGTATTTTTTGTTGTGATGTTAGTGATTTGATTGGTATGTATTTAGGTATGAATGTTTAGGTGCTGGATATGTAAATGCATAAGAATCAGTATGTATGTAAATGACCCCATATAAATAAGAAAAAAAGCAATATAAAGAATATGATAAAATAAATATTATAAATGTCTTTTATGAGTGCTACACATGTGATAATAATTATTATGATATTGACATAGTAACATCTTTAGAAGCAATAACTCAATATTTAATAATATTAATATGATAAGATTTTTAATTATAATAAATCTAGCATCATCACAAACTCAGAATACATCTACAATAAGCCAAAAAGGTTTACCTACCAACAAAAAAATTGTGGAAGCCGATGTGACTTCATATTAAGGCCCCATTTGGGGCGGATTATTTCAGCGGCAGGCTTATTCCTAACGCGCGCGAGGCGTTTGTTTCGGGCGGAAGAAAGGCGGCACAGCAACGCGGTAAAATTTTCGTTCGCTAAATTCTGCCGCGGCAACCCTCCCGCTTACTACGTTTCGCTGGGTCTTTATTACGCTAGAGCCCTCGCTTCCTTCTCCATCTCCCTCGGCGACCTACCTCTCCACCTCGCGCGGTCTTCGGCGATCCTGCTCGCGTTTGTTTCACGCTGTCTTTGGCGATCCTTCTCGCGATCCTGCTCGCGATCCAGCCTTTCTTGCAGGCGATCCTGCTCGCGATCCAGGGGGCTCGTCGTTCGATCCTGCTCGCGATCCAGGCGGCTCTTCCAATAGCATTCTCTATAAGCATTCTTTCTTCATCCTCATTTCCTCTTCTTCCTGCAGGATAGTTGTCTCTCATCCTCAATGAAGTTTTCGTTAACCAACAACACAATATAGATTGAAGAAAAGACAACTCAAAGAACTTTAATTGAAGAATTTCAATATCTGCTTATTGCAAGCTTTTATTTTATTCTTTTTACATAATACAAATGATCCAAGTCACAATGTATCCACAAGAGAAGTTGCTCTTTCCACTTCTTGAAGCTACTCATCCCAAACACCATCGCAACAACATCAGTGAACGCACTACAGTGACACATGCCTTCCATAAATCCTAGAAGATCAAACAACAGCTGTTGCTTAGAATAAAAAAAAAAAAAAATTGAAAACCAGTCCTTATGTGCATCCAGTTTGTTAATATAACAAACACTTCTACAGCTATCATCAAAAAATCAAGACTAGCCTATACCTTTGAAAGATAAAAAGTGAGAAGGAACATTGTACTCCAATAAAACTAATGAAGAAAAAAAATGCATTGTAATATAAAATTAGCTTAATCATCGTGCTTTGTTTTAGCATTGTGTTCTTTATATTCCCTATTTTTCCCATTAAAGAAAACCATAAAGTTAAAAGTATTTTAACATTAATAGAAAAACAAAAAGGAACAACTTTGTTCACTAATAAGGCCAGCTTAATCAAGAACTAGAAATTATACTCCAATTTACAGAGAAGAAATAGTGTCATGCTAAAGGTGATGATGAGTGAAATGATAATCAACCTTGAAATGCTTATTCATCTCGAGTGGCACTTCTATTTTGATAATAAATTATAGTGAGATAAGAAAGAGAGACACCAACATCCACAAGCAATCATCACCAATAAATTATCTACAAGTAAACATCACCATTAAATTATCTAAATGGTTATAGATCTCCTAGCAAAATACTAGCTTTGGTTAAAAATCAAGAAACAAGACTCTTAATCTTCCAACAAATAAACTAATGACACGTTTATGATCTGCCAGACCATTGACCTAGTCTACATCAACAGAGGCATGCAAATCTAAAGAAGATTGTATGGAAACAAAGGATTATCGGAAAGAGTGCCTCAAAGATAATAAAAAATATTAAGAACAATAGCCCACTGAACAGTGGTAGTAAAAGAAACAAATTGACCAATAATGTGAACAACAAAGGCAATATTTGGTCATATAATGACGAGAAAAACCAAGCTACTAATAGAAGTATTTATAAAATAAAGTCAGTCATAGGTGTTCCAATTAATGAGAATATCAAGATTTCAAATACACGAGTATCAACAACTTTAGTATCAACAAGATGAGCACACTCAATAATGTCAACTACATCATTAAGCTAGGGAATAAGTTGGTCTTTAGAAAAAGAGCTATGTCAATATTTAGGAAATAATGTAGAAAGTTCAAAGCTATCATTCAAAATACGAAGCTAATTTTAGATTTGAAAACTCCAATCCCATCAATAGTATCATCCACAATACTATATTATCAACATATAAACAAAGCAAAATACAACCAATAAAAGTGCACTTAGAGTGCAATGTCAATGTAAAAGGTGAAAGTTAAGTGAGATAAGCACAATAAAGAACTTCTTAAACTAAGCTCATGCACTATTATGTAATATTTTTGTTACGCTAGCAAACTTCCTCAAGGCTATAAAAAACTTTTGGAAGGAAAATCATGCACGCAGCTTCTTAAAGATCACCATCAAAGAAGGTTATCCATCTAAAATAAATGTCATTGATTAATTGATGCAGTTGTCATAAAAATATGAAAGGTATTCTTTTTTGCAATAGAAGCAATATTCTCCTCATAATCCACACTATATTTTGTTTTAAGAACCCTTTAGCAAACAATAGTGTTCTATATTTTGCTCAATAGACTAATATACATAATTTTGATCTTATACACCCAAAGACAACCAATTGCACTCTTAACTTGTGGTAGAGGCATCCAAGTCCCAGTATTTGTCTTGTACAGTGTTATGAAAGGTGTGAGCATTGGGCGGGGCATTTTAGTTGTTACGGGGCGAGGCGTCAGTCCCACAAAATTGGGCATAAGCCCCATAGTAAAAGAAAATATAAGGAATATAAATATTAAGAAATCAAAAAATAAAGTAGTTGTGCTTAATAAGAAAATTATAAAGAGAAATTAAAAAAACTTATAATCGTTCAATTTCAAAACAAGTATTATAGAATTAAAATCATCAAGCTATTAGCATCAATTCACCACAGAACGTAGAAATATATAAAAATAAGTAAATGTGTTGAGCCAAAAAGTGAACTTGTGCTTAACTCATCTCAATCCTGGAATGTTATTATTCTTCAAGTTCATCCTCAAAATCTTCTTCTTCACTAATAGTTGTGTTCAAATCAGAACTAGGTCATTGATATTTTCTGCATCATTGCCCACTTCATCATCATGCTCAATCTCAAGTGCACACAATTTATTTCTCCTTATCATGGTTGCCTAAATTATAAAAACAAACAAAATGACATTCATAAATATTTAGGATATTTTTTTCAATAATAGTGCATAATTATGTAAAGGAAAATTAAATGTAAATATGAAACATACTTGTTCTTTCATTCAACTTCCTTTTTCTATAGGAATTTTTTATAAAAATATAATTTCTTCCTTGTGTAATATTTTTTGTTTCTTCATTTGAATTAGCTATGGGCACATTTCTGATTGCATCAGCATCAAATACTTGTTCTCCTTCATTCACCCAAGAAGGTTCCCTCGAAAGCACTCAATCTTCCTTCTCGACAATCCACACATTATCAGATTCTATCATTTATCAATATTGGATTGAAATATTATTTTTTTCTTATACTTTTCTCCCTCAATCTAGTATTATATCCTTATATTCACCAGAGCATTCAACCACAAGATAAAAAATATTTTTAGAACCTGATTATGAAAGCAAATAATAATAATTTTAAGAAATAAAAAAGTATTACCGATTCAAACTGCTCAAATTTTTTCACAACCTAATGAGTTGCAGGTGAGACTAAGAGCTCAAATGGCAAAATATGTTAACATGGGTGTTTTCCCACCAAATCTCATCCACCAATCAGCGGGAGAGCTTAACTTTTTTGAGTCCATAGCAACTATACTTCCAAATTCTCTTATTGAGTTATCATAAAAGTCTAGTTGAATATCATCTTTAAGGCGTTCTTCAAAATCCAACCTTCTTTTCATACTATAGCTATTAAACCTTTGTTTCACCTCTTCATCAATAGAGAAATTATCTTCAAAGCGAATTGAATGTTTAAATAATAACCACTCTTTTGTAGTGGTTTATGAATATGGATTTCCCATCGTACACAATTTTCCTCCAAATATGTCCATACTTCTTTTTCATTATACCCAAAATTAAAAGCAATTTTTTTTTCTTTTACTGAATCAATGAACTCTTAAATATAACCCATGGTTGGTCTTTCTTCCGAGTTAACCTCCCTTAGAACATTTACAAGCGGTGCAATATTATTGATACAGGACCCCAAAAATATGGATAGAACAAAATAACAACTCGAGCTTTTATACATTTTATCTTCTTAGCTCATTGACTCGAACACCAAGTTTATGAGGAGAACATTGCCTAAAGTGGTTGGTTCTGTTTGTAAATGCTTTGAAGGGTCAAATATTCAGTAGAAAAAAGTGTAATGGTAGGACGAACGAGTTCACTCTTCTTTATAAAAGATCTCATAAAGCCAAGATCTCATGTATGCCCGTAAATGAATTTAAGAACTTGTTTTGCTTTTTCAAGTGTGCTTTCGTAAATTTTCAGATTTCCAATATCTTCTAACATTAGGTATAAGGCATCCAAAATAAATATGTTGTCTTTTTTTCCATTAATTTTGTACTCACATTCACATAATCTGACTCATTATCTGTTGTAATTTGCACCACATTTTTTTCTCATACTTCCTCAATCATGTCATTCAAATAAACGAATAATAACTCGTCATTCTCTATAGATTCAAGAAAAAAAATCTCAACTAAACTATTAATAAGAAAATTAAACAAAAATCTACTTCTTCTAGTTGTCCAACTATATAACATAATCGAGCACCCATATTTGCTTCATCATTTCTTATGCTGCTCTTAACATATTATTGAGTGTAGCAACTTCATTTTTTAATATCCAAGTTCTTAATTCATGCATTGTAGGTAGAGTAAAACCAGGTCCAAAGTTAGCAACCACTTCCACACACACACACACACACACACACACACACACACACACCACACACACACACACACACACACACACACACACACACACACAATTGGAATTTATAATAGAACTGCTAGCTTGTGTTAAGGAGATTCTCTAGGTGTCCTCCGAGGGGAGTCCATTAGTGATGAATTAAGGACATTTTGACATTCACAAATATTTAGTATACTGCTTCTAATGTCACTTAATATTTTATCACGTTGTGCTTTGACTTCTGCAACATCCTCTAATGTTTTCTTGCATTTCTCTTGAACTTTTGCGGGGTTTTAGTGCATGGTTATGCTCTTGTGTATGCCGGTGAGCTGTTGCTTTATCCTGTTTAATGTTCTGCCACACACATGATTACAAATCTCTACACACATGATTGCAAAACTTACATCTGAAATACATTTCAGTGAGTGTGCTTGTTGTATATTACCATGCAAAGTCATTCTAGCAAGTGTGACTACTACTCGTCACACAATCCTCCCTTCCATTACAAGTTAATAACTAACCTTACACCTGAAAATAAAAAAAAAAACAAATCAAAAGCAATGCAAATTGTAGATTTACTGCAGCCACATCGAAATTACTGTAGTTGCATTCAAATAATCGATTAGTTCCTTATAAAACATTAAAACTCACGTGCAATTTGCCTACCAAATAAAATACGGTTGTGGGAGAGACGAAGCAGACACTTTGCATGCGAGCGACAAAGCTACAGGAGAGTGCAGGATCTTCTTCTTGTTGGCCATGCTACATGCAATAGATGAAGCAGGTAACACGGGAGGAAGCAGCTACGGAATCTTCTGCTGGTCATGTTGCATGTGAGAGAAGTAGACGGCGAGAGAGAAAAAGGCATTCCAGTGTGGAATCTTCAGTTGTTCAAATTACTTGGAGAAGAACCTGACGGCTATGAGATCGTCTGTTGTGGGATTGTCCTTTGTTGCGAGAGAGATGCGAGAATCGGCGTGATTCGGTATGTCTAGAAAATTAGGGTTTTTTTCCCTTTTGTTTAACCAAATAGTGGGGTGTGAACCCCTGTGGGATGCAAATTGAGCTCGTGGTCATAAAAGGAAGCCTTGTGAGGATTGCGCCCCCTCATGGGCATGGGATGAACTGGCCCAAGCCTCGCCCAGAAGCACGCCCCAGAAATGCCTTTTAAAACAAAGGTCTTGTACAAGGCAAAGGATTCCACAATTATAGCATGCTTTAAAAGAAAATCAAGAATTATCTCATTATGTGATAGAGTTACAAAGATGTAGCTTTTGAAAAAAAGAGCATGGGACTAAATAAAATATAACAATTGAGCTGACTTATGAGTATGATATCACATCCCGAGTTGGCAGTTTGGATTACCAATACGGAAAATGATGGTCAGAGGAAAACTATCTAACATTTTTTATTTTATAAGAAAATTTAATCCAAAACACAAAAGACTTTTCCTGTATATGATAGCCTTCTATAATTGTCACGAAGGAACCCCTTGGTATTATATTTCCTTTTTTGATAAGTACATTCATTATTATTATTGATATCTTATAAAATATCAATTTAATTTATTTAGTATTTATAATACTTTCTATACACTTATCAAAACTCAACATTAAACTAACATAAAAGGTTTTAAGATGAGACATAGGATGGGAGTGTGCCATTATTAAATTTCTAGATTTTCATGCTTCAAAATGGAATTAAAAAAATTGTAAAGAGGTTTGAAAGCAAAATAATGATAAAAACATAAACATATTATTGAAATTGCTACTCCCTTATTATTTTTCTGTGTTAGATGAATTCTACAGAGCAGTCTTTCTTACTATTATCTACTCCATTAATAAGATTCCATCACCCTACATCCCAAACCTATCATTAATGGAAAAGTTATATGATTATATGCTCCTACAACCCCCTATCCAACTCATCATAAAGTTGGATCTACAAATTCATATATGATATTAAACTTCTTCCAATGACTACTCTAATACCATAAAAAGTAAAATTAGAATTATAATAGGCAAGGAAAGAGAGCAATAGAAAATACAACAAAAGATTATATTCTCAATAATGAGGATTCATCAATATGATATAGAATAAATTCCAATAATGAATATTAACAAAATATAATGATATAAATATTGTTTATGTTTAAAGGTAATAACTCTAATATAAACTCCTTTTTTTTCTATTTCAACTAAATCTCATAATGTACCTAGGTTTCATCTTGTTTAAATTAATCATTTCATTGATGATTCAGATAAAATTTTTGTAAAACAACAAGCCTTTTTCCCACTAATTGGGGTCACCTACATGAATCTTCATTCTCTGTTGCGCCTTTTTATGTCTACCTCTATCTTTCTTAACATAAATTGAATCTAAAGCATCTACTCTCCTAACAGGATCAACAAATGATCGACATTTAATGTAACCAAATCATCTAAGACGACTCTCTAATTTTGTCCTCCACTGGAGCTACATCAACCCTATCACGGATATATTCATTTTGCATTTTGTCTCTAAGTATCAAGCCACTCATCCACCTAAGCATTCTCATCTCAGCAACACTTAACATTGGTTTATACTTCTCTTTTAAAGGCCAACATTTTGCGTCATAGAGCTTTGCAAGTTTCACCAACATCTTATGAAATTTTCCCTTCAGCCTAAGCGGTACTTTTCTATCACACATTAGGCCAATGCATTCCTCCATTTCAACCAACTTGAATTCTACTAATAACATTCCCATTTATATCCATCAATTTGAACAATAGACTCGAGATATCTAAAAAGTTCACACCTTTTAATAATTTGATACCCATAATTAGAACTTTGTCACTAGAGCTACCACTACTAAAACTACATTCCATGTATTCAATTTTAGTTCTACTCAAACGAAGGCCTTTAGACTCAAATGTAGACCTCCATAATTTAAGTTTTTTATGAACTCTTTCTCTAGTCTTATCCATAAGATGGATATCATCAGCAAAAATTATGCACCAAGGTACATCCTCCTGTAAATGTCCGATAAGAGCATCCATAACTAAAGCAAAAAGATATGGGCTTAAAGCCGATCTCTGATGTAATCTAACTGAAATAGGAAAATAAATGGTCAATCCTCCTGCTCGAACACAAGTAATTACTCTGGTATAAATATCTTTAATGACTTAAATATAAGTCATATCAACACCTTTCTTCTCTAGAACTCTCCAAATGACTTCTCTTGGAACCTTATCACAAGCTTTTTCTAAATCAATAAAAATCATATGTAGATCATCCTTATTCTCTCAATACTTCTTCATCAAACCTCTCAATAAATGTATAGCTTTCATAGTAGACCTTTCCAACATAAATCCAAATTGATTATGAGAAATCTATATAACACGTCTTAACCTATGTTCAATTACCCTCTCCCATAATTTTAAAGTATGACACAACAACTTAATTCTTCTATAATTTTCAATCTTGTGCATCCCTTTATTCTTAAAAATGGGAATCAAAATACTCTTCCTCCACTCCTCGGGAATCTTTTTAGTTTTTAAAATAATATTAAAAAGTACAGTAAGACAGAACTCTTAAATCTCCTAAATATTTTTACACTTCAATTGGGATATCATCTGGTCCTACTGATTTTCCACACTTAATTTTTTTAAAGCCTCTTCAACTTTTTTTTACAAATGCGGAGGTAAAAATAAAATATTTTATTATATTGAAGATATTAAAATCACTAAGATCAATTGTAACTTCAAAACTTTATTCAAAAGTTTATCAAAATAGTCCACCAACCTATATTGAATATCTTCCTTTAAGAAAAATAGTTTATGATTTTTATCTGTAATACACTTTACTTGAGTTAAATATTTACTTTTCTTATATCTTTGTTTGGCTAATTTATACATATATTATTCACCCTCTTTAGTATCTAATATATTATAAAGATCACCAAAAGCAAAATTTTTAGCGTCACAAATTATCTCTTGGACTCCCTACGGGTCACCTTATATTTTTTTTAGTTCTCTAAGCATTTACATTTAAACCAATTTTTATAACACAATTTCTTATATTTTATCTTTTCTTGCACATTATTATTCAACCGCCAACTATTTTTATTTATAAAAAATTTTTCTTTTGATTCTTCAAGTACATCTTTTGACACTTGTTTAATAGTCTGTTACTATATCTCACATAAAATTTGCTTTTTCATGAACATCTTAAATCTTGAAATCATAAAGTTTACTACAAAAATAATTTTATTTGTGTCTTGTAGGTGCTCTCATCTAAAATTACATGACATGATTCCTAGTAATCTTTATCTTACAACTTTTAATCTTAAATACAGAACTAACAATCAATTTTGAGTATTTAAATTCTTACTTGGAATGACCTTACAATCTTTACGTTCTTAACGATCTCTTCTTTTCATAAGAAAATAATCAATTTGTGTTTTATTATATCCATTCATATAAGTGATAATATGTTTGTTTCTTTTTTTAAATAAAATATTAACAATAACAAAATTATACGCTAAAGCAAAGTCTAATATAACTCTATCTTCTTCATTAATCACTCCATAATCATGCAGCACATAAATATTTCTAAAATCTTCTACCACTCTGCCAACATTATCATTTAAATCTGTACAATAAAAATTCTTTCTTCAAGAGGTATCACTTGTATTAATTCTTCAAAGTCATTCCATAATTTCTCTTTAGAGCATATATTTAAGCTTATTTAAGGAGCATAAGCACTTGTAACATTAAAAATATTAATTTCAACAACCATTTTGAGGGCTATAGTTTTATCTCCAATTCTTTTAATTTTTACAACATTATCTTTCAAACTTTTAACTATAACTACACCATCATTTCTAGTGAAACTCCTACCCAAGCACCAGAGGTTAAAACCTAAGCTATAAATCTCTTTAGCCTTTTCTTTAACCCATTTAGTTTCTTGAATATATAAGATATTTATCTTCCTATGAACCATAATATCAACTAATTCCATTAATTTACCAAGGAGAGAACCTATATTCTAAGATTTTATTCTAATATTAGTTTCATGGACTAATTTTTTTACACGCATTCATCCGTAATGTGATAACCTTTGCTTGTTTGACACTATATTTGGGTGTCGGTGTAACGACCCTTGCACACTTCTCATTGTATTCAGGTCACACAGCACGTCGCTTCTAAGGGGCGCCCTAGCATTTGCACAAGGATCTAAAGAATTCATGTCATGATTTTTCAACAAATTTTATGTTGGTTATTGACTACCTATCACAACCCTCCACTTTTCATATTGGGGGCTTGGAACCCGGCAATAACAATATTAGATACAATTTTTGTGCATGTCAGTATTTTCATTATTGATGCTACCACTAATTTATCTCTTCCTATGGTCACCCTAACACCACTTGAAACAGTAAATCCTAAGCCTCGCTATTCTTAGCATACTTATAAATCAATGCGATTACTAAATTTTATTTAATATCTTATTGTATAGTTTTATATCCTTTTTAGATCTTATTCATAATTTTTCTGAGTATTTATATTAAAGATCTTCGTTAGTAGCAGGAAACGGCTAAGGAACTTTATGTAATGTAGAAAATGAAAAAATAGAATTTCTTAAATTAGTCTACAAATAAAAGGGCTATTGATGTTTCCTAGGTGTATAAGATCAAAACAAAATCAAATGAGTTTATTTGGTGGTATAAAGTATGACTAGCTGCTAAAATATTTCTCAATAGAATGTATGGATTTATGAGAAGACATTTATTCTAATTACAAAAATGATTACTATTCTTATTCTTATTGAAGTTGCATCAATTTGTCAATGGCATATATCTCAGAAGGATATAAAACATACATTATTGAAATTTAAGAAGAGTCGTACACAGTTCCCTCCTGCTATTTTTCACCACGTTGGTGAAGTTTACAAGCTTAAGAAAGAATTATATAACCTGAGCTTGATTGAAGAATTTCTCTATTGTGCTACATCACTTTGGTTTTATTATAGTGATCATGTCTCTGCATTGACTCTACACTCATTCTTAAGTGCACTCCTATTGACGATATTTTATTTTCTTTATATGTCGATGGTATAATTATTATAGATGAGAATATTCATGAGATTGCTATGTTAGAAGTTTAAATTAGTTTCTCATTTTAACAAGAAATATTTGAGTCATTTATGTCATTTCATTGACGTGGCTAGTTCTTCCAAAACTTATCTTCTCTCAGTCCAAGTATGCAGTGGATATCAATGAGTGTACGTTCTTATTGATACTAGCACTATTGATGCCCAACTTGAGCTCCATATTTGTTATTCTTCTTCGGGAGGTACATCATTGACTAAACCAGTTTTATATCATACTATAGTTGATATTTTGATTTGTCTTAACTTCTGCACAAAGGAATATAGCCCATGTTGATCACATTGTTAGCCTTTTTTTTTTCCCCACTATTGTTCAGTGGTTGGAGGAGAAACAATTCGATTGATAAGCTCACTAATCTTATTTTCTTTAAGATACAGAACCAAAATCGCCCACTTCCCCTAAACAATTAAGCAGAAAATAACTGTACCGAAAAGAAAAACTAATAATCATACGGTCACCTAACCATCCAAACAAAAAATTGATTGAAGTATATTTTAATAATTAATAACCACCTGAACCAATGGTATAACTGTCAGTCGTGCAGCAACATCTCCACGGGATTTATTGCACTCTCTCCATAGAAAGTTATGAGCAGGCATGTCTCCATAGCTGAAGCACCAAAAAAGAAATGAAAATTTCCACTTTTAAAATTAACAAGAACTTTGTGATTTTTTATTCTTAGTTAAACTCAATTATATCTCAAGCTTGCAAAAAAGATAGAAGTGTATAATCAGCCATCTGTACTTACAAATAAGAAATAATTATCTAAGAAACGGATGATAGATGTATGGCATAAGAATAAAAAAATATTTGGAGTTGAAAATCAACGTAGACTTTTAGATTAAAAAATATAAGAGGCCAGAAGTACAACTGTAAAGCAACCTTGTAAATAATAATACGTAAAATTCTATCATGGAAGTTGAGTTGTTCAAGCATAAAATATCCACACGAACAAATCCAATCTTCTAGCTAAGAACTCATCCTGCTATGCTGCTAGCCAATGAGATGAAAAGCTAGGAGAAGCTCCCTTAATCTATTCTTAAAGGAGACAAACTTCAGCCAAGTGAAGTTCAGGAAACAAAAACTGGTCCATGAGGTTCCCTCTGGATTTCTCTGGTAGATTTCATGGTCAACATGGTGCAGAAATTATAATTCATGGCTTGCATGCCAGCCAATTGATTAGAAAATGACAAGCCAGTTGTAAGCTAATCTCTAATGACAGAGAGAGTGCTGATCATAAATTCTAAAGGAGGGCATCATTTCTGGGGTTAGGACTTTTCTGCATAAATGTTCAAGAAAATAGAAGCTTTGGACTTATTGGGAGCTGGTCATGAAAGGGAGAGGGTAGAGTATAAATGAGGGAGCTAGAAAGGCATGGGGAAATGGTTTGCTTTTAGTCCACTGTTGTATCTGGGAGAATGTAACCAAAAGATGATTAGGGAGAATATAGAACCGATATCAAGTTAAACAATGAATTCCTGATAATTGTGCCAGTGTTTTGGCCTCACCAACCATCAAAGGGTCCAAAAAGTCAAATATGTATCCAGGTTCAGACTCAAAGCTGGAGCAGAATGTACCCTCGAAGCTGAAAATTTAGTTGTTGGTTTGAAGTGTTTTGATCGGAAGGGATCTGCAACTAAATTGATATCAGGGCATCTTGCAATATAAGGTACTTATTTTGTCTTGGTTGTGAAGAGACAGTTTTATCTGCATAGTTTTCTGGTTTTCTACTTTATTTCATTGTTAATTGGGATTTCCTGTGGATGTTCAATGAAACATCTAACTTTTTATTCAAAAAATTATTTGTGCAAATTGTTATCTTTTCTCCATAAAAAAAAATCAGTCCTGTGCTATTCGTGTCTTTCACTTATCCAATGGCATTTCCTTTCTACCTTCCTCGAGCAGAACAAAACTTTTGAGCAAAGAAACCTCAGGTTCAATACTAAACAAAATACAATAATTTTTTCTCTAGCTAAGCTCATACAAAAATCTCAATTAAGTGTAACGCAAAGGAACAAAAAAAAAAATGATACAGGACTAGCTACAACATGTAGACCTTTTCCACCAAGAAAGCAAATAATTTGATACAAAAGAAACAGAACCATGTGAATTATTCATAAGTAAAAGTTAATTTTTCTTTAATAAAGTAGAATTAATTAATCTTTTTGACAGTGTTTAGTGGAATTCAACACATTGTTATGATTGCAAGCTACAGAGAAGAAATAGGCAAAAAGATCATTTAGATAGGACGCTAGCTACAACAAGGAGTCCTTTTCACTTTAGAAAAGAGTAATTTGATATAATATAAACAGAAACATATGAGCTGTTCAAGAATCAAAGTCAATTTTTTTATAGAAACAGTACATCAATTAACCATTTTGAAAGGGTTTAGTGGGATTCAGCACATTATCATGATGGCAAGTACCAAGATGAAGCAGTAAAGAGAATACATTAGGCACCTAAAAACATTTCATCCAAGAAAAAATGAAGCATCGCCCTCACCTGAAACCAAGCTCATTTAGTCTTTGCGAGCACCACGCAAAGTGTCGGCTTTCATCATCTGCAACATGAGCAAAATCAGAGAAGAACTTATCTCCGAGCAAATCATGAAGTGTGGAAAACCGAGCGACTGTATCCCATGCCAAGTCCATGGCGTTAAGCTCCACATGAGCTAAGTTATGAAGCAAGTAAACGTTGAGTGGCAGGCCTGAGCTCTTATGTGTTGGAATCTCCTTCGGAGGCACCTGCAGAAATCAACATGTTTTTGTTTTGGTCTCATCCTATCAAGGAAAATGTCTTTTGGTCGATTTTGACAGGTATGATGTTTTCATAGTTTAAGTGCTTAGTTTCAGCAAATGTTCTGAAAGGGATTCCTAGTGGGCCATCTATTGCTGAACAGAAAAAAGATTTAAAAGGAAAAGTTTTAATGGTTTGATCAAATTATGTCGTCGGATCACCAGGCTACTAACAAGTTCTTTTTGTAATTTTGTTCTGACATCCAATTATAATTTAGATCCATGCAGAAAGAATTTATACATGTATATTATCTAAGATAGCTAGTCAAGGAATAACACATTAGTTGGCCACCAAAAGTAAGGACACATTCACGGCTTGTTATATTAAGAACAAATTTCATCGGTAAAATATAACACCATATAAGTTTTCAGTCCAATTAGACTCGAGCTCAATATTTTTGTACAGTCTAAGAGTATGTTTGGGTCAGCTTTCTGCCTATCTTGTGTTTCAAACTGCCATTAAAACTCTATTTGGAGAGCTACTTGTTGCTACTAGCTATAAATTTTTGTGGCAGGAATCAACTTCTTATAACCAGAGCTGTTAAAATGAGGTAGTTGTAAGAAAGTAGACGTCTAATCTTTTGAAATTCTTTTAATTTTCACATTAACTTTCTAGAAAGTTACTTTCTCTAATACAATTTTATATTTATCTTTGTAGAAAGCTCAGCTACTCTAAGAGAACCATAAATCTCAATATTTCATTGTCCTTATTCCGCTTCAGAATTCCTAATTGGATCTGATTCTATGTTGTACAACTAAAGTAGTTGCAAAAAAAGTTTTGAATCTCATCAATCTTTTGCACTCAATTATTTTCTTTTTTTCTACGGTATAAACTAATCAAACTAATTTTTAGGAACTCATCAAAATAAACAGGTTGTAAGATTTGGAAGGGAGAAAAAATTATTCCTCTTCAATTTCATAGAAAACGATTATAAAATAAATAGAAGGGAATGGCTCCCACATAGGAAAGTAATAAAATTAGCCATAACTCTACATAATAAAAGAAGGAAATCGGAATTATGATATACCGACAATTCTAAATCCTAATAATATAAAATACTAATAGTAAAAAATACTAAAACTAAAATCTTCCTAGGAAATCCACGCCTCCCCTCAAGTTGGAGAATAGATATATACCATACCCAACTTGCTTACAAGAAACTCAAAACTAGGCTTGAAAACTCTTTTGGTGAATCTGCTATTTGTTGTGTTATAGGAGTAAAAGGCATGCAAATAGCTCAAAAATCAATCATCCCTTTTATAAAGTTTCTATAAATCTCCACATGTGTTGTGCAATTATGTTGTATTGGATTTTATGCAATGTTTATGACAACTTTATTGTCTTAACATCACGCATACTCCATTAGCCATAACTTGATATTCTGCATCGACTCTACTTCTTGCCACAACATTCTATTTCTTACTCCGCAGTGTAATCGAATTTTCACGGATATAAGTGTATTATCGGAAGTCAATCTTCTGTCAACAACTGAACCCACTCAGTTTGCAACAGCATATTCCTCTATGTTCTGCTGTGCGGTCTTCTTAAAAAGTAAACCCTTATCTGGTGTACGTTTTAGGTATCTCAGAATCCTGCTAACAACTTAAAGGTGTTTCGCTGAAGGTAGGTGAATGCATAAATTGACTTACCAAATTTACAGCAAAATCGATATTTGGCCATGCATGTGATAAGTATATTAACTTCCGGCCAACTTTTGATATCAAAATATATTCACTGGGTTGCCCTCTTTCTCATTTCCAAGTTCTGATTGGGATCAATTGGAATGTCTGCTGACCTATAAACACTCATCTTTGTTTCGTTTAGAAAATCAAGAATATATCTATGTTCGGAAACAACAATCCATTTCTTCGATCTAGCAACCTCCATGCCAAAAAAATACCTTAGATATCCTAAGTCCTTGATCTTTAAAACTTATGAGAGGAAAGTCTCAACCGGTTAATCTCATATACGTCATCTCCGGTGATAATTATACCGTCCACATACGAAATCAGTATAATTATATTAGCATCCTTCGAATGTCTGAAAAACATTATATAATCTCCTTGATCTTGAGCATACTCCTGACCTTTAACAAACAATATAAATATTTCAAACTACGGTATAAAACAACCTCCTTCAACTTAGAAACTTTCAAAGCATCCAACATTGTATTAAAAATCTCCGTACAAGACAAATATGAGGTAAATCCCCAAAAATATGTAAGTTAATATGACACATACTAAACAATGAATGTTAACCTCACCCCCTTACAAGCAGTAATGGATGACTGGAATCATTAGATTTCATATTAGAGTTTAACCTAGGTTCAAGACTAGAAGATTTAGAATACGAAGATGAAGTAAACTTATCATGGGGAAAAGCTGTGAGGACATTACATGGATGATTAATGGATTATGGGCCATGCAAAGAATTTATAGACTCTTTCTTTTGAGTTGTCCTTCATCATAAGTAGACAATGACATTATACTAATGTCGTAGTTCTTTTTCTTGTTTCTTCGTTGTTTGTTATAGAGTTATGAATGTGATGAGATGACACTATAGGAAGATCTAAATCGTCTTCAAAATCTAAAAAAAGCGACCCACTTTTTTTGATAAATATAGCTTGGATTTTCATGTTGAACAATCAAAATTGGAGAGAAATTATTTTGTGAGTCATGAGTTTCAGAAAAGTTCTAAAACAATAGTCGAATCTTTGTTTTGTCCTCTCCTTTTGAAGATTAGATGAAAAAAAAAACTTATAAATCAAAAAAGGTGACATACGTGAAAACAAACATTTTTTTTAAAATAGGATCAAAATATTTATACCCCCTTTAGGTGGGAGCATAACCAACATACACACATTTTATGGCTTGGGTTCAAATCTTCCTTGATTATGACTGAATGTGAACAACTGCAGTACGCCCAAATATTTTTAAAGTTAAATCAGAAGAAGGTCGA
This sequence comes from Papilionanthe hookeriana x Papilionanthe teres, assembly GCA_022702705.1. Lineage (NCBI taxonomy): Eukaryota > Viridiplantae > Streptophyta > Magnoliopsida > Asparagales > Orchidaceae > Papilionanthe > Papilionanthe hookeriana x Papilionanthe teres. The sequence goes on along the minus strand of CM040422.1, from coordinate 103,244,194 downwards.
CTTGTTGGGTAAATTTTTTGAAAAGAATATCAAAATGTATTTGAAAGTTTTTTTTTTTTTGGGGCAACTTTCTACTTCTTTATGTTTCAAAGTTTAATGTTTTAGTGGGTTCTATTAATAAAGAATGAAGCAGTAAGAACGGCTTCACCGCCAAGGTATTTTGACACATAATTTATAAATAGTAATGTATGAGATACTTTCAATAAGTATTTATTTTTACATTCAACCACACCATTTTGCTTTGGGGTGTCGACTGAAGAAATTTGATAAAACACTACTTTTTGAAAAGAATCTACGTAATTTTTTTTTTGAAATACTTTGGACTATTTCCATAATATTTGAAAATTTATTTGAAATTGTGTTTGTTCAAGGTGTAAAAGTTTTAAAATTATTTCCATTTCAGGATTTTTTTCATAAAATATACCCAACTTAATTTTGTGTAATCATCAATAAAAGTAACAAACTATTTATTTCCAAGTATGTAAAATGTTTATAAGGACTCCAAATATAATTATGAATCAGAGTCAAATGTGTAGTTGTTCTGTAAATTTGGTTAGCAAAAGATGCACGATAATATTTAGTAAATTGACTGACTCCACATTGGAAAGATGACAACATTTTACTTTGAAATAAACTACGAAACAAGAATTATAAATACTATAAACTGTGATGGCCTAACCTATAATATCATAGCATAATTTTCTTGGGAAATAAAATCAAAATTTAAATAAGTGGTTTAATTTTTTTTATTCTCATTAAGTCCATCATCAAAATAATAGTCAATTATTTTCCTTAGAAGAGTCAATTGTCCTCTCAGTGGTCAAAAATAAAACTTACAACAAGGGTAGTAAAAATTAAAGTGCCACTGATAGTCAAAAGTAATTTTGCTAATGGATAATAGATTACAAGACAAATTGAGAACATGGAGCACATCACGAAGGATTAACAACAATGTGTTTGACAGTTCCTTTCTCGAAAATTATCGAGAGGGAACCATCAGTAATTTTGACCATTTTATTGCATACACAATGTCTATAAGATGAGAATAATTTAGAACAACCAGTCATATGATCAATTGCACCCGAATCAATTATCCAAGAATAAATATAATTAGGGTTAACACCTAATAATGTGGTGGTTAAGGAGTTACCCTTCGACGCTGAAGAGCAAGACAGAATCAGTGACAAATTTGGAGATTAAAACAATTGTACAAGTCCTTTAGTTGCTCCTTGGTGAAAGGCATTGTACCTGAGTTGGTAAAAGACTTGTGTTTCATCAACAATGGCTTGATAGACCTGCTCTTCACGTTTAGTTTTTAGTTTCCAATTTATGAGTATACCATAACATCCATGTCTCCTTTGCATGACAGGATTTTTTGCAATGATCGCACTACCATGGGTAGATAAAATTGATTTTGGAATTAGTGGAACCAACGGGAATAGTAGAATTTTTGGGCGTCGGTCATCACCGACTTATACCGACATCATCAGAGGGGAGGAGTGGGGGGAGACGGCGGGTCTGAAAATTCAAGTCAATTTCGGTTGCAGGTTATTTCGGAGCTTTAAAGCTGAGTAAAGAAGAAGTTGGCAGAGATGGCACTGTGAAGAAGAAGCTCACCGTCAAAAAGAACAAAACTTACAAAAGAGAAAGCCCTCGCCAGAAAGAAGTCTCGCGCTGACAAGTGGCTCCTGGCATCAAAGATGGGCGGCAAGAAGGAATTGAAATCCTCTATGCCATGGCAAGTCTAGAACCTTGACGACAAAATTGTGAAAAAGTTGCGACATCAAAACCTAGCGAAAGCATATCGAGATCCCTCAAACGTCGTGATGCAATTGTTGCCTTCCTTGTTGACTCTAATTGTGATTGTATCGCACGGAGATGAAGTCACGGTCCATTCGTTGTCTTCCCTGTTGGCTCTAATCATGATTGTGTCGTGAGGAGATGAAGTCGCAATTCATCTGCATTTTCAGCTAATCAATGGTTTCGAGTAGAAGCGGAATGAAAATGAGAAGGCCAGAGTTTTGGATGTCTTTATATGTCATGATCTCATATGTTTCCCAGCTAGCTAAAATTGGAGCTGTGTTGTAAGGTTGTGGGCAAGAGTAGGGCGAAAGGAGGAGGCCACGATGCCCATCGTACATGAGTGACCAGGCTGAAGCGATTCAATCGCAATTTCGGTTGCCATTTCGATAACTATTTCTAACTCTGATACCGTGTAAGATTTGGGATAGGAAAAATAATTATTTCCTTCAATTTCATAGAAAATGATTATAAGATAAATAGAGGGGAGCCGCTTCCACAATAGAAAAATAATAAAATCAGTCATAACTCCCCATAATAAAAAAAAATAAAAACCAAAATTATGCATACCAAAAAATATAAATCCTAAAATAGAAAATATTAGTAATAAAAGATACTAAAAATAAAAATCTTCCAAAAAAAATACAACACAGGTCGTTAGAGTTATCCCTTAATAGCCAAAATTACAAGTAGCCTAAAGAAATTATAATATGACTAATCCTCTTTGATACATCACCAAAAAATCTACATTATCAAGCACGAATCTCTCAATGCAATTTGAATGAGATAAATTCATATTCAGCATTACCCAAGCTCTAATTTTAGTAAATTTATAGCCAAATCAAACATCTCAATAATACAAATTTAATGTAACCAAAAGTAATTAAATTTGAGTCCAAATGAGCTCAGGTCAACCAAAAGTATAATTGAAAGTTCCAAGACATTAATTGAAGAAACTTTAAAGAATACATAAATTTAATATGTTTATAGCTAAATTGAGTATCTCGATAATTAAAAAAAACACAATAAGCCTAAAATTACTTGGGAATTATTCAATTTATTGAAAAAAGAATGCACTATAAAAATAATGTATTGAATTTGAAATACTTAGAAGTTCTTTAATTCTGTATAAAATAAATATTGGACTTCACATTCCCTTATTTGATTTTAAAAAAAAAATTTGAAATCAATGTTAAATTAAGTGACCAGCAGGTCGTGGTCAATGGCAGGATACAGCTAGAGGCAGGCAAAAAGCAGTCGAAAACCAACAAAGTCAGGCGACAAGCAAATGGGCAATTGGTAGGCGGTCAATGGGTAGGCTGGCAGATGGTAGAGGGGTGGCGATAGGTGATTGGTGGGTGGAAGGTAGAGGTCTACCAAAAGCTGTTGGTGGATGGAGGCGTGCAACGATGAGCAGTCAGGCAAGCAGAGAGCGATGGCATAGAGGCGAGTGTCAAGCAGCCGACAATGGGTGGGGTAGCAGGCCATGAAAGGCAGCCAGTGGGCGGACAAGCGGGGAGGCGCTTACTAGCTGCCAGTAGTAGGCTATGGGTGGCAATGGCAAGCAACACTTTACACAAAACGTATATTTGGAATTTTCCCAAATCAAGTGAATTCCAAATACAATATAAATGAATTCCAAATACATGGTAATTTTACACAGCATTTGGAATTCATTTAAACAAACGCCCAAATTTTTGAAACTCCTATAAAAAAAATGCAGTGCACTCCCTTTGCAGTAAACTAAACAATCACGTAATTGTGATATCATTAAAGCACTCAGATGTTAAAGAATGATTCATATCAAAAGAATTAATATACATAGTTCGATAAAGTGCTTTCAAATTTTAGTCAATTTTCTCAAATGGGGAATTTACATACATGCCACCCAATTCTTATGTAGTTACATATCTAAAATCGAGATTTTTACATGTATACCATCCAAATCTTTCATATTACATAAGAAATACCACTATTTTAACTTTAAAAAAGTTAAAATACATTCATGTAGAAATTCATGTTTAGGTGTTAGATATATAAATAGAAAAAATTAAGTGGTATGCATGTAAATCTTCTTTTATCAAAATGTTACTCAAAAACTATACATCCTTATCATATGGGGAGGAAAAGAGTGAGCATCTAAGTTTAGAATTTTCATCTAATTTAAATAATACTTGGCAAAACTGACGCTGCAACTGCCGCATTTTCTGATACAGTGGCCCAATTCAAGCTATAGTACCGCAGGGAGTCATCTAGCATGGAGCCGTCTACAGTGCTTGCTACTGTACCGTGCCGCAGAATAGTTTGGTTTGGTTTTGTCAAGGAGAGTCGGTTGACAGTTCCTTTATGTGGTTTTCCTTCCAATTTGGAGGGGAGTGCACTCCTATTAACCATAAGTTTATAAATACGTTATTTTTGTGTTTAATGGGAGTTTTCCTTTGTGTTTTCTGTCAGAACAGTTGTTGGCGTCCAAGTTTTCCCTTCTAGGGACGTATTCGAGAGCGAGTGGTACTCCGGTTATATCTCATTCTGAGACGGTATCTCTCCTTCAAGGGTCGAGTGGTGCTCCAGTTATATCTCACCCTTGAGGTGATGTTATCCTTTTCTAACTACTCCGCAACCCTCTCGCTTCGCTACCACATCTTCCTCCTCGCTGCAGCTACCCCGATAGCCACCTTCAAACTGTCTTCATGAAGTTCTTCTCTCCCAACCGTTGCCAGCTCAATGTCTATCTGAACAATTCCTCTGGTACCCTTGTTGTTGTCCCAGCCCCCCGCAACCTTCACTCTACCTTCTCTTAGCCTTCTGCCTCGTTATCGCAGCCCGTAAGCCCCTCTCCTTGGTTTCCACTACAGTCTTAGCCCCTCTCCTTACTGAAAGCAAATATGCAATCTTAGCCACACACTCAATCCACCCACCTCTTTGCTTCTACTTTTCCAAGCCCTTATCAGCCACCATCACCATCCCAGGTCTACCCTTGTTAAGTGTTCATGCCGAGTTTGTTGCTATTTCAAATTTTCAGGTGTCGTGTTATTGTTTTTTGTCTTTCAGGCGTGCTGGTTGTAACTACATATTTGCTTTCAATAATAATATTTACTTTTTCTATGGTGGTTTGCTTTAACTCCAGTATTATTTGGTATCAGAGCTTGCATAACCGAAGTTTAGCCTAGAGTTTTTAGCATCCATCATACTCAAACAAATCTCCACAGCATCCGTCATACTCAAACTAATCTCCAACAACCACCCTCACTCCCCCCCCCCCAAAAAAAAAAAAGAAATTCCCTTCCTTTTCCATCCCAATATGGCTTGTTCCACACACCCAAACAGTAACCGCATCACCGCTAAGACAGGTGTCAGACACCAATCAAGAGTATGTCGTGGAAGAGAACAGCGACAACTTCGTCGACTGCAAGAATGGCTTGATAAAATTAAGGAAAGGAAACCATCTGATGGGGTTACCCAAACTCCATTTAATTACAGAAATAAAGTGCATGTAAGAGTATATAGAGATGAGGTGTCTGGTAGAGGATATTGACGTGAAATGTCTGCTATAGATTTTAGAGATGAAACATCTTTACCCCAACGAATTTAATTGAACTATCTGAGTAGCCTGGATTTTGAGACAACGATGGATTTGCCATACTTTGATGATCAAATGTATCCGGACGAGTTCATCGAGTGGTTTCAGACTATCAAACTTTTCTTTGAGTACCAAGAAATCCCACCGACATAATGGGAATAGTTTTTTTAGGAATCCAAATGAAATGAAAGGTACGGGAAGTCATGGATCCAAGGAAAACTTCGATGACGACCCAAACTATCATATTGTTTGGCTTTAATTTTGAAACTAGCAGCAGCAAGTTAAAAAATGGTGTACTGTTTTGACAGCAAAATTTGATGCATCTATGATAGCGTGAGGAAAAAGATAAGACACTAGCTTGTCCCAAATGAAACGGGAGATGTGGCGCTAGTACCTACCAGTTCATTACGAACTGGATATGCAGACCCTAGTTTCAAAAGTAAAAAGAACATTATCTAATAACCACTACATCTTACAATCAGAGTTCAACCCCATAATCTTATAACGAGAGTATATTCAGGGGAACATCAAAGCTGACCTCGCCTCAAGAGGCAATAGGTCAGAGTGGAGAAAACGTAGAACTAATCTGCATTCCCAAATTCGTCCCCATCAAAAAGACTTTCAAGTGTCATGGATTTGGGCATTATGAATCATAGTGCACAACCAAGAGAATAATTTCTCTTACAGACCAGGGAGCAATTGAAAAAATATAGTGATCCAGGAGACGATGAAGATTTCAGAGATGATTCTCAACTTTCAGTCAGCAAGGAAAAGACCTCAGTGATTTCAGTTGAACTCAGGAGAGAGAATCCAATTGAGTTGATAGTAGTTCTTCTAGAAGGTAGTGAGTATGAGGTAACAGGCGTTCATGCAGAATATGAAATTGTGGTATCTCGAGCTACCGTTTTGTAGACAATGAGAGGAGCATCAACAGGACTGATATTGAATGTCCAAAAAAGCCATAAGTTGGAGGAGCCTATATCAAACACAAGGCAACCCAAGATAAGAAAAATTAAAACCTTTTAGATATATAAGCTACCTTTTGAGTTTCCCCTACTGAGTGAGATCTAGTGAGTCTGAGATGAGACTCTTTTATGCCACTTCTAGAAATCCATAGAGGGGCATCAGCGTATTAAATTTAGTTGAGCGTTATACCCACCAACAGCTGGTCAGCAACGATTGATGAACCACAGTATTGCAAATCGCATTAGGAGCTTTGCAAGAATGAAGATCCTATAGTAGGATCCAGGTCATTTTAGAGAAGAAGATGTCTCTCATGAGTTATCACCCTAAAGCACGACCTAACCTGCCATAGATTGTCCCGGAATTGATTCCTCCTAAAACACTTGTTTATCAATTACATCCGGCTGAGAAAGAGTGGGAGAATCAGGTTATAAATCTATGTCGGCTGTCAAATTGGAGATTTTCGATCGCCGGAATAGAAATCTTGTCGCTCGCTTTAAAATAGATTTAATATATATATATATAATTTTGAAAGTAGTATTTTAATCTTGAAAAATGCGAGATCAAACTAATCTCACATATTCGATAGTTTAAATAAACGAACACTACATTACAAGTCATATATATACTCCAAAGAATAGAGGCGTTGCTTGATAACAAGACTCGATTAAATAAACTATAGAAATTATGACATCCATTTTGATCTGCTAAAACATTTATGTTGACCGACAAGTTATCATCTATAATATGAAAGATTAGGTAGAGTTTATATTAAGCTGTGTCCTTCAAGTTTCCTTTAAGAGAAAGCTCCTATAGTTAATTATATCTTAAGCAAGCGAAGTCACCTAAAAACTCTCTCAATTTATGTCTGAGACATTGTCTTCATGAATTTCAAAGTTTAGGGTTTTCAAGGTCGACATAGAAAATTAAAATGCAAAAGGATCAAATTGGAACAGTTATTATGGAATCCAAAGGAATAAATGTAGGGGATGACAGGAATCCTGAGGAGAACCTCGGTGATTTCCCAAACTATCCTATAGTTTGTCTTCAGTTTCGAAGAGAAATTATTTAATGTTTTATCCTGTCAATTTTATTATGTATGGCTTAAATTTGCATGTACCCGTCCTACAAATAGCCTAGAAGATAGAAGAATTTACGTCGTACTGACAACGATCTCGAAATCCTAAAAAAAGTTAAGGCTTATATTGTACATAGTGTTGTCCAAAGGCCTAAAGATGAGTTGAGGATTTACGTTGCACTAAGCAGACAACCTCAAAGTCCTATAATTTGTTGTTTAATTCTAAGAAAATGATTTGTTGTTGTAGATTCATTTGTTCTCTTGAAGATGTTCTTCTGTATGTCATCGTCGTGTTGTCCACAGTGCATGCTCCAAGCTCCTTGCTGAAATAGCAGCCCTAATGTCTAAGTTTCAAATAGTTTTACCAAGTGTGTTTTAATGTCTGGTTTTGTTATTGTGATTGTTGTTTAAATGTTTTATGGGAGAATTTAAGTTGATTAAGCGATACCGGTTAGAATCACATAGTTCCCTCATTCCGACACCACTATTTTCTTTGGATTCACTTAGTCTAAACAAGTTGTTAAGCTCATTTAAACAGGAGAAATCTCGTTAGCAGCCGTAGGTCGCCTCTTCCGAGGAATTCCGACCATCCAAAGAGGGTGTATTAAATTTAATTATATTTTTTTTGTTTTCTTTTGGTTTTTGGTTAAACATGCAGATTTGTCTTGAGTTTTACAGGTAAAGTAAATAGATGCAGGTAAGAAAATGCGATAAAACAAAAGAAAAAAAAATTATATTGCAAAAAAATGTAAATGCGTACCTGTCATCTTCTCGCACTCATGCTGAAATATTAAAACTTGCAACATATATATATAATTTTGCAAGAAATTTAATTACCATAAAGAAAAAAAATAAAAAAGCAGGTTAAGGTGTGTCTACCGAGTCCTAGGTCATAATTTGGTGAGTTCCTAACCACTTGTTTTAAGGATATTTTTTTTAGCAAAAATTTAGTTGTATTCCAAGACATCCAAAAGACTATAAAAGTGTTCAAGGTGTAACCCTAAACGACTTTCACAACCCTTTGAATATTCTCGAGTTCTTCTAAACTTACTATGTTGCTAATCATTCGTTCGTTATCAAGTTGTGGTCCAATGGGTATATTTTAACCTATGCTTAATGAAGCTTGATGTTTTAATCATCCCTACGAGTGGGGTAACTATTTATTCATTTAATGTTTCATTTGTGAATTATGTGGGTGAAGACCATCAAGAGCAAAATTGATTTATTAAGGAACCTAACCACTTTAATCAAAGTCGGGCTAGTAGTATTTTCATAGTGTTTTATTATTAATTATTTTTGTTTTCTAAACCTCATTAAGCAAATTTGGATTAAGTTTAGCTCACAACTAAGCCCTTAGGATTTTGGTCAAATTTGTAATTTTTAGGAATATAAAACGGAGGTGAATTTGATCCTTATCGAAGATTGTATTATCATTAAACCATTGGCTAAGAGTTTTGAATTTGTGAATTATAACCTTCAAAAATCAAACCCCTCACTCTAGGATCATTCAATTTAATTAACTTCCAAGTTATAATAATTCGGGGAATTACAACCCTTGTTATGATAAAGTAATGAATTAGTTTCTACCTCTTAATCATTTATGTTTTAATCATCTAGAAAAGTTGATTATGATCATTCATTACACATTTACTCTTTAACATAGCCTAAACATTAATTGGAGTTTAAATTCCATAATTATCATTTTGCCCTTTAAAATTTTATCACTTCATAATTCTTTAAATTAAACTCAAATGAACTTGAAATTTTTATGTTACCTCACTCATGGGTCAATTAAAATATCAGAGAAAAAAATGTAATTTTCTGATTTTTTTTTTGTAATTATTTTAACTAAAAAATTAAATATTTTTCAAGTTAATTCATTAATCTATCAAAAGTACATTATCTATCCTTAGAAAAATTATTGGAAGTTCACCTAGGTCAAAAGACCACTTAAACCAATTTTCATGATTTTTTTAAAATTTTATTTTAATTATTAATTATTTGTTGATTTTATGTATTAACTAAATATAAAATATCTTTTAACTTGAAAATTGTTTCTTATATTTTTCTTAAATCTCTCTGAGTTCAGAAAACCCAGAGAAACAAATTTTATATTTTTGTTATTTTTATTTTATTTATTGTAATTATTTTATTGCAAAATTAAGAAAAATTCATAACTATTTTTAGAAAATTAAGAAAATTATTCCAATTGCTCTAAAGTGATCAGGAAATAATTTAAAACATTCTTGAGCATTTTTTATATTATTGTGATCCTTGACTGTTATCTTTAGTTTAGATTGATTATTGTGAATTTTCTGATTATATTTTAATTTTTATATTTTTCTTAAACTTTATTGAATTAAATATACAAAATGTTATTTTTTGTTATCAAATCCATTTTATATTTTTCCTGTGATCATCTGACCACAATGAACCTATCAAACTCATTTTTAAATTTTTCTGATTTATATTTTAATTTTTATGATTTTATAATTAAAACAGAGGTAATTTACTTTGAAAATTAGGGCTTTCACTCTTAGTGTTCTCTGATTTTGAAAAAATAAGAGAACACACTAAGGATGAAAAGTTTAAACCCTCCCAATTTCATGTCATTGTGATTAACATTTACTGAGTTATGATTTAATGAAGTTTTAAGGTATTTAATTAATTTAAAAATAAATAAAAGTCATTTTTTTGTTTTTATTCCACATTGCTTCTCTGTTCACTGAGCAACAGGGTATTTTTCTTTTACTTTTAGCATTTTTCTACACCAAGTTATGCATTTTCTAAGTTAACTGAATTAAATAAATTATAAAAATCCTATTTTCCTACTTAAACTAGTCAGCTGCAGCGTCAACCTACGGCACTCTCATCTTTCCATGCGGCGCAATTTGATTCGCTGCCGCCAACCGCGTCAGCGCTGACCCGACCCGTGTTTTATGCTCCATTCCTTCGTCCGAACGCATCAGCGCCATCCATCTAATACACACGCGATCGGACGGTCCCTAGTCATCGTCTTCATCTGGTGTAAACAGAGAATCGTCCGCACTAAAACCCTAAAATCTCGCTTGATACTCAACTAAATGACATAGGGTTTGTTCCGACACCTTCATCTAATCCAGCAAACACATGTATACGGTCACATGCACATGAATTTAAACTTTTCTTCATAAAAGCTCAAACTGAGCTCAATTTGTGAGAAAATGGCTTATACCTGAGTCCAAGAGGTGAGGCCTCGATTGGATGCTTGCAGAAGCTTTGTTAGGACCTGGCGAACCTCCTCTAAGTGTCAACTTGCTCTGGGAATGGGCCTGAGTAGAAATTCCTCCTACAAGTGGTGCGGCCTTGATCAAAGTCTGGTGCAGAGCTTGGGAGATGGGCCTTTCAATGGGGATCTTCCTCGTTTAGTCTGGGGAAGCTCAGTGACAGTTCAATGTGAAGATTTGTGGAGTGACAGAAATTGTCCTGTTTTTGACCTATTTTGAGTGGCAAAATTGGCCTCAGACTGTGGGGAAGATTGGTGGAGAATATTGGGCTTGAGCTTAGGGGGGTCTGGAGAATCTCAGGAAGCAATTTGGCAGAATTTCCCCAAGTTTTCTAGCACTCTCCTTACTTGCGGTGAAGAGGTAGAGATTACATAGGCATGGCCATGGTGGCCACCAGGGCTACCTAATGGGTGCAATCAGCTGCTTATGTGGAGGGCTGAACGGCACAAGTGACCAATTAGGTTGAGCCAGCTCGGATGGATGGAATTGGGTTTGAGTTATGGAAATGACTCTCTCGGTTTTGGGTTTTCCGGCGACTAGGCCGGCCGGCCGGCCAGGCCAGGACTGGTAGCTAGCTGAGTCAAGGGAGACAATGGAGAGTTTAATTGTGATTAGTTGGGAGGTTTGATGGTTGGTGCCAAGTATCTCCTTAGTTTGGCCAATTTTGGTAAAAGATCCCCTAATTCAAGGGACTCTTGGTCCATGGCTCATGTAAGTTGGGCTAGGTGGATCTAGGATGGGTCTTAGGGTTCAAATGATGGTTGTGGAGGCCATGGCTTAGTCAATTTTAATGGTTTAGTCAAGTTTAGGATTTGGGTTCAAAATTCTAGTTTTGGTTTGGACTTGAGTCTAGTTTGGGTTTGGGCTAGGAATTTGGGTCAAGTGATTGATCAAATTAACTTGGATAATTGTGATGAGGAGTTTTGAAAAGGAATTGGGTAGTTTAGAATTGATTGGGAGACTCAATTTGGTGGAATTTTGCTCATGGTAAATTTTGAGGCATTTGGGCTAGACTTGGGTTTGGATTTGGGTTACTTGATGGTTCAAATTGATTAAGGGATAGTCATGAAGAATTTTGAATATCAATTTCATGGAAATTGTGGAGTTATGAAGTTCAATTTAGTGACATTTGGATTTTTGAGCAAAATTAGAAATTTTGACTTGGGCTTGGAATTTAGGTTTGAAATTGGGTTCAATTAGGCTTGAATTTGGTTTCAATTGGGATTGGACATGATGAATTTTGATTTGGAATTGAAAATGGGTGGGATTGAAATCAATTTGGTGGAAACTGTGGGTGATTTGGGGATTTTTTGGGCCTTCAAGGGCAATTTGGGG